>CM059195.1:5929840-6669505 GCA_030323885.1 Branchipolynoe longqiensis | reverse complement strand
ACGTGTATTTAATCCAATATATTCACTTACCACGAGTCAAATATTTTTCACGCTATTGAAATCCTCCTTGTAGCGGGTCAATGGGAAATTTAGTGTGTTGCGTAAAGCGCGATAGAAATAGAGTTAAAGAATTGTATCCAACCGATAGAAATTACCTGTAATGAAGTGGAAAAGTGAAAAGTCTCTCTCCGTATGTATTAATACGCTCTAATTTACTCCAAGGTTAAAGAAAATTACCAAAAGTAGTCCGAAAATGAAACAATTCTAATGGCGACACGAGGCTTCAGACAGGCGATAAAACAATAATATTACAGTAATATCGGTGTCAAAGACTAATGCAACCCTTAAGAAAAGACACTTTCGTCGGAAATTCGTCGACAAAGTAATTTAATTTAATTTAGTCCTTGCAAAACGTAAAAAGAATAGAGAATCAAATAGAAGAAAACAACCTATCCACTCCAACTACCCACCAGTCGCAGTCTATGTCACAGTCCTTAAATCTCTCTACCTCAAGAAATTTAGAATTTAAAATAGCATATCAAATTAAATGAAATAAAAACACTACGTATGTAATATAGTTTCTAAAAAATAATTGTAGTACTAGCCCTAACGTCAAAAATGAAACACCACGTGCGTTGAAATAACACCATCTGCATTCAAATAACCAGCAGTCAACTATCAATTAAATAAAGAAATATAAATCTGTAGTATTATACAACAAATAAAAAGAAAATGCTACCGAAACACACCGAAGCTATTCAATAAGTCAATGTAGTCACTACTAACCAAATCTCGGTAGTTTCTCAAGTCGTGGTCGCCATTTTGTAAACGTGCCGGCTGGTGGTGTGGGTGGTGTGGACAAGTCAAATGAAAGCACTACAGGTAATGAAGGAAACAGGTTAAGAGTGAAAAGTAAGAGAATGAGACTCTTCAATTTATTGACTTATATAGGTTTTTAGAATTCAAGATGGCCGTGATCACATGACTCCATTCATCAATCACAGTACAATGCAGTGGTCACATGACTTAATCCTTCAATTAGAACACAATGCAGTGGTCAATGATCATAACAATACCATGTGGGGGGGGGGGGCATGTGAGGTGACTCTTCCAAAGAGTGTTCCTAGCAAATCCAGGAAGTGACACTCCCTCCAAAGACTATTCAATTATACAAATTCTATACCTAATGAACAATAGTTTTCCCACTTCACACATCCTCCATATGCCTTTGGGTTTTTATATATTAACATTTATCATTATATAGACAGTTTGTAATTTATTATAGTAACTTCACCTCGGTTCACATGTATTATATCGGACAATTTTACACCTGACTCTACCCTGAAATGTAATTAAAATAAGCATTTTAGTGTATTTAAATATCAAATACAGACACAAAAAATCAGGGATGCCTTAGCATTATGCTTTTGTTTCTTCCTTTGCGGATGCAAAAATATAAATAAATAGGGCCTAAATAAAATGTAAACCTTCCAAAAATATAGGCCTATGTACTGCATGCTGAGTTTCTAATAGCATGGTGAGTTTCTAATACCATTGTGTATTTACTCTTTCTATAGTGTCATGTCCACATTACAGTAAGATCAAGAAAAACTTTTTTAAAGAAAAGAATTAAACATAATTGTGCATGTTAGTAGTAACATCGGTAATTTCGGGCGGAGGCGTGGGTACACTAAGGTGGAGCCACCTTGTGGAAAAAACCCGAACTAGCCTTAGAGACCCGGCTGCAGAGTTCCCGCCAAAACGCGATCACGCGCCCAAGATTCAAAATCAAACCCCTCTCCACTCCGCACTTCTACTACTGCTCCCGATCAACAAGGACTGCCTCCACACTTTCTTACTGCCACTGCCACTTTCCACACTGCCTCCACACTGCCTGTCAAGCTTCTACCTGTCAGCAACAGTCAATACAGTCAACCTGATACCTGTATTGGAAGAGGAGGACAAGGTCTGACGGAAGGCACAGGATTATCGTGAGATAAAACCATTACATAGTAATAACAAGCCTCGACGACGTTGTCGAATTTCTCCGGGTAGAGTTGCGTTGCCGCCATTTTGAATGCAGCCGGCGGCGGCGGGCAGCGGGAATTGCTTCGTGTCGGTTGACTTCGATTTGTATTATTCGACCGACATGATAGTCGAGTTAGGATATATATATATTCCAGTTAAACTTATTCGACATGCTAGATTCGTGAGCTAAAACATTTATTTATTTTAATAATTATAACGGCGGCCAATTGTGCATGTTATTACTACATTTCTACTACGCACTTCACGCACTTCTACAACCTCTCCCGATCAACACTACTGCTCCCGATCAACACGAACTGCCTCCACACTTTCTTCACCGCATAACGTCGACACACCTGAAGTTGCCAACACAGGGCCAGTATTACGTTCATTGTGACATTATTTGTGTGCTGAATGTGCTCATATGCTCTGTGACTGACAGTGATACTGAGCTGATTTACAGCTGGCAGCATTGTCGGTGTGGTGCTCATGAGTGTGGCTTATCAGAGGAGGAAGGCATCACGTTGCCATCAACGGATTTTAGCTTTCGGCCATGTCACACACACATATACATATTTGTGGCATGCCCATTTTATTTCTAAACTTTACATGTGAGTGGTGGTGACAGCTGATTTTACAGCTAGCAACATTGCCGGTGTGGCACTCATGAGTGTGGTTTATCAGATGAGGAAGGCATCACGTTGCCATCAACCGTTTTTTAGCTTACCGCCCGTGTCACACACACATATACATATTTGTGGCATGCCCATTATCATTTTATAGTTCTTCAACTACTGCTCCCGATCACGTAACCCCACGTAACGACCCTAAGGAGGTCAACAAGAATCCATACGGGTATCCTTGGACATTACTTACAAGGATGCGTATCCGACTGATCTTCATTGTGATGTAAAAACTACTGCTCCACTAACGCCACGCCACGTAACGCCACGTAACGCCATGTAAGGCCACAAACCTGGCCTAAGACAGTGCATACTGTCACTATAGTGTCAATGTCAAAGCCACAAACCGTGGCCTAAGACAGTTCAGACTGTCACTATAGTGTCAATCTCACATCTCCATGAAACGCCACGAAACGCCACGTAACAGGAATTGCATACGGGTACCTTGAACATTACTTTTGGACCTCTTTACACGGCTCTTTTAACTATACACTCTGATATTGACAGCTAGTGACATTGCTGGCTGGCACTCGTGACTGTTGTGGCAGAGGAGGAAGGCATCACGCTGCTATCAACGGTGATATTCAGCTGATTTTTAGCTACCAATATCCCGGTGTGGTGCTTGTGTGTTAGCTTACCGGCCGTGTCACACACAAATATATTTGCATGCCTAGTTTAATCCTGAATTTTACATCCCTACATGATTGTTTTTTGACGGTGATATTCAGCTGATGTACAGCTAGCAACATTGCCGGTGTGGTGCTCGTGTATGTTGGATCAGAGGAGGAAGGCATCACGCTGTCATCAACGGTTTCAGCCAAATATCTGATCTTCACCGACTGCTTCCACACAATCTTCACGTAACGCCACGATACCCCACAAAAAATGCCACTAAGGAAATCAACACGCAAGGCAACTCAACAAAAGCAGGGTAACACGGCTAAACAACGTGGACGCCCCAAGTCAAAAAAGGCTGAGCATACAAAACAAATGGAGGAAAATAATGACGAACCGGGGGCGGCCTCCACCACGACCGAAACGCCGCCACTAAACACACCTACAGCATCCATCGGCCTCAACGACGGCATACTGGAAGCCATACAGTCATTGATGGGGAACCAATTGCAAAGTCTCCGTACGGATCTGATGGCAAACATGGAGGCTCGAATGGATGCATTTGAGGCAAACAACCAAAACCGGAGAATCGTAGCGAGTGGCATGGACAATATGAAGGTAGTTGACAGCGAGTGCGACACTGTCAGCTACCCAACAGTCAGTCAGGTGCAGCCGGATTACAGTTATGACTACAACACCACCATCAATCGGGCAGCACCCTTACAAACGAGGACGCCACACCCGACAGCACCGTATCCACCGCCCACAAACGGAACTGGAATGCACTTCCGAGAGTCCTACACTGACGGCGAAGGCGCGACGGGACATTTCCCGCGCTCTCAAACCGTCGGATTCACCGACTCTCAAACCGTCGGATTCACCGACTCAAGTGCAGTAGATGAACACACTAAGGCGATCAACGACATACTACTTGCAGCCGGAACAGCACTGGGCCGGAAAAGAGGTAAAGCTACATTCCTCCCTCATCTTTATGTATTTCGTGGCGATAAGCGTAATAGGGTGGGACTTGGTGAGGCTACTATGCCCGAGTACTTTGAGGCTTTGTTTAGAATGGGAAAAGACCCGGCCGTCCCACACACATGGAAAGACCCCATACTGGAGCACCTACACCAGATGGCAACCATGGCCACTACCTGGGACTGGTACACAACGCGCCTGTGGTCAGAGAGAGTCTTCTCGATGATCGATGACGGACGCCTGCCGCACGGATGGGCAGATCAGTATGCGATAAAAGACGTCCAAAGGGATGCCTGCGCAGTCGGCACCCGTGCGGATCCCGTCAACCAGAAGCGCGCAACCAACAACCACCAACGACCAACGTACCTTGCAACCAACTACAGTGGCCAATCGACACACCAACAGGACAGCAGGATCGGCTATAACAGGGAGGCCGATGGAAAACCGTGCCACCCGTGGAACTGGGGGAACGACTGCGGTTTCACCGCTTCCCATGGTCAGCAACCTGACCGAAAACTACACATATGCGCATGGTGCGCTAATAAATACCATAGGACAAATCCCCACCAGGAGAAGGCGTGCATAAACAAGAAGCGCTTCATGGAGAGGAAAGGATCACAAGCGCCGACCACAGCTGAAAACCAATCAAACCAGGGTTTTTAGCTACTGGCTCCACGCACGGGCGACGCCATATAGACGAGGAGCTGGGTTACGACGCCCTTGGCTGGCCTGACCACTACGGTTATGGTGGCGGGCCCCGCCCCCCTGACAACAACCGTGGCAGCAGCCATACTAATAGAGTGATGTCAACAACAATGGCCGCCAACCATAAAAACAACAACAAACGTGGCGACACTGACAGCTGTCACTCCAACATAGGTAACTGCCACGAGGACAGCACACAAGACGTCAACACCAGCATGGACTTCAGTGACGAAGACACACTAGCAACACAGACAGCGAGTGATACCAGCAGAAGCTGTGAAAGCAATGAGGTTGGTGCAATTGATCAAGTTGATGCTGTCGATGTAGTTGATATCGTCAGTTTTGGTGAGATGGGCGATGCCAGACCCTACACGCCGCGCCCACTCAGGTCTCCGGCAGAATACATGCACGTTCTTAATGAGATATGGCCACACCCAACACCCTCAGCAAGGGACCAACATCACAAATATTTAGAAATATTTGACCGTGTCAGGGCCACGGCACTCCCCAACTACATTTACGCGAGGATACCTGTGAGATCCGGCCTCAACATACCGGGGTGGAGGAGGATGTTGGCAGCATACCATGACAGACAAGTTGTGGACTTCCTGGAATTTGGCTGGCCTACAGACTATGCTGCCGACGCACCACCCGTCTCTACATTAACTAACCACGCCCGTGACGAACAACAACTTGAAGCCATACGCGAATATCTGGAGAGTGAACTGCAACATGGAGCCCTACTAGGACCGTTCGATGACCCGCCGTTCACCCCCTGGTCCCAGACCAGCCCATTGATGACACGCCCCAAGAAAAACACTACCGAGAGGCGGGTCATCGTGGACCTCAGCTGGCCCAGGGGTCACAGTGTGAATGATGGAATAAAAAGAGGACACTACCAAGGTAAACAATGCAGCTATACTCTACCCGGAATCATGGATGCAGCGGACGAAGTGGCTAGGATTGGTGAGAGTGCCTACTTGTGGGGCGCCGACCTGGCGAGGGCCTACAGGCAGTTACGCACATGCCCCCTCTCCACCCCACTCCTCGGCATTAAAATCGATGGCAAGTACTATACCGACATTGCCCCTCCATTTGGATGTCGCACCTCCTCGATGGCATGTGCCCGGACTACAAATGCCGTGGTGTATATCCTCAGGAGGAAAGGCCATTTCGTCCACTGCTATCTAGATGACTTTGTGGGCGTGGCACCTACCAAGGAGAAGGCAGACCAGGCATACATCGACTGCATGGATGTCACTGCCCAGCTTGGACTGGTCCTCTCCCCAAGGAAGTGCACCCCGCCCACAAAGTCCCTGGAATGGCTGGGATTCGACATAAATGCAGAAACCATGCAGGTCACGATCCCAAAAGAAAAACTATGCGACACACTCGAAGAGTGCCAAAAATGGACAGAACCACGGCTAGCCTCAAGGAGAGAACTTCAAAAACTAGCAGGCCGGCTCAATCATATAGCCAAATGCGTCATACCAGCAAGACGGTTTATGGCGAGAATATTTATGGCCTTGAGAGCAGCTCCCTTCACTGGGAGGCACGAGGTAGCAGTCGGCCTCAGGGCAGATATACGTTGGTTCCTAGAGTTCGCCGAGAGGTCTAATGGATTGGTCCTCCTCCAGAACCTACCCAGGCTCCCCTGGGTGATTGAGTGCGACTCTTCACTCCAGGGGGGCGGGGCATACTCCCCAACAAATTACTATGGACAACGATACCCTGAGAGTCTCACCAGCCAGACAGCAAACATTGCCCACTTAGAGGCAGTAAACCTGGTGATCGCACTCAGGTCACTGGCCCCACGACATCCTAACAAATTCACCATCACAGTGAACACGGATAATGCAGCCAGCCAGCAGGTCCTCAACACTGGTGCAGGGAAAGACCCTATCCTCACAGCATGTGCCAGGAAAATCTGGCTGTTTGCAGCCACAAACTCCTGCCATGTTAATATAGACCACAAGCCTGGCAAGGAGCTAGTCCTTGCAGATGCCCTAAGCAGGTGGTCATTTGATGACAACGCCAAAAAGAAAGCAGCCAGCCTCTGCTCACAGCTCGCACTAACTGAAATTCATGTACAATTTGATAATGTTTTCACTCCAGGACTTTGAGTATCCTGGGAAGCTCGAACTTAAAACTGCTCCTCTCTTCCCAGGGTACTCAGACGCTCAACACGAACGACTGCTGCAGGTCTACTTTGCAGGGCTCACCGCGGGCACATGGAGGAACAAGTCAGTGCAAGCGAAGCGCTACCTCCAGTTCTGCCAACACCACCAAGCCGACCCCCTGAGCCCCTCGCCATACGACCTGCTTGCATACCTACTTCTCCTTAAAGAATCACTCGCTTCTCCGGGGGCGGCGATGAACTACCTGAGTGGAGCAAAGACCTGGGTGCAGCTACTGGGTGGCAACATACAAGCCTTTGACTCCTACTCGGTCTCTCTGATGAAACGAGGGGTCCAGAGGATGTCATCACACATCCCAATACAGGCACAACCCCTCACCCCGGCCCACCTCCGCTCGGTCATCACCTTCCTTGCCACACTCGGCCCGTCAGCTTGGGTCCTCACCGCCGCCCTCTTAATAGGGTACCACACCCTCCTACGGCAAGGGAACCTGCTCGCGAGCCTGGCCCTTACTGACCCGGGCCATGCATTGCGAGCACGAGACATCGCCATCACTCCAAGCAACCTCTCCATAACCATCTGGACGACTAAGACGCGTTGGAGGCCTGACCAGGCCTACAAGGTCCTGGTCCCTGCCAACCCCAGCTCCATCTGCTGCCCAAGGACAGCCTGGATCAGATACTCGTCACAAGCCCGACCACCCCCATCCGGCCCCGCCTTCATCCTCCCCGGAGGCGCCCCACTTCAGGCTGTGGCCCTCACCGAAGCACTCAGGATGGCTCTCGCAGCAGTGGGAGTGGATCATCCAGCCTCCTACACCCTCCACAGCTTGAGGAGGGGGGGAGCCCAAGCTTGCGCGGCTTCTGGGGACTCACTCCATGACATAATGGAGCTGGGGTCTTGGACCTCCAAGGCAGTCCACGCATATGTCCCTAAGGACCTTGTCCGCACCGGGCCTCGAACCCTCGCTTCCTGTTTGGTTGAGGGTTCGAGCCCGGCCCATCAGAAAAAAGGACACTGCAAGAAATGACTCTGGGGGGGGCGGGGAGTGATCCGAAAGTGACCAATTGACCCGAAATAATCGGTGAATGATTGACCTGAAATGACATGCGAATGATACCAAATGTTTTTATGCTCGATAAAGACCGATTTAACCCATTCCGCCTCCGCCTTCGTAATTGTGCATGTTAGTAGTAACATCGGTAATTTCGGGCGGAGGCGTGGGTACACTAAGGTGGAGCCACCTTGTGGAAAAAAACCCGAACTAGCCTTAGAGACCCGGCTGCAGAGTTCCCGCCAAAACGCGATCACGCGCCCAAGATTCAAAATCAAACCCCTCTCCACTCCGCACTTCTACTACTGCTCCCGATCAACAAGGACTGCCTCCACACTTTCTTAACCCACCCACCCACACCTAAAATAAGGTACGAGGGCGGGGTTGAGGGTTCGAGCCCGGCCCATCAGAAAAAAGGACACTGCAAGAAATGACTCTGGGGGGGGCGGGGAGTGATCCGAAAGTGACCAATTGACCCGAAATAATCGGTGAATGATTGACCTGAAATGACATGCGAATGATACCAAATGTTTTTATGCTCGATAAAGACCGATTTAACCCATCCCGCCTCCGCCTTCGTAATTAACTCAATCAGTCCATAGCATTTGGGCTGACTTCCCAATCAGTCAAATTATGATAATGTTGGGCTGAGTTTACTGTATAAAGAATTTACCTGCATAAAAATCACAAACATAAATGTTACCATAACAGCTATTACAGCACATTTATGATTATTCACTATATTATATATGTTGAGATTCTGATATAACAAGCTGAAATCACCAACTATTTTAAAATACTTAGTTGTTTTTTTTGGGTTGTTTAAAATCTTGTTATTTTACAGTTATTAAGTTCCAATACTGTACTGCATTTTAATCTGTTGCATTATATTGAGTTGGGATTTGATCCATGGTCCTATATAATGTGTTATCCTATCACCATCATACCTCTATGTTATGAGCCTGTAAAGGATATATATGTGCATGCAATTGGTGAATTACCCATTTATATTCCTACTGTATTAAAGTGTGAAGTCCCCAGACAACCAATTCATGCATATTGTCCATGTTGCCGGTAACATGCATAATTAAAAAACTATGACCACGGGCCCCATAGTGATGCTCACGTTAGATACCAAATACAGAACAGCATTCGGTAACCATGATCGGAGTTGATCTCCGACAGAGCAGAGCAGTTCGAATTCATTCCTCACCGTATCACCAAGTCGGAAAGACGTTGAGAACGGAGTAATACAAAATTTAGCATCCATCCCACCTTCCCAACTAATTTCCTCCTTTTAATAGAGCTGAGAGTTCGATGGTCCATGTCCTGTTATGTCTGACAATTTTTAAATAGTCTGTGTGATATGTGCCTGCCCGATGTGCCTCAAGAGTGTGACCGCTATCAAACCTTGCTGCTGCTTCTGCCTTCAATCTCAAGAATGTATTGAAATACATATAGACTTTAAAAAATAGAATTGATTAATAGTCATCCAAATTAACATCACTCTGCATATAAGTAATCTTCAATAGTGAGCATTAATTGCTTCTTCTGAGTTGTACTACGTCGGAAGATAGTTAGAATAGCTGGGCAAATTAGTCCTCTGTACTGAGTGACTGGCCGGTGATCGATGTTAGCTATTGATAGAGATATCAGTGGCTACTGTAAAAATTCATTAAGATTGTTTAATAAATTTATTGGCCCAAAAATATATATCTGTGTCTGGTTTTGAATTATGAATATATCTGGCTTGGGTACACAAATAGGCCTATAATATTTGGTAGATGCATGATCGTAGTGTTCAATTAATTAAAGTTGCATAGTTTATTTTGAAGTAACTTTTATTTTAAAAGGGTAACTTCTGAGATATTGGAAGTGCAAACATGCAACTTTCTGAAACCATACGTTCTGTGTTAACATGTTAAATTGGTTCTGTATTCCCTTCTATATAGGAACAATTAAATGCTTAATGGGTGCACCAGCATCTAAGTTAGATATGTAGAATCAAATTTAGATAATTGTTTTGGTTGTGAAAATTTGAGGTTTTCATCAAACTATGTAGCTTTAATTAATAACTGCACCAGTATCTAAGTTGCATATGTATGTTTGAAAATTTGATGATTCCATCAGACTATCAACGTTCAAGGGAGAAGCGGTAATCTCTGGTAGTGCTGCTACCTGGTGGCTCAAATATGTACTTCTATGATTAGAGCAAAATCTGTTTGTCCTCTTCATTCTCACCATCAACTTGTCTGTAAGTAGTCACCTACTTGTCTTTATCTGAGGATTTCCTATTATTCGCATGGTGCAGTCACAGACACTTATTTCTAATTAAACACTGATATGAAGTACAAACTCCAGTCATACAAGAGGACGAACTTCAAGAATGGATTTTGTGTGAACTAGTGAATTTTGTGGCTTATCTACTGAGTAACTCATATAATGTAGGCACATGTACGTGACACGACAAATCGTTGGGCTTGTGCAGCATTTGGTGATTTTGGACATTGAAAGAGTTTTCTACCTATTCTATATTATATTTAATTTAGTTCGGAGATTCCACAATGAAAAAAATCAGATTATGTTGGTAGGCAACTATACGTCAAGCCAATGCTCTAACGTCATCACTTTTCGTGCACGGAAATGCAGATTTCGCTCAAATTGTGTGGGGAATGGTACTATATCGAAGTCCATTAAATTCCACATATTCTAGTCTTTGTCTGGTCAAAATCTACAAAGAATTGACAGAACTATAGCTTTCCAAAGTTGAAGTTAATTCTCCCTATGTTTACTTCCAAAAGTACAGTTTCTCAAGTATTACATTAAACATTTTTCATAAATCCACAATATTTTCTATCCATATGCAGACTTCACCATACACCTTTATTACATATAGGTAATATGTACAATTATTTCTTTATTTTTTGCATACTAGAAATATTTCATTTCTTTATTTTCCGGAAGGGTATACTCCCTTTTATGGCGAGCTCATGTAAACCTTGCTCTTCGTTCCTGAAAAATAGTTAGACATTCATTTCTTTCAAGAATTTCACAATACTCACTCACCTCTCATTTCTTTGATTTGGTTGCTTCCATCTGCCTGACTTAGAACTCAGTGATCTAATCTTCAGTTAATATTATAAGTTATATTCCTGAGCTGATTACCTTTAATTTAATATGTTTCTTAATGATATGGTTGTATTTTGCTGATAAAACAGGAATTTGATGCATTCAGGATGTCTGAAAATAATGTCCAAGTGCCTACTGATATTGAGATACAGTACGTTATAAAGAGTGTGTTAAATAGTTTAATACTAACTAGGTAAAGAAATATTGGTTATAATTTGTATACTTTTTTCTTTCAGATCTGCAAAACCAAATATGTCTCAGGTATGGAAATAAAAAATATTCATGAATATTTGAAGAGTTCAGGCACAAATCTCCATAAGCGCCAATCCAGAAATCCAGCATTATGGGTTGGGGGTAATAATGCAGATGAAACCTACTGGAAGTCAAAGCAAGTTTACTCCTGAATCAGTAGAGGATAGTTTAGCTGATGTAGTAATGCTTATTACTGAAAGAACAGGGTTACCAGTAATGCTACTGTCTGCCAGTCCAAAAAGGGGAAACAAGGGTACAAATATCAAAGTATTGAACAGGGTGATCAATAGCACAGCTGTAGACTTGGAATACTCCAATGTTCATGTTTGTAACATTCATCGAAAGCTTTCACGGGAGGTAATAATAGATGGGACTAGAAATAGAGAGTCAACAGTAGATTGGGCATTAGAAGATGATGGAGTCCATATCAACTCATGCGCAGCACGTATAATTCTAAAATATATTAGACAGATTAGTTCATCATTAGATGCGGGAGGTCACCGCCCAGGTGGGCATGTGTGGGTGGACCATGCGGTAGGTAGGGAACCAATATTGGTGCATGGGCCAGAGTCTGTTTATTAGAATTTTTATGCATCGAAGGTAGTTAGTTATCTATGGAATAATATTTAACTGTGGCGAGCAAGCATATCAGCACATAAAGGCTGTAGATTCAGGTGATTGGCAGAGAGCAGAGAGAATAATGCTCCTAACAAATCCATTTGAAATCAAAGCAGAGGGAGCAAAAATTAGTGTAACAGAATGGACTAGAACTTAGGACTATAAGCGCACATTGACATTATTGATAATGGGAGCACGGGTAGAGCAGCAGAGACTTTCGGGAAGCACTGATAACTAGTGGGAGACAAAATTTTATTCATACAGTAAGAGATCAATTATGGGGCACTTCAGTGTAGTTCCCAGGTAGGAATATGTATGGGTGGTGTCTTCGGCGTGCACGCAAACTCATGGTTTGATGCTTTGTGATTGATGCAAGAAGTTCATTTAGGAAATGTTGATCCAGCTTCAGATGCAGCAGAATCCAATAGTGTGTAGCTTAGGTTCAGATAACTCTTTTCAGGAGTAATTAATCAGGAGTTTTATGTAGCTAGAAGTGGTGGAATAGGGCCAGTTCGGGTGAATATACCATTCTGTAACCCTAAATACAACAATGTGCAACAAATGCAAGTTTTTGTTGTGTATTGAGTGTGTACACAACTTACTTTAACTATCTCGTTCAGTGGCAGATTAACTACCACCTGGGCCTTTAGGCTGAGTCACCCAGGCCCCTAGGATGAGCTTTAGCAGTCTCAATTAAACCATTTTCTCATATGCTCTAGGCCTCCCCTCCCTTCCAGTCACCAAGCATACTCAGGCTAATGGTTAATCTGTCATTGCTACTCATTGCCTCTACAATAAAACCACAGTACAGTTTTTGAAGTGCCAAGTAGATTGCTGTTGTGTTATTTTTAATAACCATGTGCTATTGCCAATTAGGTTAAGAGGATGAAGTGACAATAGAATTACTGTCACACTGTATAAAATATTGGAAGTGGTTATCTGGTTGTTAACAATAGCTATGCAGAGGTGAAACAATTTGTAAATGAAAAAATGTTAAACACAACAGTGTCTGTCTACATATGTGCTTAGAGAGAAATAAGTTTTATGTATAGCTAGAAGTTGTGGAATAGGGATCAGTACAGGTGAATATATCGTTCTGTAACCCTAAATACAACAATGTGCAACAACTGAACATGTTGGTTGTGCGTTGAATGTATACACCACTTACTTTAGGGATTTGATTGCTTCTAATATCTAACCACAGTACAATTCTTGAGTGCCAAGTAGATTGCTGTTGCGTCATTTTTAATAACCATGTGCCAATGCCAATTAGGTTAAGAGGATGAAGTGACATAATAGATTTACTGTCATACTGTATATAATATTGGAAGTGATCATGTGGTTGTTAACAATATCCATGCACAGAAGTAGTCGATGAGTTTGTAATTCCGCCTGCGTATGCACTGAATACGGCGTCCAAAGCAAAACAAATTTATTATATATATATATTGTTTTAATTGGTATTCTACCTGTCAAACAGTAGCTGAAATGTGATGAATTGATTGGTTGTTGTTATTTTACATCCTGGCAACATGTAAGGTCATGGGTACCGACTTGTGACAGTGCACACTCATGGCAACTTTATAGTGCTGCCCCACTGGGAAATCAGGCCACTGGCACCATTATCCTGACAATGAGCTACCCAGTCCTTGCCCTATTCTATTAATGCGGGGTGCCAGGCTAAGAAGTAACAAGTATCAATTTTGTCATTGGTTTGACTCAACCGGGAAACAAACTCCCAATCTCCTGCACATGAGGGCCATGCTCTACCAATTTGGCCACCGCGCACGGTGAAATGTTCTGAAACTAACAGATTCCATAGCTACACCACTGCTTCAACAAGAGCCATATGCTTTGTCTCGGTTTGTTTTGCTTGTACGCATCCCACAATGCACCATGCCGCTGGAATTACAAACTGGTCTAGAGAAATATGTGTTGTAAATAATATTGGAAGTGTAACAATGGCATTGAACAAGTCATAGTTGTACATTTAGGACTTTGTGGTGTAAATATTGGAAGCAACATTAATCACAATGGGTGGCTTAATTGTGAAGTTTAGATAAGGCAATTGCTTTTTAAAATCTTATTTTCCAAATTGACAAATTCTAACTGAAACGTCCAACTGCAAACACAAATTGTTGATTTAATTTTTCATCAGACCATTTTTAATGTAACTGGCAATACATATCTTTATTTCATACATTTTTTCCGCTATAACTGAATATATTATTATTAATATAAAGATTAGTAATTTAAAAGGCAATGACCAAATTAATATAGGTAAAGCCATAGGCAATTTTGGTGTATTATGCATTTCACAATGCATAGCATTTGCACGAATACTGCTTAAGGTATGTTTTCTGGGTTTGTCATAAAATATTTGGAATATTTCTACCAATAATACTCACCAAAATATAGTAAACACAGAGAACATACTGCTAGGGCCCTGTTACCAAATGGATATGTTTCTGTCCATGGTGACTGCTCCTCCAATAAATGGGGAGGAACGTGCTTTGTTACATAGTCCAAACATATATTAGATATTACATTATGACTTCTCTCTCCTAATATTATTCCAGTTTCTAGATCAATCCCTTCAAGCAGTGTACGGTTATATACAAGATGTCAGCTTAGGCAAGACTACTGGAAAATCATACTTCACAAACTCTTCTGGGTACAATACAGAGAAGTAACTACTTGGAAATCCTTGCCATTTGTATTCAAAATGAGATTTAATGGCTCTGATTTGCGGTTGGTGGCTAATCTCTTAGAAACATCAAAAATCCTGAAGAGATGGAGTAACATACAAGATCAAGTGCTGACTACTGTTTTCTCTTCATACTGAACATAAAAATATGTAAAATATAACCATAAAATGACCCCCAAAGATGTACGCATGACATACAATATCTATTTAATGTAATCAGTTGGACATTTTGAATAATGGTGTGAAGAATGTGATCCTCTGGACACTTGTGATGAATAATTTGCTAACTCTTTTGAAACCAGCTTTCTTCCATTTTAGGGTATGTACTGAAATATTGTGTTCTATCCAAATGCATAGCAGATATATCAAGTTTCTGTCTGTTCAGGACATTACAGTAATCTAATCTATACAGGTGCTAGATATGTGATATCCACCAAAGAATAAATATATAATTTGAATGATTTTACCAAATTTGGAAACATGGAAAATAAGTTCTCTTTAGATTGAGGATTTGTTTTAATTGCTGAAATATTCTGAGTGATTGGATATGTGTTGTTGTATACTGAGTGATTGGTTGTGTTGTTGCCTTTAATTGCTAAAGTTGTCAATAGGGGTTCACAGTAGATCATCATAGAAAAAATTACTAAAAATAAAATTACCTGCCAATTTGTAGTTTTGTGTTCATTATTGATCAATACACAATATTCACACGAAGACTACGGTTGTGTGCCCGTTGCCACAGCACATACAAAAGCCATGGAAATTACAAACTTTCAAATGCACGTATGTCAGTCAAATTTGGGATATTTAGAAAATTCCAAAAGTTATTGCTTTTGGGTCATTTGAGCTTCCAAGAAAAATATAATTTTCATGTTTGGACCCTTTTGAAAATTTGAGGAGGGTACCAAACTAGTCAGTCACTATTAATACACAATATTCACAACGCATGAGACATCTGACGCCGAAAACGAACACTATAGTGGTGGGACCGTTGCCACAGCGCATGCATATGAATATTGTGTATTGCACAAAACTTTAGTGTGTATGTTCATTATTAATCAATTACTTAAACCTTAGGCCAAATAGCAAAATAAATTGTGATTGTCGCCACCGGTGAGTAAAAATCGTCCGCCCCTGAATTTCCCCCCAACAAAACTTAAATTAAGAGGGTGGGTGGAGTGAGAAAAGGAATGGAGAGTGGGATGGATGGAGGCAGTGGCGGGAAAGGAATCGAGAGGGATTTGAGGAGGGAACTGGGAAGGGGAGGGAGCAGGGTCGAGAGTGGAGGAAAAATAAATTAAATAAAAATCGCCCGTATATATATATACACATGTTTAACCGTCGGGCTATTCCACCCCCCGCTTAAGTCGAGCCTTCGTGTTAATTTATATAATTATTTCCATGTGTATTTCCTGAGCCAGCCGCGGGCCGCCGCTGCCTCCCGTCCTGTCTGCAGGTAGTCCATGTCCATCGGTGTCATTCCCGGGCTAAGGTAGCCCAGCCAGAGTATCGTCTAAATACGGATTTTGTCCCCTCTCGCATTTATCGGCCTAAAGCAATTACTTAGTTATTTCAACTAACTGGCTGGTCTACCCGCCTTACGGTGTATTTAATATGCTTAAATTGATCCAGAACTAAGCAGATGCGCTGGTGCCACTGCCACTGATAATCAGTCTAATACAAATGTCAAATTTTAGCCAAGAGATCTCTACGCTATTTCTGTTAATATGTCTGTTATATTCTTCCCGCAGATGGGTTAAGTAGCTGCATAAGGCCTCTTAGGCTTGAGGCCCTTAATTATATATAAAGCAATCTAATGTTAAGTTCGACCATAGCGGTTAATCTATAGAAGTCTGGAGAATAGTAAAGAATGCAAGGAACGTTCCAATTTACCTTTCCAAGAGCTCACAACTTTTTATTCTTAACCAAACTAACATTCGTTTGTAGCACATGTCGTTGATATATTATACAATCCCCTCCCACATTTTAAAGTTAAAACAAGTTTAGAATTTCGACAATAAAGGCCTAAAAACTCGGCTAAAACATCAGAGCGTCATTGAATACGTCTGATCGGTCTGGGTCCGAATGCCCGACCCTCTATCATTGCCAGGAGAGTCGCAATTGACCTCTCCTAGCAACGCTTTACGGCCGGAAACCCGGGGCCTCGCAAATATTGGCATTCGCGAGTCTGCGATGGCGAGTAGCCCGCATCTCTAAATGCGGGTTAATCGGCACAAGCTCGCAGATGTCACAAGGCGCATAGTCTTGCCCACTTCACATGTATAATCACCTGACTAGCTTTAACCTAATCATAAGATGAAACAACCCTAATCCTAAACCCCATCCTGATATGACTGTAAATGTTGCTAGGATGTAAACAACAAACAAACAAAGTTATACTAACCCTAACGCGACGGGGATACACCAGGGTAAAGGAGTCCCATAGCATAGCCATAGGGCCTACTAATAAGCACTCTGGCTATTCATGCGGTCTCGTATGAATAGCCACTTCCATATTATTACTGTACCACTGTATGTAGACCAAAATTTGGATAATGGTTAGTATTGTATTTGTTTAAATATCTACCTACTATGGACCAAATTATGTAACTACCATAATGCTGAATCTGAAATAAAGTATTGAATACAGGATATGCACTGACGTCATGCTATATGGAAGTGCGGCCATTGTGGCGATAGTAACCACAATAATAAACACACTGTGGCACTGCAAACTCAATGGCTATGAGCAATCTTCATACAGAAAAAGTTAAATATCTCTAAAACCACACCACATAGAAACAAACTGATTGGAATACACATAGAAAACATGTTTACCAAAAAGATTGTATTAAATTGATAAGGTTAGGGTTTTGGATTTCTAGTAATTTTGAATAAAACTGACGGTTTGCACTGCGCGTACCGGCAAACTCTAGCTATGTGTGAAAACCACCGATCGCCGCGAAGCGGTTCGGCAACGACGATAATGCTAGCTCCATTCCGCTGCGTGGAGATGCTTTGCAGTAGGTGTTACCTTTCAGGTCACCAAAAGGGAGGTTTTCTAGCTACAATTTAACTCTTGGTTTCATGACATAGAGCACATATTTATCTACATCGTGATTAAAATGTCCTATCAAACTATGCACATATTGTTCCTTTATTAGTTCTCTACATGTTGTGAAATTTTAAGGATGTTTGATAGACGGCCAAGAGAGTTATTTAATCTGCAGCACTTGCTTACAATGTCCCCTCTGTCTCACACCAATTGGCATTCATGCCTCAGCCTTGCTCATAAAACTAGTAATATGGGTCACAACTTTTGGCTGGTTTACTATAGTTTAAGGTCTCTTCAAGCTCTTTCCATTGGAATATATTCCATTGAGATCAAATGCTTTTAAAATAAATACTCACATAGCTACAAACTCAATGCATTGTCAATGTCAGTGAGCAATCTTCATACAGAAAAGGTTAAATATCTCTAAAGTCACACCACCTAGAAACAAACTGATTGAAAACACATAGAAAACATGTTTACCAAAAAGAGTATATTAAATTGATAAGGTTAGGGTTCTGGATTTCTATTAATTTTGAATAAAGCTGACGTTTTGCACTGGGCGTACCTGCCAACTAAAGCCTAGTAAAGGCAGTCAATGGCAGTGAGCAATCTTCATACAGAAAAAGTTAAATATCTCTAAAACGACTTGTGTCACAACAAAGTCAACACAAATTTATTGTTTTACAACATTGTAGCTACCTACTAGTTTGCTCAAATAACAAAAATATTGTTCTGAATGAGCAGATGGGAATACATTCCAATGTACAATGCCAGTTCTTTAGATTCACAAACTCAGTATGGGGGCTGCCATTTTGTAGTCCCATGGCTTCCAGAGACAACCCCTCTCATTGGACGCCCTGTAAGGTAGTATCTGATTGGATCCGAGATCCTGAGTCGTGACCCTACTGGAGCAAAATGCTGTAACCGTATGCCGGTGTTGTGGTTTCCCAGGGACACCAGTTTGCGAGGGACACATCGCTTCTGCACATACGTCAAAATCGAACAGCATCGGCACTAACCCTATAAATTTAATATAATGTTTTTGGTAAAGATGTTTTCTATATGTGTACCAAACGATTTATTTCTAGATGGTGTAATTTGAGAGATATTTGACTTCTTCTGT
The DNA here is from genome assembly GCA_030323885.1 of Branchipolynoe longqiensis. Lineage (NCBI taxonomy): Eukaryota > Metazoa > Annelida > Polychaeta > Phyllodocida > Polynoidae > Branchipolynoe > Branchipolynoe longqiensis. The sequence continues at coordinate 6,650,420 of CM059195.1, read as the reverse complement.
ATTTTCTGTATGAACATTGCTCACGACCATTGACAATGCCTTGATTTTGACGGTACACGCACTGCGAAACGTTACTTTTATTCAAAATTAATAGAAATCAAGGACCCTAACCTTATAACTTTAATATAGTCTTCATGGTAAAGATGTTTTCTATATGTGTACCAAGCGATTTGTTTCTAGATGGTGTAATTTGAGAGATATTTGACTTCTGTATGAAGATTTGCTCACGGCCGTTAACAATGCATTTGAATGGAAGTGTCCCTGGCAAACTGGTGTCCCTCGGAATCCGCATCACCGGGGTTGCAGTTTCCGAGGCATACGAGTTTGCCAGGGACATATCGCTTCTGCGCATGCGCCAAAATCGAACAGCAACGTCACTAACCTTATAAATTTAATATAATGTTTTTGGTAAACATGTTTTCTATATGTGTATCAAGCGATTCACTTTTTCTGTATTTTCTGTATGAAGATTGCTCACGGCCGTTGACAATGTTGTTGTTTTGGGGAGATTTCAGTCGCATTGGTGCGCTGAGGCTGCAAATCTGCAGCACTGAATGGGCACCACTGAAAGCAGTCCCATGTGGTCGGGAGTTGGCTTCCGGTGTGTAGTGATCAGAGGAATTGAGGGGTAGGGGGGAGGGGGGGGAGGAAGGAAAAAGGCAGCCTAAGAGTCCAACCACAGTCCTCTGAGAGGGCCGGGGGAGGCTGGGTGGTTGGTGTAGTTTTGCACCCCAGTAAGACCCTAGGCCATACCAGGATGTGCACCGACTTGTAACAGCGCGCACTCATGGTGACTTTATAGGGCTGCCCCACTGGGAAATCAGGCCGCCGGCGCCATGACCCGATGTTGTGGTATAGTTGTTTTGGGGAGTTTTCAGTTGCATTGGTGCGCTGAAGACTGCAAATATGCAGCACTGAATGGGCACCACTGAAAGCAGTCCCATGTGGTCGGGAGTTGGCTTCCGGTGGGTAGTGATCAGAGGAATTGAGGGGTAGGGGGGATGGGGGGGAGGAAGGAAAAAGGCAGCATAAGAGTCCAACCACAGTCCTCTAAGAGGGCCGGGGGAGGCTGGGTGGTTGGTGTAGTTTTACACCCCAGGAAGACCCTAGGCCATACCAGGATGTGCACCGACTTGTAACAGCGCGCACTCATGGTGACTTTATAGTGCTGCCCCACTAGGAATTCAGGCCGCCGGCGCCATGACCCGATGTCCCACACAGTCACATTATCCTGACACTGTGCGCCCAGTCCCTGTCCTGATTTCATAACGCCAAGCGCCGACCAGCAACAGGTACCAATTTTATAAGTCATTGGTTTGACTCGACCAGGATCCAAACTTCAGTCCCTCCAGATTCAATGGTATGCACCGTAAGTCCAGCCAAGGACAGAGGAAGAAGTGAAGTGAGGATGGGATTAGTTAGGCAGAGGGTGGGGTTACCTGTTTGTTGCCAGTGAAAATTAGTGGTTAGTTAATAGTGGCACCAAGTCAGCTATGGCGATGAGGTGGGGCCTGCTAGTCCCCGATGTCATGATCTTGGCGACCGACAGTGTTGATGATGTCTGCGTTCTGGCGGTAGAAGCGAGCAAGTGCGTTCCAGGATGACTTGGAAATCCTAGAGAGGATAGCAAGAGCAGCCCTATTGTCGCTGAGTTGGCGGTCAGCATCCTCCATGAAGTCGCTGATGGCAGATCTGTCGACGGCGCCACATGAGGCGAGTATGTGGGCCACATTAAAGATCTTAGTTCCGCAGGGACAGCGCTGGAGGTTGGGGACATCAATCCAACGGCGGTAGCCAGTCCTGAAGCGGTTGATGGCGACTTGGGTAGAAGCAGGAAGGCCGACTAGATGGGGGGATGTTCGTTCTGACTAGGGTGTACCAGAGCCAGCTTATTGAATAAGGGTTCCGTACTTGTTCCTTCTGTGTGGCTCGTTCCCAGAGTTTGGTGGTGGCTCGAGAAGCGGCGGCGGCCAGTTTGGTGATGGATGGAAGGATGGCTGTCTCTACGTCTGCTCGGTTGGCACCGGCTAGAGCGGCACAGTCGGCCTGGTCATTACCATACAGTCCTATATGCGAGGGGACCCATAGCAGGACTGTGTTGAGGTGTGCCTGATGTCTGGTCAAGATTTTAATCTGGATTGCGTCGGCAAGGGAGTGTCGGGCATTTGGGCGGGCGATCTCTTTGATGGCATTCAGAGAGTCGGTAATGATGATGGCACTTGAGCTGTGGAGGTCTTCGAGGGCCAAGTGAATGGCGGCGAGCTCGGTATCGAGAGTGGAAGCAAAGTCTGACACCCTGGTGGTGTTCTTTGCGTTGGAAAAGGGGATGAAGATTCCGGCTCCTGCTCTACCTGATGTTGGGTTAAGGGAGCCATTGGTGTAGACAGTCTTTGCGAGAGTACACTCCACCTTCGCCTGAGTTATGGCCTCGAGAGCCAGGGAGTGGAGTTCTGGGGTGGTGTAAGCTGCCTTGGCAGCAACTAGGTTGGTGGTTCGGGTTTCCACTGGGATGGAAACCCAAGGTGGCTCGTGAGGGCTCAGGGCAAAGTCTGCAATGTGGAGTCCGTGGGAGTCTTTGAGGGTGGTGATGGCGTTCTTGAGACGGTAGGAGATGTGAGGGTGACCGCGGGCCCCATCTCGAAGGTAAGCCGCGGCTCTGCGGGTTGTTGTTGAAAGGCCTGAGGAAAGGGTTCTTGTGAGATGGGTGGTGAGAAGTTGTTTGCCTCGGAGGTGGACGGGAGGGAGGCCGGATTCAAGGAGGAGGATCTCGATCCTGGTGGTGTCGGGAACCCGGAGGATAAGCCTGGCAGCCCGGTGTTGGATGTTCTCAAGTTTCCGGAACTCGTTCAAAAAGATCTTGTTCTTGGATAGTTGAGTTTGGGGGTTGTCAAGCCCGAGGGCTGTGAGAGCGAGTGTGGGTGCAGCGTAGTCGAAGACGGAGTGGACTGCCTGGCGGTAGAAGAGTGCGAGTACACTGTCCGGGGCACCCCAGGAGAAGCCGGAGATCCTCTTCATGAGGAGGAGTCTGTTGGTCATTCTGGTGGCCAAGTGGCGGCAGAGGGCTCTCATGTTCAGGTCTCGGTCTAGACGGATACCTAGGTAGTCGAAGGTGGAGACCCATTCGATAGGGGATCCATCTAGGTAGAGGGAGTGAAGTGGTTGACCTCTGAACATGTGCATGATCTTGGTCTTGGTGGGGGAGATTTTTAGTCCAAGGTCCCGGCAGGCGTTTCCGACCAGGTGGAGCACCTGCTCAGCGAGATCCTGTACATTGATCGCATGGGAGCAGGTGATGGCGATGTCATCTGCATAGCAGACTATGGTTATGTCTGTGATCTCTCGGGTGGCTAGGTCTTGTTTAAGCCTCCTAACGAGAGATGCCATCACTGCATTGAAGAGGAGGGGGCTGAGCACTGCACCCTGGGGGCCGCCATTTTTTAGTTGGAGGTAGGGAGAAGAGGTGCCTTGGACACATACTCTGGCTCGCCTATTCTGGAGGTAATTTCGGAGATACGCAAGAGGCCGGCCGGCAATGCCAAGATCAGCCATTGATGTCAGTACCACGTTGAGGTCGATAAGCTCAAAGGCTTTCTCGAGGTCAAGGAAGATGATTGCTGTTTCGTGTCCATTATCGAGGCCATAGGAAATGCTCTCAATGAGGGTGGCGACGGCGTGCTGGGTGCCTCGTCCTCCTCGGTAGCCGATGACCTCCTCAGGTAGGCCAGTGGTGGGGTCTTCTGTGACCATCTGGAGACGGGCGAGGACAATTCTTTCGCTAACCTTCCCGAGGGATTGGAGAAGGGAGATGGGTCTGACTTCGCCCGGGGTTTTCTTGGGGATGGGGATGATATCAGCATCCTTCCAAGATTGGAAGATATTGTAGAAGATATTGTCGAGGAGGGGGAGGAGAGTTTCCCTGTTAGTGGCAGATAACTTTGTCCATGCAGTGTTAGGGACTCCGTCGGCTCCCGGGGTTGTCTTCTTTGTGGTGTTGCCTAGGGCTCAGTCAAGCTCAGCCCTGGTCAGGTGGGTGTCAAGATTATGGGTGGATGGGGTGGCTGTTGATATGTCTATGACGTCGGCTCTCCAGGTGGAGTTCCTAGTGAGCGCTTGTTGGTGGGCATAAGGGAGGTTGATTGCAGGGTCTGTTCTGTCCGTGAACATTTTGTTGTGTTCTGCTGCAATTTCGCCAGGGTGTGGGTAGAGAGGGGTGGTGGTGAGTCTCCCCTGGATGCTGTTAAGTTTGCGCCAGAGTTGTCTGGAGGTCGTGTGAGAGTTTATTTTGGTACACCAGAGTTTCCACTTCCTGTCTGATTCGGCAAGCTCGACATCTTTGGCCCAACTGGTGGCTATTTTAACGAGATTCTCAGTGCCTCGGTTGGGGTTTGTGCGTAGCTTGTAGAGGAGTTTGTTGCAGAATCTTTTTGCTCTCCTCATTGCATTGGAGGTGGTGCGGCCAGTGTGATTACAGGAGATGGTTTGCTTTATGGTGTCTGTCATTGCTTGGTAAGTGAGTGTTGTGACATGTGGTCGGTGGGTTCAGATCTATTAAGTTTTTTAGACGAAAGTTGAAGGTTGCCCAGTCCGCCTGGTTTAGGTTGAATCTGGGTGATGGCGGGGTGTAGGTGACTTTGGGTGCATTGGTGCGGAGGAAAGCTGCGTGGTGGTCTGAGTATAGTGTTGTGAGCTCCCAGGAAGCTGCGGCTGCAAGGCAGGAGTCGGTGATGCAGAGATCGATTGATGTGCTTGCCCTGTAGGTAGGCGAGCCATCGTTGAGGATAGAATGGGATGTTGAGTCGAGGATCTCTGCTAGGAGGATACAGCCTCGAGGGGAATCGATGTTGTTGCGTCCCCAGGAGGAGTGATGGGTGTTAAAGTCTCCCATGACAACCTGGTGATCTGTGCCGTTGCCGAGGGCCCGGAAGATGTGCTTTAGAGTATAAGTAGTGTTGACAGGGTTGTAAATGTTGTATACATCCATGACAGAGTGTGCTAGGTGGAGACGTATGCGAAGGGTGTCAGCATGAGGGTTGAATCTGTTGGGTGGGATCTTGGTGAGTGGATGTGGTTGCTTACGAATGTGGTGGTTCCTCATGAGGGTCTGCCTGCTGATGCGCGTCTTACTGCGGGGATATGGTATGTGGGGTAGCCTTTGATATGGGGTGGATCGATGAGGAAGGTTTCTTGGAGAAGTGCGACGTCAATTTTCTCTCTTTTTAAGGTGTTGCCAAGAAGAGCTATCTTGGATTTCAGTCCGGCACAGTTCCAGGAAAGAATGGTTAAAGAGTTGTTTGTGGAACAGGGATGGGAGTGTGGGCTGGTGGGGGCATTATTGTGTACCTCCATTTTGAGCTGTCAGGGCGGCACAAAAAGAAGCTGGCAGGTCTTTTGGGACATGCGGAAGGAGATGCTGGATGTTGGAGTCGACTTGGAGCCAGTTAATTAAGCCGAAGGCTAGGGCCTCAACTAAGATTCTGGGTTTTATGCTGGAAAGTGATGCATTAAGAATGTGGAGGAATATATGTGTGGGATTTGGGTCGGAGGCAGGGGGGTCGCTTGGTGTGGAGGGGAAGGTGGTTTGGGTGAAGGAGTCAGCAGTGGCTACAGTTTGAGTGGAGATGGATCTGGTCTGTGGGTGGGAAGAGTAGGGGTGGCAGATCTTGGGTTTGGGGGCGGTGAGGTTGAGGGAGAGGAGTGAGGGGGGCAGAGGGGCAGGGCTGGGGTGGAGGGACAATGCGTTGGAGGTGGTGAGGGGTGGGTAGGAGGAAGCAGAGGGAGAAGGAGGGCCAGTGGAAGGGAGGGCATCAGGTTGGACAGGCAGGGCAGCAGTAGGGGGGGCCTCAGGTTGGGTGGGGGGAGTGGGGCAGGCAGGAGGGGGAAGTAGGGGTGGGTTTAGCCGCTTCCACAGCTGGATGCGCACTGGGCAGTCTGTACTCTTGGCTTTGTGATTACCTTTGCAGACAGAGCACCTGATGGGTACCTCACAGCTAGCGGCAATGTGCCCCGGAGCGGCACAGCGTGCGCAGACAGCGGCAGTGGCTTTGCATTCGTGCCGGTAATGGCCGTATTGTTGGCAGGTGGTGCAAAAGGTTGGTCTGAGGTGAGGAGTGGCGATTCGTAGGAGACCGTAGGCTCCACAGTCAAGTCGGCAAGTGGTGTCTATTGGATGGTCAGTGAAGACATTGGTACAGTAAGTGGCAATGTCACGCTTCTTTATCCGGGAAGCGCTGACAATGGAATGTCGTCCGATCAGGTCGGCGGGGTTTATGCGTGGGTGGAGGCCAGAGATGACATAGTGGTGCGTCTTGACTGATCCACGCATCTCCGTAAAAGTTGTTGAGGCTCGGAGTCTGTCGAGGGAAACCTGTGTCTTGGCACCAATGACGAGGTGGTCAGGGTATTTATCCAGGGAGAAAGGGGTAGTACCTTGGGTGCGATCGAACTAGTCGAGTTCCTTCAGCGTGTCTTCTAACTTGCCATTGAAGAGGAAGAGGGCGAGGAACCTCTTGGGGCGGTGGCTATCACCGTGGTACTCGGTTTGTGGAGGCGTAGCAGTTGTGGGCGTCTTGCGTTTGTTCTTTCGAACTACCTTGGACCAAGAGTCTGCCTTGGTGGGGTATTTGGAGTGGGGGGCTGGTTGGGCTGCGGCTACTGGGCGTGTGTCAACGGACTCATGGTCGCTAGACTTGGGGTCCTTGTCGGTATCGGTGAGCGTGGGCACACGGGGAGGGGAGACTGACCTGTTGGCGATGCTGTTGTTGTTCTTGTGTATGGAAAAGGAGGTGATTGTGGTGGTGGGGAGGCTGGACGAAGAGGTGATGGCAACTGGGTGTGGAGTGTGATTGACGATGTTCTGAGGTGGTGTGGGAGGGCTTCGCGAAATGGGCTTGGCAGAAGGTGGTGCATCTAGGCCGCTGGGTCCAATGGTTGGTGGAGTGGCACAGCTGGAGTAGGTGTGGTCCGTCGTAGGAGTGGTGGGGAGAGTGGTATCATCTTGGTCACTGAACACCAGCTTTATTGGTGGTGCTGGTGGCGCGGCGCGCTGCAGTGGTTCTGGTTCGGGTATAGGTGTTGGTGAATCGACCTGCACCGCCTCGCTGTGCACAAGTTCCTCCAGTATGCGCCACAGCTTCTTCTCGTAGACCCGGCGTGTCAACTCTAAGACGGGTCCAGGGTTGATTCCATGGTACTTCAACTGAGCTCTGAGGTCATCGTCCGACAGAGCCGACACTTCATATGCTCCTCCTCCATTCATTTCTGTAGATGTTTTCTTTTGAGGCAAACCAGGTTTTTTCTTGTTACATTTTGTTGGCGAATTCAGTATCGTAACTTTGAGCTACATGCATTGTGCCTGAGTGGTTTTTATTAATACTTAATGAAAGGACCGTGTCAGCTTCTGACGGTTAAAATTGGGAATGAGAGTGTGCGTCCACTGAACAGACAAACAATTCAACAAAATAGATCACATCAAAGACAATGGAGATGTAATGGTGTTGATAAGCAAAATGGTACCCCAATGACGTGGAGAATTTATATGCTCCATCAAACCAGGCTGAGTATTCATGAATAAATGTTTTCATGTGGCTTTGCAACTTGAAACAAGGAGGGATTGAATGTAACTTAGCGTTTGTGTACTGTTGGCTAATACTAGGTTAAGCACTCTAACTAATGAGCACTCTAACACATTTAACTGATATATTTATCAATTACAAAACTTTAACAAAATAAACAAAACATATTAACAAACAATCCTGTAAAATAATTCCATAAGATTGCTTCGATTTATGGTGTATTTAGTAAAAGAAAACATGCTAAACCAACTCGCGCGCGTCCACCGTGATGGTCGCCATGTTGGGAGGTTGCATTTGAATGGACGTCCCTGGCAAACTGGTAGGCCTCGGAAACCGCAACACCGGCGTAACGGTTTGCGTCACGTGTCGGCATGACATCACAACCCCGGAAACTAGCCCGCGAAGGGTGAAATACCGCAGTGATTTTTGTAAAATAAATTAAAAAGCTTTCATTGGATCGATTAAAAATCTCTTAATGTGCAATTGAAGAGGAAGATCTGAAGTATTTAATGTAACCTAAGAGCAATTTACTCTGAAAGTATTAAAACCAGAGATAATAGTGAAAGTTGGGATATTCTGAGTGTCAGTGCCAGTGTTATCATGGCCTCAAAAACTATTTTCGCAAAATAAATTCAAGAACTTCCAATTGGCTGATAAAAAAAAGCTGAATGTTAAATTGTAGAGAAAGATCTGAACTATTTAATAGAAACAAGAGAAATTTGCTTTCAAAGCACCAAAAATCACAAATTACTGTGATAGTTAGGGTGGTTTTAATGTTGTCTCTATTAAAGCCATGTTCACACGGGCAATGTAAATCGATTCGTAGAAATCGACTTGCCTAGTTCGACGCACATTTCGTGTGTGAACGGGCGTCTGAGTCGAATTAGGGCTGAATCGATTTCTGTCATCCGCATATTGTAAACCACTTGTAGAGGTCGATTACGTAAATCGATTTCTGTGAATCGATTTATTTTGCCCATGTGAACGCACTGAGGCGGATTAAGGACGTCACACTATATAATATAATTTGGTCTATGAAACCACTAGCTGTGCACAGATATTTTTTTCATTTATTTTTAGGGTTTCACTGCCCAGCAGAAGTTTTGACCGTTCCAAAACAATACGATTCAGTCCATACATATCTAGGTCGAACCCACACTCTCTCGTGGCGACGTCGACTAACCGAAACTGGTGCTGGTTAGTATCGCCTTGCTCATGTGCTGATATCGATTTCCGGCCCAAGTACTGCCCGTGTGAATGCGCATCTAAATCGATTCATATGATTCGCCTTGGCTGAATCGCTTTACATTTTGCCCGTGTGAACACGGCTTATGACAGTGGCATTTGTTTTACCCTTCGCGAGGTGTGAACGCAAAAAGTGCCCCGATGTCGGACATCGAGAATACGCCGTCATAAGCTACGCATACGCTATGTATACGCTACGCATACGCCGTATATGCCCGGCTTATCCCGTCATACACCGTCTTACGCCCGTCCGTCCGAAAATTTGTGTGCATGCTCAAAATTTTGAGCGTATGGCGACGTAAGGCTCATACACGTAAGGCTCATAGGTTACGCATAGGTTAGGGGTACGCCGGCATAGTTTAGGCATACGCTGAAACCGCGCCTTCAGCGTATCTATAGGGTATGTAGGGCACGCCTAGCCTATGTGTAATGTATTTGAGCGTACTCCTAGCGTATTCTCAGCGTATACAAAGCGTATGTGCAGCGTATGCCCGGCGTATGGTCTCAGTATATAAAGGCGCCGCAAGGCTTCTTCTGTCAGTCCGGCTCTGCTACTCAGACAGGATGGATGTCCAGGCACTCCAAATACAGTTCCACCGGTACAGAATTGCCCTTTATCAGCATAAGCTAGGTCTCTACCTCATGGTTCTTCTGTCGGCCCATCTCGAGAGGAGAAGGAGGAGGCAGCCGCGGCGGACAGTGTGTGTCAGACCCTGGATTGGGAGGTGGCTACAGTTTGGCTTGTACGTCGTTCGTGAACTTCATGCGGATGCCTCCCCAGTTGTTTGACGAGATTGTGGCGCGAGTGGGACCGAGGATTGAAAAAAAAACGCACCACATTCCAAGTGCCGCTCGAGCCTGCGCTGAAGATCGCACTTACTCTGCGGCACCTGGCATCTGGCACCAAATACTCGTCGATGAAGTTCGGGTGGAGGGTCACCCACAACACAGTCGCTCATAGTGCGTGAAGTCTGTCAGGCCATTGACGACGAGTACATGGATGAGGTTGTTGTATCGGGTATGTTTATTATGGTCGGATTCGGAATAAAGCACTTCCTGTATGGCTACCACCTGAGACGCACACACTCATTATCTTACATGGTGACAGCGGTAAACTATGAAGCTCTAACAAGCTAAAGCTGTGTTCACACCCACAACTTTAGGCCGACTTAGATAAGGCAAATTAGATGAAGCGAACTAGTGGCGCGTTCACACGCACCGAGTTTGAAAGTGTGTCGCGTCCAGACATGCAGTACTTAGGCCGGTTTAAGGCAGAAGTCGACATCTGCGCATGGCCGTTTCCAGCATAAACAATGGCCGAGCACGTGTCCACCGGAATGTTTATGTTGTTTAATGCGCGATGTAGGGCGTCAACAAGGGACAGAGTAGCCCGGTCAGGAGCCCGATCACGAGCCAATATTGGAAGGATTTTTGAAAACTCCTACAGAAGGAGGGAACAGTTCTTGGAGCATCAAGAAAATGAGCGCCGCAGCTTTGTCCTCCAACTACTGACGTTGATGAGCCTCCATGCTAGGCCTGACAGGCTTCAATGGACAAGGGAAAGGTAGGCAGTCACGTAACCTTTATTCATGTGAAATAAATGGTTGTAAAGCTATGTAATATGGTTGCAAACATTCACAGATCATTCAGATCAATGTTTTGTTTTGCTCTCGCATATCAGTTTGGCCCGATTTAGATAAGGCAAACTAAATGTGGCGACGTACTGGCCCGTTTCCTGTTTACCTCCTGCTAAAATGTACTTTTTATCATATCGGGCAAAATGTAACCGTTTTGCAGTGGTTTAAAAAGGTTTGCTTATGTCGGTTTTTATGTAACGTCCTGGTCACATTTAATTCTTATCACATACCACTTTGGGCGCGGTTTAGAAAGATGCGCCGAAGTTTAGGCCGATTTATATAGAGCGACCTACATGAGGCGAACTAGTTTCCAATTTACTGTTTACCTACATGTTCTCATCTATCACAATTTTTTTCAGGTCCAGCCATTGGTGGACGCACATTGTCAATGTCACATTCGGGGAGCAAGAATGGGTTTGCAACTTCAGAATATGGAGGGGGACATTCGAGCACCTGGTGGATCAACTCAGAGTGCATATAGGGCGGGCGGACACACAGATGAGAAGGTAATGTCCTACTGGTAGCATTGTTGCACTTCAAATATCTCTGCAAATCCCCATTAATAGAAATCCCCATTAAACCTTAAACTCATTTCAAACTAAAGTGAGCTAGATTATTTCGCCTGTAATATCCGGTGGTAAATCTTATAGAGTGTTGTCAGGTCCGTATGCAGTGATTCTTAATAGCTATGTTGATTGTGCCACTAAATTGACATGCTAAATGTTATGCTGTTGTCATGTCGGGGCAGACCCAATATTAATGGTTATGTTGATTTCGGCAACAATTTCAGAAGCATTGCTGTTGAAGTGCGTATGGCAGTCACGCTGTGGTTGCTGGCTACAGGAGCGGGGCATCGCGGCGTTGGTCATCTGTTCGGGATCGCTAAGTCTACGTGCTGCGAAATCTTTAAGGAAACCTGCGCCGTCATCGTCCATGTTCTGCTCTCCAAGTACATTAAAATGCCGACTGCTGCTCGAATGAGTGAGATAATTGAGGGATTTGAAACTAGATTTGGGTTTCCCAACTGTGGAGGGGTTATCGATGGCACCCACATCCCCATCATTGTGCCGCAGCGGCACCACACCGTCTACCATAACCGGAAAGGCTATTATTCGATTGTCGCTCAAGTGGTGTGCGATCACGAATACCAGGTCCTGAATATTGCAGCCAGTTGTCCAGGTAGGGTCCACGATGCGCGAGTGTTGGCTAACTCGTCCATCTTTGCCAAAGGTGAGGAGGGTGTCCTCTTCCCCGATAGGCCATCACAGATAGGGAACACTACTATCCCTATAGTCCTTTTAGGCGACCCGGCTTACCCGCTTCGTCCATGGCTCATGAAGCCGTTTGCAGACAGTGGGCGACTCACCAGAGAGGAGACTATCTTCAATTACCACCTGTCGCGCGCAAGGATGACTATTGAGAAAACCTTCGGCCGGTGTAAAGCACACTGGAGGATTCTGCAGTGACGTATGGACATTAGGACTGAAGATGTGACAACAGTCATCCTTGCGTGCTTCACATTGAACAACATATGTGAGGTACACAAGGAGGCATTCAACGTGGAGTGGGACGATGGCCCAAATGACCAGCCACAGAACGTTGCGCATGATGTGGACACTGAGGGAAATGGGGCGGGTATACGCCAGGCGTTCATGGATTACTTTAGTGCGTAAAATGGTGTATAGGCAAACTTTAACAATGGAACGTCGCCATCACTGGTCGAGATCAGTGTAAACCGACTAAACTAGTTCGCTTCATGTAAAACGGTTCGTGAGCTGGATTAGTTAAGCTGACGTAGCCGAAGTTGGGTTCAGGTTACTTGGTGTATAGTACTTTAAATTAGGTGGGTGTATAGGGCAATTTTAAGAAGGTAAGGTGCCCTTCATGGTCGCTATCTGCGCTAAATTGGCTCGACTAGTTTGCTTCATGTAATTCAAACAATGCAACGAGTATGAAATAATGTAGTGCTTACAAAACATGTAACAAAACAATCATGTAGGGAACTACTAGTCATTTTTTATTGGAATGAAGAGTAGGAAAGGTCAAGGCACACATTTAGAAATTTAGGTACATAAATGTTAATATAAAAAATTACTGTTTCACTTTGTTAAAATAAAAGTCAGAATGTTTAATTTACTGGTATTCATAGAAGCTGTTATTTGCGCTGCTCGTGGATGGTGCGGGGTTTGGCGGGGTCAGTAGGGTGATGCGGGTTATTCCATCAGTCGTGGCACTCTGAAACTGCTGAGGCTGAGGGGGAGGTGCAGGACGGTTAATCGTTATCAACATCTGTATCATCCTCTCCTCATGTTTGCGCTGCTCCGCCATGGCCACCTTTTCCCGGTCGTGCCACCTTTCCTCCATCGCCTGCTGCCTTTCCTCCATGTCGACCTCCATTTTCATCCGCTTTTCTTCGGTGGCATGGAATAGGGCGGACGACTCCCTCTGGGTGGAGAAAAACTGTGTTATTAGGCTGTCCATGAAGCGCTCGTGTTTGGCCAGATATTTTCTTTTGCGCAGCGCTGCAATATAAACAAAGTTGGTTTAAAGTAACTTGTGGTATTTGGTATAAATTTGGTGTACAGCCAAATTTTTACAGTATCAACGGTAACCCGACTCAACTAGTTCGCTTCATGTAAAATGGCTCATGAGGTACATTAGTTACGCCGACTTAGCGTAAGTTGGTTTAAAGTTAATTGTTGTATACCGTACTTGTTAGAATGCCACTTGTACAGCACTGTTAAATATCACCGCTAAATCGACTCAAATAGTTCACTTCAAGTAAAATGGTTAGTGAGGTACATCATTTACGCCTACTTAGCCTAAGTTGGTTTCATATTAGTTGCTGTATACCGGTCTTGTGGTTTCCCAGGGACACCAGTTTGCAATAAATCAATCTTAATCTTTAAAAAAATATATATTGTTCGGTTTTGTGTGTGTGTGGTTTTAGTTTTAATGTGTCAGAGTACGAGGTGATGGCAATGGCGTACACATGATGAGTTCACCTTGTGGGAGTATACTTATTCTTTAATTGGTTCACAGAACAACTATTCACGGCATGTTAAATGCCTGCAAAAGATCACTGCTGGAACTCTGTGCCTGGGAAACCGCAACAGGGGAATTGTTACAACGGCACATCTACAGCACTGGTCAATATCACCGCTAAATCGACTCAACTAGTTCGATTCATGTAAAACGGTTTGTGAGGTACATTAGTTATGCCTACTTAGCCTAAGTTGGTTTAAAGTTACTTGTTCACTAGAAAGATGCTTACTTGGCTGTGTGCCTTGTTTCGCCTGGATGACTCGTGGAGTTTGGATAACGGGAGTATGTGCCGGGGTGGAGGGTTCACTCTCCACCTCCACCTCCACGTCCACCTGGACTTCCGGCTCCTGCTCTTCCTCCACACCCCCTAGGTGTTCAGCGTAAACGTCGTCTGGAAATAAATATTGTAAATGATTGAGTAAATAAAGGGACGATATGGGCAACATATATGCATTAGGCAAAGTATATTTTTATTTTTTGTTAAAACTGTCCAGTCCATGAAACTTTGCCTGATCGAGGGTGTTTTCTACGCTGGGGACTTATCAATCGGTGTTGTTTGAAGTTAAGTTGTGCGCTTAGTGATCTATCTAAGTGTTTTTGAGGTTTTCTTGGCAACAGTTACATGCTTGGGAAAAACCAACACAAAACATTTTAGACCAGCTTTGCCTTTACCTGCTTCAACAGAAAGCGCGTCAGTGTCCACGTAGTTCAGCTGTCGGCCTCGTCCCCAGAATAGCATCCAGTTCCTCGTAGTAGCGGAACGTATATACACCGCGCCCATTGCGACTGGAAAATGATTGGGACATTAATAAACACATTCATCATCTGCAAATCTGACTTTTGTTATTCCTCTTTGTTCGGTGTGCGTAGTCTAATTTCAAAATGTATAACCAACAATAATCCTCACCTATGTCGTAACCCCCCATACCTTTGAGTTGCAATTTATAATATGATATTTTGTTTAATCACATTTTATAGTGAAATCGCAGGCCTTCTACTGCCCCCCATCGTGTGCATTCTCGCCCATTTCACCCACTCTGAGCCTATATAAGTATCCATTTGACACTGGAAGTAGGCATTCTACTCGTTTCGCCCGTGTTTACAGTGTTTTTGTCGTTCACACATGTACTACAAGTACCGGGTGAATCGGTTATCGAGAATCGGGCCAGTAGTTCGCCTCATCTACTTTGCCTACCATAATCGTCGTAAATATATATAAGATTTACCAGCAGCGATTTGTCATAATGAAACAACCGTACTTACTTGTTATTGTCACGACACTTCTTGTAGGCCTGTGTGAGGCTTTTGATTTTCGTCCGACAGGACACAGCGTACCGCTCAGCCCTCCCCTCTCATAGCCAGCTCAGCCTCCCTGCCAGTCGCAGGTAGATGTTTAGGTTCCTACCTGAGCATTCAAGTTCTGACTGGACCTTATCATCAGCCCAAAGGTTGATCAATACCCTCACCTCTTCATCGTCCCAGTTGTCACGCTGGGATGTTTCGTGTGAGATGCTTGCAGTCGACATTATTACGGCGTTTAATCGTATATCAGTGACTTGAAACTTGTGCGCAATTTACCAGAAGACAACAAAGCAATCGATTGAGTGCGCATGCGTGTGACGACATAAGCCGCCTCAACTAACCCGCTTGCGTCTACACATGCAAGATAGGCCGACTCAAGGTAGATCGCTTCATATAATCTACCTCGCGACGCGGTTTACTTGAAGCGAATTAGTTGAGGCGAATCAGCCCTAAACCGCCTCAGCATCGTGTCCACACGGTGAATGTGAGCTGAACTAGACAAGGCGAACTAGTTGAGGCGACTTAACGCCCGTGTGTGAACACGGCTTAAGTATCACTCATTTATGTAGAAAGCATGTGGGTTTGTTTACTCCACACACAGTATATCTATGGGACTCACTGACTCTGTAGAATTCTGTATTAACCCATGGATACTCAGGAAGGAAGGATATTTAGATTTGGCACTCAATTGCTCTATAAACTCTGACTAAAGCCGTGTTCGCACGGGCAAAATGTGAGGCGAATCAGACAAATCGGATCAGGTGAGTCGAATTAGCGGCCCGTTCACACGGGCAGTACTTGGGCCGGAAATCGAAATCTGCGCATGAGCAAGTCCAGACTAACCAGCGCCAGTTTGGGTTCGTCGACGTCGACCGAGAGAGTGTGGGTTCAACCTAGATATGTATGGATTGAATCGTATTGGTTTGGAACGGTCAAAACTTCTGCTGGGCAGTGAAACCCTAAAAATAAATGCTGAAAAAAATATCTGTGCATAGATAGCGGTTTCATTAATTAAATTATATAATATGCGCTTTTGATCGACCGGCAAGTCAACAAACTAAGGTCTCGACTGCGCATGCGTGTGACGTCCTTAATCCGCCTCAAGTTAGTCGGTTGCGTTCACACGGGCGATCTAAGTCGATTCATAAAATTCGCTTCATATAAACCACCTACAGAGGTGGTTTATAATATCCGATTTATATGAATCGAATCAGCCTTAAACCGACTCACACGCACGTTCACACGCCAAATCTGAGCCGAACTAGGCAAGTCGATTTATATGATTCGAATTAACTGCCCCGTGTGAACAGGGCTTATGTGCATAGAACAGCTACAGTGCAGTGTGTGATATTGGCACTATAGTGACTCTGTCTCTGCTGCCAGTGCCAATGCCACTGTCTGGGTAACATTGTGCCCAATGTGAATCATCGTTGTGTATATCTTCACTCAAGTAACTCATCAAACTAAACATGGCAATTGCATTACCCAATTATCCTGCATTTGAGGAAAAAGAAGGCCCGTCCTTAGCTACTGAGTGGGAAGACTGGATAGAGGGACTAGACTCTATGCTAGCAGCAATGACAATTACGGACAATAAAGAGAAGTTTGTCAAGCTGTACCACTATTTAGGCCCTACCAGAAAGGTTTTGAAGAAATTAGAACTGAATGGAATTGTTGATCAGGATTACACTGTTGCTAAGGAGGCTCTCAGGAAACATTATAATCCTAAAAGAAACTCGATATATCTCCTGAATCAGCTCTATCACTTGAGGCAGAACACAGGAGAATCTATGGACAACTTCTACATGAGAGTGAAAGAGAAGATTGAGACAATAAATCTACAGGAAATGACTCCAGTGCAAATTGAAGAGCTACTTACGCAGAAGCAAATCGTCAATTCTACAAACGATGCCATGCTTAGGACTAAAGCGCTCAGAGTTGGTGATCTAAAACTGAAGAATTTCCTCAGAAATGCATGTGCACACGAGATGGCTAACTGGCAGTCTAGTGAGATAGGGGGTAACATCGGACTCGCTCGTTGTTAAGAAATCCTACTCTCAGAAGTCAAGGAAGAAATTTCAGGATTACACCAAGAAGACGCCAGGGAAATCCTCGTGTCCATATTGTGGGGGAAACTCGCAATCAGCGTTCACTATGTCCGGCTAAGAATGTGCTATGTCATTTCTGCAAGGTCAAATGCCATTTTTTGAAAGTCTGTCGGAAAAAGGATGTCAACGAAGTTGCTGGTTGGATGCCTAGCGAAGCTCTCTATACTGACTCACCCCACTCTCAACAGGAACTTTTCCTAGGCACAATTGATACTCGGCATGAAGTAGTCACCAAGAAGGTTGTGCATTTTAGTGTCAATGGTGTCACTGTTCCTCTACGCATTGACACTGGTGCAGAGGTGACTTTGATTGACACTCATCTGTTCGAAAAGCATTTCTCAGGCCATAAACTCAAGACTACAAATTGTGTCTTCCGAGGTGCTAAGCAGCGTGAGTTTAGCGCTCAAGGGTACTTCCGCGCTAACCTACAATATCAGGATCGTACTCACACCAAGGACATTCATGTTGTTGAGAAAGCCTCTCATCTTCTAAGCTGCAAGGCCTCGACAGCCCTCGGTCTCGTGAAGTTTACCTGTTCGGTATACTAGGAGCAGTTCCCTTCTCTTTTCAATGGGCTGGGGAAAATGGCGCATCAGTACGACATCAAACTCAGAGATAATGCTGAACCATATGCGGTTCACACTCTTCGTCAAGTGCCTCACCCTATCTTACCCAAGCTCAAAGCGGAACTAAAGCGACTGCAAGATCTCGACGTCATATCGCCAGTCACTAAACCTACTGAGTGGTGTGCGCTGATAGTAGTTGTCCCGAAGCCAAAGGGGACAGATATCAGACTCTGCATCAACTAAACTCAACAAAGCTGTCATGCGTCCACGGTATATCATGCCATCAGTTGACTATGTTCTAGGGCAAATCGGAAATGCTAATAGTGGCTTCCATCAAGTAGTACTCTCAGAGGAGTCGAAGCTCCTTACTACTTTCATCACTCCATTTGGGCGCTTTGCCTACAATCGGTTGCCATTTGGAATCACCTCAGCACCCAAGTTCTATCAACACCAGGTTTCACAGATAATCGCGGGACTCCCAGGAACAGTCTGCCTCATGGATGACATTGTCGTTGCAGGTCGGGATGAGGCTGAATGAGACCAGCGACTCAAGGCAACTCTAAACAGACTCGCCGATGCTGGAGTGACTCTCAACAAAGAAAAGTGTGTGTTCAGGAAATCGTCCATCAGCTTTCTTGGTCAGATTGTATCCAGAGATGGCATCAGAGCTCACCCCAATAAGGTGTCTGCTATCAAGGAAATGGAAACTCCCAGTGATATTACGGAACTTTGTCGGTTCCTCAGGATGGTGAATCAACTTGGGAATTCACTCCCGACATTACATCTTATTCCCAACCACTACGTGAGCTTCTGAGTATCAAGAGCGAATGGCTCTGGGGACCATCGCAAGAGGAAGCATTCACAAAAATCAAGGACTTACTCATCAAAACTCCAGTTCTTGCTCTGTATGACCCTAAAGCTCCAACCAAAATCTCAGCAGACGCATCATCGTTTGGTCTTGGGTCAGTACTCCTGCAACAGAAAGGCTCAGAGTGGCATCCTGTTGCATATGCCTCGAGAGCACTCTCAGAAACAGAAAGGCATTATGCCCAGATTCAACAAGAGGCTCTGGCGATCACCTGGTCTTGTGAGAAGTTTCGCAACTATTTGATCGGCACTATATTCCTCATTGAGACGGATCACAAGCCACTCGTTCCACTCTTAGGAGCTCGGGATTTGGACAAACTCCCTGTTAGGGTCCAAAGGTTCAGGATGAGGTTGATGTGGTTTAACTATGACATCATCTACATTCCTGGGAAGGAGCTGTACACCGCCGACACTCTGTCACGCGCTCCAGGAAGTGACCCGTCTGATGCCGATATAGCTTTCCAAGAAGAGACTATAGCCTTTGTGAACTTCTTCCAGCAATCACTCCCTGCATCTGATCAACGACTCAATCAGATCAGAAATCATCAGTGGGAGGATGATGTGTGTCGTGAAATTTGCATGTATGTGCAAGAAGGATGGCCTGACAACTCTATGGTTAAAGGCATTGCGAAGAAGTATGTGCCATAAAAGTCATACTTGACTATCATAGATGACATGCTACTAATGGGATGGCCGAATGAGTTAGAGCGTCCGTCTCCCGTGCTGGTAGATCGTGGGGTCGTGGGTTCGACGGGATGGCCGAATGAGTTAGAGCGTCCGTCTCCCGTGCTGGTAGATCGTGGGGTTGTGGGTTCGAGTCCCGGTCGAGTCAAACCAATGACTTTAAAATTGATACTTGGCACTTCCTAGCCAGGCGCTCGGCATTATTAGGATAGGGCAAGGACTGGTGTGCTCAGTGTCAGGATAATGTGACTGAGTGGGATACCAGGTCATGGTGCCGGCGGCCTGGTTTCCCAGTGGGACAGCACTATAAAGTCGCCATGAGTGTGCACTGTCACAAGTCGGTACCCGTCCTGATATGACCTTAGATGTTGCTAGGACGTAAAACAACAACAAACAAACAAACAAACTAATGGGCACATGCATAATTATACCCTCCAGTCTGCGTCTGACATACTCAGTAAATTGCATGAAGGTCATCAGGGCATCACCAAATGTCGTCAACTTGCTCGTGACTCAGTTTGGTGGCCAGGACTCAGCTCTGATATCGAGGAACTAATAAGTGGCTGTCATCACTGTAGGAAGAGGAGTGCAACACACTACGAGCCGCTTATTCCGTCAGTGCTGCCAGGACATGCATGGTCAAAAGTGACCACAGACCTCTTCCAACTAGGGAAGGATCACTACATTGTAGTAGTAGACTTCTACTCTAGGTATCCTGAGTATGCAAAGTTAGAGGACATAGCAAGTACTACAATAATTAACCATACGAAATCATTCTTTGCTCATCATGGCATTCCCCAAACGGTCTGCTCTGACAATGGACCTCAGTATGGTAGTCAAGAGTTTGCAAACTTTGCCAAGAAGTATGAATTCACTCACATCACTAGCTCTCCATGTCACCCCTCTGGGAATGGTGAGGCAGAGAGAGCTGTGGGTACTCTCAAGGAACTGGTAAAACAACTGGATCCCTACATCGCTTTAATGAACTATAGGAATGCTCCTATTCAAAATGGGTTTAGTCCAGCACAGTTGCTTATGAACAGGAGGCTAAACACGAAGATCCCAGTTCTACCATCAAAGCTGAAACCAGCACCTCCTGATATGGACATTGTGCTGGAAAGAGAGGAAGTCGTTGTAGATCTGGGTCATCGTCAAGGCGTGCATGGTTCTGCACAACCTCATGAGGATGTGCGACCCAGCCCTACAGAACCTGCAGCTGGATCATCTCGAGACTGGCACCAACAACTTTGTCCCAGGAGCGTGGCGAGAGGGCCCAAACCTGCCAGACATTGACGTTCCAACTAACCCCAACACCGCGTCCAAGCTAGGAAAGGAGCAGTGCAATGTACTTAAAGACTGGGTCGTCTTGCCCGCTGGAGCAGTGTCATGGCAAGACAGCATGATCTGACAAACATTGTATCTGTCTGATGCACTGTGGATGTATACTGTTATGATCTATTTTTGACAAACTTATGTGCTTTTCTTTACGTTGTCCAGTTATCGCTTATTTACATGTCCGTTATGTTGTGACATGTCTGCTGTTATATGAGATCGTAATATGTTTATATGTCTATTAAAATAAACAATATCATTTTTTAGATATCAAAACACAATTTACATGTCTGTTATATTCTTTCGATCCCTAATTAAAGTTATCTAGTTAATGTATTTGTAATGAATTTGCTCTCTTTTTAAATGAATTACACTTTTGAAAGCATTACCACTGTTTTTACGTACCTACCAAGAACACAGGGAAAAAGAGGGTGAGGGACAGGGACAGAAAGGGGGAGAGAAAGGGAGGGAGGGTGAGAGAGAGATAGAGAGAGGGAGGGAGGGAGAGAGAGAGAGGGGAAGAGAGAAGAGATGGGAAGAGGTGAGAGAGGGGGTAGAAAGGGTATGAGAGGGTAGAGCCTTGTGTCCTTAATATTCATAATAATTATTCTTTATTTTCAATTTTACTTTAATTGTACTTTAATTTATAACAATTATATTATGGCATGCCATTATTGAACGCGGACACAATAATTATAGTTTACAATATATTTATTTATACAAGACATTTGGAAACATATACATATGTGCATACAAACATACAAAGATAAACAATACAACAAAACATTTTACAAAAAATACAAACTATAACTACATATCTAGATATCTAGATATCTACACATATATACACATATCTACAAATGATCACTTGTCATGCGTCCCGCCCAAGCCCCCCTCAGCTGGTGATGTCGTGGCTGACGGGGGGGGGGGGGGGGGGGGGGGGGGAGGGGGGAGGAAGAGGTCCAAGTTGGAGACCCCAACACTCCCGAGAACCCTGACAGCCCCGACAAGTTCAATAGTCTATTGGGCGTTGGGCTGGCCAACTCCGACAAAGTTCCCGTCGCGTGGGTGACTCGTGTTGGTGTCGAACTCGCCACGGCACAGCTGCCGGTAGGCGGCGGCCAGGCCACACAGACAGTG
This sequence comes from Branchipolynoe longqiensis, assembly GCA_030323885.1. Lineage (NCBI taxonomy): Eukaryota > Metazoa > Annelida > Polychaeta > Phyllodocida > Polynoidae > Branchipolynoe > Branchipolynoe longqiensis. Next base: position 6,628,923 of record CM059195.1, on the reverse strand, counting down.
CCCCTACCACCTGGGCGGGCAACGAGTCCTGGAGAGGCCCTGCTGTGGCCCACCATGCCGAGTGTCCGGAGCTGGGGCAGGCAGCTGCGCCATCGCCACAGACGGCCGTTGCACTAACTGAGGCTGAGGCGCCCCCGGCTCCTGACGCAAGTGGAGTGGCAGAGGCAGAGGTTGAGGCAGAGGTTGAGACTGAGGCTGAAGATGCGGCTGCGGGTGAGGCTGAAGATGCGGCTGGGTCATATATCGCTGCACATACTCCTGTGTCTGAGACGCCCATGGTAATGCCGGTGGTGGCTGGTGAGTCCACTGGTGGGGTTGAGGCTGGTATGCCTCACTTGTCGACACAGGAGCAAGTGCAGCCACATGAGCCACCGCAGCCACAGGAGCCACAACAGCCATGGCTTGTTGCCCTTGCCCCTCCAAATGCTGTGACACCATCCGGTTTATTGGGCCACACGTCTCCACAAACCGCTCTTCCGGCATGGTCAGGATCATGTCACGGACATAGTTTGCAAACGCCACACGCTTCGTCATCACCTGATGGGCTGAGCTATCTGGCAGCTCGGAGGATGGTTGAAGGTAATACACCTTCACCAACCACCAGGAGCTATGCCGCGATAGTGAAGCCTTCAAATAGGTCAGTCGACTGCCAAACCGAGTTAACGTGGTTGACTGGGGAGAAGCCCAAGGCTGTGGCTGTAAAGAACGTGTAGACACCGTCAGCTATGTGATGGAACTGTTTATTTACTCCTCTGGTTCCCGGCATGCCCTAGTCCGGACTCACCTTGACGACTCCCTAAGATACATAACATCTCCCTTTCTCATTATGATTCAATAATATAGTGATGTTAAATACTTAAATTTATATACACCATCGAAACATTGTGTCCCCTTTGAATGTAACTATTTGATATTACATAATATTAAAGCCTTAATTTTCTAACCTTAAGACGCTAGTTGCATTATATCATTTCATTCCATTTGTTACATATTATTTTGGAAACCGTATATATTTTATATTACTATGTCTGTAAATCTTAATACTATAAAACAAGTTACATTACTGGAACACGTATATATTATATAAAACTCTGTCCAAACCTTCATAGTATTACACTAGTTACACTACATCTGATCACAACATTAACGATACTTAAATGGATCACATATTATTTTGGAAACCGTATATATATTTATATTACTATGTCTGTAAATCTTAATACTCTAAAACAAGTTACATTACTAGAACACGTATATATTATATATTATTATGTCCTAAAACCTTAATAGTATTACACTAGTTACATTACATCTGATCATAACATTAACGATACTTTCATGAATAACATCCACATGTGTGATTATTCCTACATATTAGTTCATAGTTGACTTATTTAAAAAATATATTGTAACTTACAGCAGCCTCAATACGAGCAACAATAATTATTTTTAAGTACATGTATTATCGAACAACTGTAAATACCTTTGTCCTATTCAGGTTGTATATAATTATGTAACCAGTCATAAACACATTTTGCCTTCACTCATCGGTGCGACATCGTAACTGGGAATACCCCAACCTTGGTGGGGGCCTTACCGTTCTCCCATACCGTGTGACATACTGTGTAGGTATCTTTTCAACAACATTAGAGGCTTCCTTATCTTGTCTATGTGTGTGATGATGCGTATGTACGTCATTGTCAGGCAATTTATTTTTGGGACACTTATAAAGATATTTCCTATTTCGCCGTAGAATGTTGTTCTCATCATTAATGAGTTTATAATCCCTTGTACCAGGCGTACGTATTTCCACAATTCTTCCAGGCCGCCATTCGTTATTATGATTACGATACCGGACATTGTCTCTTACATTAAGAGGAGGTAATTTGGATCCTGCTCGAATGTCAAAGTAATTTTTCTGTTGTTTTTGATTTTGTTGCATTATATGTAACTTGGAGCCCTGCACATGTGGCAAAAGACGAGCATCTAGCACGGGTAAGCGAGTTCATAGCTTCCTGGACATTAATAATTGGGCAGGTGAGGCCCCAATGCCTGGCAAGGTGGTATTCCTGTAATTGAGTAACCCTAGCTGTATGTCCCCGTCATCCCTGGTGGTCTTTTTTATCATCAATTTAATCGTCTGTACGAATCGTTCAACTTGACCATTGCTTTGCGCATGCATGGGGCTGGTATACACAGGGGTGAAGTCATATACACTAGCAAAATTCTTATATTCTATACTCTTGAACTGAGGTCCATTATCAGATACTACGTAACGTGGGATACCATACCGTGCAAAGGTTTGTTTAAGCGTGTGTATCACAGCTTTGCTGGTTGTTTCATGTAGTTTGATGACCTCAGGGAACTTTGTGTAGTAATCAATTAGAAGAATATAATCTGTACCATTGACATGAAATAAATCTATACCTATTTTATAAAAGGAGATATCTACAACTGTGTGATTGATTAGGGGTTCCTTGTGGTGTGCATTCTTAAACTCTTGGCAAATCGGACACCGTGAAATAGTATCCTCCAACTGTTTGGTCATGCCAGGCCAAAAGACAGTGTCCCGTGCTAATTGTTTACACCGGACTATACCATAATGTGATTCATGAAGTTTGTGTAACATCTCTGATTGCATAGAACTCGGTATTACTATTTGATCACCCTTCAATACCAAACCCTCTGTGGTTGTAATTTCCAGACTATAGGTGCAGTATGGTTTTAGAACAGGTTCCATATCTTTGGCATTATCTGGCCAACCGTTCAGAGTGAATTGTATTAATTTCTGTAATGTGTTGTCAGTCTTAGTGGCACATCGGATGCGGTCTACGATATCGTTGTCGATACCGAAGGCAGCTACAGATACGTCTTGGTCGAAGAGATTGTTTGGTTCCATACAGATGGAATGGGCCCTTGAAAGGGTATCTGCAAAATAGAGGGAGGGACCCTTAGCATATACTACCGTTAAATTATAATTCTGTAAACGCATACACATCCGTTGCATACGGGCTGACAACTTGCGTATCAGCTTTATCATAATTGACACTAATGGCTTATGGTCAGATTGCACAATAATTTCATTGCCATAGATATATTCGTGAAACTTCTTACACCCGAAACAAATAGCAAGAAGCTCCTTTTCAATGACAGCATAACTCGTTTGAGTCATGTCCAATGCCTTTGATGCCATGGCTACAGGTTGATTGTTTTGCAGGATAGTTGCTCCCAAGCCATATTTGGATGCATCCACCTGCAACACAATATGTTCCCTACTATTGAAATACCGCAGAACGGGTGCACTAGTCAATAAATTTGTTAACATTTCGAATGCCTTAATTTGTGGATCATCCCAGTGCCATGCCACCTCTTTCTGTAACACTACCCACAATGGCTTAGTTATGTCTGCCATGTTCGGTATGAATTTGCTGACATACCCCATCATTCCCAAAAATCTTTGTATACCGGGCTTATCAATGGGATCAGGCATTTCCAGAATTGCCTGTACTCTTTCCTTGTTGGGTTTCAGACCCTCTGCCGTAACTAAATGACTGACATAATTAACAGTTGTCTGACAGATCTTTGACTTTTTCGGGTTTAATTTCAGATGCATGGCCCTAGCACGAGATAAGACTGCCTCCAACCGCCTAATATGTTCCTTTACAGTCATACCATGAATGAGAATGTCATCAGAAATCACATGGACTCTTGGCATACCCTGCAACATTTCGTTCATCTCCTGTATAAAAATATCACCCGCCGTTTTGATTCCAAATGGTAACCGGGTGTATCTAAAACGGCCCCACGGAGTGTTGAACGTGCATAGCTTAGAACTGGTGTCATCCAATTGGATCTGCCAGTACCCACTATTCGCGTCTAATACAGAAAAATACTTGGCTCCATGTACTTGGGCCACTACTTCCTCAACTGTCCGTACAGGATAAGGGCCGCATAAAATTGCTTTATTAAGCTTGGTCGGATCTAAACACACCCTAATGTTCCCTGGCTTTCTGACAATTGTGATCGAACTGACCCAAGGGGTTGGTTCAGTTTCTTTCACTATAACACCCAAATCTAACATACGGTCCAATTCCTTTCTAACATCCTCAGTAACCGCTAAGGGAATTCGACGTGGAGGGTCAATGACAGGGGTTACACTAGGATCAATATGAATAGTAGCATTAACTTTTATCAAACCCAACCCCGAGAACACATCAGAATAATTATTTACCACAGCCTGGGCAGCATCCGTAGTCCTAACAGAATCACTTCCGATCTCATCAATCCTGGCCAACAGTCCTAAAGCTACACACGCCTTCTTTCCAATGATCGCACTACCCGCATCTGTCACTTGAAACAGGAGGTCATGTCCCTTGACGTTCAGCCGTACTTCTCCCTTAGGCCTGATCCGTTGCCCGTTGTAGGTCACCAGCTGACATCTCGACAGTTGTAACGGAACATCCCTCAGCTTGTCAAACACTTCCAACGGCAGGATATTGGCCTCTGAACCCGTATCCATCTTGAACGTAACATCACAATCCTCGACTTGCATCGTTGTGTACCAAAGTTTGTCCGATCTATCATGGCCACAGCACACGGCCCCAACAAACAAATCGTATTCATGGCAACCGTCACCATGCAAACCGTCAGAGTGATCTGGGTCAACAGCAACTTCATTAACTGTAGTATTACCTCGCTGCCTCACATGACAAACTTTGATGAAGTGTCCTATTTTTCGACATCCAGCACATTCTTTCCCTCTTGCTGGACAATTACCTTGTGGATGACTATATCCACAATTTCCACACATGAATCCCTGAGAACTTGACTGCCGAAAAGGCGTTGCTATCGAGTTCTTCCAATGCGGTTGCCGCGTCATTCGACGGTCATTGGCCGTTGCCAGACTGTCAACACTCTCCTCCATCCTGTGTCCGTTATTTGATAACTGTGTACCTTTATTTTCACTCAATCTGCACATCTGGATGCAGTCCTCCAAAGATAAGTTGGGTGTTTGTAACAAACGATCCCGCAACACATTATCTCTCACCCCGCATACTATACGATCACACAGCAACGATTCCTCGATGATGTCATAACGGCAATGTGTGATACACGACTTGAGCTCACGAATGTAAACGTCCATATTTTCACTTGTTTGATTGTACGAATTGAATTTGTAACGAACAACCGTAATGTTACACTTGCCCTCGCAGTAGTTCCTGAATGCTTCTATGAATGGTACGATCTTGTCTTTGTCAGTCTCTGAGATCTTCAATGTTGTATGAATCTTCTGCGCCTCAGTGCCGGCGACATGCAAGAAGACGCAGCACTGCACTTTCTCTGATTTAGATGCAGCACCTGACGCAGTCGGATATATTTCGTAAGAAGTTAACCACGATCTCCAATTGATGGCCATATTGTCGTCTACGTGCAGCGGACCCGGGGGCTTCAATCCTGTTAAAGCCATGACTAGTATTTCCACCTAAACATCTGATACCATGTAAAGAATGTGTAGACACCGTGAGCTATGTGATGGAACTGTTTTTTTACTCCTCTGGTTCCCGGCATGCCCTAGTCCGGATTCACCTTGACGACTCCCTAAGATACATAACACCCCCAGTCCATCACTTGACCGAGCCGACAAAGAAAACAACGTCTGCAAACGCCAGGGATTCCGAGTCGGAGTCCGAGTCCGTGTAAGGAAACTATTCCTATTAAAAGGGCTACGGTTCTAAAAAGTAAACCGAAAGTTGTTTCGGGCAGAGTCCCGAAAGGGTCTCTGTCCCTGGAAGAAGTAGAGATGGCTGAGGCCTCGACTAGTCGAGATCGCAGTCTCTCCCCCAAACCTAAGGGGAGGGGGAGAACACCTGTCACTGCCCCAAAATGACAGTGACAGGTGGTTCTCTAATTCAGTGGAATTGTAGGTTTCAAGGGCAGCATTGAAGAGTTATCTCTTCTGTGCCGCAACCTCAACCGTCTTGCCATTTGCTTACAAGAAACTCACTTGAGAGCTTCTGAGAGTTGTAGTCTTAAAGGCTACATCAATTTTGACAAATCTGCACCGGATGGAGACCGAGCCGCTGGCGGCTCCTCCATCCTGGTTAGACGTGATATTGTATGTACGCCAGTGGCGTTAGACACAACAGTACAGGCTGTAGCTGTTCGTCTGATGCTACATAAGACTATAACTCTCTGTTCCATCTATGCTCCTCCGAGCTCCATTCTCACCTTACAAGAATTGGATGCTCTTGTGAGCCAGTTACCGTCCCCATATTTACTTATGGGTTACCCCACTGTGAGGAGGGACCACTAGGAACCCAAAGGGCAAGAGGATTGAGGACCTTGTGGACGGTCATGCACTGTGTGTATTGAACGATGATTCATGCACATATCTGCATCCCGCCCACGGAACATACTCTGCCATCGACCTCAGCATTGTTGAACTAGAGCTGGTGCTGGACTTTTCGTGGAGGGTCTGGAACGACCTCTGCGGGAGCAACCACTTCCCAATTATTCTTAATTGTGAAGGGGCATCTCCCATAGAGCGAGAGAGGAGCTGGCGGCTGCATCAAGCCGACTAGCCCTCCTTCCGGACCCTATGCCGCGAGGAGTTCACTCCAGACATCAGTGACATTGATTCCTTCACTGAGATGCTGAGGTGGATCGCAGAGAAAACTGTTCGAAGACTTCTGCAACTCCCAAGTGTCTGACGCCTCCATGGTTGGATGACAGCTGTAGGGGAGCTATTAAAGTTGCATGATCCTACTTTGAGAAACCCAGCACACAAGGAAGCCATTAACCAATTAGATCAATCTCGTGGCCAGTGGCCTTGACCCTCATTCCAAGTACCTAGTCTGGGGCCAAATGTAAGAGTCACAATTTATCGGCTGCGGAGTTTAGGGCGGCCGGCGGGTTATCTATTGTCGGCGTTAATAAATGTGTCACGGGGGATGTATCAGTCCAAAGCACGCGCGGGTTAGCTAACGTTTCAGTTATTTATAGATTTGGGAAATCCCTCTGCCTTTGTAGCCATATATTAGGCTCAAATATATTAAATGCGAGCATATTTAACAGAATTACATACTCAAATCGTGAAACTTAATTAAATTAACCCGAAATTCGAAGCGTTTTTAAGGCTACCGCCGCATTGGCGGCGATATTACTAGTTATATTTTCGAATCGACGAACGTAAAGTAAACAAAAACGCCGCCGCCGCCAGTATGGAACGCGACGTCGATGCAGCGGCGATTTGTTTACATTACGTTCGGCGATTACTATCGCCGCCAATGCGGCGGTAGCCTTATTAACGCTTCGAATTTAAGGTTAATTTAATGAAATATCACGATTTGAGTATGTAATTCTGTTAAATATGGTCGCTTTGAATAGATTTGGCCCGAATCCGTCCCTAACCTGCACGTTATCCCAGGCTCAAGTTGGAGTTAGTGAAGACGTCGTTAACGCTCGAGGCGGTAGCCTAACCCGCCCTGATACATTGAGACTTTGGCCGCTAACCCGGGAAATCCGCACGACGCGTGGGTTACGAGCCTTAACCCGGACTCTTACATTTGGCCCCAGGTTCCAGTGGTAGTATTACTGGCACCATAGCCTGGGTTGATATAAAGTTGCAAACCTTATGAGATGCTTTCCCCATTTATAAATGCTTTGTTTAAGTTGTCATAGATGTTATCAAATAACTATTGACGCAATACATTTTTTAATGTTCACTGATGCAATTGTGATAAGTAAGCAAGTGACATGTTAGAAAAGCAGTCCAATAAGAACCACACATAGTTAAGGTCAAACAAAGAATGGACACAACACATGCAAACATAAGAAACGACACATGAAGCTAACTGAGTATGCATTTTGTTTTTATAAATGCCTTGTTTAAGTTGTCTTACATGTCATAAGCTGCGTTTACACGGGCGAGTTGAAACGCCCCAGCTGGAACCAGTTGCCTAGTTCGTTTTAAATGTGTCCGTGTAAACGCGGCACTGCGGCGTTTTAGGGCTTAACCATTTCGGCTGGAACGTTCCGCGTATACCACCTAATCAGGTGGTCTAGACGAACCGTTTTCGTTAAAACGCTTTGTAAATGCTTGTGTAAACGGTAGCATGATACTTGAGGCGTTTTACTGACGTCACGCGCATGCGCTCACGACCGAATGGATTGTTTTCTTCCGGTTATCGTAATTCGACTTTTGTTCGTGAAGTTCCACTCTTTTCGTCAACGATGGCTTCAACAAGTGCTTGCAACGACACTAGCCGCAGAGATAATTGGAGTGAGGACGAGGTGAGGCTCCTCATCACACTGTGGGGCGAGGCAAACGTCCAGAGTGAGCTCGAGTCGTCCGGACGTAACATCAATATTTACCGGCGTTTGGCTTCTCGCCTTTCTCGAGCTGGCAGGGTGGAGAGAAGCCCGGTGTCGTGCCGAACCAAAATTAAAAGTTTAACTCACCTGTATCGCAAGTGCCGCGACAATAACAAGTAAGTGATTGTGATGTGTTATGTGTTTATTGTGCTAGTATGGTTGCTAACTAGACAATCAGCCCTTTTGTCGCAACATTGCATCCCCCGACAGCTGTAATACCCTATGGAATTGCCGATATATGTAGCCATTTGATCATGGAACTAGTTCATGAGTTTGTGAGATTGCAATAAATTATATGTATTGTTACATTAAATTAAATGTCGGAGTAATAACACAAGTCGGATTAGCTACAATACCGTTTAGCAAGTGATGCTTTGGTTTATTGTCGTTCACATATTCCATCTGCACTACATATGTGCACACTTTTTTCATTGACAGGAGTTAAACCTTTCAGTAAACATTAGGTAATATTATTGACAAACCGTTCCTGCATTTTATGTATTCGTTACTCATCTGTTGACTAATGTAGATTTCTTTTTACAGTCGTAGTGGGAGGGAGCGCCAGACATTCAGGTACTATGATGAGATGGACGCCATTCTCGGGCCACGGCCAAGCGCAGCACCGGTCAGCTACCTCGACAGCGACACCCTGTCCATGCAATCGGGTAAGAGCACCCAGGGTTTAAAATTTTGTAACCGTTTCATATTATTACGTTTTTTAATAAAACGCTTCAGGTAAAACGAGATAATATTATAGGTAACCTAAACTTCCGATTGGACCGTTTCACATTAAGCAAACTCTTCATAGAATCAAAACGCTTCATGTAAAACGCTACAGGTAAAACTGTTCAGGTAAAGCGCTCCAGGTTAAACGGTTTGCCTAGATGGTGTGACATTTTTCCCCTGTATGTATTTACGTATCTCACTATGAACCTTGTTGACTACCATTTACCACGCCTTGACTGGGGTTTAATATTCTGCTACGGGAAGTTGAGGGCTTTTACAGAAGCTATATACAACTGTCATGTCAATGATATTTGTAACACATGACAATTTTGATGCAGACCCCAACATGGACGAGATGTCAGTGGGGGCCGAAGAGGAAATCCCACACGAGATGGTGGGCGACGATGATGTTGAAGTTGGGAGCGATGCGGGAAACGATGCGGGAAACGTGTCAGAAACACCCTCGACCCAACCTAGGCCAACTGCCCCCCAGGCCAATCAACCTACACAACCAAGTAAGCATGCCATGCCCAACCACTTCACTTATCACCATAATCTTCATTGCGGTTGCTTTCCTTAACATTAGCCAGTTATGGTATAGTAAAAGATAAATCCTGAAATTGCCCCTAAACATGGAAATTTGAGCCCAACATTTGTGTAAAATTGTTTGTTTCCACTTCGTTACTCTGCTAATCCGTTACTCTGCTAATAGTTTCTTGCTTTTCTCTTTAATATTCATAAATAAGACACAACCATAGCAATTAGCTTTCAAAGTATTATTACTACTGTTTATAAAGCAAGTGGCATGTGAAATGTCCTAAAAATGTCAAGTTTTGTGTGGAAAATATTGGATTTTGGAGTCAGATTGGTTTCCATGCTATACTGCTATTTATTGGGTGTGAGCATCATTTGACCTACTTAAAAATGCCAGAATATGTTTATTTTCAATGATTCAGATGCAAAAGGACATAGACATTGAGGAAACTTGCTTATAGGACTTTGGCAGAATTTTGATTTTCTGGTACTGATGTCACACTATTGGTACACAACTTGTGAGAACGACCCATATATGTTGATATTCCAGCCGTGCGCAAACACAAGCGGCCAGCCAAGACCACCAACACGCGGGTGATGGAAGCGATGGTGACGCAACTAATTACGGCGCAGAAAGAGGCCGCCGCTCTATACCAACAGCACGAGGAGAGGAGAATGGACAGAGAGATGGAGTTGGAAGAAAGGCGGGTAGAGCGGGAGTTAGGTTGTGAGGAGAGGCGGCAGGAGAGAGAGATGGTGTCGAAGGCAGAGCAACGGAGGCACGAGGAGCGGATGCTGAAACTGATACTGAGCCAGCGTGGGGGTCAACCCAAACAGTAGTTGGGAAGTTTTTATAACGTATTTACAGTAGGGCCATTTAGGAAACAGGATATTCGAAATTTAGGTATAATTTATTTACTTGTGATACAGTATTATTTTGTTGAAGTTGTACAATCAGTGTAGTGCTATTGATAACGTATTTAAAGTAGGGCCATTTAGGAAACAGGATATTCGAAATTTAGATATAATTTATTTAATTGTGTTACTTTATTCTTTTGTTGCAGTTGTACAATCATTGTAGTACTATTGATAACGTATTTACAGTAGGGCCATTTAGGAAACAGGATATTCGAAATTTAGGTATAATTTATTTACTTGTGATACAGTATTATTTTGTTGAAGTTGTACAATCATTGTAGTGCTATTGATAACGTATTTAAAGTAGGGCCATTTAGGAAACAGGATATTCGAAATTTAGATATAATTTATTTAATTGTGTTACTTTATTCTTTTGTTGCAGTTGTACAATCATTGTAATACTATTGATAACGTATTTAAAGTAGGGCCATTTAGGAAAACAGGATATTCGAAATTTAGGTCTAATTTATTTACTTGTGATACAGTATTATTTTGTTAAGTAGTATTTAGTATCAACATAACATTGACATTGCATTACAGTGACAGTTGCTAATTGTCAGTCAAATAAAAAGTTACACTATTTCCGTTTACCACATGTTACTTCCATGTTTTATAGAAATGTCCTCTTTCGAGGCTGTGTGCGCTTTTACAATGACACCACAATGCACAATAATGGTACACAACAATTTTAAGCACTAAAATAAGACACAAACGCGTCGCGGATTGCGGCTCCATTGTCAGCACCGTCTACGTCATGGGCCACATTCTGCGGTTGTTGTTCATTGCCACCCGCGTTAACAGCATCCACCCAGTCCGTGTTGAAAGCCTCCTTGTGTACTTCACATACATTGTGTAATGTGAAGCACACAAGGATGACTGTGGTGACGTCTTCTGTTCGTATGTCCATCCTTTTGAGGAGCACCCTCCACCGTGCTTTGCAGCGGCCAAATGTGTTCTCGATAGCCATGCGGGCGCTTGATAGGCGGAAGTTATAATTGATCTGTTCCCTGGTTAATCTGCCTGTGTCGGAAAAGCCTTTCATTAACCAGGGACGCAGAGGGTACGCAGGGTCTCCCAGAATAACCAGCGGAACAGTAGCATTTCCAAGCTGTAGGGGCCTCTCTGGGAACAGCACCCCCGCCTCAGCTTTAGCATAGAGCGACGAGTTGGCCAAGACCCGCGCATCATGCACCCGTCCTGGCCACCCAGCAGCAATGTTCAAAACCTGATACTGGTGATCGCACATCACCTGCGCCACCACGGAATAATACCCTTTACGGTTGTGATAGTCCGTATGATGTTGCTGGGGGGCCACGATGGGGATGTGCGTGCCATCTATGACACCAGCACAATTCGGAAAACCAAACCGTGTGGCGAATCCCTCCGTTATCTCGGTCACACGATCTCCATTAGGCAGCTTAATGTATTTGGGTAGGAGCACACGCATGATCGCACGGCAGGTTTCATGAAAGATGACACAGCATGTGCATTTAGCAATTCCAAAAAGATGGCCAACCGTCCGGAAACCCCCTCCCGTCGCCAACAACCAGAGGGTCACCGCCACACGCACTTCCACGGGAATGGACCTGAAATGCGTAAAAAAAAACAAAACAATTATAGCCTTACGAAACTGTAACCTGAATCAAGGTAGGCGAATCATATGAACCGATTTAGACGAAACGATTTAACTAAAGCGTTTTACATGAAACGATTCGGGTATGGATCTTCACAGGGACACATTTAGCAAGGGGATCGATCCCAGCGTGGCTAGATAAGTTGAAACAAAATAGCGTTACGAAACTGTAACCTGAATCAAGGTAGGCGAATCATATGAACCGATTTAGACGAAACGATTTAACTAAAGCGTTTTACATGAAACGATTCGGGTATGGATCTTCACAGGGACACATTTAGCAAGGGGATCGATCCCAACGTGGCTAGATAAGTTGAAACAAAATAGCGTTACGAAACTGTAACCTGAATCAAGGTAGGCGAATCATATGAACCGATTTAGACGAAACGATTTAACTAAAGCGTTTTACATGAAACGATTCGGGTATGGATCTTCACAGGGACACATTTAGCAAGGGGATCGATCCCAACGTGGCTAGATAAGTTGAAACAAAATAGCCTTATGACAACAGTATGTGTAGAATTCATGTTTGTCAAATATTCTAACAGTAGCAGCGTACCTTCTCATGTTGGTGTCTGCCCGGGGTATATGGATGCGAAGTTCAGCGACGACATGGTCAAACGTCGCCCTTCGCATCCGGAAATTTTCCAACCATTCCGCATCCCCAAAAGTCTGTAGGACGATCTCCCTCCACCAGTGGCACGACCTGAAAGAGTATTGATGGGGGAAAACAATAAACACACCACATGCTAATCGCACACAGGTACCTCCAGGTAGGTCCTATTAGATCAATCTGCCTAAAGTTACCCGTTTGGTTCATTACAAAAGAACCAAGACGGAAATGTTAGCAGAGGGGTAGGTGATAAGAATTTATTGTACATCTAACGACAACACAACAGTGCTGAGTGGAAGACAGTTGTAATCTTGACCATCGGCCATAACTTCCTTATTACTCAACCTATGCACATAATATTGATGTCATGTTAAAAGGCGTTTAACGCTATTTCCAGCGGTCCCTTTTGTTTTAGTATTTAAGGGTTTCGTGAGCACAAAAAGTCATTTTATCTACACCCACTAAAATAGCGTGCTACACAAAACGCCTCAGGTAAAACGGTTTGTATACATCGGTTTACAGTAGCCCACCTATATTAAAATATAGACACCAATGATCATATTAACCTGATACTTGTGAGTGGAATAAACACAAAACAGGTTAGGTGACTGCCTACCTTTGCCGTGCCCACACCACCCTCTCTGGCCGAGCTTGCACACCGAACAGCATGACGAGTTGAATGAACTGTTGAAGCTCCCTTTCCTGACACTCCCGGAATCGCCGAGCCCTCCTGGCCGACCGCCTAACGATTGCTCGCATTCTCGCCGCGGATCTTGCAATAATACCCCCCTCCCGTGTCGATAGCGGCTCCTGAGATGAAAACATCGTGAAGATTCCGATTTCTATGTTGTCCGCCATATTGTTTTGTGATCACAATGCTGAAGCGCATGCGCAGATACAACACTTCCGCCTTGAAACGGTTTAGATACTGCCCGTGTAGACGCGACTCACTTTCAATCTCAGTCCGTGTAAACGCGCCACTAAAACGTTTCAGGTAGAACGCTTTGTCTTAAAACGTTTTACTTTTGGCCGTGTAAACGCAGCTATAGATGTTATCAAATAAATATTGACTCAATACTTATTAAACAAACAAAAAATGTTCACTGATGCAATTGTTATAATTAAGTAAGTGACATGCTAGAAAAGCAGTACAATAATTAATAACTACACATAGTTACAGTCAAACAAAGAATGGACACAATGCATGCCAACATAAGAAACGACACATGAAGCAAACTGAGTATGCATTTTGTATGTTTTTATAAATGCTTTTACATATCTTACATATCATGGATGTTAGCAAATAAATATTGACTCAATACTTATGGAAAAAAAAGTTCACTGGTGAAATTGTTGTAATTCAAAACCAGACACAGATAATCACTTTTTGGGCTAATAAATTTATTAATCAGACTTAATAAATTTTCACACAGCCTTTGTAATTCTATCACTATAGAACAAGATTAATTGAAGCTCCTCTCAATAGGACAATTGAGTCTATTCGCTTTTATCTACACTAATTTTGCAGGTAGTACAACCTGATAAACAATATGACTACAGTTAAATATTACTTATGTGCAGGTCAAATAGTGACAAGCCCGCATCGGCCATCAAATGCGGGGCCGGGTTCACGGCCGTAAAGCGTTGCTAGGAGACATCAATTGTGACTCTCCTGGCAACGATGGAAGGTCGAGCGCTCGGGCTCCGACCCATCAAAATAAGAGGTTCTAAAAGAACACCGACGAAAAACGGCCGAATAAGACCGATATCGCCGTCATGTTCTTTTATATGAGCCTAAATCTATTCAAAATCTGTAAATATGAATGAAATAAAATAAAATAAATCCTAATTTTGGAATAAAAGCAACATTAATGGCAAAAATAAGACAAACCGACGAAAACGACCAAGATAGATCTATCTCCTGGTCCCCCGACCCATCCCTGCGTTCTTCCATCTCTTTTCTGCTTCTGACAAGAATAAATCTATCAAATAAAACTAATTAAGTCTCCAGCCATTCAATCCAGCTGCCAAGAATGCTGTATTTAATACTTCTGGCCACACAAATGCTATATTGTAGTCTACATTTCAGAAAACGATTCAAAATCCAAAAGTTACCCTGTTGCCAGATAACTGCAATTTGTTTACAGTTGCCTGGCAACCGGGTTCCACTTGTTGAAAGATACAGCAATAACTTGCAGTGCTATTAGTTTATATTGAATCTAAAAACACTCCAAATGTATAAATATAAATAAATATGCAAAAATAACCCCTAATTTTGGAATTAGGAGTAAGATTAATGCCAAAAATGCGAGGTTTTGTAAGGAAATACGACGACATCGATCGTGAGAGGCCAGTATACTGGTCCTCACGCCCTACCCTGCGTTCGTCCATTTCCCTTCCAGTCCCCCGCAAATATCCAAATGAGGACAAAAGCCACCCGAAAGGCATGAATACAATGAAATATGCAAAAACAAACCCTAATTTCAAATTAGAAAGTAAGATTACTGCCAAAAATAAGACATTTTATAAGAAATACGACGAATCTGGCCGTGAGAGGCCAATATACTGGTGGTCCTCACACCCTACCCTACGTTCGTCCATGTCTTTTTTTCCTGTCAGATCCCCACAAATATGCTAGTGATTACTTTATATGGACAAAAAACCACCCGAAATGTATTAATTTAACTAAATATGCTAAAATAAATCCTAATTTTGAACTGAAAGTACCAGTAATGCCAAAAATAAGGCATCTAATAGAGAAACGACAAATAATCATTACAGCCAATATTTTGGCTCTAAGGTCCTACCGTTCGTTCCTCCATCACCGATGCCTGTGCGGTGTACGTTCGTCCATCCCGAATAGACTGTCTATGCACGCTCTGATGGGTCGGAGCCTGAGCGCTCGACCTTTCATCGTTGCCAGGAGAGTCACAATTGACGTCTCCTAGCAACACTTTACGGCCGTGAACCCGGCCCCGCATTTGATGGCCGATGCGGGCTTGTCTCGGCGAGCAGCCCACATTTCAGAAATGTGGGTTGCTCGGCCCAAGCCTGCAACGGTTGTAGCTCGAGTGTAGTCTCGCCCACTTCACATATATATATATATTTCGGGTCATTTGGAGATTTTAAATTAACAGACTAGAATTTAAATTAATACAATATCATTTAAATTAATACTATGATATATTATTACATAGTCGAATCGAAACCCTTTTCTGATCTGATACATCTAGGTTGGAATTTGCCAATTCAACCTAGGATGGCAAATGGATAGCCTATAAACTATTATATTATAAGATAAATTACGATTTCCTCTGCTACTCACCCTATCCTAGGATAGGGTGAGTAGCAGGGGAAATAGGAAGATAAAAATTTCTGTGACTGAAAATTCACCAGCTTAATCAACTGATGTACAAAAAACATACACACACAAAACAACTAGGTATTTTCAGATTTTCAGTCTAACATTGTCCCATCTGTGTTGGAAATATGAGATCAAATGTAAGTATGTGGTTTGTTTAAAAAAAAAAGCTTCTTCAGACCATGCACCTCTAAAACTACACATAGTTTTGGATCCTCTGTAAAACTTGTTACATTAACTGTAGACAGGGGATCTCCTAATCTGTTTGACTTTACCAATTGTGTCAAGTCAAACGTGGCCTCTTTGTTATCTATTTCAAGGCCATCCAGTGATAACGCTACAATAGTCTGTCTTCTGTGTCCTGTTACTAGTAAGAGGAGCATCGCTACTTTAAATCCTAATTTTCTAATATCTAAATGTTTGTTATATGGCCATTGTTTAAACAGTTTGAATACCACAGACACATCCCAAAAACGACTATACTTTGGTTTGGGTGGATTTCTTTCATAAATCGACCTGAGAATCCAGTGAATAACTTGATGTTTCCCTATAGTCTGGCCATTTATCCTTGGGAGGATAACCGACAAAGCACACCTAGCAGCATTAATGGCTCCAAAGCCTAAACCTTCATCTTCTAACATATGCAAGAACCTCGCGACCTGGGAAATGGTCGGGTTCATAGGCTTGACTTTCTTAATGAGGCAATGAACGCCCAACTTTCGTAAATAAGTTGTATACATTTTAACTGTGCCTTTCCGCTATGCATGTGAAACTATTCTTTGCTGTGTAATTTTGTCTAGACCAAATTGTTTCAAATAGTTATTTAGAAAAGGAATGCCAGCAAAGGTGTCGACACGTCCCCGCATTGTTTCAGTGGGCCTTGGTGTGTCAGATTTCCTGGGGATCTTCGGAATCGCAGGCAATCTGTGGCTGTCGCCACTATGCCCGGTAGCCAAGGTTGTGTGTCCCAGTCGGGAACGATTAATATTGTGTGCGCTTTGTCCATCTTGATCTTTCTGGCCACTTGGCTGATCATGCTAAATGGGGGAAAAATATAGTAAAATTTATTTCCCCAAATCAGAGAAAACGCATCTATCAGCCAGGTGTTTGGTTCTGGATGCCATGACATATATTTGTCAATTTTAAAATTATTACGGGATGCGAATAAGTCGACCTCAGGTCGGCCCCATTTTTGACAAATGATTTAAAAAATGTTCGGATTAAGGGCCCATTCTAAATGATTGTGGAAATGTCTGCTCTTTTGGTCAGCTAGCGTATTTTAAATACCTGGAATGTGTGCCACTGTTAGCCAAACCTGGTTTAGCTGCGCCCAATCCCAAATCATCTTTGCTAAGTGTGTCCCTCCCATGTTCTTTACATATGCCATTGCAGTTGTATTGTCAGTTAGTATTCTAACATGCTTTCGTGGCACCTTTACAAGACTTGCTAGTCCTAAATAAATGGCTCTCAACTCCAAAACATTAATATGGTCCGAAATTTCATCTTGTAGCCATCTGCCCCCTGTTGCCACATCATTACGATGTGCCCCCCAACCTTCTAGTGAAGCGTCGGTGGTTACTACCGTGTTGTGTTCACCCATTCTAATGGGATTGGGGGAGCTATGAATGTTTTCGAACCACCAGTTAATATCATTCATGCCTTCTTCAGAAATAAACATCTTTCGTTCGAAATTTCCTTTTATGCAAGCCAAAGCTAAATTCTTATCTATTTCTAGAGATTTAATGTGTGCCTTGCCGTATAAAATAGCCGGGGCATATGATATCATTATACCGACCAACACGGTGACCTGCCTTATCTTTGGCCTAGTTAACTCGACCAAGCGGGTCGCAGTATCTAGAAACTTCTCAAGTTTCTGTTTCGAAAGTGAAACCGTCATTGCATGCGCGTTCACAATGAAACCCAAACATTTAAGTTCGGTCGTTGGTAAGAAAACCGACTTCTTTTCATGAATGTAAAATCCCAATCTGGTCAGGAATTGACATAGATCTCTGACAGCATTATTACAGTCATTAAATGACTGTGCCACAATAAAGGAATCATCTATGTAAGGAAACATAGTGTGTCCTTTCCTAGCCATAGCCGAAAAAAACGGCTTTAATAATTTAGTGAAAAGGCGTGGGGTGCAAGCTAAACCATTTGGCATACATGTAAACTGAAAAAGTTCATCCTCCCAAATAAATCTGAGAAACTTTTGGTGTTCTGTACAAATAGGGACCGTATAATACACGTCCTGCAAATCTATGCTGGCCATCCATGCATCAGGTGTCATCAAATCCCTGGCAGTTTCTAACGAAAATATCTTAAAATGGCGATACTCTACTAATTCATTTAATTTAGTTAAATCAAGAATCATTCTGATGTCACCATTAGGCTTAGGTCTGGAAAAAATATTAGAAATAAATTCCCCTGGCATGTGAACGACTTTTTCTATAATACCTTTAGATTCAAAAAGCAAAACTTGATTACTTAAGGCCTGTTTCTCTAATGCATCAAATTTATACGGAAAGGGAATTCGGTTTTGAACTGGTAATTCCGTAAATGGGATTTTAACTCCTGTTACTATCTCTAAAATGTCATTATCTTTAGTAAATTGGACCCATTCCGAAATGCAATTAGAAATATTGTCAGCATTAAATATTCTTACGTCAGTTTGTGTCTCTTCTGCCACCATCTCTGCTACCACTGGTGTTGTTTGTGTAGCAGTGTTCATCTGTTCCCTGGACGTGGGAAGAGCTGCTTGGGCCCGAAACCGGTGGTTCCCGTCGTTCCAGCCTTGATGGTCTCCCCGTCCTCTGCCTCTCGGTAGATAGCCGTATGAGTGGCCTGACCTCCCTGCTCTGGTGCCTCGACGTACCCGAAAATCCCCTCGAGGACGACGGAATCTGGAGGTGTTGTCAAACTTTCGGGCTGCCTCCATGTTCTTGCCACTTTTGGCCTCTGCCTCCACTTCCTTGAATAAATACGGAAGTTGGCCCCTGAACATCTTCGACTTATCAAGGGGCTTGCCTTTAATGGGATTAGGTGTCTGTCACCTTCTTAGATCTTGCGACCTCTTTCCAGGCCGATGTAGTGACAGCCTTATACACATTCTCGTATCTCCGGTAACTTAGCGAGTTACTTGCAGCCGTGAGCAAGGCGATGCTCTTATCCATCACCCTCGCTAGCGACGAGAACTTATTCTCAGTTTGCATTCTGTTAGCTACTGGAGTTATGTAAGTCAGTGCCCCTAGGACAGCTTTGTGTACGGTGAACAGCACGCTTTCAAAGCGTTTCTTCTCCTCACTGAGATGAACTCCGGAATCCATCTCCTTTACCACTGTGTCTGGGATTCCTTTGATCCCTGCGATCTGCTCTGTGAGCTTGTTGATGATCTCCGCCGGTTTAAACGTATTAAAGTGGCCTTTAATAGTTTCGCGCATCATCGTGGTGGTCTTTATTTTTTTCTCCTTTTCTTGGCGGCAGCGCTTACGGCCTTTCCCTCCGATTTTCGCATAGAGACCTGCTCTCTGTCTCTGAGTCAGACTCTGTAGTTGAAGAGTCCGATGAAGAGTCGGAAGAAGAGTGTTTCTTCTTCTTCTTCTTACTCTTCTTCTTGGGCTTCTTAGCTTTCTTCCCTTTGCTTGCTTTCGTAAACTCGTCACCTGACGAGTTTACCGCTCTCTTTCGCTTCTTAGGCTTTGTTGGCCCAACGATCTCTAGAGCCGAGTCAGTTTCCTCCAGCTCCGATAGGTCCTCCCAATCCGAATCTAGGTGGGCTGAAGTTCTCTCAGCTTCTGCTCAACGAGCTGGTTTATCTGGGCTTTTAGGTCTCCCGGATAAATCGGACCGTCATCACTATCTCAGTCCGAACCGACCTCAGCCCCAGGCTGTGGAGATGGGGGAGCCGTCACCCCTGGCAATGAATCATACCCGGTCGGCACGCGCCCCTCTGCAGCAGCGGGCGGCGGTTTGTTTCGCTTTGTAGCCATCGGTACTCTGTAACCAAAAAAGAGATTACTTATTAAACCGGAATCAACTCAACTGAACACCGAAGTGACGCCAGGAATACTGGGTTGAGGAACATTGTGGTATTGAGTAATGTATTCACACCGTTCTCAGTACAGGCGCGATAAGCTAAGTGTATTGTCGTAGGTTTTTTGGTATCGAAACCAACCATATGAGGGGTAGGCCTCTAGGACCTCCCACCTCTCTGTCTCGTACACTTTTCCCTCCTGCGGCATTTTGCGCCAGCAAGTTGGAGAAAATGCTACTTAACTCGGAGGAACGCCTTATTCAAAAGGGGAATCTATAAAAGAAACCCAGGATCATCCCCAACAACACTCTATTAGGGTCCGAGAGAATCTCCACAGGAGATGTGACCGTGCCAAGATCTCTACCCGTGTCAAAGCGGGTTGATACAACCATGGTTTCGATATGCACAAAGAATCCTTTGTTCTATCCGTATCAATTTTTAAAATGCTAATCTAGTCCAAACTGGACTTAAGAAAGTTCTGAACTTTCAAATCTAGATGCTATAATGCTTCATAAACAAGCTCAACCAAAGTTTTCATCATTACTTACAGTTAATTCACTTGTTGTAGATAAATCCTACTGGAGGAACTCTACGAACGTCCTCCGGTCGTGAGTTGTTTATGCTAATTGCTGGACCGGATGTGCTTCCCTCTCCCTAGCCTGAGGCTAGCCTGACGCTGTATACCGAGGTAAAATATATATATACACACAGATATTTTGTCTCCGACAGCTACAAGAAAAGTGCATTGAGCAGGACCGACCACTGTACATGGTATTTGTCAATTTCACTAAGGCATTTGATACAGTTGGGAGAACCGGGCTATGGCAGCTACTGAGGAAGTATGGATGCCCAGAGAAGTTCACATACAGGAATGATGGCGAACGTTAGTTTTGGAGGGGAAGTCTCGGAATCGTTCGGGGTTACCAATGGGGTCAAGCAAGGTTGTGTACTGGCCCCCACACTCTTCTCCATCTTCCTATCAGCAATGCTCGACGAGGCTTTCCGAGACATGGGGGATGGTATCTATATACAATCCAGACAGAGCGCTGACCTATTCAATGTCGCACACTTCAGAGCGAAGACCAAGACTACTCGGATACTGGTGAGAGAGCTGCTATTCACAGATGACAGTGCACTGGTTGCCCACTCTGCTGAAGAGATCCAGAAAATAGTGGACACTTTCTCCAATGCATCAAAGAAGTTCGGCCTGAAGATTAACATCAAGAAGACAGAGGTGGTGTACCAACCCAACTCTACAAGAACCCGAGAGGAGGAGATCATGGTTGACGGAAACAAGCTGAACTCTGTTCCGGAATTCACCTACCTCGGAAGCACTATATCAAGTGATGGACACATTGATGCTGAAATACAGAGGATGGCCAAGGCTAGCGCATCTTTCGGCCGACTACGCCAGAGACTCTGGAACAACCACGATGTGTCCATTCGGGTCAAAGGCAAGATCTACCGTGCAATCGTGCTATCCACCCTACTATACGGAGCCGAGGCCTGGACAGTGTACAGACGACAGGTGAAAAAGCTGCATGCCTTCATGATGCGACATCTGCGTCCAATCATGAGGCTAACCTGGAAGGACAAAGTGACAAATAAGGAAATACTCGAACGGACGGGGCTGCCCTCTATGGAAGATCTTCTGATAAAAAATCTCTGGTGGACTGGACACCTCATGAGGATGTCATCAGACAGGCTACCAAAGCAGATCCTCTATTCTCAACGGTCTTCTGGTTACAGAAAGAGAGAGGGTGCCTTCGTCTCCGGTTCAAGGATACCATCAAGAGAAACCTGAAGCTGAGAGACATTAAGACCGACTCATGGACGCAGTACGCCTTGTAGTGTTTGATCGTGGCTTTGTAGTTTGTCCACGATCCCGGCGCCCTCGCTACTGCCTGCCTAGCCGGCGCCACGTCGATGAGCGCCCTGCCCTGTACTCTCTCCCGGTGAACAGATAGAAGTTGGAGGGGAGCATAATCGAGGAGGGCTGGTTTGACAGGGGTGAGGCGATTGTTTGTGCAGATTTTTATGGCTATCTATGCCTGGGGCTTATGTGTGTCCTGCTTAGGGCATCAGCTATGACATTATGTTCACCCGGTATGTGGTGGAAGGTGATCCAGATGATCCAGGTGTTCCAGACGGCCTGGAACATCCAGGCGGCTCTAGCTATGCAGAGAAGGTGGGGGTCGTGGCCCCTGCCAGTGGATAGGACTTGTATGCTGGCCATGTTGTCACACCTTATGCCAATGTGGCCATCTGTGTTGTTGGGGCGGGCGAGGGTGTGGAGGGCCACGAGTACGTTGAGTGCCTCTATCTGTGTTATGCTGTCTCCCTCTTGGCAATACTGCTGGTGGAGGGGCATTGAGTAGGCGTATGCATCATCGGCACCCCTGATGCCACCAAGGCAAGTGTCGACGACGATCTCAATGAAGGGGTCGTTGGGTGGGATTATGGCGGTGCCATTCCAGCCATCAGGGTAGGCTGGGAACCAGGCCAGGTCAGCCCTCATCTCGTCAATGATGGGGGCCGTGGTGTCGGATAGGCCCCTGAGGGCCTGGAGGAGGCAGCCCACAAAGAGCTTTGGGAGTTTTAATCATTTTGACAGGTGGAGGAGCTTGCCCAGGAGCGATTGTAGCTGCTTCCTTGTGATGTGGGTATGGTCGGCAGTGGAGTGGACCAGGCATATTGGACTGGTAATCTTGTCGCCTGGCATTGTGAGCGTCGTCGATGCGGCATCTATGAGCATGTCTAGCCATCGGATGGACTGTGCGGGGGCCTGTGTTTTTTCCTTGGCTTCGGCCAGGCCAAGGTCGTCGAAGATGTTGCGAGCAACGTGGAAGTGGTGGTCTGCAGTGTGGCGGTCAGGAGCGACCACTATGAGGTCATCGAGGTAGATCGTGGCCGCTATGCCATGATTCCTGAGGATGTAGACCACCACCTTAACCACATGTTCTATGTGGC
Source organism: Branchipolynoe longqiensis (assembly GCA_030323885.1). Classification (NCBI taxonomy): domain Eukaryota; kingdom Metazoa; phylum Annelida; class Polychaeta; order Phyllodocida; family Polynoidae; genus Branchipolynoe; species Branchipolynoe longqiensis. The sequence continues at coordinate 6,605,762 of CM059195.1, read as the reverse complement.
AGCTGGAGCCCTGGGCCCCCCAATGGGACGGATGTGTCGAGGTAGTATTGACCGTGCCATCTCCTCCCCCCCAGACTCCCACAACTACGTGATCGTGGTCAACACAGACAACCTAACGTCCCAGCAGGTCCTCTCCTCAGGCTCAGGCAAGGAGCCGTTTCTGTGCGCCTGCGCAAAACAGCTGTGCCTCATAGCCTCCTCAACAAGTACCCCCCTTTCCATAAGACACAAACCTGGCGCAGAACTCATCCTCGCTGATGCCCTCAGCAGGGCGTCCTCCAACCCACAGCTTAAGCTACGAGCACTTAAAGAATGCAAAAAATTAGACCTTAATCATATAGTCGGTCTTCCCTCTTTTGATGTAATTAATTTCGATCTTTAAGCCCCCCCCCACCCCCGTTGCAGAAGCAGGGGGGGGGCATAGCCTCGAAAATTTTGGGTCATATCTTCCAGTCTACACCGTAATCCAACATCTGCATCTACTCAACGTGGTCACGAAGTCCCACGCTCCGGGCACCTGGAAGATCAAGTGCTTGCACATCCGGGTCTACCTCCACTTCTGCCGAGCCCACGAGGTGGACCTTCTCAAGCCCGCTCAATATGACGTTCTGGCCTATCTGGTCCATCTTGACACCAGACTCAAAGCTCTGGGTTCAGTCTACAACTACTTTAGCTCCATTAAGACATGACTCTCCACTGTAACTGGCTCCACCTCACACTTTGACACATATTATGTGAAGCTCCTCAAGAAAGGAATTAAGAAAACCTCCCTCCATACGACCTGAAGAAAATTGTTGTCTTCTTGACCGCCGTCAGGAAAGACGCGCGTGTCGACATAGCCGCCCTGCTAGTCGCATACCTCACTCTTGCTAGACAAAGTAATGTTACCGCTCGGTCAGCCTCCTTGCTCGCCCGCACACCCTCCATTTTGTTGATGTCATCCCCGCCCGGCTTCCCTCCTCATCACCTTCCGCACAACCAAGACCAGGTACTCTGCCGCCTCACCCCTCCATTTCTCCTTCCCGACGATCCCTGGCTCACCCTGGCTCACCCTGCTGTCCTCGAGCTGCCTGGCTTAGGTACGCTGCCACCGTCCGCCCACACCCAGGGTCCCTGGCTTTCCTACTCCCCTCAGACGAGTTCCGCTCTGCCCCCGCATTAGCCCGTGACCTCTCCCTGGCTGCCTCAGCTGTCCTCGCTCCACCCCAGTCCCTCACCCCAATGGGACAGATGTGTAGAGGTAGTAGTGACCATGCCATCTCCTCCCCCAGACTCCCACAACTATGTGATTGTGGTCAACACAGACAACCTAACGTCCCAGCAGGTCATCTCCTCAGGCTCAGGCAAGGAGCCGTTTCTGTGTGCCTGTGCAAAACAGCTGTGGTTCATAGCCTCCTCAGCAAGTACCACCCTTTCCATAAGACACAAACCGGGTGCAGAACTCATCCTCGCTGATGCCCTCAGGAGAACGTCCTCCAACCCACAGCTTAAGCTACGAGCACTTAAAGAATGCACAAAATTAGACCTTAATCACATAGTCGGTCTTCCCTCTTTTGACGTAATTAATTTCGATCTTTAAGCCCCCCCCCGCTGTCCCCCCCCTTAACAGCATAGCCTGGAAAACTTTGGGTCATATCTTCCAGGCTACACCGTAATCCAACATCTGCATTTTCTCAACGTGGTCACGAAGTCCCGCACTCCGGGCACCTGGAAGATCAAGTGCTTGCACATCCGCCTCACAACCTCGACTTGTGCCGAGCCCACGAGGTGGACCTTCTCAAGCCCGCTCAATATGACGTTCTGGCCTATCTGGTCCATCTTGACACCAGACTCAAAGCTCTGGGTTCAGTTTACAACTACTTTAGCTCCATTAAGACATGACTTTCCACTGTAAGTGGCTCCACCTCACACTTGACACATATTATGTGAAGCTCCTCAAGAAAGGAATTAAGAAAACCTCCCTCCATACGACCTGAAGAAAATTGTTGTCTTCTTGACCGCCCTCAGGAAAGACGCGCGTGTCTACATAGCCGCCCTTCTGGTCGCATACCTCACTCTTGCTAGACAAAGTAATGTTACCGCTTGGTCAGCCTCCTTGCTCGGTCCGCACACCCTCCATTTTGTTGACGTCATTCCCCGCCCGGCTTCCGTCCTCATCACCTTCCGCACAACCAAGACCAGTACTCCGCCGCCTCACCCCTCCGTTTCTCCCTCCCGACGATCCCTGGCTCACCCTGATGTCCTCAAGCCGCCTGGCTTAGGTACGCTGCCACCATCCGCCCACACCCAGGGTCCCCGGCTTTCCTACTCCCCTCAGGCGAGTTCCTCTCTGCCCCCGCATTAGCCCGTGACCTCTCCCTGGCTGCCTCAGCTGTCCTCGCTCCACCCCAGTCCCTCACCCACCACAGCTTAAGAAGAGGCGCCCCTCAGGCCTGTCTAGCAGCCAACGTTCCCTTCCGGGACATTCAAGAAGCCGGCTCATGGAAGAGCTCGGCCATTAATGCCTAGCTCACCCCTCCCCCAATCACCAGAGCCCCATCAGCACTTTCCTCTCTTTTGGGTTAAGTGCTGATGCTCTTTTTTCTTATCTCCACCTCTCTTATTATCGCATTTGTACTTATCTTGTTATCTACCTATACAGAACTTGGCATCACCATGACGCCTCCTCTCACCGAACACTGCTTATGATGTACGGAAGCCAGCCTTCCTCGTTTACACTCGCGCCAGTTGCACCGATTGCTGAGCCAGCCTCATGCCAGCCTCAAGCGAGGTTATGATTACTTATTGATGATATATAAACTAATATTTATATCTTATATATAAACTCTCGTGAATAAATATAGTCTGAAAACCCTTGTTTGTCTCCTTGTCCAAGTGATGCGAATTACAGTGTAAGCTGTTAATATGTCAGGCTTGCCCATCCCAAAGGCAATAACGCAAGATACTGTAGTGAGCTGCATCCAATATCTATTCTCCCTCTTATTAACATAGAACAAATAATACATGACGAGATAAAAACAAAGTCGGCGTATACGGTGTCCGCAGCGCAAAATTTGACTCATTTTAACCGTTTTAAAAAGCCTTGAATCTCCACTAATTCTGCTTGGTTTGAAATAAAAATTATATCAAATTAAAGCTTGTTCTTTTGCCTCTTAGGGTGTCTGATTTTTAATCATCATTATGAAAGAAATCAAAGTCAATGGACACTTGTTGGCGGGTACCATCAGCAGCTCTGAGCATGCTTGCCGATTTTGTTTTCATCCAGTCTGAGCTACTCCCTTCCCTAAACTTGATGGCTTGGTGAGTACATTGACCTGAGCTAAAAATAACCACCAATAAAAGATAGAGAAGAATCTAGGCTTCATTAGCATATCAAGCATGAGTGTTTCTGAGTGGGAAATTTGATTGAACTGAAGGAGTGAAAACTTTAAGACATTAATCCTCATTGAAAATTGATCAGGATCGTTTTGAAAATTATATCATCAGAAAGCTTAAGTCTTCCTCTACCTAACCAGAACAATATTTGGTTGAGATTTATATCATACGCATCAAGCATGGTCTGAGAAGTGACTGCTGCAAGAATTTGGCTATTGTCAGCTCGCGATGCTTAAGTGAATGTTGTCTTTCTTTCTCTCTCTCATCAGTTAGAAAATGGTGTCATCATGTAGAGCTTTTAATTCTGGTTATTTTGGTATAAAGAGTGCACTGATCGGACAATTAGAATGGCAGTTATGCTATTTTTCTTAATTTTATTGTCAGCTTGCGATGCCTAAAATTGAATATTGTCTTTCTTTCTCTGATCAGTTAGAAAATTATGTCATCATGTAGAGCTTTTGATTCTGGTTATTTTGGTATAAAGATTGCTGTGATAGGACAATTAGAATGGGAGTTATGCTATTTTTCTATATTTTACTGAATTTATTATTGGTGGTTGCTGGAAATTAAGGAATTTAGCAAGTTTGACATGAAATTTCAGAAAGAATACTAACAGTGATGGTCTGTAAAAAATTGAGCTTCTTATTTGTATTATAGAGAATGAGATTCTTTAATATTGGACAGATCATATGCAAAATAGCTTCCAGGTGGGACCCTAAAATCCAAGATTTGGCTAATTTGGAAATGTGCACAAATCAGGGCAAAAAATCAATCTTTAAACACTCATAACTTTGCAGCTATTCAATCAATCTAAATGATTTTTATATCATTGAGATCCAATTTAAAAGATCTGTACAGATATATAAGATGTAATACTGACCTGTTGAAAATAGAAATCACTTTGGAGTACCTATTTTTAGTCTTTCAATTACCTAACCATCAACAAAATGGATTTAGAAAAGACAGATCAACAACTAGGGCATTGGCCTCTCTTATGGCTATGACCTAGATGGTCATCTCGCGGTCACCACGTGATGTGAGATGACCTACTAATCCAGGAACCTGACAGGGATGTAAGTAGGTATTTCTGTTTGGGATCTGAACATTCTGGGAAGCCCCAGGGAGAAGAGGAAGGTGACGGTGTGCGGGGACGAGGGGGAGGGTGTGAAGGGAGGAGGGAAGGGGAGGGTGTGAGGGGAGGAAGGAAGGGGAGGGTGTGAGGGGAGGAAGGAAGGGGAGGGTGTGAGGGGAGGAAGGGGAAGAGGAAGGTGTGAGGGGAGGAAGGGGAACGCAGCCACAGAATCAGCATCTGACCAGGGGAGGAAGGGGAATGGGAGGGTGTGAAGAGTGGAGGGGGAAGGGGAGGAGAGAGGAGGGGAGGGTGTGAGGGGAGGAAGAGCATGGTGCGAGGTGAGCGTCTGTCCCATAATGCACCTGTGCATCATTTGATCTGTTGGCATGTTTTACTAAAAGGTTGCCTCCTGTCCTGGGAACGGATTGGTGCCATAGGCCCGTGGCACTAGGGTTTTTAACAAAATATTATTTTGTAGAAAGGTTAATTTGAATTGACCAAGTAGCATCGAATATCCAACATCACATATACAGCAGTATATGATTGACATCGTCCCAATGGCAGAAATTTCAAAAAATGAAACTATGCAATTTTAATCAACAAATTTGATTAATTATGTCCATAGAATCGACCAAAGCAGCATTGGATATCAAATATACATTAGTATATGACATCATCCCGATGGCAGAAGGTCAACACCATCAGCCTGTGCAATTTTAATCAAAGAATGTAAAAAAAAATTAATTTTAAAGTGTGGAATGAGCAGGGGCGCTCATTCGGGTTCATTGTTGGAGGTGCTGTGTATATCATATATATGATGTATATACCAGGGATGAAAGTGGTCTCCAGGAAAAAAAGCGGAAATACTGATTTCTCCCATAGGTTTAGCATTGTCAGGTAATCCCGAAAAATAGCCGGAAGTCGGGTTTCATACATATATACATTTGAAACATGTATTAGTAGTATACGCTGATGGTGCTGCATCGTAAAACAATGTATTAGCATAGATAAAGAATACAATGTATTCTTCATCTTCATCTATGGTATTAGTATACACTTATAGTGCTGCGGCGTTTGAACAACGTATTAGTATCCCGGAAATCCACGAAATGGTGGAGATCTTTCATCCCTGATATACTAGTCTTATATCAAATGTATGTGTCGCGAGGGCATCTTACGATGCCCATGCAGTAAATAATTTGATATATGCACTAGCAACTCATTTTTTTCAACTCTGACATATGCACAACATGCAAACCTTCATTGACATTGGATTAGGCTATTATTTGGAAGGAGTTTTGCTATTATTTGGAAGGTTTTCACTTTTGGTTTCCATGACACACTTTTGTGCCCTGTTTTAGAGAATGGCCCATACATATAAATTTCAAAATTTAAATTACCTAAATTGATTAATTATATTCATAGAATTGACCAAACAGCATTGAATACCCAACATGGAGGGGAGGGGCAACATCTGTGATATATGCGTAATAGACGTCTAGACCTGTGGTTAATATATGTTAACGATATGCAGAGTTGGGGACAAAGAGATATGCAAATGAGATGACGTCATGGAAAGTTTAGCCGGCGTGTCAAGCGTGCCCTACGCCGTGAATAAACCATTCAGTAACCAGAAGTCAGTGTTCAGACGTTGTACTTTCACAACATCCACCTCATTTCTCCTTCCCCTCTATGACGCTGCACAGTAGGCTTACTTCGTTGGGGGGGGGGGCTAATTAGGTCATGAGATTGGCCTAATTGGTTAATGGCCTCCCTGCATAATGGGTGTTTCAAACTGAGTGTTCAAAGGGGTGAGGTTATAGTCACTGGTTATGCTGTATATGGTGTCCCAAATCATTAGCTAACACATCAGTATCTAAGTTGGATATATAGGATCAAATTGTAAAAATATACGGATTTTCGGTTTAGAATTGTATATTGGTAGACAGCATTATTATTCTTGGGTGATGGAGTGTGGACGATGTTATGTAAACTAAAAGTAATAATATCCCACTCCCATTATGACATGACATAAGCTATGTGAAATATATGTTCATACATGATGCCTAAGATTAATGAAGAGATGTTCCTAAATAAGAGACAGTACATGAGTGTTGAAATACTTCTCAATGCATTCATAAAGAGTGCAATTGGAGAAGAGACCATTTTAACAGAGATCTATTGTAACTGTTTGCAGCTACCTGTCCCTACATGACCACTGGGTGGGCCCACCAGCCTAATCTGCATATACACACAGGGCACCACCTGCAGCTTGGTTGAGTGACAGCCACCCCTACTGGGGGGGGGGGGGGGTGCCACCCACCCGACTGTGGAGGTGCCTGATTGGCTGGCTGAGGACTGCCCAGTCACCCACTTCCCATTGGCTCTCTGACCACACTAGCCTCAAACCAAGATCATATTTTCTAGGCTCTGCTCCAGACCCCCTGGAGAGAGATCACTCTACTCCTGGCTCTTGAGTGAGACACACCTACTCTTGAGCAGGAACCCCAGACACTCTGTCTGATGCTGGCTAAATTCATATATTCCAATTGAGTGTAACACAGCCATAGGACTCCTGTCCCATGGGCTGTGTACACTGCTTTCTATACAGGCTAAAGAGGTAATGATATCTTGTGTGGCTAGAAGGTAAGGGGAGTGGATGGTAGGTCACTGGTAGGTGGACAGAAGTCGGTGTTAATAAAGCACAACTTCCCCACTGTTTATCTGAGTGACTTGTCTTCATTCTTCCTTCATATTGGTTAAATGAGTTGACAGATAAGAGATAATGACGGGGAGAGTTTTGTCATATTATCTGGTGTCCCAAACGTGGCCGGGCATCCAGTAATATCACAAAATGTTGTTTTAATTTTGACAAAAATATATTTCATCAGACCTTGCAACTTTAACTAATAGGAAACAATGCACAAAAAACTTAATGACAATGAGGACTGTTAAAACTGGAGTTTCGCAGGGTTCAACCCTGGGCCCCCTTCTGTTTTTAATCTTTATAAATTATCTACCCCGATTATCAGAGGACGCAACTATCCCTTAACACCAATAAAACTGAATCTGTTATTTATGGCACCAAACCAAGGAAGGCAAGAGAACAACCCATTACACTGCTTATTGGCGGAAACCAAATTAAGGAGGCAAGTGCATACAAGTACTTAGGAACAGTGATTGATTCTACCTTAAATGGGAATCAACAGCTGGCTAAACTAACTCAATCATTGGCACTAAAAATGACTACAATCAGGAAGATGCGGAGCTTCATAAGCGAAAACACTGCCCTACTGCTATATAAATCAACAGTTCTGCCAATAATATACTATACTGATATAATTTATGGATTGCTCATGAAGCAGCAACTGACTAAGCTACAAAGGATCCAAAACCAGACGTTAAGAACAATTTATTGGGGCAAAAGTGTAAAGGAAATGCATGACAAAGCAAACCTAGATTACCTAATAGTTAGAAGAGATTCAGATCTCCTATGTACAAAAGAGCTAGAGAGACCCAATTTATAGACAACACAAAAAGGAATACTAGACGGGCTGATTCCACTCTACCCAAAGTCCCCAAGCCTTCCACAAACCAATTAAAGCACCAATTTACAAAGCCAGCATGATGTGGAACAACTTACCAGCCAGAACCAGGGCAGTGTCCTCTTACCTGGAATTTATAAACTCATTAAGAGTACATCGGATTGGGCAGGCCCTCATGCAGTCACAGTAAAGTATGTTCCATGGTGTCACCATACCGTAAGTGGCAGACCACCAAGCCCTCAGCCTCAGTTCTTCCCCACCCCCCCTTTTTATTTGTTGCTGTTCCTCCATTATTTTCAGTCAACCATATACAATGACTGAGACAGTCCAAATACAAATGTAAAATTTAAGACCTACAAGCACTGGGATTGGTCCCACTGCTTCACTGGTCCAGTGTATTATTAACAATCCCACCCCAACAACATAATTCATAAACTCACATAACTAACTACACTAGAGTAACACTAGAATATTTCTAACAAACTGACATTTATATACCGCTTGCCTAACTCCAACTGAATATTAAAACTTACAACTTTACCAAATGAATACAGAAGATAACTTCTGCTTACATTCTAAATACTATGTAAAAACTCATATTGATCTGACTAATATTGATCTAGTTATATGACACTAGTGTTACCATATTGCTATGGAATTTTGGGTTACAGAATTTCATTGTGTTACATGCTGCAAATTGTATATCAACAGTTATTGTATACCTTATTCTATACACCTTTGGGTAAATAACCCTGAATTGAAAAATGGCTGCAAGACGAGTGATTTGTCACTGACAATAGACTTATTCAGCAGAATAAACATATTTACAAACAAAGTCTATCCAAAGGTATATGACAAGGTTTTCTGTGTTCATTGCAAACATTGATCAAACACATCCAGGGGCACAATAATTTCTTAAACTAGGCGCATTACTGATCTGCCCATAACCATTAGAACAAGTATCCCGTGACCCTTCTTAGTAACTGTCTACATGCAACACAATTGCTATTTTCGAATTTAATACATTTTACACTTCTGTACTATTTTTATGTCACTTATTCCATCTCGAAAATCAATCGTATGAAGGAAAAGTCAATCGTAGCATTTTACTTATCATTAACATGCTAATAAAATGGTGATTGTAAAGATTTATAACCAATCAGCAAAAACGCATGAGGTAAATGTTTCCATCAATCAGCATTTTATTTTAGATACAGACATTGACACATCTCAGACGCTGGTGCAAAATTAAATGCTCTACCAGAAATTAAAACAATTCAGCATTACGAATTTGTCATGTAATGTTAATTTCCTTTTTGTAATGGAAAACGTGGTTTATCACCGGTTTGTACATGTAAACTTGTACGCCACAGAACCAAGGTTTGTCATTGTTATTTATTATCAAAGGAAATAAAAAGACATGAAAGATCTGTTGAACAGATATAAGTGTATATGCATGACAAAGTAACGTAGATGAAAACAATATATGGGACTTGACTAATGTAGATCCCTCATAAACTATGTACACACCTGGCACTGCCAGACAATTGTTTTAGTACAGAATACCTGGGTGCAACTTCTACAAGAAATGCAATGCCATCACCACAACATGAAAGTATTAACATAAAAGTAAATAATAAGTATGACAAAAATCATGTTGGTTAATAAATGAGAAAACACAAAATGCTGTATAGTTGATAATACTTGTATAACAGTGGCTCATACTGACAATGCTATCTAATTAGAACCAATCAAAGGGTTAATAGTGTTTTTCTTTCAAATTTTATTATCTAATGATAATGTTGTTGTCTTCAGGCGATAACACCTATTTAATTTGATCATGGAGTCACACTAGTAAAAAGTCACTCTGTAAAAAGAACCCCCCCCCCCCCTAACAAATCCAAGCTTGTGGGCGAAGCTGCTTTTAGCTGATACACGAAATGTAGCACACCAATTTGTAGACATATGATCACTCAAAGCTATTTCCTTTTATCCCTTTATAGGAATGTAGTATGCGGAACATGGATTGGGTGATTACTACAGGTAGTAATCCATCCCGGACGGAATAACACCACTGCAGTATAGAGCCGATGTAATTTTCAAATAATGTTGAGTAATGCAATCATCTGCATCTGCTAGAGGCCAGTGCAGGACACACAATATTTTCAACACACATTTCACTCTGGTTCCGCTTTCCGTACTAGACATGGATCAGGGCAGAGTATAAATAGCCTGCGCCAGTCATATCCCATTCAGCCTTCGTAATATGAGGGGAAGTTTCTCTATTACTCCTATTACCCCACTCCCCTTTATTTATATATATATATATATATATATATATGTATATATATATATATATATATATAATATATATAAATAATATATATGCTTCAGGTGTTGGGGGATTTAATTTTTAACATTTTTTGGTTGTGAGTGGGGGGGGGGGCCTGATCCTTCTCTTCGTGTTCCTGAGATTCCTAAGAATCCTAGTGATAGGTCAACTTACAGGTAAGTCTAGTTTTACTATAGTATTCTTACATCATCTCCCGAACACCTGAAGCCAAGGCCAGGGGGGGGGGGGGGGGAGACTTTGTAGCTATAAATTTTCCCGAATCTTTTACTTTATTCCTCAATGTTTACTATAATTATTTTATTTTTATTGTTATCTTGTCTTATTATTCATCAACTAAGAAGACCATCACACAATATTTGTTGGGTCCATGCCCTTCTTTTCATCGTTTATGCAATTTATATTTTTCAAATAACAGGTTGTCCAGATGCCTTGGGTATGTTTTGTGTGCCACCGCATGTCTGTGTTGCAGTGGAAACCACGGCTGGCCCGTCCAGTGTGGCACTACTACGAGTGCTCGTGCCCCATAATTTGAAGTTTAACCTAGATGCAGTATTTCAGGTTTTAGGTCTCAAAAATATATTTGAGATCCGTTGACCCTCTACTGGTTGTCCATGTCATAGAACCCCTTTATTTAATAACGAGTTGACTTCTTTATCTACTGTCCTCTCCTCACCGGTTAGTGGAAAAGGCCTGGGTGGCCTGGATATCTCATAACCGTTTACACAATTTAATACCCACATGTCTGATGTTAATTGTGACCATTTTTCTAAAATATTCATTAAATTACCTGCATGAAACAAGTGTGTCTTTTGTTCAGGTTTTACATTATCAACAGACTCACTAACCTGACCGGGTGAGTCTACTTCTGAAAACCCTGGCTGGCTGACACTGCACCCCTGCCATGTGGACCCCTCTGGCTGGGCTGGTATGTGTGTGACCCATATTCAGCTAGCCTAGGGCAGCGGTTGGCCACACCCCCATGTCTCGCATTCCACGCTTGGTAGGGCTCTGTTCGCGGCAGGCCACCCACCCCCCAGTGTAACCATGTGCTCTCGTGTTTCCCGTGGACGAACAGCAATGTTCTCCTGACATGCGCCATTTCTTTGGCACCAGTGACGCATTCATGACTGTGTTCGATGCCCTGGCGCTTTTGAGAACCTTCTTGTTCTTTTCCCCAGATTCTCCCCCAAAAGATGCTCTGTGGGTAACTCCTTCTCGCCATACTTGTCGGTCTTCTTTTTGATGACTTCCCGTCCGAGCGGGTTGTTTACTATCTTGTGGTACATTGTTCACTCGGTCAGTTATGAGTTGAACATGTGTATGTACTAGCACCTTCACTGCCTCTAACATGGGTTTAGCTTGTTCATCTAACTCTGTATCCCCATTTCTGCGTGAGAGTATGTGTGCCAATGTTGGTGATATGGCCATTAATGCTGCAACCATGCCCTTTGACACCCAGAAGAAAGCATCTTCCGCCAGTTTTCTGCCATCTGCAAAATGTATCTCTTCATTCAGTGCTTGTACTCTCGCCTCTGGCACTGTTATTATTCCTGTATATTACATGGCAATCTCATTAATGACCTTCTTGGTTTTCATATACGCGTAGTAATGAGCTATCGCGCCAGACATATTATCAACTAGTCGAATACGGTCTTTCAGCGGCTTCTTGATTTTCTTAAACAATTCTTGAAGCTCATTTTGCAACATACCTTCGCACAAGTCACCCGACAGTAAACACTCTATGTGCCTTTGGGCTCTCTGCCTGTGGCACCGGTGCCTGGGCGGCCATTGCTACTTGGCCCCACTCACTCGTGCCGGCTGTCACCAAGGTTGTGGCCTGGGCTGGTTTCTTAGTCATAATCCTTTGTAGTTGTTTCAGGTGGTCTATCATGTCTATTTCATCCACCTGTTCAGTTTATTATCCGTTTGCCAGCCATAATCTTTTGGGTCGGCAAATATGGGTAAATCTTGCATTATACCCACCTCTTCAGGCAGTACGACCTGTTCAGGACTCACATTATCTCGGTCAGGATAGTCATCAATTTCACCTTCACCACTCAACTGAGGTTGCGGCATGTGCTTCACCACTGACTCTCGTCTTGCCTGCTCTGCATTTGTAAGCATTTCTACATACTCTGAATTTCTCTCCGTGAGCGGTCTCATTTAAAAAAAAACATAGTTCTCATTTCCGCCAACTCATTCTTTTGTTGTGTGGGTGGAGGGGAGCTCGCTGTAGGCATGGCTACTGGCACCGGTACAGAGTGGGTGCCCAGTCACCGCTGTGGTGTCAACATTATGTGCAGCCATTTTACTTTTCCGTGATAGTTTCCTCTTTTCTATCACTTGTAAGTCAGGTTCAGAGTCACTAAGTGCATGTGGTTCTGACCTATGTGGATCAGTCATGGTGTTGTAATGCACTTCCGTTCACCCTCCGTAATACTGTGGACTGTGTGGGTTTACTAGGAACTAGACGAGCTGCTTGTACCATGGTTACAGCATACGTCTATGGCTCTCGGTAGTCTGCAAAATATAAGCAAACGTATGTATAAGTCCCCATGTTGCAACAATAGAACAATACATTCACCAACCTTCTAATATTTTAAGTAGCAATGTCTGAAAAAGATAGAAGTAACATAGTAACATGCATGCAAGTCCTATAGTATAGCTTACCTCCTCACTAGTCCGTGCTGACGGTCCGACTGCTGGCTTCAAACTGAATGGGACGTCTGACTTCTGGGGTGTTTGTAACCTTACGATGGTTACCGGCTGCAGAACTGCAGCAATATAGAGAGGCACTGATAAATCGGTCCAATCTTTGGTTGAAGATAATCTTCTGATGGGACGGTTGTAGAAGCTGGGGATGTCTTTACAACAATTAAACGACGAATCGTTGGGGCAGCCCCCGAATCAATCCAGTCCGGCGGTAGCACAGCACTCGTATCCAGTAGACAGCAGCAAGGGTTTAGAAGGAAGGGACGGACAAAGGTGGGTCCAGCGGTTCCAGCAACAAGAACACATCAAGAGAAACGATAAGGTAAAGGGCCCCCACCCAAGCAAACAACTCCCTTGATCAGGGGGAGAAGTAAGCCTGGGAGAAAAAAAAAAGGGTAGAGTATAATAAAGAGAAATGAAGAGAGTTGAGTCAAAGGACCGTGTCTATTTGCTCAATGGTGACCAAAGGCACAGACAGAGTGAGAGCAGAAAGTGAAATGCTGGTGGGCTCCCCTTCCTGGAACTCTTTTCAGACATAATCAAGGAGGAGCATGGCCAGCAGAGAAGAGATAGAGAGAGGTGTGGACGAAGTGCGGTGTGGATAGCAAGTGGTGTCTGGTCTGAATGGGACGTGACTGGTGCAGGCTATTCATACTCTCCCCAGCCTTGGCTTCAGGTGTCCGGGAGATGACGGGAAGAATAATACATATAGTGCTTAATGTTTTAACAAGGATTGCAGGCTATGGACTGACCCGGTGTGACGAATCGAGAGAAGCTGAATTAGTGAGTAGCTGTAGTGTGGTCACAGAAGTGACTTTTATAATCAATGTTACTTGTGTCATCACATTAGGTTGTAGCGTATGGCTGCAAACCAGAACAGATAGACACGCAACCCCAACCCCCACCCAAATAGCAAAACGAAAAGAAAACAGCCAACAGATTCTGATATACAAGCACTAATTGCAACGAGTAAAACAAGCTCAAATGAACACCACCTACACACATTCACTAGATGTAACTGAGTTACAAATAAGGGCAGATTAGTGACAAATAAGGACTTGGGGAGTTCAAGATAAAGGCAGATTAAGTGACAAATGGGGCTTGGTGATTTACAGATGAGGGCAGATTAAGTGACCAACAGGGCTTGGTGAGTTACATATAAGGGCAGATTAAGTGACCAACAGAGCTTGGTGAGTTACAAATGAGGGCAGATTAAGGGACAAATAAAGACTTGGTGAGTTACAGATGAGGGCAGATTAAGTGACCAACAGGGCTTGGTGAGTTATAGATGAGGGCAGATTAAGTGGCAAATATGGCTTGGTGAGTTACAGATAAGGGCAGAGTGAGTGACAAACAGGGTCGGGTAGGTTATAAATAAAGACTGATATACACATAAAGACCGGGTGAATTACAAATAAGGGAACAGTGATTCGAGTGACAAGACAGGGTGAATGAGAAATTAGGCAAACAAGTGGCAAATAAGGTGAGTTTCAATTATAGGAAAGCAGTGGCATGTAATCAAACTCAGAAGTTTTGACAGTTCCAAAACAATACGACTCAGCCTATACATATCTAGGTCGAACCCACACTCTCTCGTGGCGACGTTGACTAACCGAAAGTGGTGCTGGTTAGTATGGACTTGCTCATGCGCAGATATCGATTTCTGGCTTAAAACACCCCAAGAACTGGATGTGTGGATACGACACACTTTCACGCCTAGTTTGCCTGATCTAGTTTGCCTGATCTAATTCGGCCTAAAGTTGTGCTGTATGAACGGGGCTTAAGTCAGGTAGGTGATTGGCTCTAGGAAGTCGGAGGTACGTGAGCACGGGGACACAAACTTGAGGAACCTGAAAACATCAGTGCTGAAACTTCATATAGTTAAGGTTTAGAGACTAAATAACAAGTATTTGCAGACAATAACAGTCTGGTATGTTGCATGAGTGTACTAATGTAGGGAAAATCACCTTCAACTTCAGAAAGCAGGATATGATATCTAGGGATTTTTATTAGGCAAAAACTTTAATCTGTGAAATTTAATGCATTTCAAAATAGTATTCCCACCATAATTTGATCAAAGCGAAACCCCCGAATTCGCATTTTCGTGCGCGATAAAAAACGACACACTGAAGTGACGTCACAGCGCGACCTTAGCGTGACCAGCAAGCACGGCGGATTTATAAGTTGAGTAAGAGGTTCTGCTAAATCGACTCGGCAGCATTATATACTTAATAAATGCATCAGTATTAAGTTAGATTTGTAGGTTCAAATCTAAATAATTGTCTTGCTTTCGAAAATGTAATGTTTTTATCGGACTACGCAACGCTAAGTAAGTTGCATTTCTTTTGGTTCAATGAGATTGTCCGCATGTATGCACTTTTCATACACATTTGGTAACTTTGTAGTAGTCGTTTATCAGATATGACAGCAAGGCTCGGGTTCCTATATCTTTAATTTGGTTTGCATCCCTCAGGTTATCTACATCTAAACTGAGGCGTTGAAGTGACAGAAATGACATTTCATATTCGCAGGTCAGCGTTTAAAGTGGCTCAGAGAGTAGAACATCTACAAGCAGCACTACAAAATGGACGAGGCTATTCGCAGAGCTGCTTTGCTCTGCAAATTAGCAGAGCAATGATTACTATTCGCAGAGCTGAGGTCGGGTACAGTCAGGTCGGGTAAAGTCAAGTCGTGTGTAAAGTGTTTGGCCTCCCTTTCACATCCACGTCTGGTGTGTTCGTAGCGGTAGGCTGAGTCACATCACCATTATTAACAGAACCTTGTTTTTTTTCAAATATATAACCAATGTCTGATTAACCCTATCCATTTCCTAGCTCTACATATGTCATTAACCATATGATGCATGCTGATTGGTTGGTTGCAGCTCTGCGAATAACAGTATTGGTGGCTGTTATTCGCAGAGCAGCTCTGTGAATAGCCAGTGCGCTACAAAATCGCCATGACTGCGCACAACCACAACTACCTATCACTTTAGCTGTTACTAGGTCACATAGCACAGCATATATGTGAAAATATTGTGGGTTTGATGATACCAGCATGAAATTTGACATACAGCTAGACGATTATTTTTAGCTATAGGCCCATCTCAAATTAGACCTGTAATAAAAATGGCAGCCATTTTAAGGATGGCCACCATCGGTTATTATAAAGTGTTAGATATGGTCAATTAAATCAATTGTAGGGGTGGGAAATGTTATTTATTTGTATTATATATCTCACAAGAGTAGTTTTACTGACCATACAGCAGTAAAAATGGCAAAGAATAACTATCTTGAGGTAAAAAATAAGATTGTCATTTCAACACATTTTTACAATTTTGAAATAATAGCCAGACCAACTTAGCAAGATAATGGGGACACGGCAGATAAAAGCACCAATTTTTCCAACATGCTCTCCATCCCCATCACTTTCAATTCTTGGTGGGAGCCACTTCATCAAGATGGCCCTATACTATAGCCAAAAACCATCATTGAGGCATACTCTACCTGTGTATCAAATTTCATGCTGGTATCATTAAACCCACAATTCTTCCAAATATTTCACATATCTGCCGTACTAACAGAACACCAAAGAATCAAAACCAAACCATTGGAAACAGCCTCTCCTCGCCATCATCAAAACTCATGATTCCATACTGCGAGTCACATGGATCTAAGAGGTACTTCAATAGCCACGAATTGCCGTGCATCCATAAAGAAATCTGATATAATTTGAAACTCTGATGGATATAGACTCTGCATGGGCATAAATAATCTGAGGGAACATCTTATTATAGATTTACATTATACTGCCGAAATAGCTTAGATGTGCTCCCAGAAATTAATGTTACATTAATGTAATGCAAACGTTCGTCAGCCTAGAGAATTCTTGTGAAAATGCTTTGACAAAAGGAATTCTTTTTTTAAAGGGGGGGAAAAAGTATACAACAATTCAGGAAGGAGCTTCTCCATTAATGGATCCTGTAAGGAAGACGTGCATGTGTATGTGTGTAGATATAATAATTATGCGAGACTTACATGAATAGAGTTGACGCATAATTGATGTTTCACCGAGGTTGAGGATTCAGTTTAGTACAATGAGAGGGAAGCATATTCCAAGCAAGCAATCTTTTACTACCCTACCAAAATTATGCCCATCCTGATTATTGCAACCACGTAGGTTTTGGTAAACACAATTTCTAACACTATGTGTCATTGGCTGACGATATTATCAATATAGTCATAACAACTACAGGTCACAATAACAAAGAGAAAAACACAAGGCGTGTTATTTTGAAACATGTAACTTTCAAGACCTTGGATCAGCCGTTTCATTTGTTTAAAAAATATATTTAAAATCAAACATTCTAAATTATATTATGAAAAGTGAGGAAAATGTTAATTATGAATAAGACACAAATAATACCAGTAGAACGAAAATATATACGCAATTATTACCTGGTATCGAATATATCGTAAAACAGTACATATTCATGTACATGAAAATGCAATAAACTAATACGCCAGTGTCAGTAGTGAACGCAGACTACTATTCTGTAATACCCCGCCCCCATTTCCACATAATTCTGTTGACAATTATAATATAGATTAGGACCTGTGTTCAAAGGAATTCAACATCCAGACTAATGTTGTCCTGACATCGGAGGCACAGCCAAATAAGACAAAAACGGTTTATACATACCAAATGTCATTCACACACGGTCGGGGTCTGCCGATCACAGGTACGTCATACTACTTACTGTACAGCAGTAACAACCTGAAGCTGGTGTTGAAGAAAGCTTTGACAGTAAGAGTGCCACACATAGTGCAGTTAACCCGCCTCTATAAAGCCCCGAGCTGCCCGCATCGGGGCACATTTATAAATCGATCAAACTTCCGCTAAAACATGCATACCAATTTTGCGATTTTCATAGACCACATCGGGCTAATTTCTATATCTAAGTTCCAACTTGTGGCTAAGGTTTCACGGTAGGAGTGCCTATACCATTATATATAGTGCAATGTGAGTTGCTCTTATTTGGTGGTGGGGTGGGTCTTTTATAACTAAATCATAGGACAAACAATTGCTAGTGAACACAGGTATTTTGGAATAATTTGTCGTCATTGCGACATATTCCATAACTCAATGAGATAGACTTGGTAAACAGAAATAAATCATTAACAGCACTCACCTATATTGCAACTAGTTTCCACATTCAATACACTCCAATATATTAACATACTGCTAAATGTTTTACATTACCAATACTATTCATAATAAAATCCTATCACATTTTCCTTTTATGAATGAAAAAATAAATAATCACATTAGACAACCGTATAGAACTGAATCATACGTTAATTAACCTGATAAAAATACTTTCTGTAAATTACTTAGACAATTATCCCAATTTAATTAGACCAAACTCAGGGTTCCATAAGGTATGATACTGCCACCCAATAGAAAAACTCTGACTAACTTAGGTCTAAGTACCACATTTTAACACCTTGAAAAACGCTGTAACAGCCTCAGCATAAAATTTACGACCATTTTTCAGTCTGCTCATTTGTTCACTTGAATGAACTTCATGGAGCATCTAAAGCCGACGTGCAACTTCAATTAGCAGATACAACAATGAGGCTTTATTGTAAAAAGAAAGAAATAAAAGGCAGCCAAACAACCACCGTATACTTGTGCAGATACCAGGATCAAATGAAATTTATAGCTTCTGTAAAATCTGGTGGTTTCATGTGTAAAGCTATCTTCAGACAACACCCCAATCCGTTATTTCTCGCCTCTGGAAAACATCACAACAACATGGTTTCAGACACTTAATATTAAACTATATGAAAGGAAATGAATAAACAAACACACACAAATCCCAAAGAATCGGGACACTCCAAGTATGTTTACCAGCCAGTTGTCAGTATAATTTCTACTCGTTTCTCGGATATCGATATACTTTCCAGCTCAAATACATCGCCCGTTGACTCAGCTTGATTTCAAGATGTACATCAGTCTAGTCATGCACCTAATGAGAACGTTCAACGGTGAGATATTAATCATTATCTCACACCTCTATCTTACCAATGCAGTCAGTTTTAGAACAATATAACCCATCTATTTGGAGGAGCTGAGAGGATAAAAGTGACCAAAAAGCTTTACTTGTGCTTAAGCTAATGTAAAAAGTTCAAGTGTGGCGACGTGGGAATACTGGTGAACCCGAGTGAAGTGTGCGACCGATTGAAAGACTCTAAAGCAGGCATGCTACATACAGGTGTGTGTGTGGCTATCTAGTTGTATGCGTGGCCACCAAAATGTGGGCGTGTCCGGCCAAATATGTGGGGAAGGAACTACATTGTAACCACAGGTGCGTGTCCCATAGACATACCGACAAGCTATCGACAGGTTAAAAGTACCTTATTCACACGTCATTAAAGACCAGTGTTGCACAGGCTCTTCTTATTTTGTTTTCAACACAATATGCATAATCGAATTGATAAATACTCAAAAAAGTCTGACGGAAGCTTTGCCATTTTTGTTTTAGCATGCACTATATATAAATGAACTGATAAATAGGTAACAAATGGCAGTAGATCAAAGGAATATAATAGACTACATCACGGTTCCAGCGGCGCGGTGCATTGTGGGATGTGTCAGAGCAAAACAAACCCGCGAGAAGCACATGGCACATGCTAATACACTGGTGCAGCTATGAAATGTGCTTATATTTAGACAAATCTAGGCACTCAGACTAGTGTTTAGAGCCATAGTCAGTTTTACTTATTTTATTCAGGTTTTTATTTATATCCTATGGTTAATGACATATGTGGAAATAGAAAATGAGTAAGGTTAATCAGATATTGGTTATATATTTCTTTGAAGCAAGTTTTTGTTGACACATTTGACATTTTAATATTTAGAACAAGAATTACTTCTGGCTAATCAATGGTGATGTTAACATCAGCCTATAAAGTGACTGAAATTGTAGGTTTCTTAGCTCAAAATGCTTAATTATGGAGAGTTGTGTCTTAAACATATTCATTATATTATTATATTGCATCCTTCCATCCATGTTTGTGCCAAATTGTTATGTATTTCTATTTATTTTGAATAAAATGCCAGTTTTGCCTTACGCGTATCGGCAAACTCAATGTCCGTACGCGTTTGCTTTGCTCTCAACGCCTTTTTCAGCGCATGTGCACTCGGAACTGTGATGTAGTCTATTGTTGTATACTGAAGAAACCAAAGTCCCAGCAACCAGGAACATATTATTTAATTTAAACTGTCTTATACGATACTTTTCTCCACAAACACAGTAATTCCGTAAGTTATAGTGGCACCATCCAATGGGAAAAGTACGGCAATCTTTTATTGAAGTGCTTCACTGGGGTTTTAATGATATTTATCAGTTCAGACGCCTTTGCTATTGTTCTACTACCCCGTGCATCTTGCACCAGTTTGTTCATGTGAATAAGGTTCGTCGGTTTGGTTACGTAAGAGTCTTGAATGAGGTGTAATGATTTGTACAGGGCCATCAGAGATTCATCATGAGTGAGAGTGATCGTAGTTTAATGCATGGTCAGCAATACACACCATCTTAATGACAAGCAACTATACTAAATATACTTATAAGTAAATATATTTGGAAACGACATGTGTGCAGTGCCATGGAGATTTAGACAAGTTCTAATGTAGCCTGGTCTCGGGCCTGGATACCACAGCCTGGTCTCGGGCCTGGATACCACAGCCTTGTCTCGGGCCTGGATACCACAGCCTGGTCTCGGGCCTGGATACCACAGCCTGGTCTTGGGCAATGATTATCCAGTCTAGTCTCATGCAGAGATTGGAAGTATAGCATTGGACCAGGTCTATTCTCAGGTAAGGGTTACACAGCATCATCAAGGGCAGGGATTACGCAGCCCAGTTTTGGTCATGGATTAGGCAGTCTCCTTTCAGACCAGGATTACACAGCTTAATTTCGAGCTGGGATTACACAGCAATCTCGTCTCGTCAGCATAATCACTCCACCAGACAGGGACATAGTCGGGGAGTTCAAGCAAGCACTGTACTTCAAGCTAGTAATATCAGTGGGACATTGTAGTTGTGTTTAGATAAATTAGTGAAATACAATCTCTGTACATGGGTCAAGTTAATGTGATACAAGCATAGTACTCGGGTCAAGTTAAATCAGTGACATATGTATTGTAAATAAACCGAGTTAAATCAGAGACACACTGATACTGTACTTGAATCCCATTAAATCAATGGACACAGTGTTTGGCTCTGTGGTCAATAAGTTGTAGCATGAAATAGGACTAAAGACTTAAATTAGTGAAACACAATCACTGTTCTAAATTAAATCAGTAGGACCAAGTAGTGTACTGTTCAGTGGAACACAAACCCCAAATACTTGGGTCTAGATAAATAAGTGGGAAGCAGTGTCCTAGGGCCCAGGTAACTGTATTAACGTCTAATTCAATCGAGTATCACACAAGCACTATAATCGTGTCCATGTTAAGTCAGTGAGACAACCACCGTATTTTGGTCCAGATAAATCAGTGGAACACAAGCACGACACTTGGATTTAGTTAAATCAGTGGAACACAAGCACAACACTTGGATTCAGTTAAATCAGTGGAACGCAAACACAACACTTAGATTCAGCTAAATCAGTGGAACACAAGCACAATACTTGGATTCAGTTAAATCACTGGAACACATGCATGACACTTGGATTCAGTTAAATCAGTGGAACACAAGCATGGCATGTGGATTCAGTTAAATCAGTGAACACAAGCACAACACTTGGATTCAGTTAAATCAGTGGAACACAAACACAACACTTAGATTCAACTAAATCAGTGGAACGCAAGCATGATACTTGGATTCAGTTAAATCAGTGTAACACAAGCACAACATTTAGATTCAGTTAAATCAGTGGAACACAAGCACAATACTTGGATTCACTTAAATCACTGGAACACAAGCATGACACTTGGATTCAGTTAAATCAGTGGAACACAAGCACGGCATGTGGATTCAGTTAAATCAGTGAACACAAGCACAACATGTAGATAGTTAAATCAGTGGAACACAAGCACAACATGTGGATTCAGTTAAATCAGTGGAACACAAGCATGACACACAGGTTCAGTTAAATCAGTGAACACACGCACAACACTTGGATTCAGTTAAATCAGTGGACCGCAAGCACAACACTTGGATTCAGTTAAATCAGTGGAACGCGAAGACAGTACTTGGGTCCAATTAAATCAGAGTGATATGTCAGACTACGGCACCACCTGGCTTATTTGCTGCATCACATTGAATGCCAATACAATTCGCCAGATACACGTTACTTGTCAACAAGCGGGTGAACAGTACACAGCAGATCCTGGCAACTATTTTCAAGCTGCCCCACACCATACACTGTCAATTGGAGTACATTATACATATATATGTGTGTCGTCATGAGACAGTGGCTCTTTTAGGACGCCACAGACCCATTAATCATTACCAGTTATAAGCCACATGGCGGAATTGTCCTTCAACACAGTACACGTACATGCACATCCAATGACGGGTTATACCTAACCGATTAACTTCCCCACCTCCCATCACCCATGAACCTTCTCTGTTTCCCAAGTTGGGCGACTTGACCTATTTAGCCTGTGGCTCGACGAGTGGCCTTCTACGTGAGGTAAGGCGAGCTGAGGGTGAGCCAGTTGTACTTGGGGTTGTTGGTATGCGCAAAGCTGAGTACCGGCGGCTCGACGAGCGCCCACTTCGTCTGGTCGTGGCAGTCCTCCTGGCAGACGGCCATTGCCAGGTACGGGATCTTGTGCATGACGTCATGGAAGGCGTTGTGGCTGCGCACTGGCTGGCCAACCACCTGTCGCGTGCACACGTCTAGAGATGCCGCATGCGCAATCACCATCAGGTTGCCACCTGCAAACAAAAAGGAGGAGCCCATTTTTGTAAATGAAAGAAAGCAAGTTGTTTTTTTGTGTGCTTAAAAAAACTACTTTTCCCCCCTCGAGTGGCACTAGTTCGACAAATGAAAGGTAACGTTGCCATCGACATCCATTATTAACTATATCAAGACTAGGAATAAAGAAGTGTACCCGTTGGGGGAGGGGATATTTACATATCCTACAGGTGCCCATAAAAATACTACAGTAACATATGAAGCCATTGGAACATGGTTCAACAAGTAAATTACTGAGCACCTGTGCAAGAAGTTGAAAAAACATGAGTTTAATTATATAACCTTACTTAAATCTTCGTGTGTACCTGAGAATATAATACAATCTTAGATGTAAAATATGTTATAAATGAGGGCGTAATAATACAAAAGTAATTTCGAGATATCAGTATATGACTCACTATTCTGAATCTGAGCCAAGCTGGGTTCGGATCTCGGTGACAACTACTTAAGATTATTATGTTAATACCGTGCTTCTAATAGTTAAAAGATTGTTTAGTGACAACAACAACTAACAAAGAACACATAATTTATGATGATTGTGAACACCACTGTTGAGTTGTTGGCGCTAGTTGGTTTATATATGGTGTTGTATAGAGAGTTGTGACATTCCAAGTGGAGGGAGGCAATTAGATCATGAAATATGAGAACTGTTTAAAGGCACCCTCCAGTTTTGCCACTCAAAGTAGGCGACTAAGGTCCAGAAATCGGAAATCACAAAACAACCTGCATTTTTGCATGTGTTGTAAATATTAGCGTTACTACCGTTTTTGAATTACGTAATGCCCTTCGATAAAGTGTTTAATAGGACAATGATTCGCAAATAAAAATTAGATCACAAATGACAGCGAGCAATGTGGGAACAGATTCTATAGGATTTGAGACTTTCAATGTTTAAATTGCATCGAAAATGCTTGTACATTAATAGAAGAACCTTTTTTTTTTTAAATTAGAAAACAATGGTACGTCTAGTATTCACGGCAACAGATAAATGGCTGCAAAACCTGGGTGAGTGATTGGGACTTTTAACACACTAGCAACATCTGACGCCATATCAAGGCTGGTACTGACATGACAGTGTGCACTCATCGGCTTTACAGAGCTACCCACTGAGATATAGGGCCTATAGTTTTTCGGAATGTTTCATGAAGTGCCTGAGAAATGTTTCATGATTCCCTATATGATTAAATAGGAAATTGAAGCCTTGTACAAATATGCCTTACAACCTGTGATTACGCCTATCCCTTCCCAAACAGAGATCACAAAATAAAGACAGTTGAGCGATACCACCCATTAGAAATAGGTACTGTTGTTTGTTCGTTGGGGCTCTATTATCTAGCAACATCTAAATCATCAGGACAGGTACCGACTTGTGGCAGTGCGCACTCATGGTAACTTTATAGTGTTGGCTCACTGAGAGATCGGGCCATCAGCACCATGACTTCAATATCCCACTCTGTCACATTATCCTGATACTGAACAAACCTGTCCCTGCCCTATCCGGGTAATTTATGAAGGCAGAGGCGGAATGGGTTAAATCGGTCTTTATTGAACATAGATGTTTGTTTGTTGTTGTTTTACGTCCTAGCAACATCTAAGGTCATATCAGGATGGGTACCGACTTGTGAGAGTGCACACTCATGGCGACTTTATAGTGCTGCCCTACTGGGAAACCAGGCCACCAGCACCATGACCCGATATCACACTCAGTCGCATTATCCTGACACTGAGCCAACCAGTCCTTGCCCTATCCTAATAATGCCGAGCGCCAGGCTAGGAAGGGACAAGTATACATTTTTAAATCATTGGTTTGACTCGACCAGGAATCGAACCCACAAACTCATGAGTTCGGATCTCCCGATCTCCTAAAACAGGAGATGGACGCTCTACTCATTCGGCCACCCCGTCTGGTTATTGAACATAGAACATTGGTATCATTCACAGGTCATTTCAGGTCAATTGGTCATGTGTGGACTGCCTGGGACGTCCAGGACCCAAGCTCCATGGTGTCGTGGAGTGGGTCCCCGGATGCTGCACAGGCTTGGGCTCCCCCCCCCCCCCCCACCCTCCTCAAGCTGTGGAGGATGTAGGAAGCCGGGTGCCATGCCTACTGCTGCGAGGGCCATCCTGAGGGCTCCGGTAAGGGCCGCTGCTTTAAGTGGGGAGGATGAACGTGGGACCGGATGGTCCTGGTCGTGCTTGTAATGAGTATTTGACCCAAGCCATCCTTGGGCAGCAGATGGAACTTGAGTTGGCAGGGACCAGCACCTTGTAGGCCTGATCAGGCCTCCAGCGAGTCTTAGTTGTCCAAATGGTTATGGAGAGGCTGCTTGGATTGAGGGTAATGTCTTGTGCTTGTATGGCATGACCCGGGTCAGTGGAGGCCTGGCTCGAGAGCAGGTTCCCTTGTCATATGATGGTGTGGTATCCTATTAGGAGGGCGGCGATGAGGACTGAGCTGAGGGGCCGGCTGTACCGAGCAGAGGTGAGCAGAGGTGAGCCGGGGTGAGCCGGGGTGGTGCCTGTATTTGAATGTGTGACGACATCCTATAGATTTCGTTTCATCACAGAAACCGAGTAGGTTTGTTTGTTTGTTGGTTTTACGTCCTAACAACATCTAAGGTCATATCAGGATGGGCACTGACTTGTGACAGTGCGCACTCATGCCGAGTTTATAGTGCTGCCCCACTGGGAGACCAGGCCACCAGCCCCATGACCTGATATCCCACTCTTTTTTTTTCTTTCTTGAGGCTGTATTTATATTGTCCATAGCATGTAAGCCCGGGTACCCAAGCTTGTTTTCAATGCTGGCCAGCTGTAGTGTCAGTCACATTATCCTGATGCTGAGCCAACCAGTCCTTGCCCTGTCCTAATAATGCCAAGCGCCTGTCTAGGAAGTGACAGGTATCAACTTTTAAGTCATTGGTTTGACTCGACCAGGGTTCGAACCGACGATCCCACAATCTACCAAGATGGGAGACGGACGCTCTAACTCATTCCGCCATCCCGTCTGGTCCGAAGGCTTGTGTTTGGTCACCTAGTAGTCGCACTCAGGTCCTTGCTCCACTCAGATAGTGCATCGATGAAAGAATTAATTAATAAAAATTGTTTTAATGAATTATATGAGGTGGTACAGACCAGCTGCCCTCAAAAAAGCTACAATGTCTTCTTGTTTAACGTTGGTAAAAAGGTCATGCATGCTGTTTGCAGTGTAAAATTGTTGCAGCAGTGCCATGAAATCAACACAGTTTAGTAAAATGTGCTTGACTGTCAGTGGGGATTGACATCCAATACATTCAGGGGGAGGGTCCCCCTTGAGCAGGAAAACATGTGTTAGCCACGAGTGGCCAATACGGCAGCGGCTAAGGACCATTTGGTCCCGCCGACCCCCCACATGAGAATGTGGTGGTTTTCCCACAGATGGTTCAATTTCTTTAAGTTTATTTATGTTTTCATCCCACTCATGTTGCCATTTGGATTTGATGTGGGTGGCTATTAGTGGTTTCAGATCAGAGTGGGGTATCAGACACGGCTCAACATCATAGTTCAGAGCCTCCTTCGCACCCCGATCAGCTCGTTCGTTTCCCTGGATGCCGGCATGGCCAGGAACCCAACACAAGTGGATGTCATATCCATCTGTTGCTAGCCGGTTCATTTTGTAAATGACCTTTGCCACGAAAGGGTGGTCCATTTTTAGCCCAGCAACAGCTTGCAGGCAGGAAAACGAATCGCTGTATATTACATATTTAGTGTAGTTGGATAGTTCAATGACTTCCAACGCGAGAAGGAGTGCTCGGGCTTCTGCCGTAAAATTTTTGCTCTGATCGGTCTTTCATAACATTGGACGAAGTGGCCTCTCTTCCTGAGGATGTAAACAATGGCATTAGTGGTACGGGCACATGCCATCGATGACGTTCGCCAAATGGTGGGGTGATGTCGGTATAGTACTTGCCATCGATGTTAATGCTGAGGAGTGGGGTGGAGAGGGGGCAGGTGCGTAGTTGCCTGTAAGCCCTTGCCAAGTCGGCGCCCCACAAGTAAGCACCCGTACCGATCCTAGCCACTTCGTCTGCTGCATCCATGATTCCGGGTAGAGTGTAGCTACATTGTTTACCTTGGTCATGTCCTTTTTATTCCATCATTCACGCTCTGACCCCTGGGCCAGCTGAGGTCCAGGATGACACACCTCTCAGTAGTGTTCTTCTTGTGGCATATCATCATGGAGCTGGTCTGAGCCAAAGGGGTGAATGGTGGCTTTTTGAATAGTCCTAGTAGGGCTCCGTGTTGGAGTTCAGTCTCAACATATTTCCATATGGCTCCTAGTTATTGTTTGTCACAGGTGTGGACAGTGACTGTTGAGACAGTGGGTGTGTGTCAGCAGCGTAGTCGGCAGGCCAACCGAATTCAAGGAAGGCCACAACTTCCCTGTCATGGTAGCCTGCCAACATCCTAATCCACTCCAGACCGTTTAGGCCAGAGCTAACAGGTATCCTCGCGCAGAGATAGTCAGGCAAAGCCGTTGCCCTGACATGCTCATATGTATCTAAGTAGTCGTAGTGACTCTCCCAGACTGAGGGTGTAGGGGGCGGCCATATCTCTTTGAGTATGTGTCTGTATTCTGCCAGGCGTGGCGTGTAGGGGGCGTAATCACCGACATCACCAACACTAACAATAGGTACTCCAAACTGATTTTTTAAATGTATTTTTGCATTTCACCTTTGTGATAATCAGATAGAACTGTATACACTGATTTCAGTCATATGAAATTGATCTTGATGTGATAATCAGTTCAAAAGTTATGAGCATTATGAAATATAATTTTGAGGGCTTTTCACATCCAAAAACGAAATTAGCCAATTCACAAAGCCATAGAACATGTGCAGATACTTGGAAACCGGAAACCAAAACTAAGGACATAATCAAGTTTCATATATCATATAGATTGCATTTATTTTTTTTCAGGAAGAAAAAAAAAAAAGAACACAGATATTCCAATTTTAAAACAGCTAAAATATCAATTTGGCCGTGTTGTAAAGTTAATAGTACCTATTTACGACCTAACAATGAAAGTAACATTTTCATGGAAATTTCAAAATGCCATATCTCAGCTTCTAATTAAGATACAGAGATAAATTTGGTATCACTATAACCAGCAGAACTGTATCCATAACATGCATGTACTTTAACAATTTAGACAATTGAACACTAAAATTGTGTTCCAACTACCATTCATGACACATGAAATTAGGTTGTACACCACCACAATGTCTTCAATACACTCCACATGACAAACAACATTCACTGCTCACAGACAACATTATTATGTAGTAGGAATCAGTTCCAGCAACATCATCCACTTTGGAGCATTTGAAATAGTGTTTTCAGCTCGCCTGTTGCCAAATCGGCATCACTTCTTCAGCTTCTTGATTTGCGTGCCATGACTGAATTTACCATTTTTTACGCTGATTTAATAGCAAATAGCTTGCTCTTCAATTTGATGTGTTGAACCTGAAACTTTTGCCTTTGTCACTGTGAAATCTTGTTTTCAACTTTTCCTTCTTTAATTTTCCCTCACTTCTATCACATGTATCTCAACAGGTTTGGTCTCAAAATGAGGCTCAAACTGTCTTTCTGTTCTGCCATTATTAGATATTTTTAGTAACTGTTTAACACGCCAATCACTGCCACACAAAAGACATGGGGGTTCAGTGCCAACTTCTGTCAGGCTGAGTCACTGATGGCAGCCTGTTTGGAGTTGCTACTAACAACATCAGCGACATCGACAACATCAGCAGCATCAATTACACCAACATCATCATCACTGCTTTCAGAGTTTTTTCTAGATGTTCTGCTCTGTGTACTGAAGCTTCGTTCAGTCACGACTGGATTACGGCAGCATAGTATATGGTTCCACAAGGAAATTGTATATTGGGCTGCTAGACACGGTGCACCACCAGGTGCTGTGCCTGGACCCTGGGGCCTTTCGCGCCTCACCGGATCAGAGCCATTACGTCGAAACCAACGAACCATCACTTAACAACAGGAGAATCAAACTGGCTATACAATACATAGTCAAGTTAAAAACCAATGCATTGAATCCTGCATATAATTATCTATTCAAGATATGCAATGAATCCAGGTATGAAGCCAGGCCAAATTATATCAGGCCCCTGAGGCTCCGAATGGATGCATACTGGTCAAGCATTACGTATATCTTGGAGCCAGTGACAGTTTCTACAATCCACCAGATCTGAAGAATTGTCTCGATTTCTATTAATTAAGAGCGGCTAACAGGTCCCCCCCAATGTGTTGCTATCTTGTCGTGGTGGGGAGACTTGTGTGCCTCCGTGACCATGAGAGCTATACCGGTGGGGGCTAGTCCCCTGGCAGGTTTAACCAAGCCGGGCAGGACTCATGGTAGAGGACAGACTAAGAGCAGCAACTGGTCCTCCAGGTTGGGGGTTGGGCGTGGGCCCACCCCGGAAAAAGAACAACGTTACAGAATCACAAACAAGAAACTCAAGGCCCAGGACAGGGAAAACTGGAGAGCCCTTGTTCGTGGCCTATGCCCAAAGTTGGGTGGTAGGCGACGCGTTCATCTATGACACGGCTGAGGAGGTGTTCGTGTGGACGGGCGCTGACGCCTCAACAGGCGAAGAAGAAGAAGAACAGGTCCAAGGCATCTTATAGCTGTATCCTATGGATTGATTAATTCATTGAAACCTCATTTGGAGGATTTAGGCATGGATTTGGATATGTTGGAGGATGCCAAAGTCCCAGAACATCCCCTGTGGTCGTTAAGGAAACCGTAGATTATCCTTCGACTTGCGGAACTGAGGAAGTGTGGGACACATCTGCTCTAATATCAAAGACTACATGCAGAGATTCAAAACCAGTTTGAAGACCACCTCTTCATATACACTGACACTTGCTGGACTGAAAATAGACCACCCTATGGTGGCAAAGGTCATTTATAAAATGAACCAACTGGCAACTAATCGATATGACATCCACATCCGGCATCCGAGGAAACGAACGAGCTGATCGGGCTGTGAAGAAGGCTCTGACTGTGATGTTGAGTCCTTTCTGATCCCTCACTCTGATCTGAAACTACTAATAGCCACCTACATCAAATCCAAATGGCAACAAGAGTGGGATGAAAACATCAATAAACTGCAAGAAATTGAATCATCTGTGGGAAAACCACCACATACCCACACAGGAGTTCGGCGGGACCAAGTGGTCCTTAGCCGCTGCCGTATTGGCCACTCGGGACTTACACATGCTTTTCTGTTTAAGAGGGACCCTCCCCCTGAATCTATTGGGTATCAGTCCCCACTTACACTCAAACAGATTTGATTAAGTTGTCGATTTCTTGGCCCCGCGCCAACAGTTTAACATGGCAAGCAGCATGCACAACCTTTTCACAAAAGTAAATCAAGAAAACATTTAGCCTTTTAAAGGGCAGCTGGTCTATACCATCACATATAGTCCATTAAACCAATTAGATCAATTAACAACCTTTAACTTTTATCTAAATTCTATTTCCTTTAGCCACAAATTATGTAATTGTGAGCTTTTTAAATCCACAGTGTCTACTGACACAACATTGATTTTGTTCTTTTGCATTCTGTAAAAGTGATGGTTGAAAAAAAACCAAACAATTCTCGCCGTGAATATGGCCTGTGCTACCGACACGGCGTAAAGAAACCACCAATCAATCAATCAACCATGTTCGTCATGAGGTCAGTCCGAAGCCCTTGCATTTGGTTCGCCATCACTGCTTGTATAGCGTCCAATATGTCGTCATTGATTCTGGTGGCGGCCGTTGTGGTTTTTGGCGGTGGCAGTTGGTTGACGTTGGCGTCCGCCTCCTGTGCGGCGTTGTTTTCCTCCGTTGTTTTTTAGGCTTGGCATTTTTTCTACCTCGGGCGTCCACGTTGTTCTGGTGGATTACTCTGCTTTTGCGGGTTTGCATTGTGTGTGGATTTCCTTGGTGGCATCTCGTGGCATTTCGTTACATGACGTGAAGGAAGTATGGAGACAGTCCGTGTAGATCAGATGCGGCGGCTGCTTTTTAGTTTGTGAGTTCATGGTAGGTGGTGCCAATGGTGCTCAAGTTAACCAGTCGGTGAGGTACCCGCGCCTCCACCCATAAATTACCCATGTTATGAATAACATGCACAATGTCGAATGGCCCAGTTATAACAACTCAACTCAACAGAAATATAGCTTTATCACCTTTATATGAACCTTTACCACCATTATCAAACACAACTAGGGGAGGGCGAAAATTAATTCCAAATCCGGTGTGCGAGTTAGCATGCTCGTGAGTGCGGTGCTGTGGGCAAACGCCATTACAACTGCACAGACCTGTTTATTCTGAGTACCTAGTTCACACCTACCACAATAAAAAAATTCTAATATAAGCGCAGTGATTTCCTGATGGCATAGTTCCACAAAAAGACAGTGTGTACACTATACTAAGTACTCATTCACCAAAGGCTGATATCATTTTCAGTGTAAAATGACTCAGTCTCAGACCATGTGAATGATGGGATAAGGGGCACCTTTAGCGGTTCGGCTTAACAGTTCAAGGGTTGCAAACTGTATAGTGGGCATGGAAATGCAACGCCAAATAGCTTGTAGGTGGGTTGTGGGTTGCAAAACGGCTGAACCATATCCACATAAAATATTTGGACATAAAAAAACGAGCACACCAATCTCTCTGCGAGAAAGAAATTTTGCGAAGAAATATTTTACATCGACCAAACACTTAGTTCCCGTGGGGAAACGGGGTAGAATAGTTCCTTTGCACCCCCTCGCAGATCGTAAAAGGCGACAAATGGGCGGCTTGTTTGCCGTGAGTCGCGGCTCGTGTCGGTGGAGGAAGGGATCCTGGTGCATGAGGACTGCAAGGGGCCAAGGCTCCTTGTGGACCAACACTTCACTTTGGCCTCGACTTCATTTAGGCGAGAGGTTGGAATGGCCCGTTCCAATCAATCGGCTGGTCATGCCAAGCCCTAGGTAGTTTAATGGAGAATGGATATATATATATAGTACAACAACTGTATTTATATTTATATTTACACAATTACCTAGTCATTCTTCACTTCCTAGAAGGCGGTGGCTAGGGTCAATCTAGTACTGGTTATGCATTTTTGCCTCCATGCTAGAGTATATTATCCTCGTATCCCTGGTGTGTATGTGTCGGTTACCACAGCACTACACACCCCAATTTTGAGGGCTCCGTCGTGGGTGGGGAGTGAGGATGACGAACCAAAAACAATTCAATACGGGTACACAAAACCCCCCAAATAATAAGAAAAGATTACTAGACACAGAAAAGAAATCGGACTCGGATTCGCACTCACGTCCGAACGCTGATGATTGGCCACGGTTCATTATGATTGAATCATTGAATGACGAAGCATCAGTTGCCAAACTTTCCCCTTTTGCCATTCACAAGGGCATTATGGGAATCGCTGGCACAGTCAAAGACGTGAAGAAACTATGAACTGGACATATTCTGGTGGAGTGTGCTAAAGCGCATGCCGACAATCTGCTACGTGCAAGCACTCTAGCAGGCATCGGCATCAAGGCCTCTACTCATCGAACTCTCAACTCTAGCAAAGGAATAATCCGGACTAGAGATCTTGATGATGTTGATGATGTTGATGAGGATGAGATAGCACATGAGTTCAAGTCTCAAGGAGTGTTAAACATACGAAGAATAGTTATAAAGAGGGACATATATCCTCATGTTTGGCAAGCCTTTTCCGCCCAAGAATTTGAAAATTGGATACCTTAGTGTGAATGTGGATGTCTTCATCCCAAACCCACTTCAGTGCTTCCAATGCCAGAAGTTTGGTCATGGCAAGGATAGATGCAAAAATGAAACCATCTGTTTTAAGTGCGGTCAGAAAGGTCATGACAACACCAATTGTCAAAACCAGGCAAAATGTTCCAATTGCCTGGGTGACCATATGGCCATATCTAAAGACTGTCCTGTCTGGAAAAAAGAAAAGCTCATTCAGCAGATCAAGACTGAGAAGCGGCTAAGCTACCCAGAAGCTCGAAGGCTGGCTGAGGCGAATACTCCCTCACCAACCACCAAGAGCTATGCTGCAGCAGCCAAAGTCTCCAACAGGACAATTGAATGCCAGACTGAACTGACGTGGTTGACTGGAGGGAAGCCCACTGCCTTCACCCCAGTCCCGAAGCCGATGCTGGTTTCAACCAAAAGTAATAATAGTATTGCGGCGCAGACGCTGGCCGAGCCGGCGATGCCCAAAAAGAAGAACAACAATTTGTCGGACCGAGTTCCGAAGGGATCTTTGACCCCTACGTAGAAAACGTCCAGGGGGTCATCCAAAAACTCCAAAAACTTAATGTCAAATAGATATCGGGCGCTGGCTGATATTGAGATGCCTGAGACTGTGGAAACCCGCAGTCGAAGTCTCTCCTTCAAACCAAAGGCGAGGGAGAGAACACCTGTCACTGCTCCAAAATGACAGTGACAGGTGCATCTCTTATTCAATGGAACTGCCAAGGTTTTAGGAGCAACATCGAAGAGTTGTCTCTTCTTTGTTGCAACCTCAATCCACTTGCTGTTTGCCTACAAGAAACTTATATAAAAGCTTCTGTAGTATTAAAGGCTACACCATTCATAACAAGCATGCACCAGATGGAGACCGAGCCGCTGGCGGCTCCTCCATCTTGGTCAGACATGATGTGGTATGTACGCCAGTGGCGTTAGACATGACACTACAAGCTGTAGCTGTTCGTCTGACGCTGCATAAGACTGTAACTCTCTGTTCCATTTACATTCCTCCGAGTACCGTTCTCCCTTTACAAGAACTGGATGCCCGTGTGGACCAGTTACCGTCCCCATATTTACTTATGGGTGACTTTAACGGCCACAACCCATTATGGGGGGGGGGGGACAATAGGAAGGCAAAAGGCAAGAGAATTGAGGACCTTGTGGCCGGTCACGCTATGTGTGTATTGAACGATGGTTCATACACATATTTGCATCCTGGATACGGAACATACTCTGCCATCAATCTCAGCATTGTAGAACCAGAACTGGCGCTGGACTTTTCGTGGAGGGTCTAGGATGACCTCTGCGGGAGCGACCACTTCCCAATTATTCTTAATTGTGGGGGGGGGGGCATCTCCCGTAGAGCGAGAGAGGAGTTGGCGGCTTCGTAAAGCCGACTGGCCCACCTTTCAAACCCTATATCGCGAGGAGTTCACTCCAGACATCAGTGACATCGATGCCTTCACTGAGATGCTGAGATGGATCGCTGAGAAAACTGTTCCGAAGATCTCGGCAACTCCAAGTGTTTGACGCCTCCATGGTTAGATGACGGCTGTAGGAGGGCTATTAAGGAACAAAAGAAAGCTCAGCGTAAATTCCACAGGAGACCGACTGCTGAAAATCTGGCGCTCTTTAGAATGATGCGCACTCGCAGAACAATCAAAGAAGCACAGAGGCAGTGTTGGAGACAATTTGTTTCTAGCATCACCATGCACACGCCGTTGGGCAAAGTGTAGACAATGATCAGGAGAATCAAACGAAGGGGAGGTGATTCTTCTGTGGTCCAGCACTTGAAACACAATGGCACCATTCTCACATCACTCGACGAAATAAGTGAAGAATTGGCTCGCACCTTTGCTGGAAACTCGTCTTTGGCAAACTGCCTCCCAGGCTTTTGGGCCGCCAAGAAATGCCAAGAGCAAAAGCTCTTGGACTTTTCTTCCGATGGCGAGGAGCACTACAACTCCCCATTCAGTATGGGTGAGTTGAGGTGTTCTTTGGAAAGCTCGCATGACACAGCAGTTGGACCTGATGGAATTCATTATCAACTTTTGAAAAATCTCCCTGAACATGCAGTGAGACTGTGGCTTCCACTCTTCAACAACATCTGGGAGTCGGGTGTCATCCCCGCCTCTTGGCAGGAGGCGACAGTAATACTGATTCCCAAACCTGGTAAAGACCAGAGTAAAACCAACAACTATCGTCCCAGAGCCTCACAAGCTGCATCTGTAAAACCATGGAGCGCATGGTAAACAACCACCTCGTCTGGCTACTGGAGTCAGGACACCACCTGTCCAACCTTCAATGTGGCTTCAGACGGGGCCGCAGCACCCTCGACCAATTTGTGCGCATGGAGACCTTCATAACAGAGGCTTTCCTTAAGAAGGAGAACATTGTGGCTGTCTTTTTCGACTTTGACATCGAAAAAGCCTATGACACAACATGGCAGCGTGGCATCATGGAGGATCTTCATGCGATTGGCCTTCGTGGCCACCTGCCAATTTTCATCAGGAACTTTCTAGCCTTCAGGCATTTCCGCGTCCGTGTCAAGACTACCTATTCCAGCCTACACTCACAGGAACTAGGAGTACCTCAAGGCAGCATACTGGCCGTGACCCTTTTCAGGGTCAAGGTCAATGGTATTTCTGCTGCTGTAAAGCGGGGGGGGGGGGGGGTCTCCTGTAGTCTTTTCGTGGATGACTTTGTTTTATATTACAGCGGTGCTAACATGAATGTCCTAGAGAGACAGCTACACCCAAGCATAAATGGTATCCATCGATGGTCAGTTCTGAACGGTTTCAAATTTTCCAAGACCAAAACTGTCTGCATGCACTTCTGCCTGCTGTGTAGAATGCATGCGGAACCGGAGCTGACCCTGGATGGGGATCCCATTAAAGTCGTTGAGAAAACCAAATTTCTGCGCCTCATTCTCGATGCAAAACTGTCTTTCGTGCCACATATAAAGTACCTAAAAACAAGATGCCTGAAAGCGCTAGATATTTTGAGGGTGCTGTCCAGCTCAGAGTGGGGAGCAGACAGAGATGTTCTGCTCTCCGTGTACAGAACCTTGGTTCGGTCAAGAGTGGATTACGGCAGCATAGTATACGGTTCTGCAAGGAAATCATATATTGGGCTGCTAGACACGATCCACCACCAGGGACTGCACCTGGCCCTTGGGGCCTTCCGCACCTCACCGGTTCGGAGCCTCTACGTCGAAGCCAATGAACCATCACTTAACAACAGGAGAATCAAACTGGCCATGCAATATGTAGTCAAGATAAAAACTAATGCATTGAATCCTGCACACAATTGTCTATTTGAGCAACATGACGAATCCAGGTATGAAGCCAGGCCGAATGACATCCGGCCACTGAGGCTCCGAATGAAACCTCATTTGGAGGATGGATTTGGACGTGTTGGAGGATGCCAAAGTCCCAGAACATCCCCAGTGGTCATTGAGGAAGCCATCAGTTCCACGGAACTGAGGAAGTCTGGGACGGACACATCCACTCGAGTACCAAGGACTGCATGCAGATATTCAAGGCCAGTTTGCAGACCACCTCTCCATATACACTGATGGTTCGAAAGACCAAAGCCCGGTAGCTGCTGCGGCAGTCTGCTGATGGGAAAAATTTGGCATACGCTTGCCTGATCATAGCTTGATTTTCACTGCAGAAGCCCGAGCACTCCTTCTCGCGTTGGAGTGTATCGAGGTATCCAACCACACTAACTAGTGTAGTGGTCTGCACTGACCTCTCAGGCAAGTAACCACATAGACAGGTAGGCGTGGGGAGTGTGTTAATATCAGGGAGCCTAGGTGGTGTAATGGTTAGCACACTGGCCCGGAATGCAAAGAGATGTGGGTTCGAGTCCCGCTCTAGGCGCAATAATTCCCATTTTCATCACCCCCACGACACTATGTTATATACAGTGATTCGTTCTCTTGCCTCCTGGCTGTTGCTGGACTGAAAACGAATCACCCTATTCTAGCAACGGTCATTTATAAAATGAACCAACTGACAACGGATGGGTATGACATCCACCTGTGCTGGGTGCCGGGCCATGCCGGCATACAAGGAAATGAACGAGCTGATCGGGCTGCGAAGAAGGCCCTGAACTGTGATCTTGAACCGTGTCTGATCCCTCACTCTGATTTGAAACCACTAATTGCCACCCACATAAAATCCAAATGGCAACATGAGTGGGATGAAAACATTAATAAACTTAAAGAAATTGAACCATCTGTGGGAAAACCACCACAGACTCATGCGGGAGGTCGGCGGGACCAAGTGGTCCTCAGCCGCTGCCGTATTGGCCACTCGTGGCTTACACATGCTTTTCTGCTCAAGGGGGAACCTCCCCCTGAATGTATTGGGTGTCAGTCCCCGCTGACACTCAAACACATTTTTACTAAGTTGCGTTGATTTTTTGGCCCTGTGCCAACAATTCTACAATGCAGACAGTATGCATGACCTTTTTACTAAAGTAAAAAAGGAAAACAGTTTAGCCTTTTTAAGGGCAGCTGGACTGTACCACCTGATATGGTTTACTAAATAAATTCTATCAATTATTAATAAAACTTTTCTTTTTCTATGGGAATTTGTTTCCCTTGACCACAAATATATGATTGTGAGCTTTCTAATTTAATGAGTGTCTATTGGCACATAATTGATTGTCTGCTTTTACATGTAAAAGCGATGGTTTGAACAAAAAAACATTTCTAGCTGTGAATATGGCCTATGCTACCGACACGGCGTAAATCAACCACCAATCAATCAATCAACTTAGTTGCAAGCGTATTGAAATTCATGACAATTTTCATTTAAACAAAGCCATCGTTCATTTAGTACAATGCAAGAAATGATATTATTATTCAGGTTCCACACACAAAGGTCACACATGGGCAATGAATGCATGTGGGCTTCCTTGCCTCCAGTTGCCACCCCATCGCGTGGCGACTGGAGGCAACTCACTTCAGGGGTGTTGGTGTGGCGGTCAGTGCAGGGGGGGCACTCGGTTGTGTGTGCAACTTCTGAGGCTTTTGATTGATTGATTGGTGGTTTCTTTACGCCGTGTCGGCAGCATAGGCCATATTGACGGCGAGAATTGTTTGTTTTTTATTCAACCATCGCCGTTACATATAATGTAAAAGCATACAATCAGTTAGGTGTCAATAGACATGTATTAATTTTTAAAAGGCCAAAATCATATAATTAAATAAAATAGATGAAAGAATGAATTAATAAAAATTGTTTTAATGAACTATATGAGGTGGTACAGACCAGCTGCCCTAAAAAAAGCTAAAATGTCTTCTTGTTTAACTTTGGTAAAAAGGTCATGCATGCTGTTTGCAGTGTAAAATTGTTGGCGCAGTGCCATAAAATCAACACAGTTTAGTAAAATGTGCTTGACTGTCAGTGGGGACTGACATCCAATACATTCAGGGGGAGGGTCCCCCTTGAGCAGGAAAACATGTGTTAGCCACGAGTGGCCAATACGGCAGCGGCTAAGGACCACTTGGTCCCGCCGAGCCCCCACATGAGAATGTGGTGGTTTTCACACAGATGGTTCAATTTCTTTTAAGTTTATTAATGTTTTCATCCCACTCATGTTGCCATTTGGATTTGATGTAGGTGGCTATTAGTGGTTTCAGATCAGAGTGGGGTATCAGACACGGCTCAACATCATAGTTCAGAGCCTCTTTCACAGCCCGATTAGCTCGTTCATTTCCCTGGATACCGGCATGGCCAGGCACCCAACACAAGTGGATGTCATATCCATCTGTTGCTAGCTGGTTCATTTTGTAAATGACCTTTGCCACGAAAGGGTGGTCCGTTTTTAGCCCAGCAACAGCTTGCAGGCAGGAAAACGAATCGCTGTATATTACATATTTAGTGTAGTTGGATAGTTCAATGACTTCCAACGCGAGAAGGAGTGCTCGGGCTTCCGCCGTAAAAATTTAGCTCTGATCGGGCATGCGAACGCCAAATTTCTTGCCCTGGCAAACTCCAGCAGCAGCTGCCCGGCTTAGGTCTTTGGAACCATCGGTATACATGGAGTAGTGGTCTTCAAACTGGCCTTGAATCTCTGCGTACAGTCGTTGATACTCAAGTGGATGTGTCCCAGACTTCCTCAGAGTCGGAGGATGACCGATGGGTTCCTCAACGACCACGGGGGATGTTCTGGGACCTGGGTATTCTGTAATACATCCAGATCCAAGTACAAAGCCTCCAAATGAGGTTTCATCCGGAGCCCCAGGGGCCGAATGAAATTTGGCTTGGCTTCATACTTGGAGTCGTTGTGTCTCAAAAACACAACTGTACGCAGGATTTAATGCATTTGTTTTTAATTTGACAACATATTGCATAGCCAGTTTGGTTCTCCTAGTGTCAAGTGATTGTCCGTTGGCTTCGACGTATAGGCTCTGAACTGGAGAGGTGCGAAAGGCGCCAATGGCCAGACGTAGCCCCTGGTGATGCACCGTGTCCAGCAGCCCAATATACGACTTCCTTGCGGAGCCGTATACTATGCTGCCGTAATCTAGCCGTGACCGAACTAGGGTTCGGTACATGACGAGCAGAACATCTCTGTCCGCTCCCCACTCTAAACTGGACAACACCCTCAGAACGTCTAGCGCTTTCAGGCATCGCGTTTTGAGGTACTTGATATGAGGCATGAAAGACAGCCTCGTGTCAAAAGTGAGACCCAAAAATTTGGTTTCTTTGACTTTCATGGGATCCCCATCAAGGGTCAGCTCTGGTTCTTCATGCACTCTACTCAACTGGAAGAAGTGCATGCAGACTGTCTTCCATTCCATTCAGAACTGACCTTCGGTGAATCCTATTTATACACAATTGAAGTTGTCTCTCACTGACATTCATACCAGTACCTCTGTAGTACAAAACAAAGTCGTCCACAAAAAGACTACCGGAGACCACCCTTTTTAACAGCAGCAGCAATACCGTTGACCTTCCCAGATAGCACACCGCCGTCGGACCGACGGTGGTGGTCCGCCGCTCTTTGCCTTTTTTTCCTACATATTTGCCAGCATCGGGCCGACGGTGGTGGTCCACCGCTCTTTGACATTTTTTTTGCACACATATGGATGCATTCGACTGGGCCCTTTCTATCCGCAAGATTTACGGATGGATCAGATGGAGCCACAACACACATCCGAATCATATGTATATGAACCCACTTCCGGTCCCAGTCGAATAGGAATTTGTATACTTGCATAGAGAGGCCCAGTCGAATGCCCCAATTTCCAGTTCTGACACCTCTGGGAGGGAGATCCTCCATAATGCCATGCTCCCACGTTGTGTCATAGGCTTTTTCGAGATTGAAAAAGACAGCAACAACGTGCTCCTTCTTAAGGAAGGCATCTCTTATGAAGGTCTCCATGCGAACCAAATGGTCGAGGGTGCTGCGGCCTCGTCTGAAGCCACATTCGAGGTCGGACAAGTGGTGCCCTGACTCCAGTAGCCAGACGAGGCGTTTGTTTACCATACGCTCCATGGTTTTACAGATGCAGCTTGTGAGGGCTATAGGACGATAGTTGTTAGCTTCACTCTTGTCTTTACCAGGTTTGGGAATCGGTATTACTGTCGCCTCCCGCCAAGAGGCGGGGACGATACCCGACTCCCAGATGTTGTTAAAGAGTTGAAGCAACAGTCTCAGTGCAGATTTGGGGAGATGCTTAAGGAATTGATAATGGATTCCATCAGGTCCAAATGCTGTATCATGCACCTCAACTCACCCATACTGAATGGGGAGTTGTAGTGCTCCCTGCTCCCTCTTGGCGTTCCTTGACGGCCAGAAAGCCCGGGAGGCAGCTTGCCGAAGACGAATTTCCGGCAAAGGCGCAAGCCAATTCTTCGCTTATTTCATTGAGTGATGTGAGAATGGTGCCATTGTGCTTCAAGTGCTGGACTACAGAAGAATCATCTCCCCTTCGCTTGATTCTTCTGATCATCGTCCATACTTTGCCCAATGGCGTGCCCATGTTAATGCCAGAAACAAATCGTCTCCAGCACTGCCTCCGCGCTTCTTTGATTGTTCTGCGAGCGGGAGTCCGCAGAATTCGATTTTCAGCAGTCGGTCTCCTGTGGAATCTACGCTGAGCTTTTTTCCGTTCCTTAATAGCCCCCCTACAGCTGTCATCCAACCTTGGGAGTTGCAGAAGTCTTCGGAACAGTTTGATCTGCGATCCACCACAGCATTTCAGTGAAGGAATCAATGTCACTGATGTCTGGAGTGAACTCCTCGTGGCATAGGGTCTGGAAGGAGGGCCAGTCGGCTTGACGCAGCCGCCTGCTCCTCTCTCGCTCTACGGGAGATGCCCCTTCACAATTAAGTATAATTGGGAAGTGGTCACTCCCGCAGAGGTCGTTCCAGACCCTCCATGAAAAGTCCAGCGCCAGCTCTGGTTCAACAATGCTAAGGTCGATGGCAGAGTATGTTCCGTAGGCGGGATGCAGATATGTGCATGAACCATCGTTCAATACACACAGTGCATGACCGTCCACAAGGTCCTCAATCCTCTTGCCCTTTGGGTTCCGAGTGGTCCCTCCCCACAGTGGGTTGTGGCTGTTAAAGTCACCCATAAGTAAATATGGGGACGGTAACTGGCTCACAAGAGCATCCAATTCTTGTAAGGTGAGAATGGAGCTCGGAGGAACATAGATGGAACAGAGAGTTATAGTCTTATGTAGCATCAGACGAACAGCTACAGCCTGTAGTGTTGTGTCTAACGCCACTGGCGTACATACAATATCACGTCTAACCAGGATGGAGGAGCCGCCAGCGGCTCGGTCTCCATCCGGTGCGGATTTGTCAAAATTGATGTAGCCTTTAAGACTACAACTCTCAGAAGCTCTAATGTGAGTTTCTTGTAAGCAAATGGCAAGAGGGTTGAGGGTGCAGCACAGAAGAGATAACTCTTCAATGCTGCCCTTGAAACCTCTACAATTCCACTGAAGCAGAGAACCACCTCTCACTGTCATTTTGGGGCAGTGACAGGTGTTCTCCCCCTCCCCTTAGGTTTGGGGGAGAGACTGCGGTCTCGACTAGTCGAGGCCTCAGCCATCTCTACTTCTTCCAGCGCCTCGAATCTGTTTTTTGTTAGGGACAGAGACCCTTTCGGGACTCTGTCCGAAACAACTTTAGGTTTACGTTTTAAACCGTAGCCTCCCGATCGGGGGAGGGTGCTTGGAGAAAGCTGGGTGGTGGTCGGTGCTCGGCGTCCTGTGGCGAAGTGGCTGCGGTAGCTGGGGGAGGCCGGAGTGATGTCACGGCTTCTTATTGGCGCGAGATTTGGGGTCACCCAGGGCCCGGAAGGGGCGAGAGGCGGGGGAAGGTTCGCGAGTCCAACCCAGGGAGTGCCACCGTAGCCCTTTGCCATGCGCAAATTACCCGTCTTGTCAACCAACATGCACAATGCAAGAAATTATATTATTATTCAGGTTCCACA
The DNA here is from genome assembly GCA_030323885.1 of Branchipolynoe longqiensis. Taxonomy (NCBI): domain Eukaryota; kingdom Metazoa; phylum Annelida; class Polychaeta; order Phyllodocida; family Polynoidae; genus Branchipolynoe; species Branchipolynoe longqiensis. The sequence goes on along the minus strand of CM059195.1, from coordinate 6,563,425 downwards.
CACAAAGGTTACACGCGGGCAATGAATGCACTTGGGTAAATTGAATGCACTTCTAGCATTCGGCTCCCTTGACGACACATGGAAAGTCCTTAATTAGTCTCACAGTCTTGGAAGTGAGAGAGAAAAGATTAGACAGCAGATTACAGGTTCCTTGAAATGATTCTATCACTCACATGGGACAAGTTGACACCTTCAATGTCTAACACCATCAAAGCATTGGTGCGAAAAGCAACGGGGCTGTTATTTGTGTTACACATTGTGTATAAAAGGGTGTGGACTCTGGGTGGGTGATTGATTGGAACAAACAGCGCAGCCCTCCCACACTGACCTGTACCCGCCTCACAGCCAGATATCCCACACGTATTGTGCATTGCCCTTGTGGCTGAAGGGCATTATCGGTGGCCGCTCAAGTTGCCAACCGCCCTGTGTGGGGTTTGTTCGGAAGTAGCCAACCGCACAGAAAGGCACTTTTTCCACCAGCGACCAGAATTGTTTACTGCTGCGGAGCTTCTTTCCGATTAATTTGTGAGTGCAAACATCTATACTGCCTCGGTGTGCGACCAGCATGATGGCGCCACCTTGTGGATCTAAAAGAGAAACAACAACACCAAACTTGCCGCAACCAGCCAGTTGGGCGACGCACTAGAAGGAAAAAAACTGCTTACTACTTCAACACGTCACTTCCGAATTGTCCCATCTCACCACTGCTTCCAAGGTGCTTTTTTTTTTCTTTTTTTTTTTTGGCGGTTGGGGGGGTGGGAGGGGGCGGCGGGGGGGGGGGAGGGTTTTATATTCATTTAGAAATTTGAAAATCAGGGAAATGCCAACATATCCCCCGCTAAACAGGGTGCATTGTTTCCCAGCTGAAGGGGTTTTCGGAGCATTGTACAAACAATGAATATTCTGGTACTAACAAGTTCTACAGATTCGCCAGCCAGGTAGGTAGTGGAAAGCATTAGGGGAAAAAGAAAAGATGCCAGATATATTTTCTGAAGCAACTAAGGTATCTTCAGAATGTTTTGCTTTTTTTCCAAACCAAAATAAATCCTTAGACCCTTTGATCAGCCTTCAAAACTGGTATCCTTGAGGTACTAGTAATACTCGGCATTACACTGGATCATTATCCTCTGGACACTAGTATGTACTCGGCATTACACTGGATCGTTATTCTCTGTACACTAGTATGTACTCTGCATTAGACTGGATCTTTATCCTTGAGATACTAGTACATACTCTGCATTAAACAAATGGTTTTCAGCACTGGGTTTTCACCCATCAGAGACACCATACAGATACTTATCCATTACTGATATACTAGGATATAAGTATAAGCCTGTATCATGATGTGTGTGACCCCTGGCACTCTCAGGTAGTCACCATCTAAGTACCAGCGAGACTCAATGTTGCTTAGCCAAGAACAGGTGTTTCCAATGTGATATTAGCCATCCCGAATCATTGTAATTTTGTGACCAAAACAAAGCGACGCTTCACTGGAAATACTCATTTATTTACAGATCCAGTGTAATGCAGAGTACATACTAGTATCCAGACGATAACAATCCAGTATAATGTAGAGAACATACTAGTGTCCAGACAACAACAATTCAGTGTAATGCAGAGTACATACTAGTATCCAGACGATAACAATCCAGTGTAATGCAGAGTTCATACTAGTATCCAGAGGATAACAATCCAGTGTAATGCAGAGTAGATAATAGTATCCATAGGATAATGATCCAGTGTAATGCAGAGTACATACTAATATCCATAGGATAACGAGCCAGTGTAATGCAGAGTACATACTAATATCCAGAGGATAACGATCCAGTGTAATGCAGAGTACATACTAGTATCCAGAGGATAACAAGCCAGTGTAATGCAGAGTACATACTAGTATCCAGAGGATAACAATCCAGTGTAATGCAGAGTACATACTAGTATCCAAAGGATAACGATCCAGTGTAATGCAGAGTACATACTAGTATCCAAAGGATAACGATCCAGTGTAATGCAGAGTACATACTAGTATCCAGAGGATAACGATCCAGTGTAATGCAGAGTACATACTAGTATCCAGAGGATAACGATCCAGTGTAATGCAGAGTACATACTAGTATCCAGATGATAACGATCCAGTGTAATGTAGCAATATTTGTTCAACATAAGAAGTGTGCACACTACGGAATCCAAACCCCTCCACCCACCCATTAGGAAGACCCGTGGGTCGGAGATTGGGCAGCGTGAGGCCGGAAAGGAAATGACATGTTCAGGTTGCAAAAGCTCATAATAAAATATAACAAACAATATTAAAGTGTGTAATATACCAAATAGTGATGTGTGGTTAATTGATGAAATTATAAATATTCATGAAGTTATAAAGATGGTTAATTGATGAAATTATAAATATGGTTATCATTTAACTAAATTAAAAGCAAGAAAATTGAGATAACACATAGCGTACATTTAAAAAAAAAGAAACTAACTGATTTTCTAAGAAACAAAATATCTGCTTACAAATAGTCAAAGTGATATAATAATATCTGGTATTTAATATACTGTCACAAGTAACCAACTTGAAAATAGCAAAGTTATGGATCAAACAACATCTGCCTTCAAAATGAAATAATAAAAAGCATACACCGTGACTATAAGTTGACTGCCCAGGAATCGTGTTTTTCTGCACAACTTTAAAATTAGAACTTATATAAAAAAGGGGATCACTAAACAATGCCCACAATGATGTGCGGGCCAAACTTGGAATTCACCTATAGGCCTCATGGGGCTAATTTTTGGATTCCTGAGCAGTGGCTTACAGTAGAGGTTTTATGCTAGGTAAATATCACTATATATACATGCATTACAGTAGTACCCGTCTTCAAAGGGCAAATCTGCATACATACTAATGTTGTCCTGACATAGCAGATGTCCTGTCATCGGAAGCACAGTCAAATGAAACCTAGACAATTTGCACATTGCAAACTTGTTCATACATGGCAGGATTTCACCGGGCACAGGGGTCGCTGAAGACAGGTACTACGGTAGTTGTTGAATTCATATTCACCTTCGTTTTCGTGCCGCCTTAGGATCTCTCGTGTGACATCATGGCACCGGTCGTAATACTGCTCAGTGCTTTCATGTATGGAATACTTGCTGACAGACCAGATGGGCGAGTAGTGCGGATTGATGTTATAGCCGTTCTCACGAAGCTCACCAAGCGACATGAATTTGGGAATGCCGCTCTGGTACCAACCAAGCCATTCGAACAAGCCCGGCTCTATGCTGATCTCCCGATCGAGCCCCATGCCTGAAGCAAAGAGAGTAAGTGAAATAGGTCCTAACCAGTCATCTAGCAGATTAGGCAGTACAGTCTATCACTGAAAGCTCTGAGGCTGCTATAATCAGGTCTCTGGCAAAAAAAGTGGAAATCACTGGCGAGGTTGTCTGTAAATAATGTTCCTCCAATAATAGCATGTTATCCTAGTAATTATTGCCTTAAATTCTTCAATACTCCCAATAATAGATTATAATGATCCTATTCATGTCCTTTTAACAAAAGAACAAGAAAATAAATTACAGAGAACCTAAAACCAGGCTCTTCGAACAGTATATCGGAGCAAAGTGCTCTCAGTGAATGAAATGCAAACCAGATCTAATATCACACACGTGAGCCGAAGGAGAGATGCACACCTGATATCTCTTATGTTTGTCAGAGCCAAAGATGAAAACTACACACACCATACCACTAGAGTTACCAGGCAAGGGGATGCTACACTCTTCAAAGTGATATAATAATATCTGGTAGCAAACTATATGAAACAAACTCCCAGTCAGAATTAGACATACAGAAATACAACTAGAATTCAAGAATCTGGGAAGAATTCACCAAGTCAATCAGGCCCTTCTACATGCCTAGTGATGAGGTCACCATGTTTCATTATCTACCTATTATAAGCTATTATGGCAACCCCCATCTCCACCAACACCATGTTTATTCCACACTTGCGCTCTCCTTTACCTGCTGCCAACAAACCAAGTTATCCACCCTCTAAATTATTTGCTCAACAACATCAGAAAATTCCCTTACTAGTCTGCTTGTGGTATTGCTATAAACATAGACAGAGAACACTGTACTATACTACTAACTGACTGAAACTTACAATCCTCCAAACATAGTTTGTCTCATCATTACTAACAACCTACTTACTCAAACCACTTCATGTAGTCAACCCCTTTCCCCCTGCCAGGTATTAACCTTTTAAACACAACCCTGCACCTAACCACACTCCAGCTACAGAATAAACAAACCATTACTTAACACTGGATCTCAAAATCCAATAACATGATAATTAGGAAATTCACACAACAGGCATACAAATCTATGAAGGGAAACCATACACCTAACCACTCTGTAACGTAATAATCTAATTCATACACATGTACATATATGTGTACACAACATATAATTACTGTCTCATATCTGAATTGTCAAACTATACCATACCATATGTAAGTCTTGGAATGACTAATGTTGTTATTTTGGCTGGCTTTAGCTAGCTGCTGATGACAATATCAGACTAAGATGGCTCACTCCCTATCTCTCCCATGGTAATTTAAACTTTGAACTGCCACCTTGTGGTCGGTTTGATCAGCCCGGCTGCTGGTTGGTGTTTCACATGAGAACACATACAATTATATTATACATGAGATAGGTAAGTATGAATACACATCAATATGAAATTGCTATGAACAAATACACATCATCATCAGCATCATCATCATCATCATCGCCATCATCACACATCTTTCACATTCATATATATACATTTATACATATAATATAGCAACTGTTTAATCAAGAGAACAGCCAGCGCACCAAGTGGTGGGTTTGATCATTTTGCTTAGACAGTACAGGCTGAGTGAGCCGTCTTAGTATTATAGGGTCTTTGTATGTACTAACATATTTAACCAAAATGAGGTGGTGTAGTCATCCCGAGAACCTTCCATGGCGACTGACCTCAAACAGAGAAAATTAATTCCACCACCAATTCATGCTCGTCTATGTTCGTTGGGTTTTATGTCATATCAGGACGGGTACCAACTTTTGACAGTGCACGCTCATGGGAACTTTATAGTGCTGCCCCAGTGGGAGATCAGGCCGCTGGCACCATGATCCTATAAACTCTAAGATGAAAACCAAGAGTGGAATAGATGAATTGGAACAACCAGATGGGAGCCTAGCTTCAAAAGATATCGATAAAGCAGAGGTATTAAATAATTTTTTCTCAGGAGTTTTCACTAGAGAGGATGTTAACACAGTTCCCCTGGTACAGAAATTCAAATTGGTGAAGGACTTCCCTGAGGTGCTATTCACACCAGACATTGTTTAAAAAAAGCTGGACAAACTCAAAACAGGCAAATCACCTGGATCTGACGGAGTACATCCAAAAGTGCTGAAGGAATTGAGTGTGGTGCTTGCAAAACCACTTGCTATAATTTTCAATAAGTCATTTGAATCTGGTTGCCTACCCAATGAATGGAAAATAGCAAATGTTATCCCAATTTTCAAAAAAGGAAACCAGCATTCTCCAGCAAATTATAGGCCAGTAAGCCTCACATCTATAGTATGCAAAGTAATGGAAAGTATCATCAGCGACCATATGCTAGAGAACAAATTGATGTCGGACCACCAACATGGGTTTCTACCAAAGAAATCAACAGTTACACAGCTACTAGAAACTTTGGAAATATGGACCGATGCAATGGATAGGGGGGAATCACTAGATACTATATACTTAGATTTCATGAAGGCATTTGATACTGTCCCCCACCAGAGGCTAGCTACCAAGTTACAAAACTATGGCATGGAAGGAAATACTGAGATGGATCCAAAGTCTTTTGACTGGAAGGAAACAGCAAGTCCTAGTAAATGGCAGTAAATCTTCCTTCAAAGAGGTTCTCAGTGGGATACCTCAAGGGAGTGTCCTGGGCCCTATTCTGTTCGTCATTTTCATCAATGACCTGCCAGAGATTGTATCATGTGGGATAAAATTATTTGCAGATGACGCAAAGATCTACAGAACTGTGAATTCCACGGAAGACTGTGCTGATCTGCAAAAGGACCTGCTGGAAATGGAGAATTGGGCCAAGCAGTGGCAGATGAAGTTCCATCCGAATAAATGTCAGGTCATGCGAATAGGGAGACACCACCCAGAGTATACATATGTTATGCATGAAAATTCTACTGGCAAGCCACTAAATCTCAAAGAGAGTGAGGTAGAGAAAGATTTAGGAGTATTTGTAGACAATAGGCTAAGTTTCTCCCAGCACATACAACAAACCGTATCTAAAGCTAATAAGATTGTGGGAATGATTCGCAGAACCTTCAAATACTTGGACGAAAAGATGCTGATCACTTTGTACAAGAGCCAAGTACGGCCATTACTAGAGTATGGAGTCACTATATGGCACCCAATGTTGAAGAAGGATATTAAATCGATTGAAGCTGTTCAGAGAAGGTTAACTAAGCTAATGCCACATCTGAAGGACCTTAGTTATCCAGACAGACTCAGGAGACTCAAGTTACCAAGCCTCACATACAGAAGATTTCGTGGGGACATGATCAACACATGGAAGTTCCTGAATGCTGAGTATAATGTGGATGAGGCCTTGCTATTCAGACGCATACAGGGAAGCAATACCAGAGGTCACTCCAAAAAGCTTTTCAAGCCAAGGTACAACAGCTCACTCAGAGGGGCCTTCTTTTCACAGCGAGTGATAAACATGTCGAATGAGCTACCGGAAGAAGCGGTGGAAGCAGCTACCATGAATCAATTCAAGAATGCGCTGGACAGGGCCTGGGCCAGAGAAACATTCCTGTACGATTTTGAGGCTGCATACCATTAGAGCTGAGAGCTACAAGCTTTGTATAGGCTACCACAAGCCTGCATCAAAGAAGAGGATAATAATAATACACCACTCAGTCACACTATCCTGATACTGAGCTAACCAGTCCTTGCCCTATCCTAGTAATGCCGAGTGCCAGGCTAGGTAGTGAAAAGTATCAATTTTGTAAGTAATTGGTTTGACTCGGCTGGGATTCGAACTCCCTAGCTTTCACACGGGAAGCCTGCATTCTACCAATTGGGCCACCACATCCGGTGATGCTAGTGAATGGAAGATCTAATGTTGTGAGTAGCAGTTCACTGTCCATGCTCTGTGGAAAGGGTCTATAGTTTCGCTCCGTATCTACACTAGCACATTGTTCAATATACGTTATATGTAGACACAAAATAAAGAAGTTAGGATCCTCAGACATCGTGCTGTTGAAGCCATGATTTAATTATCTAGATCATATAGCCATACTCGTATTTCCAGCATAGCAGAATACTTTTTCTGTAAAATAATGAGCATACCCGTGTCCACTGATAATAACGGTGTAGATAATTTATTATGCAAATATTATTTAGTGGCGACTTTAACTTCTTATTTGCTTCAGGTCATATAACTGTGGATCCTAAATTTGACTCTTGCTTATGTTAAAATACGGTACTGGAGAGAATGCAGACACCTACATTTCATGCTATGTTAGCACAGCTTTCAGCGCATTGATATCACATAGCTTTTGTCTAACATATAGTTTATGGATAGGAGACATAGCTCAGACATCTTGGTAGTGTTTATTAAAAAAATGTTTAATGTTATGGACATTTTTCTTCTAAAATTCAATCAAAATGTTAACCAAAAACATGACATTTCTGCACAGTAATATTGAGTGGACAATTTTTAGTAAATCAAATCCATTAAAGGAATCATCATGGGTGCAGGAGTTAATTTCCTATGGAGTTTTAGTGTTTTAAAAATGTGGTAACGTTCATCAGCCGTCATGGTGATGAACGTTTAAAGGTGCACACAACAGCACAAATAAATCAAATCACCTCGTTTTCTTTCGGTTCCAGTAACAATATCCATGGCAATAACAATCCAATGGATATTTTGAACATAGCTTTTATTGCTATTGAAATAACACAATTTTTTTTAAACCGTCCGGTCGTGTCCGTTTTGTGACGAACATTACCATAGTCAATTGGATGAACATAAATCGTTTTTAGCAGTTTTTTAATATATTTTTGTTAACCATATCTGTCTATTTCAATGTATTAACAAAATATAATGGTGAATCATTGTGAGATTATCAGTGGGTTTTGACATTTGGTGTCCATGTCATGAATGTGACACTTTTGCTCGCCACTATCGCATTCTTACATATATGCAATTCTAAACTAATTTCAACCAGAAATAGATTAGAAAGGCTTTGATGAATACCTTAAGATGTGGGCTAGCTCGGTTCAATCCCTAGTTGAGTCAAACCTAACATTTATTAAATTAATACTTGTCTCTACCATGTCTGGCAGCTGGCACTATTAGGATAAGGCAAGAAGCAATCCAAAGAGGGAGACCGATTATCCACAATTGAAACTACCCCTGCTCAATCAATGAATGAAAAAGGACAAAAGAGATAGACTTACCTTTGAGGATGCTGGCAGCCGTCTCCACACAGCGCAATGATGGTGATGCATAGACATGTGATATTGGCACATCCTTTTCTCGAAGCGCCTCCCCTGTGACAAATATTATGCAAGTGAATTTTGAGCATTACTCACACCCACAAATACTAAGCAGGTATTGCCTGATTGGGATTTGATGCCTGAGGGATTCTTCTAGGATTGACTAAGGCGAAATTAAAGGATGATACACATTCTAGAGGTATGATGGAAGCAAAGTCCACATTAGGGCAATAATGTGTTTATTGAATGAGTTTTATCAACCTGTAACCAATTTGATTCGTAGAAACTGAAATATAAATGTACTTTCACATATAACCAAAATGTGATATCAGACTCGGCAGGTCAACAAAAATTTCAATTGACATTTTCGCCATACAGAACTCACCAACGATCCTTGCCTGGAAGTGGCCCTGCACGGTGAGGGGGCTGTCCTTGCTGTACTCAGCCGGGCCCGCCTTTCTACGCGGCAGCCACTTCGGCATGTTGAGGTCATGGCGAATGTAGTTACCTGTGATGAGAAAGCAGAATTGCAAGTTTCGAAGTTGTTCTTTTGAAAATGCTTTCGTTTAAGTTTACGAAGTAGGTAAGTGCTGTCTGTTTTCGAAATGCCCAATCACAGGTAGGAAACAAGCATTTCAGATGGAAAGGGGATGAGTATGTGTGGAGAGAAGGGGTACCATATTCTGGTGCCTACCTCGAGCTGGTCACACTGTGGAGTGGTAGTCTGCAGAAGGCAGTGAGCACAGGCAGAACCAAAAGGGGTGGGCGGGAGGTGGGGCAGAGTGTAGCGTTCCGTGAATCACCCACAATTCTAATTTGTGGAATTCCTACTATACCTTTGAAGGGTTAAAATAAAATATTAACAAACACGGATTTTGTGGAATAATTAACTCTCTTAAATACTTAGCACAGGCTTTTTAGATGTAAATAAGAATATAATTTTTTAGTTGGGAGCATCTAGTTTTTCACGTCTGTTCTGTATCTGTCTGTGGTGAGGGATTTCGATCTTTTGTATATTTTGGAGGAAAATTAACCTTCATGATGTTCTCTGTGGCGGAGTGGTTAGAGTGTCTGACTTTTTTCTAGGTCGGACTCCTAATCTGAAGGTCGGTGATTCGATTCCCCGTGCCCGCACCTCTGCCAATTTGAATTTCCACCGCTGTGTATAACTTACAGTGACATCAAAGGCCAGTTGCTCTCATACCATGTCTATGTGGTGTGGGAGGTTAAAAATCCCTTGGGTCGGTACAAGTGTAGACTCAGGCTTTCTATCGACAAACTGTCTAATGGTAAAAACAAGTCTATTCAGACTTATCCATGATAGGCAGTATAAATCTTCAAGAAATACACTTGACATGGCAACAAGTTTGATCAGAATAGGAAAAGCTACTATGGCTGAATTAGCAATTAACACAGTATTGAATATATTAGTTAAAGTAGACTTACTTGTCAGTTGAATTATGACTAAAATTCTTACAAATCAGGATCAGGGGAGAGAGACAAGCTTGCACGTGCCTGTATGTAGTTTCAGTATTCGTAGCTGGAGAGGAACATAAAAAGCGACCAATTTACTATCAGGAACCTAACATTACTACAAATATATAATCCATATTTTCCTAATCATCTATCTCTTTCTTTACCCATAAGTATTTCTTATTCCTTTAATTAAAATCTACTAAAACTATGGTGTGGATGGGCTTCGTATTCGCAGATTCGTAAGAATCTTAGTAATACTTCAACATACAAGTAAGCCTACTTTAACTAATATATTATTACTTCATCCTCCAAATACCTGAAATTAAGTATCCGGGGAGTCTTCGAAGCACGTTTGTGTGTGTGTATGTGTGCTTTTTAGTTTCCGGACTTTGCTTTCTTCTCCTTCTTAACATTACATCTCCTTTCCTCGCCATCCGGCTTCTTCTGCATAACAGTTACTCGGTTTCTGCACAATAGTGTACCCGATATGCCCTATTTGTTGAAAATGCCAGTGGCAAAACAAAATGTCCTAGCAACATCTAAGATCATATCAGGTTGGGTACCGACTTGTGACAGTGCACACTCATTGATATAGTAGAGTACTTCCCCACCAGGCCACCGACAACATTACCCAATATCCCATAGTCAAATTATCCAGATACTGTGCTAACCAGTATTAATTTGATAAGTCATTGTTTTGACTCGCTTGGGATTCAAATTCACGACCTTCCGGACAGGAAGCCTGCGCTCTATCGATTCGGCCACCGCATCCGGTCAGGCAGTCGGCATCATGACCTAATATCTCACACATATTTAATACCAAATGAAACAAATGTAATCAGTTTCACAAGTGATAAAAACACTTCTTTTAAAAAAAAGAGTTATACTGCCTATCATGGATAAGTCTGAATAGACTTGTTTTCACCATTAGACTGTGTGTCGATAGAAAGCCAGAGCCTACACTTTTACCGACCTAAGGGATTTTTAACCTCCCACACCGCATAGACATGGTATGAGAGCAAATGGCCTTTGATGATGCTGTAAGTTATACACATCGGTGGAAATTCAAATAGGCAGAGGTGGGCATATGGGGAACCAAACCACCAACCTTCAGATTAGGAGTCCGACCTAGAAAAAAGTCAGACACTCTGACCACTCTGCCACAGAGAGCACCACACCTACCACTTACATATGTCTCCTCCTCAAAGTTACTATTGCACTTGTGCTGCAGAGTTGTTGATTGAATCTACATCCGGGCATGTGCAAGCTTGTCCCTCTTCCCAGATATTTAACTTCCGTTATTCAGAAGATGAAGTAAGAGGGTCACTCTAAACCTGGGCACCATATATTTAGTTTTCCCATTACGATGGTGATAATTAATTCTTTCTTTTATTTGTAGCAAGTCAAATAGTTATTGTTGCCTCTGTGTTAAGGATGTTAACAATACTAAAAGTATACTTGTATGATTTTGTGCTAAAGTGCAAATGTGAAAATTCACACATCGACACCATGCATTTACCGTAACTTTTTTTCAACTTTTTTTGTGGTAAGACATAATCTCGTTTGCTTAACTGTAAGCAATAAAATCTTGTTTGAATTTGTTGTGTAAGTTAAAATGATGTTTTGGATGTGTCTTTGATTTCTATGTTACACGAGTGATATTAACATATTGCACAATTTGTATAAGATCTCAATCAAAAATTGAAATAGCTTTTATTCAACTCTGACATATGGATAACATGTAAATATTCTTATGAAGATGGATTCTGTTATTATTTGGAATGTTTTCACTTTTGGTTTCCATGTTACACTTTAGTGCCCAGTTTCAGAGAATAACCAAGAACTACTGCTATTTGCTAAATCAGCAATTAACTCAACCATCCCTCAACAGCAACTGCAATAGTTCTAGTACCATTCGGTTGAGGGATGGCCACTAGTCTAAGAATTTAATTGACAGAAGTAGAATTATTTCCCACTGTCAGAAGCACAATTTTTAATATGAGTGATTCTCCAGAATTGGAGACCCCATTGTTGCATTAGTGCAAAAATTTTAAATGTATTCTGAACATCTATTGTATACTATTTATAAACTTCCATGTGAGTGAAATCATCAACCAAAAACAAAAAATCACTACCACCTCTGGTTTAGATGTAATTAGGCTTCAAAGAATGTTGATACACAGAGTGCCCTGTGTGTTACAATGTGACGCCACCATCATTTAAGTACAGTATCACAGATATTGACCAGATTATTGGTATGGGATGTTGAAGTACAACAGGAAAGATAACTTTTAAAGCACAAAGTGCAGTATCTACATTAAACACTGATCACAAAAAAACTAAATTTAATTTGTGACACCGTAACGCACGTCCCATCACAAATCAAATGTTTTCCATCTTCTTCATATATAACAATGTTTTGTTGTGTTATCAAAAGAATTATTCCATATAATATACTCATTATATGTGTAGTTCCTTAAAAGCAGATCATACATATTTGTCAGAGAATAGTGAAGTTAGTAGTTTGTGGGACAGTATTACATGTGACCCCACTAGGTCAAGACATAGAATGGCCATTTCAACTTTGGTATATTTTTTTACGGTCAAATAACAAAACATATTCACATCAAAATATCAAGACTAGACTTTAAAAGTATTGTAGAATTTTGATCGGATTTTGATCATAGCCATGAATCACACGTTTTGGGGACGTACGTACATGTGCACAAAAACGTGACACCTCATCAATTATTGCAGTTTATGTCACTTCCTGTTGGAGTTTCCATCTAAAACATCACCAATCTGTCTGCTAAGGTGGTTTGTTTAGTCTGGAGTCTTCCCTTCCCTCATTATGACATTTCAGCTCTCAAATTTCGAATTTGTAAATTGGTTGGGACATACGCTACAAATGTGACACCATCAATAAAAATTGCTTTAAATCGGCCAATTTCTGATAATTCCAGATTATCTCTTATTATTTGAAAACATTATAGGTCATAGATTAAATAAAAGTATTACTGATTATGCATACCATGCTTGATAACTGATCAAACTAACAAACCATCTGTGCTGTCAGTGTGACACCAACGGTACACACAGGACAGGTATGTTTACAGCGATATTGTCATGTACCTATGCAATGTAAAAACTAAAAGTAGTGACAAATATCTTTATTGATATAATCTTGCCAACATAAAAGCAAATTGAATTAACTGTCCTTGATAGTTTTCTTTATTTACAGCTTCAAAGATGGTGGGCACTCCAGTGCAAATTCATTGCTGCCATTTTTTGGTCAATTTTCCACTTTATTTAATTATTTTTACACCTTACGGACTCTTTATGTGTCTGGTTTTGATTACTAGTGTTTGCTTAGTATATTCCCTATAGGTATATGAACAAATCGTTTTTCTGAAATTGTTTTGAAGAGTTTAGTGATTAATAATGAAGCACATCCCAACGGGTCTCCAATTCTGGAGAACTACTCATATACAAGTTCCAGAAAATCCCCGTCACGGCAAAATGCAGAAGTTACCAATCACCCACGCAACACTTCCCAAAGAGTAGATAACATTAAAGAGTGTAATTGTTTATATATGCAAACAAAGAAATTAGCTCGTACTTACCGGAATGATCGAAGCTCATCTGCATCCAGTCTTTTCCAAATGTAAAATCGACACGCTCCCCATGCCGAACAACATACAGCTGCCTTGGACCATGTGGTCGGGTTATGAACTTACCACTGTCCATAGATTTACTGTTTCGCATCAGTGGCATCAGCATCGGTGCTGAGGCTGTGCACGAGACTGGCACCGAGGCGACCGATGGACTGACCACTGACTTCTCTTGACCACTGATTGGGATGAGGGCTGGTGTTGGATCATTTGCCACACTGCCCTTCATGAAGGGCAGCGTATGCGTATTGAACTGCCCTTCAGACTGTATCCGCAGGGCCTTCCCACCACTAGCACTGGTTACAACACTTGTGTGGTCACTGTGTGAAACAGGAATGCCACGGCGCTGTGACTTCGGACTATCGCCTGAACCACCGCTGAGGAGACCAATACTGCTGACCACACCCATGCTGCTGACAACACCACCTCCTCGTGAAGTGATAATGTTTTCATAAGATGCCCTCGAGTCAAGTGATGAAGCACGCGAGTGGCCCGGTGACTCAGACTCATAACTGACGCTTCCCCCAGAACGTCGCCTGGACATCTGTGGACTGGGTGGGCTTACAATCTTTCTAATCCGGTCAATCTGAAATTGCAAGTGATTATATATTGTGGATTACGTGTCAGAATATCAATCTAAGTGACGATGCACTGCCATGTAAATGGCTGTCATGAAATTTGTTGAGTAGAAAAAAGACACACATCAAAGGAAACCTTCAAATCACAATTGGCGCAATCTTATTCTCAAATCGGAATCACATGTTAGCATAAGCCATACAAAAATGCACCTAAAGAAAGGAGTTACATAATCAAAGGATATCATTTGATATGTACGAGGCATTTGTAATAGCTTAATTCAATGGGTGGACTGATTTCAATAGACTACATTGCCATTCCAGCGGCGCGGTGCAATGTGGGATGCGTCAAAGCAAAACAAACACGCGAGAAGCACATGGTAATACACTGGGTGCAGTTATTAAATGTTCTAGTTTCAGCTCATCTCAGCTCTTGTTTGAAAAATAGAACACTAACCACAAAAATATGAATAATAAATTAAGATATTAATCTTTTATCCAGCATTACATTTACATCAATATAATCAGCACATCTTATGCCAGGTGCATTTAGATTTAGACAAATCTGGGCACTCAGACTAGTGTTAGAGCCATAGCAAGAGTCAGTTTTACTTATTTTATTCATGTTTTTATGGTTAATGACATGGTTAATATAGAAATAGAAAATGAGTAGGGTTAATCAGATATTGGTTATATATTTCTTTGAAACAAGTTATTGTTGACACATTTGACAATTTAATATTTAGAACAAGAATCACTTATGTCTAATCAATGGTGATGTAAACATCAGCATGTAAAGTGATTAAAATTGTATGTTCCTTAGCTCAAAATGCTTAATTATGGAGAGTTGCGTCTTAAACATATTCATTATATTATTATATTGCATCCATCCATCCATGTTTGTGGCAAATTGTTATGCATTTTGATTAATTTTGAATAAAATCGAAGTTTTGCCCTACACGTATCAGCAAACTCAATGGCTGTACGCCTTTGCTTTGCTGCTTTCCTAGCCCATACAAACTCACCCACTGGTCAACCCATACTTACGTATTATGGAGCCTTGTTAATATCGGTCAATATGACCATTCCTCTATCCGGTCACTTAGACTGGCAGCTAACTAACAGTTGTAATTAGCTACAGTTAAAAACACTTATAAACCAAGGTTATCAAAATGACATGTCATATAAGACTTACTCAGGGATGAAAGTCACTTCTAACAAATACAAAATTCACAAACACCTGAGTCCAAGTAAATGTTCTGCAACTACTTGACAATGGGAAACCTACGAGGGGCTGTTGCTTTTTCACTTAAATCAGCGATACCGCAGATCTCTTTCACCCCTTAGTCAACGCTATTTGTATACTATACAATGCAAGCCGATGCATTCTGAACAAGAATCACCTCACCTTTTCTTACTTTATATTATTATCGAACATATCAGATGTCCCGAATGAGCGCTTCCCATTTTGGTAGGTTATGGGATTCGAACCACGGGTTTGAACCCTGGCCGGGTTAAACCAATGACATAAAATTGTATACCTGTTGCTACCTAGCCTGACATTCGGCATTACTAGGATAGGGCAAGGAGCAGTGAAATGAGGAAGACCAATTGTCCATGACTGAAATTTCTCCCGCTTACTCAGCTAATGTACTAAAAAAAACAAAGAACATAAATGGCTAGAAGACCAATACTGCGGTGCGGTCACTAACATATATTCGCTGAATATACAATTGAACTAAAAACAAGAAAAGAAAGATTGCCAATCATAGTTAGTTTAATTCTCAAAAAGACTCACACAGTCGACTTGAGCTGATAGTGAGTTTAAGCGACAGTGACGTTTTGAGATTACAAGCTTGTTTGCAGTTCACCTGAGTATAGAGGAAATTTTCAACGGCCATTGGACCATTCTGTTCAACTTCCTTCCGCATAGCCTGGACCTCCGCCCCGATCGATGGAATCGACCTGAGGAATCAGAGAAAGCTGTCACAGATTCTCTATAACAATAACAATAATAATAAAATATATGTAGATTCTTATCCCCTCCGCGCACAAATTATCCCATCCTCCCTTAACTCTAATAAACCGAGAAACCCACATAAGAAAATGTGAAATGTTGCGCCCCTCCTATAATTCACCCGGCTAGCATACCTATGCATGGTCCATGTCTCCGACTCCGCAGCACGCTCCGTGTAGTTGCCGGGGAACATTCCATTACACCCAGTCAGCCACGACAGCCCCTTATACCAGCCGTCAACACTCGTCTCCAACTCAGACTGCTCCACAAACACGTGGTCACCGTCGATCAGCTCCAGCTCGTCATCTGCTTCCGGCGTGTGTGGATACAGCACCTTCCGCACCTGGCCAAGCATAGACATCAGGTTAACAGTCCATGTTATATTCTAAACAGTTGATGTACACTGTTACGTTGGAAACACGGGTTCTAACCGACCACCAAATTTAAATAACATTGAACCTCGTCTGCACTTAGATGGGTGACCTCCTGTGAATACGTGGTGTAGATAGGCTGATTTCTCGCCTACGAAATCAGCAGTGGCAAAGTAAAGGAAAGTAGACACAAGTTTATGTGAAGCATAAATTACGGTGCAGACAATATTTAGGACAGATTTACTCAAGCCTTCCGCGTTTAAGCCTGGAACCAAAATCGCTATGTTTACACTGTTTGAAGTCACCGGACCACACAAGCAGCCTGGGCATATGAAGGTATGTATGTAATATATTCCGATATACGGCAGGGGTGGTGGAGGGGGGGGTGCTATTGTGTAATGTGTTATTCGTATGCCTAGCCAGTGGATTCGAAGTCTTACCTGGGTACAAATGATGGATAACTGGTGTTTTCCCGAGGTACTAGCCTCGGATAGTTGTGGGTCAGGGAGAAGGAAACACATCCGGGTCCAGCAATCTTTTAGACACTTTATAGGATAAAAGATATTCTTAGTATTATATGGATAGTTTAGTGTTTTCGTTTTGGCACCAGCGAAACGTGATAGTCGTGGTAGGGTAGGGTGGGCGGCCCCTGACCCATGACTATCCGAGGCTAGTACCTTGGGAAAACACCAGTTATCCATCATCTGTACCCAGGTAAGATTTTTATAACTATACTATTTTACCTAAGGGGAGGTGATACTATTTTATTTAAGGGGAGGTGATTCTTCTGTAGTCTAGCACTTGAAACACAATGGCACCATTCTCACATCACTTGACGAAATAAGTGAAGAATTGGCTCGCACCGTTGCTGGAAACTGGTCTTTGGCAAACTGCCTCCCAGGCTTTTGGGCCGTCAAGAAACGCCAAGAGCGAAAGCTCTTGGACTTTTCCTCCGATGGCGAGGAGCACTACAACTCCCCATTCAGTATGGGTGAGTTGAGGTGTGCCTTGGAAAGCTCGCATGACACAGCAGTTGGACCTGATGGAATTCATTATCAATTTTTGAAACATCTCCCTGAACATACACTGAGACTGTTGCTTCAACTCTTCAACAACATCTGGGAGTCGGGTGTCATCCCCGCCTCTTGGCGGGAGGCGACAGTAAGATCAGAGTGAAGCCAATAACTATCGTCACATAGCCCTCACAAGCTGCATCTGTAAAACCATGGAGCGCATGGTAAACAACCGCCTCGTCTGGCTTCTGGAGTCAGGACACCACCTGTCCAACCTTCAGACGGGGCCGCAGCACCCTTGACAATTTGGTGCGCATATAGACCTTCATAATACATGCTTTCTTAAGAAGGAGCATGTTTGGGCTGTCTTTTTCGACCTCGAAAAAGCCTATGACACAACGTGGCAGCGTGGCATCATGGAGGATCTTCATGAGATTGGCCTTCGTGGCCACCTGCCAATTTTCATCAGGAACTTTCTAGCCTTCAGCCATTTCCACGTCCGTGTCAAGACTACCTATTCCAGCCTACACTCACAGGAACTAGGAGTACCTCAAGGCAGCATACTGGCCGTGACCCTTTTCGGGGTCAAAGTCAATGGTATTGCTGCTGCTCTAAAGCGGGGGGGGGGGGGGGTCTCCTTTAGTCTTTTCGTGGACGACTTTGTTTTCTATTACAGCGGTGCTAACATGAATGTCATAGAGAGACAGCTACAACCAAGCATAAATGGGATCCATCGATGGTCAGTTCTGAACGGTTTCAAATTTTCCAAGACCTAAACAGTCTGCATGCACTTCTGCCTGCTGTGTAGAATGCATGCGGAACCGGAGCTGACCCTGGATGGGGATCCCATTAAAGTCGTTGCGAAAACCAAATTTCTGGGCCTCATTCCCGACGCAAAACTGTCTTTCGTGCCACATATAAAGTACCTGAAAACAAGATGCCTGAAAGCGCTAGATATTCTGAGGGTGCTGTACAGCTCAGAGTGGGGAGCAGACAGAGATGTTCTGCTCTCCGTGTACAGAACCTTGGTTCGGTCACGAGTGGATTACGGCAGCATAGTATACGGTTCTGCAAGGAAATCATATATTGGGCTGCTGGACACGATCCACCACCAGGGACTGCGCCTGGCCCTTGGGGCCTTCCGCACTTCAGAGCCTCTACGTCGAAGCCAATGAACCATCACTTAACAACAGGAGAATCAAACTGGCCATGCAATATGTAGTCAAGATAAAAACTAATGCATTGAATCCTGCACACAATTGTCTATTCGAGCAACATGACAAATCCAGGTATCAAGCCAGGCCGAATTACATCCGGCCACTGAGGCTCCGAATGAAACCTCATTTGGAGGTCTTGGGCATGGATTTGGACGTGTTGGAGGATGCCAAAGTCCCAGACCATCCCTGGTGGTCATTGAGGAAGCCATCGGTTATCCTCCGACTCACGGAACTGAGGAAGTCTGGGACACATCCACTCGAGTACCAAGGACTGCATGCAGAGATTCAAGGCCAGTTTGCAGACCACCTCTCCATATACACTGATGGTTCGAAAGACCAAAGCCGGGTAGCTGCTGCGGCAGTCTGCCGACGGGAATAATTTGGCGTACGCTTGCCCGATCAGAGCTCGATTTTCACTGCAGAAGCCCGAGCACTCCTTCTCGCGTTGGAGTGTATCGAGGTATCCAACCACACTAACTAGGTTATATACAGTGATTCATTCTCTTGCCTCCTGGCTGTTGCTGGACTGAAAACGAATCACCCTATTCTAGCAATGGTCATTTATAAAATGAACCAACTGACAACGGATGGGTATGACATCCACCTGTGCTGGGTGCCTGGCCATGCCGGCATACAAGGAAACGAACGAGCTGATCGGGCTGGGAAGAAGGCCCTGAACTGTAATCTTGAACCGTGGCTGATCCCTCACTCTGATCTGAAACCACTAATAGCCACCCACATAAAATCCAAATGGCAACATGAGTGGGATGAAAACATTAATAACCTTAAAGAAATTGAACCATCTGTGGGAAAACCACCACAGACTCATGCGGGAGGTCGGCGGGACCAAGTGGTCCTTAGCCGCTGCCGTATTGGCCACTCGTGGCTTACACATCCTTTTCTGCTCAAGGGGGAAACCTCCCCTGAATGTATTGGGTGTCAGTCCCTGCTGACACTCAAACACATTTTACTAAGTTGCGTTGATTTTTTGGCCCTGCGCCAACAGTTCTACACTGCAGACAGTATGCATGACCTTTTTACTAAGGTAAAACAGGAAAACATTTTAGCCTTTTTGAGGGCAGCTGGACTGTACCACCTCATATAGTTTACTAAATAGAGTCTATCAATTATTAATAAAACTTTTCTTTTTCTATGGGAATTTGTTTCCCTTGACCACAAATATATGATTGTGAGATTTCTAATTTAATGAATGTCTATTGGCACATAATTGATTGTCTGCTTTTACATGTAAAAGCAATGGTTTGAACAAAAAACAAATATTTCTCACCATGAATATGGCCTATGCTGCCGACACGGCGTAAAGCAACCACCAATAAATCAATCAATCTATTTTGTACCTCTGGCTACTCGTAATCCAGGGAGAATTTGACGTAATCTCATTTTGTAATCCTTTTATACTAATGATGTAATCATACTATTTTTTAGTGCAAAATATTAATTTTGTTTCTCTCCCATCTTCAGTTGGTGAGGAGGCGAGTCGCCAGGCCGCCTGGTTTTTCTAGTCATTTGTTGTAATGTTCTGCAAACGATCTAGCCGTCTTCCATCCCGCATGGTCAAGGATTCTCTTTACTGAGATTCCTAATTGTCTTGCCTTAGATACCATGGCTCCACCCATTGGAGCCATGCTATCTAAGCGTAGCGTCCAGTATTGATGCCTGCATGCTTAAGCACCTTGATGGTCCATCTTGTGATTGTGTCTCTCGAGATAGCTAAGCTGATTAGTAGCTGTCTGGAATTCCTTTTTCCGCCCGCCTGACTTGGATATATATACCCTAATGGCTGAAACTACCCATATCCGTTTATCTTCCCGAAGACTATTTACATGTACTGTGGACAGTGGGTCCCCTGTGCAATTCGACTTTAGTAATGTCTCTAAACCGAATGTTGCCTCATCCTTATCTATCTCTAGTCCATCAAGTGAGAGAGCCACAATGGTTTGGCCTCTATGTCCCATCACTAGCAGTAATAGCACTGCTAACTTAAATCCTAGTTCCTTAATTGATAACTGCCTATTACTAAACCATGACTTGAATAACTTAAATACTATAGACACATCCTAAAACCTACTATATTTGGGTCTGGGTGGGTTCCGTTCATACGCCGATCTAATGAACCAATGTACTACCTGATGCTTTCCAATCGTTTGTCCATCTACCCTTGGTAGAATAATTGAAAGTGCACATCTTGCTGCATTAATTGCACCAAATCCAAACCCTTCATCTTCGAATATTCTTAGAAATCTTACCATCTGGGGCTATTGCAGGTTTGAATGGATTGACTCCTTTAAGCAGACAATGAAGTCCCCATTTCTTTAAATAAATAACTTGTGTATAATTCCACCGTTTCTTTCCTCCACGCGCGTGAAATGATTCTTTCTTGTGTAATTTTGTCGAAACCATATTGTTTTAAATGTTTTCTTAGAAAAGGAATGCCAAAAGGGGTGCTGTTGAGATGTCTCCATGGACTGTTAAGCCCCAGTCACACCTACCCGGAACAGGGGCCGGACAAGCCCCGGACCGTGATCAGGGGCTCATTCGTGACTAGTCCTTGGTGATCCGGTGTGATCCGTGGCTGGTCCGGCCTCGTCCCGGGTCCGCTGCGGATGTTTTAAAATGTTTAAAACATCCAGGGCATTTTGCAATCCGGTCTCGATCTGGCATGGTCCGAGGCAATCCAGGAGTGGACCGGGAGTAGCTGTGCCACATCCGGCCCAGTTCCGCCCCGGGTGAGCCACAGTTTAACCCAGACCAGCCCCGATGTAGCCACGGACCACTCCCAGACTGCCCGGATAAGACCCGGACACCCCGGATCACTCCCGGATCAGCGGCGTTCTGTATATATATATATATCAGGCGCAAGTCCACTTCATGCATCACTTCCTGCCTGAATCTCACAGGGTGCACATCATGGATGCCTGCATGAGGCAGCGCAGGCATCAACTTCAGCTGTTGAACTGGCAATTACAGCTACATCAACGACAGAATGTTAACAACATGATTATGTCGCAAGTTCTGCTAATCCACAGAAGACTTAAAAGAAAACCAGAAAAGAAGTGTGTGGGTTTGACCATGGTTGGATAGGAGAATGCAGTTTGGGTAGTTTGCAAATCTAATGCAAGATTTACGAATCTATGTTCGAGCCTACAGAAACTTTCTCCGCATGGATCTGGGTATGTTCGAGGAGGTTCTCCTTCGCATCCTTCCCAGAATCAAGAACTACAGAAAGGCATTACCACCTGGATTGAAGCTGTCATTCACTCTGCGATACCTGACAGCTATCATTCACTCATGTACAGTTTCCAAGTTCCGCACAACACCATCTCGCTTGCCGTTCGTGATGTGTGTGAAGCTATAATTGCAGATTATGCCGAGGAGGTCATCCAAGCTCCAACTACAGAACAGCAATGGAGGTATTGCTGAGCAGTTCTCCACAAGATGGCAGTTTCAAAATTGCCTGGGAGCCATATCCCCATCCAATGCCCATCCCATGGAGGGTCGGAGTACAACAACTACAAGGGATTCCATTCTGTCATATTGATGGCTCTAGTGGATGGTGACTACAAATTCTCCTGGGTCGACGTTGGGAGCAATGTCTCTGCAGGTGACGCTCAAGTCTTCAACCGTTCGGAACTGAAGCAGTACATAGAAGAGGGATGACTTGGTATTCCCAGTGCCAAACCACTACCGCATGATGAGCGTGATATGCCTTTCTTCATAGTTGCTGATGATGCGTTCGCGCTGAGAACGTGGTTGATGAAACCGTTCTCCAAATGTCACCTAACAATTCCTGAAAGAATCTTCAACTACCGACTGTCCAAGGCGTGTGCCACATTGTGGAAAATGCATTCGGGATTCTAGCTCACCGCTACCAGTGCCTCCTAACAACCATGAGACAGAAGCCAGCAACAGTTGTGTCGATAGTGTTGGCATATATCTGCCTACATAATCTGACGCGGATGCGGTACGCAGCTTGTCATAACACAGAGATGGACCAGGAGGACAGCAATCGCAACATCGTTCCTGGAGCCTGAACAATCCTCACGCCGTCATCTATGGCGCACATGGGAACAGAATGACAATGGCTGTGAAATACCAGAGGCAATATCTTAGTGCCTATTACGTGTCCGAGGCTGGATCGGTGCCTTGGCAAGATGCTATGATATGAACTATTTCAAAGTGTGAACTGTTACCAATTGTGGCAAGAGAACTGTATTTAATGTGCTATTATTATATGTGTGTGCCTACAAATGAAATATGTATCATTACAACTGAATTATCACAATGTTCAGTGCACAATCACAGAGGGTGCACATCCGGATCGTGTCGCATCCCAACCATCATGGTACAGTTGAGATCAGAGAGTCCGGTTATATTTCCGACACTGGCGTGCTGGATGGCCATGTGCGACCCGTGGTGTTCCAGTCAGTCGCGTCCCGATCTTCGTCAAGTCCACCACACATTCACACAGGCTGCTCCAGATTGTGTCCCATCCCAGCCACTAATGTGGTAAGCTGAGATCGGATAGTCCCGTGATTTTTCCGACACTGGCGTGCTAGATGGCCGTGGGTGACCCATGGTTTTCCAGTCACTCGCATCCCAATGTTCCCAATGTTCAGCAAGTCCACCTCACAGAGGCTGCTCCGGTTTGTGTCCCGTCCCAGCCATTAATGTGGTAAAGCTAAGATCGGACAGACCCATGATGTTTCCCACACTGCTTCCTGGCGTGCTAGATGGCCAGCCGGGAACCGTGCTGCTCCAGTCTATCGGGTCACGCACCTCGGAGCTGTGCCATCTTGCACTGGTGGAAGGGCCGGGTGGGGAGTCATCCAGACAACTTCCTCGCCTCCCGGTTGTAATCCCGTCGGCGGGACAGGGAAAGCCGGCAACGGGGCTGGTACTTGAGGCTCTGTACGAGGTGCTTGTGGATGCTGTGGCTCCTTCTGGCGTGGCAGTTGTTGTGACTGGGAGCGTAGCCGCATCGCCAAGGTGAAACTCTCCGAAGAGAACTCTGCCAGAAGCGAGGGGTCGATCTCTTCCGCTATCGCCCACAGCCACATTCCCCAGAGCATCGGCAGCGACACATTCACCGGCTGCAGCATCCCGCTGATGCGGCCCTGGAGTATCCCAGCCTCCTGCAGGTCCTGCAGGTCCCGCAGGTGTGACAGCAATTGGCCGATGTCGGTGTTGCTGCTGGGTGTTCGGGGGGCGCCCTTCCCCTTGGCTGCAGGGCGTGGAGTTTCGGGTAGTGTTGCTGCTGCCGGTGGTGGTTGATTTGACGGTGGTGGAGTCTGGCCAGGTGGAGTCCGATTTTCGTCCTCGATTGATTGGTGGTTTCTTTACGCCGTGTCGGCAGCATAGGCCATATTCACGGCAGAATTGTTTGTTTTTTTATTCAACCATCGCCGTTACATATAATGTAAAACCGTAAAATCAATTATGTGTCAATAGACACTTTTGAATTTTTAAAAGCTCACAATCATATAATTAAATATAATAGATGAAAGAATTAATCGATAAAAAATGTTTTAATAACTATATGAGGTGGTACAGACCAGCTGCCCTCAAAAAGGCTAAAATCTCTTATTGTTTTACTTTAGTAAAAAGGTGATGCATGCTGTTTCCAGTGTAAAATTGTTGGTGCAGTGCCATAAAATCAACACAGTTTAGTCAAATGTGCTTGACGGTCAGTGGGGACTGACATCCAATACATTCAGGGGGAGGGTCCCCATTGAGCAGGAAAACGTGGGTTGGCCACGAGTGGCCAATACGGCAGAGGATAAGAACCACTTGGTCCCGCCGACCCCCCCAAATGAGACTGTGGTGGTTTTCCCACAGCCCGTTCAAGTTCATGCAATTTGTTAACGTCTTTCATCCCACTCATTTTGCGGAGTGGGGTATCAGACACGGTTCAACATCATAGTTCAGAGCCTCCTTTGCAGCACGATCAGCTCATTCGTTTCTCTGGATGCTGGCATGGCCAGGCACCCAACACAAGTGGATGTCATATCCATCTGTTGCCAGCTGGTTCATTTTGTAAATGACCTTTGCCATGAAAGGGTGGTCCGTTTTTATCCCAGCAACAGCTTGCAGGCAGGAAAATGAATCGCTGTATATGACATATTTAGTGTAGTTGGATAGTTCAATGACTTCCAACGCAAGAAGGAGTGCTCGGGCTTCCGCCATAAAAATCTAGCTCTGATCGGGCATGCGAGCGCCAAATTTCTTGCCCTGGCAAACTCCCGCAGCAGCTGCCCAGCTTAGGTCTTTCGAACCATCGGTATACATGGAGAAGTGATCTTCAAACTGGCCTTGAATCTCTGCGTACAGTTTTTCGTTCTTGAAACGCATGTCTGTAGTAGGGTGAGAGGGCCGCCATCCGAAGTCACACCTGTTGCTGTGGTGGCTGTAGCTGTTGCTGTGGTTTTGCTGTCCCTGGAGGGGTTGCAACCAAGACTGCAATGTCACCCCAGATCTCAACGGCTGCCGCACGATATGAGTCCACAGGACTCCAAAATGTTCCTGGATATAGAGCTCCCAATCGGATAACTCCCTCGCTGCGGCACCGATTTTCAAATCGCTCAATTTCCCGACCTTTGCCGTATTGACTCGTACCAGGTGATCAGTGGTTTTGGGTCGTCCAACCCCATCTCCTTGGCCTTCTCCTCCCGCACATGTCTCTTCAAAGCAGTGTTTTTATAGTTGCTCCGTCCTTTCACATAGGTGTAGTCGTGCAACCGTAGCCACTCTGACATCTTGATGTGCTACTCACTTGTGAGAGGAAGAGCGTCCACCTTCTTCCCCCGTCCTGATATGACCTTAGATGTTGCTAGGATGTAAAACAACAAAAACAAACAAACCACCTTCTTCCACCTCACTGTCGACATCCCCTGTGAAAACGGGCATGCTGGAGATGGTGTCACAGGACGGGGAGGCGGCGACACGTCCTAGACAGAGTCCTCGTCGGAGGACAACATGGAAGTTGAGGGTGATGGTGCTGGTTTCCTCCGTACTTTCATGGCAACCTTGTGTGAGGCAGGCTCTTTCTGAGGAACTCTTGGATTGATTGATTGATTGGTGGTTTCTTTACACAATGTCAGCAGCATAGGCCATATTCACGGTGAGAATTGTTTGTTTTTTATTCAACCATCACCTTTACATATAATGTAAAAGCATACAATCAGTTATGTGTCAATAGACACTTATGAATTTTTAAAAGCTCAAAATCATATAATTAAATAAAATAGATGAAAGAAGTAATTATTAAAATTGGTTTAATGAACTATATGAGGTGGTACAGACCAGCAGCCCTCAAAAAGGCTAAAATGTCTTCTTGTTTTACCTTAGTAAAAAGGTCATGCATGATGTTTGCAGTGTCAAATTGTTGGCGCAGTGCCATCAAATCAACACAGTTTAGTCAAATGTGGTTAACAGTCAGTGGGGACTGACATCCAATACATTCAGGGGGAGGGTACCCCTTGAGCAGGAAAACATGTGTTAGCCATGAGTGGCCAATATGGCAGCGGCTAAGGACCACTTGGTTCGGTACACGGCGAGCAGAACATCTCTGTCAGCTCTTCACTCCGAACTGGACAGCACCCTCAGATCATCTAGTGCTTTCAGGCATCGTGTTTTGAGGTACTTGATATGAGGAACGGAAGACAACTTTGTGTGAAAAGTGAGACCCAAAAATTTGGTTTCTTTGATGACTTTAATGGGATCCCCATCGAGGGGCAGCTCTGGTTCTGCATGCACTCTGCGCAACTGGCAGAAGTGCATGCAGACTGTCTTGGCCTTGGAAAATCTGAATCCATTCAGAACTGACCATCGGTGAATCCCATTTATACACAATTGAAGCTGTCTCTCAATGCCATTCATACCAGTACCGCTGTAGTACAAAACAAAATCGTCCACGAAAAGACTACAGGAGACCCCCCCCCCCCCTTTTAACAGCGGCTGCAATACCGTTGACCTTGACTCCAAAAAGAATCACTGCCAGTATGCTGCCTTGGAGTACTCTCAATTCCTGCGAGTGCAGATATGTAGCCTTGACGCGGACGCGAAAATGCCTGAGCACCAGAAAATTCTTAATAAAATTTGGCAGGTGACCACGAAGGTCGATCCCATGGAGATCCTCCATAATTCCATGCTGCCATGTTGTGTCATAGGCTTTTTCGAGATCGAAAAAGACAGCCACAACCCCTTCTTAAGGAAGGCATCTCTTATGAAGGTCTCCATGCAAACCAAATGATCGAGGGTGCTGCGGCCTCGTCTGAAGCCACATTGAAAGTCGGAAAAGTGGTGTCCTGACTCCAGTAGCCAGACGAGGCGTTTGTGAACATACGCTCCATGGTTTTACAGATGCAACTTGTGAGGGCTATAGGATGATAGTTGTTGGCTTCACTCTTGTCTTTAACAGGTTTGGAAATCGGAATTACTGTCGCCTCCTGCCAAGAGGCAGGGACGACACCCGACTCCCAGATGTTGTTAAAGAGTTGAAGCAACAGTCTCACCCCAGATTTGGGGAGATGCTTAAGGAATTGGTAATGGATTCCATCAGGTCCAACTGCTGTATCATGCGAGCTTTCTAGAGAACACCTCAACTCACCCATGCTGAATGGGGAGGCGTCAGACGCTTAGGAATTGCAGAAGTCTTCGGAACAGTTTTCTCTACGATCCACCTCAGCATCTCACTGAAGGAATCAATGTCAATGATGTCTGGAGTGAACTCCTCACGGCATAGGGTCCGGAAGGAGGGCCAGTCATCTTGACGCAGCCGCCAGCTCCTCCCTCGCTCTACGGGAGAAGACCCCTTGCAATTAAGAATAATTGGAAAGTGGTGACTCCTGCAGAGGTCATTCCAGACCCTCCACGAAAAGTCCAGCACCAGCTCTGGTTCAACAATGCTGAGGTCGATGGCAGAGTATGTTCCGTAGGCGGAATGCAGATATGTGCACGAACCGTCGTTCAATACACACAGTGCATGACCGTCCACAAGGTCCTCAATCCTCTTGCCCTTTGGGTTCCTAGTGGTCCCTCCCCACAACCCACAAAGTCACCCATAAGTAAATATGGGGACGGTAACTGGCTCTCCAGAGCATCCAATTCTCGTAAGGTGAGAATGGAGCTCGGAGGAACATAGATGGAACAGAGAGTTATAGTCTTATGTAGCATCAGACGAACAGCTACAGCCTGTAGTGTTGCGTCTAATGCCACTGGCGTACATACAATATCACGTCTAACCAGGATGGAGGAGCCGCCAGCGGCTCGGTCTCCAACCGGTGCAGATTTATCAAAATTGATGGAGCCTTTAAGACTACAACTCTCAGAAGCTCTCAAGTGAGTTTGTTTTAAGCAAAGGGCAAGAGGGTTGAAGTTGCAGCACAGAAGAGATAACTCTTCAATGCTGCCCTTGAAACCTCTACAATTCCACTGAATTAGAGAACCACCTGTCACTGTCATTTTGGGACAGTGATAGGTGTTCTTCCCCTCCCCTTAGGTTTGGGGGAGAGACTGCGATCTCGACTAGTCGAGGCCTCAGCCATCTCCACTTCTTCCAGCGCCTCATATCTGTTTTTTGTTAGGCACAGAGACCCTTTTGGGACTCCGTCCGAAACAACTTTCGGTTTTCGTTTTAAAACTGGAGCCTTTTTAATAGGACTCGGATTGATTGATGATTGATTTATAGTTTCTTTATGCGGACTCGGACTCCGATTCGGAATCCCTGGCATTTGCACCGACGTCTTCTTTGTCAACTCGGTCAAAGAGTGATGGACTGGGGGTACAGCCTTGGGTTTCTCCCCAGTCAACCACGTTAACTCGGTCTGGCAGTCGACTGACCTGTTTGAAAGCTTGACTATTGCGACATAGCTCCTGGTGGTTGGTGAAGGTGTATTACCTTCAACCATCCTCTGAGCTGCCGGATAACACATAAAAACAGAGTTGTTTTTTCTATGATCCAAACAGGACAGTCTTTGGATGTGGCCATATGGTCACCCAGGCAATTGACACAATTTGCCTTGTCATGGCACTCAGTGGCATCGTGACCCTTCTGACCGCAACGGAAACATGTCGTTTCGTTACGACATGAATCCTTACCATGACCGAATTTCTGGCATCGGAAACAGCAGAGCGGATTTGGTATGAACAAATCCACTGCAACACTGAGGTATCTGACTTTCAAATTCTTGGGCGGAAACGGTGTATCAAACGTGAGGATGTACGTCCGCGTTTTTATGGACTTGTTATCCTTCTTAATCACTATCCGTCGACCGTTTAACACACCTTGGGTTTTGAGTTCCTGTGTGATTTCATCCTCATCACAATCGTCCAGATCTCGAGTATAAGTCAATTTCTGATCTGAAACCACTAATAGCCACCCACATCAAATCCAAATGGCAACATGAGTGGGATGAAAACATTAATAAACTTAAAGAAATTGAACCATCTGTGGGAAAACCACCACATTCTCATGTGGGGGGTCGGCGGGACCAAGTGGTCCTTAGCCGCTGCCGTATTGGCCACTCGTGGCTAACACATGTTTTCCTGCTCAAGGGGGACCCTCCCCTTGAATGTATTGGATGTCAGTCCCCACTGACAGTCAAGCACATTTTATTAAACTGTGTTGATTTTATGGCACTGCGCCAACAATTTTACACTGCAAACAGCATGCGTGACCTTTTTACCAAAGTTAAACAAGAAGACATTTTAGCTTTTTTGAGGGCAGCTGGTCTGTACCGCCTCATATAATTCATTAAAACAATTTATATTAATTAATTCTCTCATATATTTGATTTAATTATAAGATTTTGGGCTTTTAAAAATTAATGTGTCTATTGACACCTAACTGATTGTATGCTTTTACATTATATGTAAAGGCGATGGTTGAATAAAAAACAAACAATTCTCGCCGTGAATATGGCCTATGCTGCCGACACGGCGTAAAGAAACCACCAACCAAACCAAACCAAACCCTTACTAGAGTTGAGCGTGCGATTAGGAGAGGCTTTGATGGCGACGCCTGCTAGCATGCTTGCACGTAGCAGATTGTCGGCATGAGCCTTCCTCGCACATTCCAAGAATATGGCCAGACCGCAGGTTTTTTTTTTTACATCTTTGACCATGCCAGCAATCCCCATGATGCCTTTTTGTATGGCAAAAGGGGATAGCTTCGTTATAGGTTGGTCGGGTACACTAGATTCAATCATTATGAATCTAGGCCATTGGGATTGGATTTCTGAATCGGAATCCGAGTCTGTTCTTTTTTTTCCAGTTTGGGTTGTTTTTTTAAATTGTCCATATTTTGTTTTTTGGTGATTCGTTATCCTTGCTCTCCACCCACCATGGAGCCCTAAAAAAGGGATTGCAGAGCTGTGGTAACCGGCAGATGCACATCAGGGATAGGAGGATAATATACTCTAATATGGCAGCAAAAGCACTAACCAATACTAGATTGACCCTAGCCACCGCCTTCTAGGAGTAGTGAAGAATGAAGAACTATCTATGTGTGTATATATATATATATATATATATATGAATAAATACAATATGGTTGCAAAATACATTCTTCATATCACGACTCCTAGGGCTTGGCGTGACCAGCCAATTGATTGGACCCGCCAGTCCAACCACTCATCTAGGTGAACTCGGGGCCAAAGTACAGTGTTGGTCCACAAGGAGCCTTGGCCCCTTGCAGTCCTCATGCACCAGGATCCCTTTCTCCACCGACACGAGCTGCGACTCATGGCAAACGAGTCGCCCCATTTGTCTCCTTTTACGATCTGCAAAGGGGTCCAAGGGAACTATTCTACCCCAGTTCCCCACGGGGGCAACTCTTGGATGCAATTCTCTTTCCTGTAGGCTTGGTCATGGTGCAATGTATGCTGGGCATTGCTGGATTTGGAAATGAGCTCTCCAGCGCCGCGCAGTCTTTTATACTCAAGGCTTTCCGAGGGTAGTCCTGGGGTGGTCTGGGCAGTCCGGGAGTGGACCGGGGGTGAACCGGGGCCAGTCTGGGCTGTCCGGGGCCGGTCCAGCCCAGTCCGGGTACAATCCATGGAAAGACTGGGGAGTCCGGGGGTGGTCTGGGGTCTATCGGGGCTCGTCCGGGGTGGTCCGGCGTCGATCTGGGGTCATCCACCTCTAGTCCGTGGATACATCGGGGAGTCCGGGGGTGGTCTGCCTCAGTCCGGGGCGATCCCGCCTCTGTTCTGGGGCTCGTCTGGGTATGTGTGACTGCGAGGGCAAAAACGACCAAAATAGCGATTTTATCCGGGGCTGTCCAGGCGTGGTCTGGCTCAAAATCCGGATATGTGTGACTGGGGCTTAAATGGTTCCTGATGTTTTAGGTTGTCCCTTTCTCATGGGAACCTGAGCACATCTTTTGCTGCTAATGTTATTGCCGCTAGCCATCGTTGTGTGACCCATGCTGGTACTATCAGTACTGCGTGTGAGTGATCCATCTTGATCTTCCTGGCCACTCTGCTGATAATGCTGAATGGTGGGAATATGTAATAGAATTTATTATTCCAAATTAAAGAAAATGCATCTACTCTCCAAGCTTCTGGCTCTGGATGCCCAGACACATATTTGGGTAACTTTTTGTTGTTGCGTGATGCAAATAAGTCAATTTCTGGTTTGCCCAATTTATCGCAAATATGGTCGAAAATACTCTGATTTAATGACCATCCTAGGTGGTCGTGAAAATGTTGACTTGTCTTGTCAGCCAAAGTATTTTGACTGCCTGCAATATCTGCTACTGTCAGCCATATCTCAGTCCAAAATTAGTTTGGCCAAATAGTTAGATGGTTTGGAACGAGTCCCTCCCATATTACGTATGTAAGCCATAGCTGTTGTGTTATCTGTTAATACCATTACATGATTTTTAGGTAGGTGAACTAGACTACGTAATCCTAGATAAATAGCTCTAAGTTCTAGTACATTTCTGTGATTGGAGATTTCATCATCCATCCACTGACCACCTGTTGCCCTCTGAGCACCCCATCCTTCTAGTGAAGCGTCTGTTGTAACTAGTGTTGGGCTCTCCCATTCTAATGGGGTTGGGCGAATTGTTGATGTGTGACAACCACCACATAATATCTTTTTGACCACCTGACGAAATCGTCATGGGTCGTTCAAAGTTTCCTTTTGTGCGAGCCAATGCCAAGTTCTTATCTATTTCTAGCGATTTAATATGAGCTTTACCATACAGAATAGCTAGTGCATATGCTATCACAATTCCTATCAGAATTGCGACCTGTCATATCTTTGGTTTGTTCAATTGTAATAATTGGTTTGCTGTTGTTGTAAATTCATCAACTTTTTGTTCCGTTACTGAAATGGTAATTTCTATGGTGTCAATAAAGAATCCCAGAAACTTTAACTTCTTGGTTGGTGTTAAAACTGACTTAGTTTCATGTATGTAGAATCCTAATTTCTTAAATGTCTCACATAATTTGTCTACTGCTGTCTGACACTGTTGTTGTGTTTGTGCAACAATAAATGAGTCATCAATATAAGGAAACATGATATGTCCTTCCCTAGCCATCTGGGAAAATATATGTTTAAGTAACCTGTGAAAATGCGTGGAGTGCAAGCTAGTCCATTAGGCATACACGTGAACTCATACAGTTTGTAGTTCCAACAAAACCTGAGATATTTATGATCAGGTTTATGAATTGTTACTGTATAGTATGTGTAAAGTACGAGTCGACACCTTGAGTTCCAGTTAGTAACTGACTTTATTTGAGTACCGTCACCATTGGTTACAATCCATATATCGCTGGTTCCCCGTACCTGCCGGATTGGCCTAGATACATCTCTTGAGATCCAAACTGGCTAGCCAGGAATCTTTAGCTGTGTCTAATGAAAACATTTTGAAATGTTTGAATTCTACTAATTTGTTAAACAAAGTTAGATTTAGAATTAGTCTTACCTCTCCAATTGGTTTGGGTCCCCAGCCACATGTAGTGCTGGTTGGTTCTATGATGCCTTTTTCACCAAATTTAAGGACCTGATTATCTAACGCCTCGTGTTCTGAACCATGAAATCAGAAATTTTGAATAGGTTCCTCCATCAAAGGTATTTTTACTCCTTCTGCTAAACTAATGTTATTCCATTCCGGTCGGCAATTATTGAAGTTACCAGCTTTAAATATGCTTACTGGTGCTTGCTTTGCAACTTCTATTTGTTCCTTGTGTGGGGGAACGGCTTCTGGGCATTGAGCTCCCTCTTGAAGGGTCTGTTCAAGTCGTTCCAGCCTTTGGCCCCTACCCCTGGCCTGGAAGCTGAAGTACGTTCCGAACTGGCCTCCTCGTTGTCCAGTTTGACAGCTTCAAAAATCCTGCCCCATCTGTTTGAAGCAGGTAGGATTTGGGTTTGCAAACTTCTTTGTCTGTTTCCATATGTTTCCCACACTTGGAACAGGTCTCCACTTGTTTGAACAAGTGCTGCAGTTGTCCGCCGAACATCTTGGTCTTGTCCAGTGGCTTTCCCTTAATGGGCTTGGGGGCAAGGAATAATGTGTATTCCTTCCCGTCATTGTCCAAGACCTCTGATCTGGCTACTTCCTTTCCTGCATCCGTGTAGACCGCCTTAAAGACGTTTTCAAAACGTCTGTATGATAGGAAATTGCTAGTCGCTGTCAGCAGCGCAATTCCCCCATCCATTTCCTCGCACAGCGATGAGAATGTATTCTCTGCCATCATCCTGTTGGCTATCGGTGTAATGGCTGAGAGCACTGAGAGTACCCCTTTGTGTACAGTGTGGAGAACTGCCTCAAACTTCTTCCGGTCCTCGCTCAGTCTCACCTCTGAGTCCATCTCTTTGAAGGCAGATTCCGGGATCCCTTTGATACCCGTGAATTTCTCAGCCAGTTTCATAATAACTTCAGCCGGCTTGAAGGTGTTGAAGTGCCCCTGAATGGTTTTCCTCATCATCGTAGTGGTATGAATCTTTTTCCTTCGAAGAACCTTGCACTTCTTCATCATCTTGCCACTCAACTCCGCGTATTTCCCCGAAGGTTTAGTATCCGAGTCAGAGCTTGTCGACGACGAGCCTGATGAAGAGTCAGGAGAGGATTTGTTCTTCTTGCTCTTCTTGGACTTCTTGCTCTTCTTCACGTGCGGTTAGCATTATTCGGGCTGAAAATCACACTGATAATTAGAGTATAATTATATTAGGTGTGTATCATGGCATTAAAACGGTATTTAAACCGTTTTGAAACACAGGCGTCTGGTTAATACAGTCGAAGGAAATGGTATGGACAACCAACCGAACCAAACGAGGGGTAGGGACCAGTGTAGCGGTCACCTCCCACACTCTCTGTCCTATCAACTTTTCCCACCTGTTGCTTTCTTTGCCAACAAGTTAAATAAAATACTATAGGACTCAGAGGTTTGTTTGTTTGTTGTTTTACATCCTAGCAACATCTAAGGTCATATCAGGACGGGGGACTCGGAGGTACGCCTTATCGAATACTTAATTGGGGAATCTTAAAGAAACCCAGGAATAAATCCTATCAATGTAAATGGCTCCTGCCAAACATCTCTCCGTTCGACAACGAGTGGCTTTTTATCAACAACAAACAATGGCTGCATTGTTCTAACAATCTTACATAATTCAATCGTAATTAGGCTGTAAGACAGTAATAACTTATGGAAAAGTTTCAAAACTTCTTGTATGTGAATGCTAACATGAACTGAACCAATGTATCCAGTTAATAAGATACTAACCTGGTTGGTTTTGTAGTTAATGTAGAAAACTGCCAGAGCTACTCACAAACATCCTCCTGTTGTGAGTTGATTATGCTAATTGCTGGACCCGGATGTGCTTCCTTCTCCCTGGACTACGGGTAGCTAGATGGTAGTACCGAGGTAATATATATATATTTATACTTGCGTATATCTGGATATGACGGTGTAGTGGAAATGCAGTGCCTCCCCCTAGTTTGTTTTCAGGCATCGGTTGACAGGTAGTTGGGTTCGAATCCACTAGAGGGCGCCCCACGCTGCCTCGTCCCTACCTTCCGGCCCTGCCCGATCCCACTCACGCTTCGGACCGGGCCCGTGCTACTGCTGCCTCGCTGCTTCCTAATTAATTGCTGGACCCGGATGTGCTTCCATCTCCCTGGACTACGAGTAGCTAGATGGTAGTACCGAGGTAATATATATATATTTATATGTGTGTATGTATATGTATAGGTTGGGTTATATACTGTGTTCATGTGGATGACATAGTGAGTACAGTGGCACTCAGGACCTGGCCCTTCTGCCTGAGTACGGGTCAACCCAATCCAGTAGGGGTCAATGCAATTAGGCTGTGAGGAGCAGCCAGGGTAGTGTTGGTAGTGGCCAGGAAGCCACTGGTGGTGGGCAGACTACTGGTTGCCATGGGGACTGAGAATGCTGTTCTCCTATTAGGTGATAGGGTGACGTGATACCCTACCAGGGAGCCTATGTACTATATAAATATGTATGTATGTATGTATGTATGCATGCATGCATGCATGCATGCATGTATGTATGTATGTATGTATGTATGTATGTATGTATGTATGTATGTATGTATGTGTGTGTGTGTATGTATGTATGTATGTATGTATGTATGTATGCATGTATGTGTGTATGTGTGTGTATATGTACGTACGTACGTACGTACGTACGTACGTACGTACGTACGTACGTACGTACGTACGTACGTATGTATGTATGTATGTATGTATGTATGTATGTATGTATGTATGTATGTATGTATGTATGTAGTTTGGACGGTTACATAACTATATAAAAACAAACAAAACACTAACCAACTTCATTTTTTATTTAAATAAAAGTAATATGATTTTGTATAATTTTTTAATACAAAAAAACTGGGGGGAAAAGAAAGAAAAGCAGAAAGAAAATGCATTTACTTGGCATTTGACAGCGCGTGGATCTCGTGAGTAGAGGCGAAGGTCCCAGCGCACAGAAGTGTCAAGTGTGACTGCCCTGGCCGATGTCTCCAGTTTGTCACGCTCCTCCGTTGGAAACTGGTAGGCCATCGAGATGTGCAGCTGCTTTTTATGTGGCTCCACCGTGACACCTTTAAGTAATAATGAAGTAGTTAAACAAAAAAACGAATAAGTATAATATTTATATTATAAATATATCAATAAGAGAGTTTTTAATCATTCTTTCTTCAGATTTTCGAGAATTATGAGCTCAAGGGTGATAAACAGAACTGGCATAATAATTTCTCAGGTAGTAAATACAATACTTGCACGAATCATAGATGAAAAGTCGCCTCTGATTAAAATTGTAAAAATAAATAGAAATCTGACTCCGGTGCTAAACCTTTGTGGGCTGTGCGCTTTTTTGCAGAACACCACTGCCCCTCCCCCCCAAAAAAACCCACCGAAAATGCTAATGAACTTCAGTTGATCAAGAATTATTCTTAGCGCACATGCAATTTTCATGGATCATATGTTTGCTAACAATGACATTTCATCGCGGTTTTACAATCTTAAAGTTATATAATTGTTGCAGCAAAATGTCTTTACAGACTGTATATACTTGTATATGTGGGTGTAGGTGCCCGTTGGCATTCCCCCTCTCGGATTAATTAAATTGGCCATATGTCTGCGAACGCACTTTCGGTTCGCCTGATGGTTTCATTACATATGTGCTAGTCGGCGCCACCCGTGCCTGGCTCGACCTAATTCAGCATTGGTGCACCTGCCGCTCACCAGCCCACAGCAGCGTTGCCTATATAATGGTGCTGTCACATTACGATTTTTCTCGCCAATGCGCATCGACGTGTAATTTTTGGGCAAAACATCGGGACACATCAAGAAGCGTTACATGCGCATTAGGCACGCGTTGGTACACGTTGATGAACGGCGACGGTCGGTGAGGATCGGCGGCGCACGTCGTGGCGCGTCGAAAGTTTTGTGCTTGCACAAAACTTTTGACGTGTGCCAACGTGTGGGTGCCAACGTTATGACTATGTTAGGGGCGCGTCGAAATACATTAAACGCGCTGAAAGATCATTATGCGAATGGTAGGCAGACGCCACGCGCAAGTGAGGCTTGTTCCCACACGTTGCGCCAAACTGGTGCATTGTTGTTTTACATCCTAGCAACATCTAAGGTCATATCAGGACGGCGCGGCAAACATTTTAGTTTTTTTCCCTCACGCGTCGATATACGCTACCACAACGTCGGCCGCACTCTACCAACATGTTGCGCTGACGTCAAACTTTTTCCCACTGCACCGAAAAGTTTTACGTTTCTCGACTTTTTGGCACGTTGGCTGCACGCCGTAGTGTGACAGGGCTATTAGACCTGGCTCTCCCCTGACCAGACGCTCTCTTGATAGGCATGCCGGCCTGCGCGCCGAATTGACTTGTTTCCCACTTGGACAGTTTTTTTGTTTTTTTTTAGTTTATTGGGCAGTTTTGTGCCAGCCAGATGCAGTGGTTGTGTAGTAGTTTCAAAATAAACTGTATCTCCCACAGCTATTCGTTCTCGTCTGCTTAGCAGGGTTTACATTACGTAAATAACTATTTTGATCAGAAAAAGCAAAACATTTTAATGGATTTCAACAGATAAAGCAAGATACCAAAAGCAAGATACCAAAATGTGATGATGGGCAGGGCCAGTCGGATATCATTTTTATCAGAATGGACAAGTCACTGGGAATTATAATGACTATCACTATAGAGAAAGTGCTATCAAGATTTATACATAGTGGATAGCCAAATGTCGAGATATTGCCACCGATGTAATACCATGTCCGATGTAATACCACGTTTTGGTATGTTGCTGCGAAGAACGGTTATATGTTCAAATACATTGAAATTTCAGTTTCTACTGGTGAAAATAGAAATAGTTTGAAAAATAAAGTCATTTAGCATAATCTTTATTGGAATGCGTTTGTTTGTTTGTTGTTGTTTTATGTCCTAGCAACATCTAAGGTCATATCAGGACGTTTGGAAAGCGTATTGACTGGGGTATAACATCAAAACTGATATCTGCCAGTAACTACGTACCATCTATTTCTTACTATACACTATACTGGTGTTATTGTTATTATTATTATTATTATTATTATTATTCAGTATTCATATCCGTTGGGGTTGGGAGGTTAGTATAAAGATAGAAAATAACGAGCAAATCAAAATACCTGCTTTTTTCCCTGCTTCCGCAAAATCAGCAGTGAGTTGTTTGAGGAAGGGTGCACATTGTTCAGAGACGAAGAGCCCAATGAAGTTAGTCGAAGAGAAGTACTCGAGGGTAAGTGATGTAGGTACATGTTGGATCTTCTCAACAGTTGTCCGCAGTACATGGGACAGCTTGGGCACCTGACTGTCCTCACACTAACACAGAAATATTAAAATAAAACATCAACAATGAAACACATTACAGAATAGCAAAGCAATGTCAGTCATTAGGCTTTACATCCCAGCAACATTTGAGGTCATATTACGAAGGGTGTGCACCAATATCGACTTTATACAGTTGCTCAATTGGAATATTAATGCCGCCGGCACCGTGACCATTTCTCCTTACACAAAGCAACTCAGTTACTGCCCTATTCTGGTAATACTGAACTGAACACCCGGCAAAGTAGCGACAAACAGGAATTTTGCATGTTTTTTCATACATCAACCGATGCCCTCCCGCAGGGTAACCGAGCGCCGTACTCGACCATCTTGTCTGGTCCTTACTGCACGGTCAGTTCTCAAAGACACCAAACAGGTAGATGTGGGAAACGTGCACATTTTATATTTATGAACAAGGTTGAATTAATGATGTTCCACCAACAAACCGTGGTTTGAAATTAAATACCAACATTAATTACTCAAGTGGTACACCTACACCACCAATTATAATTTTTTTTACACACACACACACCCACACACACACACAACTCCACACACACACACACAACTCCACACACACACACACACACACTGACACCCACACACCCACACACACTATGTGAATATAAATAAAGAATAGTCCCTAATGTTTTTTGGTGCTCCTTCTGGGAACCTCTCACTTCCCAACACCCCCTTATTCTCAGCAGGCCCCTCTGCAACCAGTCTCTGCTCTTCCCCTTTCCTGGGAATCGACTCCAACGTTCTCCCAGCTCTCACTTAAAAAATTGTAACGCGACGTTCAGACGTGCCTTCCTCACTATCCTGTGTTCCCACTCCCCCCCCCCCCCACCTGTCTGCTCATTCTGTGGATGATGACTTTGGACTATTGCTCAGTCTGTGGAGGAACCCACAATCTGACAAAGGGGCCTGCAAGCGTAACAAGCTCACCAGTGAGGATTCCGTGAGGGAACTCACTCCGGATCACCAGACGTTACACGGGAGAGATGGGGAAATCTTCACCTCAGAAGAACTCAAGGGAGGAGTTAAGCCAGACATTGCCAGATCTGGACATTTCGGAGGGAGAGCACAGGTTGCAGGAACGGGTAGAACGCTGACAGATCTTGACCGAGAAGTGTGAACAGTTAGAGAGGTGGTGTGTAGCCCGGCTTGCCAGTAAGCCCAGCCCGAGCCATGATGACGGCTCTACCCACGGCAGACACAATTTCAAGGTGGCGGACGCATTCTCCCACCAAAACCAACAGCCGCCCAGACTAACGGGCATTCTTCATATGGCGAGGCCGTGCCAGGACCAGGAGAGGGAGGACCAGGAGTTCCTCCGATTCCAGGAGTCGCTCAAAGAGCTCATCTAGGAGATGGAGAAGTAAGTGGTCAATCAAACGCTTTATTGTTGGGGAAAAAAGACTTGCGTAAACTTAATACTCATGAGCTCTACGGTGCCTCACTAACGTGGTTTCTCAACATTGAGGGAATCACTCAGAAGGATAGGATATCGTTTATGGACCACTTACACTTCATATCCCTCAAAGCCAAGACTGATGACTTTAAAGACTCTGACCATGTGGACTATGACTGTGAGATCAGGAGACTCGCCGAGACGTTGGGCTTCGCCGCCTTTGGCAAGTCATACAACTCCACGAGCACCATGTTCTATGGCCATGAGAACATAAAACATGGCGGAGCATGCAGGACAGGAGCAGGCTCCTTATGTTTCAACTCGACGCGGCGCTTTGAGAAGGATGGCAAGAGGGCTGGCTTCCAGTGGAATAAGGACTCAGGCTATGGGCTGATGGAGGAGGACTGTGGCTATTGCCATTGGTGCAGCAAGTGTGGATCCAAGTCGGACTGATGGATGAAGTGTCATAAGGCTATCGGTTGGTTGGCCCCAGAGGCAATTTCAGTTGGCGGCCATTTTGCATTTTGGCACGCTTGTGGCGCCACGTGTCGTAACTTCCTTGAAGCTGTTTTCATTGTTGTAATCACTGGTGGCGCCATCGGGTGTGATGGCTATCGGTTGGTTGGCCCCAGCGGCAATTTCAGTTGGGGGCCATTTTTCATTTGGCGCGCTTGTGGCACCACCTGTCGTAACTTCTTGGAAGCTGTTTTCATTGTTGTTATCACCGGTGGTGCCATCGTGTGCGACGGCTATCAGTTGGTTGGCCCCAGCGGCGATTTCAGTTGGTGGCCATTTTGCATTTTGGCGCGCTTGTGGCGCCACGTGTCGTAACTTCTTTGAAGCTGTTTTCATTGTTGTAATCACTGGTGGCGCCATCGGGTGTGATGGCTATCGGTTGGTTGGCCCCAGCGGCGATCTTAGTTGGTGGCCATTTTGCATTTGGCGCGCTTGTGGCGCCACCTGTCGTAACTTCTTGGAAGCTGTTTTCATTGATGTCATCACTGGTGGCGCCATCATGTGGGATGGCTATCGGTTGGTTGGCACCAGCGGCGATTTCTGTTTTTGTAGGTATACTGTGTTGAGGCTGGAAAGATAACCGTATCGACTAGAGTATTAATACTTATGAGTGTCAGTCATAAACTCTCGAATGAGCTCGATATCCGTATGGACAGTCAAACCGTATCGATGACCATATGGACAGTCAAACCGTATCGACCGACCGTCGAAACCACGGTATAGATAGGTAGAAGGATGATGTCAATTGAGTCTGAACAAAAAATATCAAGTATAGACAGTGAGCCGTATGGACGGACGTATAGACCGTATTGACCGACCGTCGCAACACAGGTTTAGATAGGAAGACTTTATGAATGTTTTAGCTCACAGTTTCGTTGTTGTGTCACAATGCGGAAACAAAGACAGGTAGGAACAGGTGGTCTGTGTGGAAGTGGTGTGGCATTGCATGGCGTGGCGTGGACGAAGAGTTTCGTTGTCGTCTGAGATCGATCGATCGTATTCCTATCGTATGAAGTCTAGAGAAGGGAATCGGTAGAGACAATCCGAAGCAAACACAGGTAGCAACAGGTAGACTGTGTACGAAGTTGCGTGGCATGGCGTTACATGGCGTGGGGTTACATGGCGTGTCAAAGTCAATTGCTACTATACATATATACAGTGAGCTGTGTGTCGGAAAGTTATTTTGTGAATGTCAATAATAACGTCCCGATTGCACTAGATATCCGTATGGACAGTCAAACCATATCGACCGACCGTCGCAACACAGGTGTAGATAGGTAGTCTTTTTTATGAATGTTTTAGCTTTAGCCGGCCTGGTAAATGACGAGCAGACAGATTGGGACTTGCAAGCAAAATACATAGCACGGGCATACAATTGCACCATACACACATCTACAGGGGTCACTCCAAACACACTGGTATTCAAGGAGAAAATCCGGCTGCCATGTGGTTTACAATTTGGGGTGCTGGGGCAGCATTTAAGCTAAGATTCCTTACACGCGGTATGCGATATGCGATATGCGAATGCGGCAAAAAATCTAAACGCCTTGAAGTCATGGGCTACATCCCTTACACGCGGTATGCGAATGCGAATCCGACAACTCGATCGGTCCCTGTAGCGATTGGTGCAGCATGCGGCACGCGGTATGCGAATAGAAACCTCAGTCGCATTTGTCCATTAGTTTTAGAGGAGGAGAGGCGACTGATCATTATGGAACGGTCACACACAGGGGATGCGGAGGGGAAGCATATGGTAGTGGTGGTGGTGGGGTTACGGGTTGGTAAAAATGCTACCATAGCCACAAAAATATGAATACTTATCTATAATTTGGTAATTATAAAGGTAGGAACCCCCATGTGACGTACCAAGAGGTACATAGATATAAATGCCATATTAGGTCATATACAGTGCAGTATGGAGTATACTTGTTTATTTTTATTTTTTAAATATAGCCAGTCGTGTGCCGCATGCCGCATACCGCATAGAAGGAATCCTCCCATTCGCATACCGTGTAGAAGGAATCCTCCCATTCGCATACCGCGTAGAAGGAATCTTAGCTTAATTCGACCCTTGTACCTCGGCTTTTATTCGTTGGCTCGAGTATTGTTTTTATAACGCTTACAGTAAAGTATGTGATAGCACTGGGAAGAATATCAAACGAAATCAAAACACATATGGAAATGCGGCCTTTAGAAGATTTCAACTGGGGGATAAGGTACTAAGTTTCATGCCCCGACGGCCAATATTAAACTAGCTACTAACTGGGATGGGCCGTGGGGTATCTGTAAAAATCATCTCAGACAATACGGTCGTTATTAGTACTAACACTTTAAAAGCCCACAAATCAAACGTGGGCCTTTTGAAACTTTACACCACCCGCGATGCAGATACAGATGGTGACAGCCGTTATCTAATTAATTTACGAGACAGGGCACTCATTATAAACGCGGCCCAGCTAGATGATGCCTCAACCGCCGAAGCGGTTATGTCGGGACCCAGTGGGACGGTTAATTGTTCAAAAGAGCGGGAACACCATAAGTTGCCACGCACCAAATTACATGAGAAAAACAGTTCTAGGGAGTAAACTGTCAAGCAGCGGTCCAGCGCATAAACATTAGATAAATACTGTATTTGTGGGGACAATACACTGATGAAAATACAATAATATTCAGCACCTATTTTACTAGACGTTTATTGTTACCCAATGGCGATCGTTGACTCATGGTTACCCAGGGAATATGGGTAAAGGAATTCAATTCAATCTTAAACCGCGACTTAAATTACATAGCCGACACCGCTAGCATGAATATACAAGCCCCATTGCTCATACAGTTGAGCGATGCTTAGCGTCTAAAACTATAACCATCAGGCATATAGGATATTATTAAATCACTAAACTGGATATATATATCGACAGAGTAGACGTAATATTCACGTCTGTTACTGAATGAAGTCTATATGAGGGAGGAACAGTAAAAACGGTATATT
Organism: Branchipolynoe longqiensis; assembly: GCA_030323885.1. NCBI lineage: Eukaryota > Metazoa > Annelida > Polychaeta > Phyllodocida > Polynoidae > Branchipolynoe > Branchipolynoe longqiensis. The sequence continues at coordinate 6,520,225 of CM059195.1, read as the reverse complement.
CGGCAACCCCTAACACTTAAAATTAAATGTGAAAAAAGAAAATCATATTAATTAAATGTGACTTAATTTAACAAAGAAATACTTTAACAAAGAAAGAATTTAACAAGGATTACTTTACAAAACTATGGCCCGAACACACGCTACCAGACAACTGGCCCTTTGTTTTTTTGTGGTAGGGGTCACGTGGCATCCATCCCGGATGCGCTCATAACGGTGGACATAGTGCCCAGCCGTCCCCGTATGGACAACAATGTCGAGCCAGGCAGTCGGCTCCCCCTGGGAGTCATTGAGCCGCCCCAGGATGGTGTTGTAGAGTGTCACCGCTTGGTTAAAGGCGGCTTGTGGTGACAGGTGTGTCGCGGGGTGCGTGAGGCGGTATGCCAGATATTCGCATATGTTCTTCTGGCGGCGCCTCGGATTGTTATAATCCGCGAGTTCCACCCCCGTGAACACCGCGACACTATACCGTCCCGCGTACATGGTCCGCAGAAGTCGGACAGCTGCCACACGCTCCATGGATAGACGCCCGATCAGCTCCAGCGCCGTGTCGAACCTGGGACTAGTGATCCGACTCTGCCGGTCACGCTGGGTCATGTCACAGATCCCGGCAGCCAGGATCACGTAGTTTGGGGTGCTGGCTCTGTAAATACAAGTTCAAGGGATTGTAGTTTAAGGGGATCCTTCCACCGTATGTCCGCATTTTCAAATGCCCGCGTTTGACATACATGATATGCGGCTCATAGTCAGATCCTTAATATTTTAGTCGGGGAATTAGTTAACCTCATAATAATCAGTTAACAGGGCTCCTAGTGTTATCGTGTTTTGGGAGATAGTGTAATAATGATATGCTCTATGTAAACAATAGTAGGGACGGAACATCAACAGGCAATGCAAAATGTATAGGTAGAGACAGGGGAAGCCACTTGCCTGATTCGGGGGATGGAGCACCGGACGGCCTCGATGTATCCTCTTCCGGGGTGGGTGAGCACGAGAAACTCGTGCTCGGGAGCGTGTCTGGCGAGGAAGAGGGATAATCCGGCCCCATAGGAGTCACAAATCACGGCCACACGGATGTTGACTTTTGGTGGCGGTTAGGCTTGAGCTGCGCTGCTGATGCCAAGGGGATCAGCCTAATTTGCGGGGGTACGGACAGGGAACAAGTCTGCAGGCGGTTGTTCCCGGGGATACATCTATATCCAGCGGTTACATCGGAGACCAGCGTACCGCTGGACGCTGCGGGGATTCCCTTTGGTGGGCACCCCCGGGGATTCCCTTTAACTTGGGGGGGATTATTAGAACGGAATGCCAGCAGACGGCTACTCTTTCAGAGAACGCTGTTATTAAATTCACGGGACGTTCGTCCAATAGGATATACTTATTACTGCATCCCATTGTAGCCTGGTATCAATCTTTCGGTAATAAAACGCGTTATTTTTTATCGTTAATATTACTTTTAAAGGGGCCAGATATAGGTTGCTGGCGACGGGAACCGTACTCCGACAAATGCTCTCCAAGCACAACCTTGTTTGGGTTTTATGTTTAAAGAACCAAATATGTGTGGGGAGAGTAGGGGACCCACTTCACCACCAGAAGTGGGTCAGTTCTGAGGCTGGTACTAGCTGGCAGCTGTTGTTTTTAAAATGGCTGGGTGAGTGGAGAGAAGGGAGAGTAAAACTGGGGTATTTTCAATCTTCTTTAAGTAGTTCAATCAGGAAATATATTTGTGTAATGTAAAATATATGTTAGTACAATTACATTGCATAATTCAATGAGAAACCGATATAGATGAAAAACGTTTTTTTGTTGATGAATGTAAAAAAGGTCCTGGTGTGGATGGGGTTTGAACCCACACCACCAAACAACTTCAGATTACAAGTCCAACACTCTAACCACTAGGCCACAGAGACCAAACATAATTAGTAGTCTCACTTCAGGCTATTTGTGTATAGGACGTCACATATAAAAGGTACGTACATATGTACGAACATTCGTGCGTACGTACGTATATACATACATTCGTACGTATGTACGTCCGTACATATGTATGTACGTACATACGTACGCGCGAATGTACGTACATATGTATGTACGTACATATGTTTGTACATACGTATGTACATACGTATGTATGTATGTATGTTTTGTTTGTTGTTTTACATCCTAGCAACATCTAAGGTCATATCAGGACGGGTACCGACTTGTGACAGTGCGCGCGCATGGCAACTCTATAGTGCTGCCCCACTGGAATACCATGCTACCAGTAACATGACCTGATATCCCACTCAGTCACATTATCAAGTTAGAGCGTCCGTCTCCCGTGTTGGTAGATCGTGGGGTTGTGAGTTTGAATCCTGGTCGAGTCAAACCAATGACTTTAATATTGATACTTGTTGCTTCCTAGTCTGGCGCTTGGCATTATTAGGAGAGGACAAGGACTGGTTGGCTCAGTGTCAGGATAATGTGACTGAGTGGGATATCAGGTCATGGTGCTGGTGGCCAGGTATTCCAGTGGGGCAGCACGATAAAGTTGCCATGAGTGCGCACTGTCACAAGTCGGTATCTGTCCTGATATGACCTTAGATGTTGCTAGCACGTAAAACAACAACAAACAAAACAAACACATACACACACACACGTTTTATATGTGATGTCCTATACACAGATAGCCTGAACTGAAAGTAGTAATCATGTGTGGTCTCTGTGGCCTAGTGGTTAGAGTGTAGAACTTGTGATCATCCACAGCAGAGCTTTTTTTATATTCAACAACAAAAAAACTTTTTCATCTATATCTGTTTCTCATCGAATTATGCAATGTAATTGTACTAACATATATTTTATATTATGCAAATATATTTCCTCATTGCACTACTCTAAAGAAGATTGAAAATACCTTCTCTCCACTCAACCAGCCAATGGCACAACAATCTAGGTCACTCTCCTGTACACCACCAAGTGGAAAAGTTCAGTACTAAGCATGCACCACCCCTGTGGCACACAGCTGAACTATTCTGAGTTCGTTTGTTTTCCCGGCGACGAATATCTCCTCCCTTTAATGCAAAATCAGGGTTTACTTTTTTATCTTTATTTTTATATATACATTTAAAATGTTCTGGGGGTTTGAATTAATAGACTGGAAATTGCTATATATTTTACCATGTATTTATTGCACTCATAAATTATATGTATTTGACTGTATATTTACATGTCATTTTAAGTACTACAAAGACAATTTGTCATTAACTCCCTACTGTGGGCATAGCGGAACCAACAAAAGCTCTCACTGTTATTCACAATTAATGGGTGCGTATTGAATATTATAATTAGGCCTATATTGAAGTATTCTGTATGACTCTATTTTTGGTCAATACCAGAGCTCCAACACCAATAGCTGGCATAATCACCATTTAAATCAGATACTGGTAGAATTAATATATCAAATCAATATTAATATCTCAAACTTAACCTGATGCATGACGTGCGCATAAAATGTTGTTTTGAAGGCGGCATAATTTAATCACAGAATATGATACAAACGGCAATGAGAGAGATCTAGATTGAAGACAGAGGTGAATATAAACTTTCCTAGAACTAGATACCACCTTAATAAATAATACATGCCAACCAACAGAAGTGGAAACCAGACAAACATGTCACAGAAATCACCAGTGGTGGGTGATAAAAGGAGGAAACGTGGAAAGCCCAATGGTCAAACTGGCCTAGCTACAGCTCTCATGCCTGCTAACTTGACACCAGCAGACACATAACCAAGTGAGTGGGATGAACATGTAAACAAATCCTCTGACATTGCACCCACAACTGACATGCGCCCTTCTAATGAAAAGGAAAAGATGGTTATGGTATCTGAGAAAGAACTAAATAAACTACACTCACAGATTGAACAGTTAAATACAACACTGAGAGATTTAGGCAAATCAACTACAAATGTCATCAGGAGATTAACTGTTGAACTGGCAGTTGTACATGAACAACAGACTGCTAATAAAAGGAAACTTCAGATAATGGAAAATCAGGTGATCATTTTGGATAAAGAAAACAAATGGAAATCATCACGGATAAATGAGTTAGAAAACAAATAACACATGAGTAACATGAAAATTGATGGCAAACCAGAAGACAACACTGAATTACAACAAACCTTGGCCAATCCTAGTAGTGTTCAAGGCAGTCAAGGATCGCAATAGTGTGTACTTCAACAGAACAAAACTCAAAGGATCAAATGTCTACAAAGGGATATACCTAAATGATGACACTACTGGAGACACTAGGCGAGCACGGGAAGAGTTTCGGTCAGTAGCAATCCGGGCATGATGTGAAAGTTCATAGTGATGGAGTCATCATAAACGGTACAAAGATAAAGCATTCAGAACCTCAGAACCTCCCACAGGGCTGCTCACTTCAGGAATCGAAGACAATTGAGGTAAATGGAGAACTGTATTTTCACTCCCAACACTCATACCTATCAAATTTCTACCCGGCAACAATTGTGGTAAATGAAACAGTTTACATGACCTCTGAACACATGTGGCAAGCTGCTAAATGTGTTGAACATGGCCGTGATGACTGTCTAAAAGAGGTATTGACAGCTGTCACACCACAAGAGGCCAAACGACTAGGAGACCGCATTGAGGAAAAACCAGAATGGCGTGGTGAACGGGAATGCATCCTGACGAAATTGTGGAGGAAAAGTTCAGACAAAACCCTGTTCTGGCAGCAAAACTGTTAGACTCAGGAAATATAAAATTGAACAAGAGTACAAGCAGTACATTCTATGGTATAGGAGTAGCTATCCACAATAAGGCAGTGAAGGAGAAGACCTACCAGGGTGAGAACAAGCTAGGTCAAGTACTTGAGCTGCTACGGGCAAAGCTAAAGGATGAGCACCAGAACACAACTGCTGCACACAATAGACCTTCGTAGACATCTGATGAGGAATCATAATTTGCACCAGACTCCAGAAATGGCACCTGACAGCCAATGAATATGAAACCTATTGCCAGTCTAATAAAACTGTACACTGTCCAAACACGACTGAATGGCACAATCCTAGCAATAAACTGACAAATAAACAATTTAACCAAAGCAACAAGACAAGGCTTATATGGACAGTGTGAACATTCCATCCAGCCTGCAATATCAGACTCAGGAAGTATACGATTAAAATTCTATGTAGTTAACATATTGTTGGGCACTACACATCCAAGTCAGCTTCCGTAAAGCACATGGTTATACTTAGAAAATTGTTATATTTAGGTTAATCCAACTTCAAGGATCAACCATATTTTAATAATGGAGTATGACTTAAATATATCTGTTGATATAAGGGATATACACAACTGTCAGTCTATGTGTCAAAATGAATCATCATGCTGTTGTCATACATATTCATCCTGTCATGAACAATGTCCTCATTATATGATCCACAGTTGCCACAGACTGTATCAATTATAACTCAGCCTGTATAGAATTATTGTGTACCTGTACAATATTTTACCTGTATCCAGATTGAAATTCTATGTAGTTAACATTCATCTGATTCATAAACTTTCGGCTAAAATGCAGAGAATGCGAATGCGGTTGCAAAATTACAATATTGAGCTATGTCAAGTGAAGGGTTCTTTGATGTTTTTTGCAGACACGTTGTCCAGGGCGCATAGCGCCAAGTAGGTCATGGTAACCTGTTTGATGACACGTTCTGCGTTGCCGCAGTGGACATGCAGTCGTCAAGTTTGTTAAGTAAGATTGTCAATGAGTATGAGAAAGATGTATCCATGTCCATGTTGATCTCACACATTGAAGATGGGTGGGACACTACACGCATACAGACACCACCATGTCTGAGACAGTACATTCCATACAAACACGAGTTAACGATAGAAAATAATCTGGTCATGAAAGGCAATCGGGTGGTGGTTCCTCTGGGTCTCCGCGGTGAAATGATTGAAGCGTTACATGAAACACATTTGGGTGTGACAAAGTCCAAGCAGCTGGTGCGGGACTGTATGTTTTGGCCGAATATGAATAAGCAAATTGAAGATTAGGTCAGTCGGTGTGACACTTGCCAAGACAACCGGAAAAATTTGCATAACGAGCCATTGGTAAATCACCCGATCGCCTGTCTACCACTGTAGATTACTACACAAAATATCCAGAGGTGACGCTGTTAGGCGATATGTCGTCTGTCACTGTTATTGACGCATTGAAGGATAATTTTGCAAGGCACGGTACGGTATTCCTAGTCAGGTAATTTCGGACAATGGTCCACAGTTTAAGAGCCATGAGTATAGGGAGTTTGCGCAGCGCTATGGTTTTATGGCCGTATATTCCAGTCCACAGTATCCCCGTAGCAATGGGCAGGTAGAACGGTTTGTGCACACAGTCAAGGACATGTTAAAGAAGTGCGAGAAGACTGAATTGCTGAATTATCGTAACACTCCATTGCCCATCCTGGATGCATCTCCGGCTCAGCTGCTCATGAGCAGAAGGTTAAGGGGTCGGTTGCCGATGGCGGAGGAAATTTTGGTGCCCGAAACGCAGAATCCAAAGAAAGTACAGATGGCTAAACGGCAACAGAGTCAGAAAGCGTTTCATGACAAGAAGTGTGGGTAAGCCGCACAAACCTATGAAAGTCGGAGATAAAATAAAGTACAAAAATCATGCTGGGGAATGGAAAAAAGGGGTTATTTTGGGACGGACTGGTGTTTCTGGGAGAGAATATCAAATTTTGAACGAGTCAGGTAATATGTTGTATCGGAACCGGGTGCAGATTATCAGGGCGCCTGTGGTGGGGGTGGCCCGAACTGGTCGGGCAGGCGCAAACTAGGTCAGCGTCATTGCCGAAGGTAAACAGTGCGGCTAATCTAAGTAGGTCAGGTCGGATGATTAGGCCGGCAAGCAGGTTAGACCTGTAGTAGTTCAGTGTGTATTGGGTGTGTACACGGATAACATGTGCATGCAGGATTAAGTTATATTTTCAGCTATGTTTTGTTAGTTGATGTTTATGGACAATTTGTGTTGAGGCATTACGGCCGGACACTTGAAGGACTTCAGTGCCATTGGGCGCTTGGACATTTGCAAGGACTTGTGTTGAAGCTAAGTACACATATATGATATTGTGCATTCGTTTGACTGTTATTTGGTTTTGTGTCATGGTTATTTTGAAACATTTCATGTTTCAGAAATACTTTGATGGGGGGGATGTGATATATGCGTAATAGGCGTATAGGTGTGTGGTTAATATATGTTAACGGGATGCAGAGTTTGAGACAAAGGAATATGCTAATGAGATGACGTCATGGAAAGTTTAGCCGGCGGGTCAAGCGAGCCCTAGGCCATGAATAAACCATTCAGTATCCAGAAGTCAAGGTGTTCAGACGTGTACTTTCACAGGGTCTACCAGGATTCAAAATAGGACAGTTAGAAGTCTAACCAACAAAATTGAAACACTAGAGGATTGATCTACCTAATTCGGGTTTTGATGTATTATCAATCTCAGAAACCTGGCTGAACTCAACCACAGAAAATAAATTAACATCTGTCAAAGGGTACCAACTAACCAGATCTGATCACCAAACAAAACAGGCAAATGGCCAAACTAAGGCGGGTGGAAGGCTGGGAATCTACTATAAAGAAGGGCTCAACATAGATACTGATACATTTGTAAAACATAATCACTAAAATACAAATATGGGTCATAATAGAAAGAGATTATTGTAAGAAAATACTCCTGGGAAACATATACAGGCCACCAAATGGAAATTTGGACTCACCACTTGAACAAATAATATCAATCCTGGAGGAAATACCAGATACAGACAAATTTGAATTGGTCCTCATAGGAAACTTCAATGCTGATGTTGCAAAGAAAACCTCAATAACCGCTAACAAAATAAGACAATTTGCAACAACCTTAGCACTTGAACAGGTCATTACATCAGGTACAAGAATAACAATTGAAACAAACAGAACAATTGCAATTTACATAATTAAGAAAAAAACTAAAGATGATAGGAAATTAATAGAATTCTGGGGAAGAAGCTACAGGAACTATAAAATAGAGAAATTTAGTGAAACCTTACTAGAAGAAAATACTGAACCCCTCTTTGCCAACCAGGATCCAAATATATGTTAGGAGTCACTCAAACAAATAATAACTAAAGCAGCAGGCCAACATTCACGACTCAGAAAATACAATGTGAAAGATAGTCAACCAGAATGGCTTAGCATTGAAATTCTTGAGTTGCAAAAAGATAGAGACTACTTTAAAGAAAAATCAGAGCAAACAAATCTACCTGAAGACAAATTCTTAGCAACCCAAATCAAGAATAGAGCCAATTCTGCAGTCAGGTATGCAAAAGCTAGGTACATACGAAAGCAAAGTACCAAACTAAATGGCATTGAGTCAACCTTAAGACAAGTAAAAACTGGAGTACCACAGGGATCAACACTGGGCCCTCTTCTATTCCTTCTGTTCATAAACGACTTACCCCAAGCACTGAGTCAAACAAAATGCATTTTATTTGCTGATGATGCAGTCCAACTGGTATCAAACAGTAACTTAGCAAAAGCAGCAGAATTGACAAATGAAAATTTGGCTAAAATAAATATATGGTGCAAAGAAAACAAATTAACTCTCAATATAATCAAAACTGAATATGTTATCTATGGCACCAAGAACAAGAAGGACAAAGCCCCAGAAGTCCAAATAAAGATTGGGAATGAAACACTAAGGGAGGTAGAGACCTACACATATTTGGTAACTGAACTGGATGGAACTCTAAATGGGAATAAACATCTAAGTAGATTAAATCAGTCACTGGCAAGGAAACTGAACACCTTCAGAAAAATCAGGGGTTTTATAAGTGAAAAAACAGCTCTTCTTATGTACAAAACAATGATCCTCCCAATAATTGATTATAATGACCTAATATATGAACTACTCACAAAACAGCAACAAGCAAACAGTACAAAATAGGGCACTCAGGACAGTTTACAAAGGCCAAAATCTACACACAGAAGAACTACATGCTGAAGCTGGAATGGACAAACTAGACACAAGGCGCAAAAGGCATCTCTTAGGACTAATGTACAAGAGCCCAAGACACAATATATACCGACACAAGTATTCACAATTCTCGGGCAGCAGATGGCAACCTCTTGAAAATTCCCTATCCAAGGACTAACAAACTCAAAAGAGCACCTATTTATCAGGGAAGCCAACTCTGGAACAAACTCTCTGCCAAAACCAGGAATGCAACAACCTACCTGCAATTTAAATCTAGATTAAAGGTTGAGTACCCGACATAGACATACATTAATAAACCTACCTGGATAGACCACAAACGTTGAGAACTGAAATAAATACGTAGTCCCAAACCACTCCCTTCCCTCTCCCTCTCTGAAATCCCCCCCTGGCAAAAAGAGTAAAAGAAATAACTACCAAAGTATACCCACCAGCCTATAACACCTGACTAAACCAATAAAACATATACTACTGACAAAGCTATAGTTGACCCAAGACAATTTAAATGAGTCGTGCAACCATTATTTGCATAATCCAAAATCCACGACTACCTGTATCAGCAAGTCATGCCCATTATATTAATATCTCCTCACAGGTATGATCATCAAATCACTGATATAGTCTAAAGGTAAATGGCTATTCTCCAGTCTACATGTGCAAAATAAGATCCCCACTATATTTGTAATGCCTCATTTTAACCTACTACTATCTATATTCTTCATACCATCGCATCATCTCATCCATAAATAGTTCATATGCACTATAATTCCTAAGGCCGGAAGACCAGCGCCTCGGTGCTGAAAAAAGATGTTATTCAACTGGAATAAAAATTTGAACAAAAAAAATATATATATATATATCAAATCGACTATGTAATATTGTTGTACAGACACATTTTTTTTTTTTAAATGATATAAAAAATATAAGAAATAAATCAAATATAAGGGATGAATAGAAGAAATATTGAACCAAAGTATGACCCTGAATACTATTCCTGATCGAAACGGGAAATTACCGACGAGTTTAAAGTGGAAAATAAACAGTGTTCCTAGGAGTCCGATTACGGGTTAAACACATCCCGTGTCGTGTCGGCAGTCAACTTAAACGACCGGTGCTAAGGACAGTAAACTATTTCCTTTCAAGAATTGAGTAAATCCACAGTAAAGCTAAGATTCCTTACATGCGGTATGCGAATGCGGCAAAAAATCGGAAAGCATCTAAGTCTATGGGGGTGATTCCTTACGTCCGAATGCGAATGCGGCAACTCGATCGGTCCCTGTAGCGATTGGTGTGGCATGCGAATAGAACCGTCAGTCGCACTTGCCCATTAGTTTTAGACGAGGAGAGGCGACTGAGCATTACGGAACGGTCACACACAAGGGTGCTGAGTGGAAACATATGGTAGTGGTGGGGGTGGGGAGACGCTTGCCGCTTACCGCGTAGAAGGAATCCTCCCATTCGCATACCGCATACCGTGTATAAGGAATCTTAGCTTAAGTGTGCATTCCTTACACGCAGTATGTGGTATGCGAATGCGGCAAAAAATCGAAAAGCATCTAAATCAATGGGGGTGATTCCTTACACACGGTATGCAGTATGCAGCATGCGAATACTGAATCGGTCCATGTAGCGATCGGTGCGGCATGCGAATGCGAAGGCTGCTGCGTTTGCAATAGAGAACAGTGGTGAGGAAACCTGACACTGTGTGTGGGTGTGGGTGTGGGTGTGGGTGAAAGGACCCATCCCGTAAGCACGCCACACGCCGCATACCATGTGTAAGGACTCCTAGCTGTAAGGGTACATTCCTTACACGTGGCATGCGGCATGTGGTATTCGAATGCGACAAAAAATCGAAACGCCTTGAAGCCTATGGGCTACATTCCTTACATGCGGCATGCGAATGCGTCAAACCGATCGGTCCCTGTAGCAATCGGTGCGGCATGCGGCACGTGGTGTGCGAATAGAAACATCAGTCGCACTTGTCCATTAGTTATAGACGAGGAGAGGCGACTGAGCATAACGGAACGGTCATGCCCAAGGCTTCTGAGGGGAAACATATGGTAGTGGTGGTGGTGGGGGTTCGGGATGAGTTCGGGTTGGTAAAAATGCTACCAGAGCCACAAAAATATGAATACTTATCTATAATTTGGTAATTATAAAGGTAGGAACCCCCATGTGACGTACAAAGAGGTACATAGATATAAATGCAATATTAGGTCGTATACAGTGCAGTATTGAGTATACTTGTTTATTTTTATTTTTTAAATATAGCCAGTCGTGTGCTGCATGCCGCATGCCACGTGTAAGGAATCACGCCATTCGCATACCACATGCCGCGTGTAAGGAATGCACGCTGTACTCTTCGTGGGGCAGTGTCATTATCAAATCGCATGATTAAGTTCAGTAATACATCTTGTACTGACACTGCAGAAACGGTAAAATAACGACTGTAATTTCACCATTAATAATTTCTAGAAATAGAACATAAAATTCCATGGTTAGTCATCTTGTATCTTACAATCTGAGCATTCAGTCCAACTCAGTATATCAGATCATTAAAATCTAACATTAATATAAAGAGGCGTTCGTCAGAACGTGATAGAACGTCTCTGGAAAATACATAGTCGTGATTTTGACAAAGTATCGAAATCGTTCCATGACAAGAGTCTGCGTTGCCATGGGGAACGACGAGTGGCCACACTCGGGTGTTCTTTATGACCTATTTGGCAGTTGATTGTAGCTCAACTCGTGAGTTGCCGCCAATTTACGAGCTCGCCATTGGTCAACAGATTGGGTCACCGAGTTTGTTGACATGAATGCCGCGGACCGCCGTATTTGGTTTAGTTAGCATCTGGGTGCTAACCCCCATTCGGCCTTCCGCTGTTTAAAAAATGATAGGTGTTGTTTCAGCAGCCTATTTATAAATAGGCTGCAACCTTGTTGTAGATTCTGTGGCTATCTCACCAAGGGGATCACACCTATATCTTCTGGTGAATGGCTAAGCGAGCATTCCTTACACGTGGTATGCGACATGCGAATGGCGTGATCCCTTACACACGGCATGCGGCATGCGCAACACGACTGGCTATATTTAAAAAATATAAATAAACCAGTATACTCAATACTGCACTGTATATGACCTAATATTGGATTTATATCTATGTACCTCTTTGTATGTCACAGGGGGGTTCCTACCTTTATCATCATCATGCTGTCGGTCGCGATGCGACAAAGACTGCTTTCATTACTTGACTGCCGCTCTCCATTTAGCTCTCTGCTGTGAGAGTTGTGTCCATGAGTCGGTCTTAATGTCTCTCAGCTTCAGGTTTCTCTTGATGGTATCTTTGAACCGGAGACGGGGGCGCCCTCTCTTTCTGTAGCCAAAAGACAGTTGAGAATAGAGGATCTGCTTTGGTAGCCTGTCTGATGACATCCTCATGAGGTGTCCAGTCCACCGGAGATTCTTTTTGATCAGAAGATCTTCCATAGAGGGCAGCCCCATCCGTTCGAGTATTTCCTTATTCGTCACTTTGTCCTTCCAGGTTAGCCTCATGATTGAACGCAGATGTCGCATCATGAAGGCATGCAGCTTTTTCACCTGCTGTCTGTACGCTGTCCAGGCCTCGGCTCCGTATAGTAGGGTGGATAGCACGATTGCGCGGTAGATCTTACCTTTGACCCGAATGGACACATGGTGGTTGTTCCAGAGTCTCTGGCGTAGTCGGCCGAAAGATGCGCTAGCCTTGGCCATCCTCCTCTGTATCTCAGCATCAATGCGTCCATCACTTGATATTTTGCATCCGAGATAGGTGAATTCCGGAACAGAGTTCAGCTTGTTTCCGTCAACCATGATCTCCTCCTCTCGGGTTCTTGTAGAGTTGGGTTGGTACAGCACCTCCGTCTTCTTGATGTTAATTTTCAGGCCAAACTTCTTTGATGCATCGGAGAAAGCGTCCACTATTTTCTGGGTCTCTTCAGCAGAGTGGGCAACCAGTGCACTGTCATCTGCGAATAGTAGCTCTCTCCCCAGTATCTGAGTAGTCTTGGTCTTCGCTCTGAAGTGTGCGACATTGAATAGGTCAGCGTTCTGTCTGGACTGTATATAGATGCCATCCCCCATGTCTCGGAAAGCCTCGTCTAGCATTGCTGATAGGAAGATGGAGAAGAGCGTGGGGGCCAGTACACAACCTTGCTTGACCCCATTGGTAACCCCAAACGATTCCGAGACTTCCCCTCCAGCACTAACGTTCGCCATCATTCCTGTATGTAGAGCCTCGATCATAGTTGTGAACTTCTCTGGGCATCCGTACTTCCTCAGTAGCTGCCATAGCCCGGTCCTCCCGACTGTATCAAATGCCTTAGTGAAATCGACAAATACCATGTACAGTGGTCGGTCCTGCTCAATGCACTTTTCTTGTAGCTGTCGGAGACAAAATATCATATCCACAGTGCTCCGGTTACCTCTGAAGCCACACTGTGACTCTGGAACTACACCAGGTGTTATGTGAATAGATAGTCTGTTGACTAGGATCCTGGCGAAGATCTTCCCTGCTATGGAAAGAAGAGAGATTCCTCTATAGTTCCCACAGTCTGTTCGATCACCTTTCTTGTAGATGGTTACAATGCTGGCATCCTTCCATGCTTGGGGTACAGAACCCTCCTCCCAGGCATTGGTGATTAGTTGGTGCAGTCTTTTGAGCAGATTGTCTCCTCCATGCTTCCATACCTCGGCAGGAATTCCATCACCCCCAGGTGCTTTGCCATCTTTCAGGCTGGCGATTGCTCTAGCCATCTCATCCATGGTTATAATTACCAAATTATAGATAAGTATTCATATTTTTGTGGCTCTGGTAGCATTTTTACCAACCCGAACCCATCCCGAACCCCCACCACCACCACTACCATATGTTTCCACTCAGAAGCCTTGTGCATGACCGTTCCGTAATGCTCAGTCGCCTCTCCTAGTGTTAAACTAATGGACACATCAGACTCAGGTTTCTATTCACACCCTGCGTGCCGCATACCGCATGCCGCACCGATCGCTACATGGACTGATCGGAAAATGCATTCGCATACCGCATGTAAGGAATGTAGCCCATAGGTTTCAAGGCGTTTCGATTTTTTGTCGCATTCGCATTCGCATACCGCGTGTAAGGAATGTACCCTTTAGACTTCATATCGTAAGGCCCTGTCACATTACGGCGTATGGCGGGAGCGTATTGAAAACCTACATAAGTCCTGCGCGTGCCGGCGTATGATGACCTTTGGTGACCTCTTGGGTGGTTTTGAGCGTATGTGGAATCTATGAGGAGCGTATGGGAGCGTGCTGTGACATTTTTGATTGGCATGTGGAGTGTGCGAGTAGCGTACGAGTAGCGTATGCGTAGTATATGAGCGTATGAGTAGCGTATGCGGAACCTAAGCGGAACCTATGCTTAGCATATGCAAAGCGTATCTTATCTTAAATAAACTGAATAATTAGTGTTCAATATTTGTGTGGCATCCAGAGTAGGACGGTCCAAACATGTGCTCCAACCACTATCAAAAGCGACTCCCTGTTAGGAAGCAGTCTCCATATATGATATATGAAGAAATGGGATGGTGCAAACATGTAGGACGGTCCAAACATGTGCTCCAACCACTATCAAAAGCAACTACCTGTTAGGAAGCAGTCTCCATATGAAATATGAAGAAATGGGACGGTGCAAACATGTACACACACACACCCACTACACAGACATGTACCTAGATTTTATCCTACATATCGACCTTAGATACCTGTTAGGTTTATTATTATTATTATTATTATTATTATATAATACCTGTTAGCCTTACTTACTTATTGGGGGGTTTGTGACCTAGCAGTCACTGGCTGCAGAACTGCAGCATTAATAAACGGCGGACCTGTTAGGAAGCAGTCGCCATGAGAAATATGAAGAAATGGGACGGTGCAAACATGTAGGACGGTCCAAACATGTCCGTTAACCCGGCTCAGATCGATGTCGAGACCTATGGCATACGCTTTGAATATGCTGTGCATACGCTAGGAGTACGCTCGAATACGTAATATGTAGGTTATGTGTACGCTACATATGCTAGAGATACGCCGGTGACGCAAGTTGAGCGTATGCGTAGCATACGCCGGCATACCCCTAGCGTAGGAGGAGCATACGCCGGTGTATGAGGAGCGTATGCCGGCATATGAGAAGCGTATGAGTAGCGTATGAACCATACGCTCCCGTAGGTCGAGATTTTTTGAGCATGCAAAAAAAAATTTGGACGGACGGATGAGAGAAAGCGTATGGCGGTGTATGACGGCATATGCCGGCACATGACGCCTATGCATAGCGTACGGTAGCGTATGACAGCGTATGCCAACGTATATGACGTAACGCATCTACGCCGCCGTACACTCCCGCAAAAACCCCTAATGTGACAGCCCCTGTACCAAATTTTCAGTGGTTGAGGCCCACTGCTGTGCCTGGTCGCAACAAGCGATTAGGCCCAGAGGTGGCCACCTCAACACCGCCAAACGTGGGGATGGGTCTCACTGTCAACCCTGATACAGTTACTGTGGTCAGTTCGCTGACACACGGTATGTGCCATTTCACCTCCACTGACTGGCGAAGGACAGAGTGTCACTTAGTGCGTCCGTTGTTACGGACACGACGCCCGATGCTCAGGCTAAGGGTAGTCAACATGTAAAGCTGGATCCTCAATCCTGGGCTGACACTCTGGTTGGTGAACCACGAGTAGA
Source organism: Branchipolynoe longqiensis (assembly GCA_030323885.1). Taxonomy (NCBI): domain Eukaryota; kingdom Metazoa; phylum Annelida; class Polychaeta; order Phyllodocida; family Polynoidae; genus Branchipolynoe; species Branchipolynoe longqiensis. The sequence continues at coordinate 6,504,428 of CM059195.1, read as the reverse complement.
ACCCATGGAAGCAGATGACAGTTTCGTCACGGTTAAAAGCCGCCGAGCTTGTGACATCACTGCTGAAGATGAGCCACCCTACCCATCTCCAGGTAAGTCGGTTAAATCTAGTAATTCTGATCGACTTTCCAGGATTAAGACGTTGAAGTCGCCCTCTGTCCGTGGTAAAGGGATGCAGGCTTCAACCTCGAGTGGATCCAGATCTACTGGCCCTCAACCTAGGCATTCTCGCAAACGGGTGCCTGCCAAGAAAATCTTTAAAAGGCCCGCATCTGTACAAGATTCAGACGGCTCTGTGGATTGGTCGTAATGCGAAGCATTACGTTTGATGCGAGGAGAGGAAGAGACCCTCCCCCGCCGCTGCGGCGCTGCCTCCACACCTCGGCCGACCCCCGGCTCGCCACCCCCCCCTCCCTCGCCACCTTCTTTGTTCCAGCGCTCGCGCCTCACCCGACGCCCGCTACTCGCCACCTCTCGCCCTCCCCCGGGCCGCCCGCTATCACACCTCACCTGCTGTCCCGCCCCCTTCCTCCCTTATAAGGCCGCCCGTCGGCCTCCCTCAGGCACTCACCCTCCAGCCGTCTTCCGCCTCTCTCCATTTCCTGCTTTGGCTCTACACCTCGGATCGCTGACTCACCCCAGCTCCAGCTATGCCTCAAGGGAAAGGACGTGGACGGAAGGGCTCCCGGGCCGCCCCCCGCACCCCGGGGCCCTCCCCGTCGCCCGGGAGGGACGAGACACCGGCGTCCGTCTCGGTCTCCCCCCCGGCGCCCTCGGACCGCGCCTCGGGCTCCGAGATCTCATCAGTGCTGGAAGCCCTCCAGCGCATGCAGCTGGAGCACCGGCAGGCCACTGCCGACCTCCACGCCCGGATCGACTCCATCGCCACCAAGGAGACCCGGCCCGCGCCAGAGGCGCCCCGGCCGGCCCCGGAACGCCAGCCCGCCCCCGCACCTCGGGCGCCTGCCACCACCGCGGCCCGGCCCCCGCCGCCGCCTCAGGCGACCCTCCCTGGGGCCGCACACGCGGAATACGAGAGGTACCACCACCTCTCGTCCCAAGCACCGGCCTTCACTTCGCCAGCCTACCAGGAGGAGGAGACCCGCCACAGCCCCGCCTCCGCGGCCGATGCCGTCAGGGACATCCTGGCATCCGCCGAGGCGCGGCACTCAACCAGACGCCAAGGTATTCCACTTAACTATATCTTCCCCTCCGACTTAGTGAAGAGAGGGCCCGAGAGGAAGCCGGTGAAGAGGGGGGAGGCGACGAAGGATGAATATGCCCTCGCCCTCCTCACCCTCATCGACCACCCAGACTTCCCCGCCCACTCCGCCCAGGGACTCCACCACCACCACCTAGCAGTCTGCCGCGACAACCTGATATACCCGTGGACGACCGTCCGCCACTATTCTGAGACGGTATTTACCGCCATCGCGGACGGTACCCTCCCCCACGGGTGGCACGACCCCGTAGCCCTGAACCTCCTCAGACTGGAGTGCCTCGCCATGCCCGCCCACTGCGCTGCCGCCCAACCCCGACCACTCGACCCCGCAAGGCCCCGACCCCAGTCCCGCGCCCCTGACACCCGCGTGGCCTACAGCAAGGACACCCACGGCCCACTCTGTTATGCCTGGAACCGGGACCCAAACTCCTGCACCCAGGCAGCCCCGGGGGAGGTCCACGGCCAGGGGGCCTCCAGGCAGCGCCACGCCTGCGCATACTGCGCTAATGTGCGCAAGGTGCTGACCAAGCACACGGAGGAAGCATGCCTGGCAAAGCGCGCACGGGCAGCCGCGCCCACCTCGCCGGCTTTTTAGAAAGCCAGCACCTCCAGCCCGGCCCGGAGGCCGCAGACCGGCCAAACCACCCTGATAAAGCCGCCCACCACAGTGTAACCAGCCCACCGGATACCACCCCCCAGTCGCCCGAGGCGCGGCCTGCCCGCCGCCTCGGCACCGCCGTCCCCATCGGCAACCTCACCCCCCTCGGGCCCCAGCGCCCCCTCGGCAAGGCTACCACCGCCACCGCCACCCGGCCCCAGTGCCCCCTTAGCAAGGCTCCCACCGCCTCCCGGCGCCACTCGCCCGTCACCCTCGACCCAGATGCCAACCTCGACCCAGGCGACACCGCCTTCCTCTCCCCCCCAGACCCCCCCGACCCGCCCCCTCACCCCCCCGACCCGCCCCCCGACCCCCCCCCACCGCCCACGACTTTGCCGCCCCCCTAGCCCGCCCCCGCCGCACCTCCTCCCCCGACCCCCGCGCTCAGACCCCCCCTGCCCAACCCCCCCCCTCCCTTGACGAGCCCACCGTCGACGTCATCGACCCCGACCTCCAGGCCACCCTCCCCGCCGCCCCCTCCTGCGGCCCCACCCCCCACCACTACCGTCCCACCATCCTCGCCTCCTGGCCCCACCCCTCCGGCGAGGCCTGGGACCGCTACCCCACCTTCCTCCACACCTACACCGCCCTCCGGGAAGCGGGCCTACCTAATTTTTTTGGCCGCCCGCATCCCCCTTCCCTCAGGCCTCCACATCCCTGCCTGGCGCTCCCGCCTCCAGGACTACCCCGACCAGGCCGTCCTCGACCTCCTCGAGTTCGGTTTCCCCGCCAACTACTCCGCCCCGACCCTCCCTCGGCCCACATTTTCCAACCACCGAGAGCCCCCGGAGTTCCTCCCCCACATCCAGGCCTTTGTTAAAACTGAGCTCGACCTCGGCGCCCTCATCGGCCCTTTCCACGTCCCTCCCTTCTCTCCCTGGACGCAGGTCTCCCCGATGATGACCCGCCCCAAGTCCGACTCGGGCAAGAGGCGGGTCATCGTCGACCTGTCCTATCCCCGAGGCGCCAGCGTGAACTCTGGCATCCCCCGGCGCGAGTACCTCGGGGAACCTCACGCCTACACCCTCCCGTCCGTCGCCGACGTTGGCCGCCGCCTAGTGTCCGAGGGTACCGGAGCCTACGTCTGGTCGGCGGACATATCCCGGGCTTACCGTCAGCTCCGCGCCGACCCCCTCTCCTGCCCTCTCTTCGGCATCTCCCTCGACGGGGGGACCTACATTGACCTTGCCCTCCCCTTCGGATGCCGCTCCTCGGGCGCGGCCTGCGTCCGCGTCACCTCGGCGGTGGCCTGGATCCTTCGGCGAGAGGGTTTTCACACCCTCGTCTACGTCGACGACTTTGTCGGGTGCGAGGGCTCCTACCTGAAGGCCTGCAAGGCCTTTGATGCCTTCCTCGCCCTCACCACAGCCCTCGGCCTCGACGTGGCACCCGGAAAGTGTCACCCCTCCCGCTGTCCGCCTCGTTTGGCTCGGGTTCGCCCTCGACAGCGAGGCCATGACCATCCGGGTCGCCCCTGAAAAGATCCAGGCCCTCGTCGACGACTGCGACGCCCGCGTCGCCCGCCCCACCCTCGGGAAGCAGGAGCTTCAGAGTCTCCTCGGTCGCCTCAACCACGTGAGTAGCTGCGTGCTCCCCGGCCGGAAGTTCATGTGCCGGCTCCTCGGGGCGCTGCGCAGCTGCTCCGGGGCCTCCGCCCTCACCCTCGCCGACGACGCCCTCCGGGACCTGAAGTGGTTTGCCGCCTACGGCCGCATCTCCAACGGCCTTCACCTTCTCCGGGCTCCCGCAGGCCGTCAGTGGGTGATAGAGTGTGACTCCTGCCTCACCGGGGGCGGGGCCTTCTCCCCCACCCACTACTACGCCCGAGGGTACTCCGAGGCCTTCCGGGCGCGCTTCCCGACGATTCACGAGCTGGAGGTGGTCAACCTCGTAGCCGCCCTCCGCGCCCTCCCCCCGGATGACGCCGCGGGGGCGACGGTGACGGTGAACACGGACAACATGGCCTCCGCCCTCGCGCTCGAGTCGGGACGCGCCCGAGACGCTACCCTCGGGACGTGCGCCCGGGAACTGTGGTTGATGGCGGCCACGGGTTCCTTCGAGCTCCGGATCGTCCACAAGCCCGGGGCGGACCTCCTCCTCGCCGACGCCCTCAGCCACGCCCACCTACCAGGACCCTGGGACGCGACGGTCCGCGCCGAGGTGGCCCGCCTCGGGCTTCTCCCTGTCAGCATCACCCATGACGCCTTTCCCTTTTTCCCCGGTCTGTAGGTTTCCCCCTGGACGAGGTAGCCGCCGTCTCGCGGTTCCGTGCCGCCTCCCTCGCCCCGGCGACCTGGAGGAACCGCCGTCGCCAGGCCGAGGAGTTCGTCGCCTACGCCGTGGCCCGAGGCGTGGACCCCCTCGCGCCCTCGCCCTTCGACGTCGCCCGCCTTCACTGCCGCCCTCTACCTCCGCGGGCTCGCGCGCGCCTCCATCAAGAACACCATCTCGGGCGCCCGCTCCTGGGTCGAGGGCGCCGGCGGCCTCACCTCGGGCTTCGACGCCCGCCTCCCCAAGGACGTCTGCCGAGGCGGGGAACGGGCCTCCACTCACCTCCCCCGACAGGCGCCGCCCCTGACCCCGCAGCAGCTCGCCCTCGCCGTCAGCCACCTCTCCCGAGCGGGGCCCGCCTCCCTCGTTCCTCGGGCCGCTCTCCTCCTCGGGTACTTCGGGATGCTGCGGCAATCCAACCTGTTGGCCCCGAGCCCCGAGGGGTGGGGCGGCCCCCACACCCTCACCCGAGACGACGTCCGCCCCGCGCCCGGTGGTCTGCGCCTCCGGATCCGCAGCTCCAAGACCATCTCCATCCCCTCGGGCGCGGTCGCCCTCTTCGTTCCTGCCATCCCGGGCTCCGCCCTCTGCCCCGTGGCGGCCTGGTTCGGGGCCGTCGCCCTCTGCCCCGCTGCACCGGACGCCCCAGCCTTCATAATGCCCTCGGGCCGCCCCCTCGACCCGCGCTCCCTCACCGCGCTGCTCCGGGGGGCCCTGTCCGCCCAGAGGGTCCCGGCGCCCGAGGCGTTCACACTACACAGCCTCCGCCGTGGAGCCGCCCAGGCCTGCCAGCGCGCCGGGGTCCCCCTCGCCGAGATCATGGCGCAAGGGACCTGGACCTCCACGGCGGTTCACGCATACGCGCCCCGCCTCGCGCCCCTCGAGCCCTCTCCGCCGTTTTGGTGGAGGGCTCCTCGGCACCCCCTCAGGCCTCTGACATTTGACCTGACCCGAACTTTCACCTTATCTTGCTCCTTATGAGCTTATCTTCTTACCTCTGTATTTTTGTGCATTTATAAACACTTGCTTTCTGTGCATTCATAACACTTGCTCCTTCTGAGCATACTTGCTTTACTGACTTGTTCCTTACCCTGTATGGTCTTTGAGGCGTGAAATAAAAACGCCTTCTTCCACCCCCGCCTTGCTTTCTTCCTTTTCGCGCATCGGTCGTAATGCGAACGATTACGTTTGATGCGAGGAGAGGAAGAGACCCTCCCCCGCCGCTGCGGCGCTGCCTCCACACCTCGGCCGACCCACGGCTCGCCACCCCCCCCCCTCCCTCGCCACCTTCTTTGTTCCAGCGCTCGCGCCTCACCCGACGCCCGCTACTCGCCACCTCTCGCCCTCCCCCGGGCCGCCCGCTATCACACCTCACCTGCTGTCCCGCCCCCTTCCTCCCTTATAAGGCCGCCCGTCGGCATCCCTCAGGCACTCACCCTCCAGCCGTCTTCTGCCTCTTTCCATTTCTGCCTCTCACCATATCTTGCTCCTTATGAGCTTATCTTCTTACCTCTGTATTTTTGTGCATTTATAAACACTTGCTTTCTGTGCATTCATAACACTTGCTCCTTCTGAGCATACTTGCTTTACTGACTTGTTCCTTACCCTGTATGCTCTTTGAGGCGTGAAATAAAAACGCCTTCTTCCACCCCTGCCTTGCTTTCTTCCTTTTCGCGCATCATGCGTCTGATGAGGAGGAAACTCCCCAAGTGGACCCGACCAGTGCTCCTGAGTTCAGCAAGATGGCATCCCGTCTTCCACGCTTGGAGAAAGGTGAGCTCTTATGGGATTGTGATATCCCTAAAGCTGTCATTCCTCCAAGGTATCCTAAAGAGGTTAATTGTGTGTTCTTGGCCCCTTGCCTCTTAGGAGAGCAGCTGAATTGGGTTTGTTACAAGAATCTGCATTAGGGGAGAACTATTTCGACCCTGAACGTCCTGCCCTTAGGTTAGCTATGTACATGCTACCCAATACGCCAAAAGGCAGACATAAATTACGTCTTCCCCCTATAAATCGCCCCAAAACTGAGGAGAGTGACGAGGAAGATTGGGTTGATGACGACCAGTCAAGCCTTCAGTCCTATGTAGATCAGTTAAATCGATTACTTAAGCAGAATCATGGTTTAACTGGGTCTCTGTATGGATCGGAGGATATTGCTCATCTCCGTTTCCATAGACATACATTTAGATCAGGTGACCGTTGTTTACACTGTGTTTATTTCTTGATGCGTGGTACATCTATGCCAGAAAATCTGAAGCATCCCAAACGTAAATATAATCGTTGGGATCGTCTGGCTCGTCACATCTGTGAAGAGCATTTGTACACTGTGCCCAGGTTGTCGTGCGACGATCACAAAAGTACACCCTGCCCCATGTTCAAGGAATGTAAGACAGCCTTCTCCACCCCACGACAAAGTTTGATGCTGTGCCACTTAATGTCGTATGGAGTGTGTTCCCAGTCTGGTCATGAACGCAACCAAACTAATCGCTAAACTGGCACACGTTGCAAAGAAGCCCTCTTTGTCTACTCTTTGCCGGTTCACCTATGACCCGGCGGCGATAACCGGCCGGCGTCGTCAAGGCTTCTCTGAGGCCTTGAGATTACCACATGACGAGCACACTATTGCCGTTTGCGTGTATGGTGGTGAAACCATCAAGGAGCGCAGTAAATTTGCTTCAATTAGCCGCCAAATGGCTGGGGGGAGCAGGCACACAGACGACAGAACATCACAGTTCCTTGTCAACTGCTCCCCGACATGGTTCCAGTCTTCCCAAATCTACCAAGGGACGGCCTACCAAACCTACACAGCGTGAACTCACTGCTGAGAAAATAGATCCGGGCATATCTTACGCCCAGTCTGTTGCGGGAATTGATGACCCGCCATTGGAAAGGTCTGAGGACCACCTAGCCTTTGCGCACCACATGCAAGTAGTAGGCGATAAAGAGCGTGCTAAGATTGCAAGTCTTCAGCCAGCACGGCCAGCTGCTGCAGCAGAGAAACCTGCAAGCAGTACAGCTGGCCCATCCAAACATAAACCAGGGCCCGCGCTGGACCCTTCACTAAGCACAGTAGGGGTGATCACTCACAAGTCAGGTCTGCAAAGACCTAAAACGTCGGGCTGTACCTTCAACTAGCGCACTACAAACGCGGGATGTTGCACATGGGACGATTACCATTAACCCGGAATTGTCCATTGAATCTAAGAGATTGTTGGAACGGTACGAGTGCTTACCACCCACTTCTCAACAGGCACTGCAAATAGACTCAGGCATTGAGTCTACGCAGACACTGGATTTGTAAAAAAACATAATCAGTGATATTTCTGCGTACTGGTTAAACCGCCTGGAGGTGGTTAAAGTATCGCAAGCTCACCTAATCTGGGAAGCCCTGAACAAGAAATTTCAGGCTGCAACAGAATGCGCTAATGCAGAAGAGAGCTACAAATTTATGATGGCCCAGCACGAAAAACAGAATCGTGCTTGGGCTGATATGAATATGTATGAAGTTTGCATTAACCTTTGGTGTGCAGGCTTTGGACTGGGACGGTAAGACAGAATCTCTGAACTTGCTGAGGGTACCAGCTGGATAATTACTCTTTTATAAGGGGCGAATTAACCAAAACTTGTAAGAAATTCTTTTCTGAGGGGAACAGCTTGCCAATAATGATAATAAAATTTCTATAAAGATAAACATAAAAATTGAACCATTTATTTCTGAGGGTAACAAGGTATTTATTATAAAATATTGTATAAATAACTAGCCGTTCTCTCTGAGGGTAACAGCTAGTTAAGCATGCATGTAAATTGGGGCTAAAAGTAGAATATTAATGTGCGTTATTTGGTCATGTGGAAGGTTACGGGATGATTCAAAATTTAAATATAAAGAAAAGAAAATATTAATAACTGCTCATGAAATTAAGAATGGGATCCCATTCAAAACCGACCACTCGACCAAATGTAAATATGTATGTATATGTATTATATCGATATTATCCAAGAAACATGGTTATAGGAAAATTTAGTAACTGTAGTAGCAAATAAATTAGTTCCTACGCAGATTTAATAGGTCATATAAACTAGTTTTAGGCATTTCAGCTCATTCCAGTAAAATAAAAAACAGTTAATTTAACACAAATCTCTCCAGTGTCTTTTGACACAAAAGGAAAAATTCTGTTGCATGTGGATCTTTACTAGCAGCCACTTCAGTAGGTCGTTTACATTCGGATCCGTAGCATAAACACATACCCGTTCCTTTCAAAATCAGTATCACCATGGTGGGAGGCGTTGTTGGTCTGTCGTAAAGGAAATCTTCGGAAATCTTTGCAGCCAGCCGCTCATAGATAACAGTGTGTAAATCTTGACATTCCCATAATATAAAGAACAATTAATTTATACACTACTATAAAGAGTAACATTAAATAATTGAACCATTTACTTTCTGAGGGTACCGGCTGGATAATTACACTTTTATAAGGGGCGAATTAACCAAAACTTGTTAGAAATTCTTTTCTGAGGGGAACAGCTTGGTATTAATAATAATAATAATAATAATAATAATACAAATAATAATAATACACTACTATAAAGATTAACATTAAATAATTGGACCATTTCTATTTCTGAGGGAAACAGCTTGGTCATATTAATACACTACTATAACGTCTGACATTCAACCAGCCGCTCATAGATAACAGTGTGTAAATCTTTACATTCCCGAAATATAAAAACAGTTCATTTAACATAAATCCCTCCAGTGCCTTTTGACACAAAGCGTCACATTTTGCTGCATCTCAATCTTCGCAGGAAGCCGCTTCAAAAGGTCGTTTACATTCGGATCCGTAGATTAAACTTATAGTTATACCCATCCTTTTAAACATAGGAGTCACAATGGTGGGAGGCGTTGGTCTGTCATAATGGAAATCTTCTGAAATCGTTGCAGCCAGCCGCTCATGTGCAAATCTTTACTTTTCACATATTTATAGGTTAACCTGAGCAGATTCAATTTAGATGCCTGTAGTAGAAAATAAATTTAGATGTATTAGTCATTCGTGGGTTTCCCCTTGTTAAATGCGGTTTAGGGTGTAGGGTGGCCCGCATATTCAGGGAGCATGCCAGTATTAAGTAAAGAAGCCAGTGTTCTATATTATTGAAACAGCATTATCGATTTGCTTTGGACGAATGGTCTGGTCCAATGGTACCCGGCCTGCTATCTGTGGAAGGCAAGCAGCTTAGCTGGGACATCCACGTTAACGAGTGACAACCTAGACGAGGAATCTGGGGCCCGCACTTATATTGATCCCCATACCGGATGGGCGGGTGTTACGCCAAGTCCCGGAAACTTGGATTTAATTTCAGACACCCGCAGAGGCAAGTTTTGTTGTTGTTTATTACAGTAAAAGAATGGTAGGTAGAAGAGACCTTTGCCATCGCTGGCGATATGCCACTCCGGATGGTGACTTTTAAGTTTATTAGTACATTGAAGGTACGTAAGCGGACATTGCGATTATTGTCGTGTCACTGGTAGGATGTATAGTCACACGTTTACAGGTGACAACCTAGACAAGGAATCTGGGGCCGCACTTATATTGATCCTCATAGCTGGTGGGCGGGTATTACGCCAAGTCCCGGAAACTTTGATTTAATTTTAGACACCCACAGAGGCAAGTTTTTTTGTCGTTTATTACGGTAAAAGTATGGTGGAAGGAAGAAACCTTTGCCATCGCCGGTGTGGTGGTTTCAGCGTGTTCCCGTGCTCAGAGGTGTCCCTCGCTTCTGCGCTGCTTCTGCGCATGCGCGGATTTTGCATCAACTCGGGTCACCTGAGCCACTTATTGGCGCATGCGCACATCCTACAAACTCGGGTCGAATAATCGAATACGCTTCTCCGCGCTCGGGTGGACAATCTTTTTTTTTTTTTTAATAACCGATAAAAATACAGCAAAATAGGATTTAAAGTATTTTATGATGGCCCAGTTTACCTATATTTCCATTTAATTAATCTAAGTTATTCTTTTTTTGCACATGGCACGTGTATTTGTCGACTCCACTCGCCGTGTTCTATTTGAATTTCTGACGACTCGGATGACCCGAGTCGCCCGGGTAGTGTTAATCGATTACGGCCATCCTTATTAGATTCTGACGCATGCGCAGAAGCGAGGGACACCTCTGAGCACGGGAAGACGCTGAAACCACCACACCGGTGTCGTGGTTTGAAAGCCCGGCCAGATCGGATGCCCGGCCGTGGCTTCTGCGAGACTATACTCGAGCTGTGACCATTGCGGGCTTGGGCCGAGCAACCCGCATTTGGAAATGCGGGCTGCTCGCCCGCATTGGCCATCAAATGCGCGGCCGGGTTCACTGCTGTAACTCGTTGCTAGGAGACGCAGGTTGCGACTTTCCTAGCAACGAAAGAAGGTTGAGCGCTCGGGCTCAGACCAATCAGACGTGTTGCTACACGCTCTGATGTTTTAGACGAGATTTAGGCTTCAATTGTTGGAATTCCAAACTGTTTTAACTTAATGAAATGGGAGGGGATGTATTTATTCGTATCAATCGTTATTAAAGAACTTAGATTGTACCAGTGGGAACATGGAAGTTGTGAGCCGTACAAGGTGATTGGAACGTTCCTTGCATTCTTTACTATTCTCCAGTCCCTAAGTATATTAACCGCTATGGTCAACTTGATATTGATATTCGATTATTCTATACGTAATTAAGGGCCTTCTGTCCAGCGGGCTGTATGAGGCTGATCACCCCCCTCCGGGGACATAGGAACCAACTTCTTAATAAAAGCACAAATTACAATAATAACATCTAGCTAGCTAGGCTGTTTATAAGTGACAACGGCGGCACACCATAGAGTGTCTGCGTTGGTCTGGACTATCTAAAGTATTACATAACAAGCTAAATGGCAGGGAGGAGAGCCAGTGAATTAAGGGAATAATTAATATACGTCTATTAAATGCGGGAAGAGGGACAATCTGTATCTCTATCGCACTCTGGCTTTCCGCCCTTAGCCCTGGTTAAACAGCATGAAGGCGGTCAACCGGCGGCGGCGGCGGCCCGCGGCAGGCCCAGGAAATTCACATGGAAATTATTATGGAAAATAACACATAGACTCGCATTAGGCTGAGAGTGCCTCAAACGGTTAAATATATATATTTTACCTCAGTATACAGCCTCAGGCTAGGGAGAGGGAAGCACATCCGGTCCAGCAATTACCATAAACAACTCACGACCGGAGGACGTTCGTTGAGTTGCTCCGACAAGATTTATCTACAAGAAGTGATTTAACCGTAAGTAGATATAAAAACTTTGGTTGAGCTTGTTTATGATGCATTATAGCATCTAGATTTGAAAGTTCAGTTTGGACTAGATTAGCGTTTATAATAATACAGATAGAACAAAGGATTCTTTGTACTCGAAACGAAACCATGGTTCTATCGACCCACTTTGATATGGGTAGAGATGTTGGCACGGTCACATCTCCTGTGGAGATTCCCTCAGACCCTAATAGAGGGTGTTGTTGGGTATGATCCTGGGTTTCTTTTATAGATTCCCCTTTTGAAGAAGGCGTTCCTCCGAGTTTCGTAGCATTTTCTCCAACTTGCTGGTGCAGAATGCCGCAGGAGGGAGAAGTGTACGGCCCAGAGAGGTGGGAGGTCCTAGAGGCCTACCCCTCATATGGTTGGTTTCGATACCACACACCTACGACAATACACTTAGCTTATCACGCCTGTACTGAGAACGGTGTAAATACGTTACTCAATACCACATAGATCCTCAACCCAGGTTAACCTGGCATCACTTCGGTGTTCAGTTGAGTTGATTCCGGTTTAATAAGTAATCTTTTTTGGTTACAGAGTACCGATGGCTACAAAGCGAAACAAACTGCCGCCCGCTGCAGCGGAGGGACACGTGCCCACCGGCTATGATTCGTCGCCGGGGTTGACGGCTCCCCCATCTCCACAGCCCGGGGCTGATGTCGTTTCTGACCGGGATAGTGATGACGGGCCGACTTATCCTGTTGACTTGAAAGCCCAGATTGTTTGTTTGTTTGTTGTTGTTTTACGTCTTAGCAACATCTAAGGTCATATCAGGACGGGTACCGACTTGTGACAGTGCGTACTCATGGCGACTTTATAGTGCTGTCCCACTGGGAAACCAGGCCGCCGGCACCATGACCTGGTATCCCAATCAGTCACATTATCCTGACACTGAGCACACCAGTCCTTGCACTATCCTAATAATGCCGAGCGCCTGGCTAGGAAGCAACAAGTATCAATTTTAAAGTCATTGGTTTGACTCGACCGGGACTCGAACCCACGACCCCACGATCTACCAGCACGGGAGACGGACGCTCTAACTCATTCGGCCACCCCGTCTGGTCTGAAAATTCGTAAGTCAAAAACAATTCAATTTTCGGAAAGGTCATTAGTCATTCCTATAGCTCGGTGTGTAGAATTGGAGGTATGCGCAGTCCATTGGAATGAAAAACATTTTGAGGATAGGCCGGCCGCTGGGGATGAGTTTGCTTTTCTATTACCAGACAGTAAGGGAGGTAATTTCCTTTAACCTATGAAATTTACCAATCGACATTAAAATTATTCGGAGGTCGAGTAGGATTAAATGTTGAGTTATTATCATCGCACTCTTTACGAAGAGGTGGATGCACGTATTTGTCAATGCATGGAGCCTCATTGGAGGAGATACATACAAGAGGAGACTGGAGTAGGAATGCGGTTTTTGAATATTTAAAGACGCCATTGACTACAAGGATAATGAATGACATGAGAGTGGCAGCCAGGTTGGCTGATGAAGTTAATTGAGTTGGGTTGGGGACCTGGAAGGTTTTGGGCATATTTATCAGTCCTGCCAGATAAAACTAGTACTCAGCCCAACTCGTGTATTGTTACCGTTCTGTCGCAGTGACCTTTATGTGATTTATAATTAAATTATAATAATATAAATAACGGAGCTCACATATAGGTTTTATTATATTTATTATTGTTCGTACATATTATTACTGTATTAGGAGTCGCGCGCCAACCGTCTTCAGCACGCCCGCAGATGGGGCGCCACCTGTATTGCACCATATTTGATTCACTTCTCGCTGAATTTCAATTTTTGTAGGTGGCCATATTTATCAGTCCTGCCAGAGACTAATAAAACTAGTACTCAGCCCAACTCGTGTATTGTTACCTTTCTGTCGCAGTGACATTCATAGACAAAGTTGATCGCACTCCTGGGGAATTTAAGCCTAATGGTGACATCGGAATGATTCTTGATTTAACTAAATTAAATGAATTAGTAGAATATCGCCATTTTAAAATCTTCTCTTTAGAAACTGCCAGGGATTTGGTTACTCCTGATGCATGGATGGCCAGCGTAGATTTACAGGACGCGTATTATACGGTTCCTATTTACACCGAAAGTTTCTGAGGTTTATTTCGGTTTGATTGATTGATTGGTGGTTTCTTTACGCCGTGTTGGCAGCATAGGCCATATTCACGGTGATTTATTTGGAAGGATGAACTTTTCCAATTCACATGTATGCCAAATGGATTAGCTTGCGCCCCACGCCTTTTTACTAAATTGTTAAAGCCCGTTTTTTCCGGCTATGGCTAGAAAAGGGCACACTGTGTTTCCATACATAGATGACTCATTTATTGTGGCAAATGCTGTCGGTCCTGACAAGACTGGGATTTTATATTCATGAAAAGAAGTCGGTGTTTTTACCGATGACCAAACTTAAATGTTTGGGGTTCATTGTGAATACACATGCGATGACGGTTTCACTTCCGAAACAGAAACTTGAGAAGTTTCTAGATACTGCGACCCACTTAATCGAGTTAACTAGGCCAAAGAAAAGGCAGGTTGTTATCTTAATCGGCATAATGATATCATATGCCCCTGCTATTCTATACGGCAAGGCGCACATTAAATCTCTGGAAATAGATAAGAATTTGGCTTTGGCTCACACAAAAGGAAATTTCGAACGGAAAATGTTTATTTCTGAAGAAGGCATGCATGATATTAACTGGTGGTTTGAAAACATTCATAACTCTCCCAATCCCATTAGAATGGGAGAACCCAACACGGTAGTAACCACCGACGCTTCACTAGAAGGTTGGGGAGCACATCGCAATGATGTGGCAACAGGAGGGAGATGGTTACAAGATGAAATTTCAGACCATATTAATGTGTTAGAATTAAGAGCGATTTATTTAGGACTAGCAAGCCTCGTAAAGGTGCCACGAAATCATGTTAGAATCCTAACTGACAATACAACTGCCATGGCATATGTAAAGAACATGGGAGGGACAAGGTCCAAACCGTGTAATGACTTAGCAAAGATGATTTGGGGTTGGGCGCAGCGAAACCAAGTTTGGCTAACAGTGGCGCATATTCCAGGTATTCAAAATACACTAGCTGACAAAAAGAGCAGACATTTCCATGATCATTTGGAATGGGCCCTTAATCCGATCATTTTTGAAATTATTTGTCAAAAATGTGGGCGACCTGATGTCGACTTATTTGCATCCCGTAATAATTTTAAAATAGACAAGTATGTGTCGTGGCACCCAGAACCAAACGCCTGGCAGATAGATGCGTTTTCTTTGATCTGGGAAAATGAATTTTACTATATTTTTCCCCCATTTAGCATGATCAGCCAACTGGCCAGAAAGATCAAGATGGACAAAGCGCACGCAATATTAATCGTTTCCAACTGGGACACACAATCTTGGCTACCGGGCATAGTGGCGACAGCCACAGATTGCCTGCGATTCCGAAGATCCCCAGGAAATCTAACACACCAAGGCCCACTGAAACGACGCGGGGACGTGTCGACGACACCTTTGCTGGCATTCCTTTTTTAAATAACTATTTAAAACAATTTGGTTGAGACAAGATTACACAACAAAGAATAGTTTCACATGTATGGCGGAAAGGCACAGTTAAAATGTACACAACTTATTTAAGAAAGTGGGGCGTTCATTGCCTAATTAAGAAGGTTAAACCTATGAGCCCGACCATTACACAGGTCGCGAGGTTCTTACGTATGTTAGAAGATGAGGGATTAGGCTTCGGAGCCATTAATGCTGCTAGGTGTGCTTTGTCTGTTATCCTTCCAAGGATTAATGGCCAAACGATAGGGAAACATCAAGTTATTCACTGGGTTCTTAGATCGATTCATGAAAGAAATCCACCCAAACCAAAGTATAGTCGGTTTTGGGATGTGTCGGTAGTCTTCAAACTGTTTAAACAATGGCCATATAACAAACATTTAGATGTTAAGAAGTTAGGATTTAAAGTAGCAATGCTCCTCTTACTAGTAACAGGACACCGAGGACAAACTAATGTCGCGTTATCACTGGATGGCCTTGAAATAGATAGAAAAGAGGCCACGTTTGACTTGACACAATTGTTAAAGTCACACCGATTAGGAGATCCCATGTCTACAGTTAATGTAACAAGCTTCACAGAGGATCCAAAACTACATGTAGTTTCAGCCATAAGGGCATATATATCCAAGACGAAGGACTTAAGGACTTCAAGACAGCTGTTGATGAGCTTTATTAGGCCACACAAGGGCATTTCGCGAGACACGCTTGCACGATGGACAATTACAATATTATAATTGGCAGGCATCGATACAGACAAATATGCGTCTCATTCGACATGAGGTGCTATGGTTTCAAAGGCACGTCTGCTGGGAATTTCTGTTAAACGGATCGTAGCCCATGCAGGATGGAAAACCGCACGGTCATTTGCAAAACATTACAACAAACGGCTGGAAAAGTCGAGCGGTCTTGCCCGACGGTTACTGAAAGACTAGACTACAGAGGTGAGAAAACACTTTATTTTCCATTCTCATCGATTACTGATTTAACACTGTGATATAACATGTCATTGAGTAGTTTATAGTCGTGGACTAGGGAGAAGGAAGCGCATCCGGGTCCAGCAATCTTTACATACTTATTTGGATATAAAATGATCTCAAAATTCTATGGATACTATTATGTTTTTGTTTCGGCACAAGCGAACAATATAGTCTTGGCAGGGTTGGGCGGGCGGGCGGGCCATAGCCCACGACTATTCGAGGCTTGTACCTCAGGAAAACAACTGTAATCCCTCATCTGTACCCAGGTAAGATTAATATAACTATACTGTTTTACCTCGGTACTAAGCCTTTGGCTACTCGTAGCCCAGGGAGACTTATACGTAATCTCATTTTTGATCCTTTACTATTCTTTAACATACAATGTCTTAGTAGCAAAATAAAATTTGTGTGTTTCTCACCAGCCTTTTCAGTCGGTGAGTAATCGAGTCGCCAGGCCGCTTGACTTCTCTAGTCATTTGTTGTAATGTTTTGCAAACGATCTAGCTGTCTTCCAGCCAGCATGCGCCAGGATTCTCTTCACTGAGATTCCTAACTGTCTTGCTTTAGAGACCATGGCCCCCCTCATTGAGTGGGATGCATAGCATCCAGTGTTGACGACGGCCTCCTTAAGCACCTTAATGGTCCATCTTGTGAGTGTGTCTCTCTCTCGAGATAGCCTTATGTGGCTTAATAAAGCTTATCAAAAGCTGTGTGGAATTCCTTATTCCACGTGTCTTGGATATATACGTCCTAATGGCTGACACTACACAAAACCGCCTATCATCAGGAAAACTATTTACATGCACCGTGGACAGTGTGTCCCCTGTACGGTTCAACTTTAGTAATTGGTCCAAATCGAACATTCCCTCCTTGCCGTCTATCTCTAGTCCATTTAGAGACTATGCCACAATTGTTTGGCCTCTATGGCCTGTAGCTAGCAGTAATAGGACTGCTAATTTAAATTCCAGTTCTTTGATTGATAAATGCTTATTACTAGGCAATGACTTGAAAAGCTTAAAAACTACAGACACATCCAAAAACCTATTATATCTGGGTTTTGATGGGTTTCTCTCATAAACTGACCTAAGAAAGCAATGCACTACCTGGTGCTTTCCAACTGTTTGTCCATCTATCCTCGATAGAATGATTGAAAGTGCACATCTTGCTGCATTAATTGCACCAAATCCTAATCCTTCGTCTTCTAACATTCTTAGAAAACACACAATCTGAGCTATTGTCGGCTTTAATGGCTTAACCACCTTCATTAAACAATGAAGTCCCCATTTCTTTAAGTAACTTGTATATAATTTAACCGTGCCTTTCCTCCATGCATGTGAAATGAGCCTTTCTTGTGTAATTTTGTCGAGCCCAAATTGTTCCAAATGTTTAAAAAAATGAATTCCAAAACGGGTGTCGTTGACACGTCTCTGGTGTGTTGTTAGCGGTCCTTGATGTTGTAGATTTCTCTTGCCCCATGGGAAACTGAGTGTGTCTTTCACTCCCAATGCCACTGCCGCTAGCCATGGTTGTGTGTCCCACTCTGGTACTATTAGTACTGCATGCGAGCGATCCATCCTGATCTTCCTGGCCACTCTGCTGATGATGCTTAATGGTGGGAATATGTAATAAAATTTGTTATTCCAAATAAGAGAAAACACATCCACTCGCCAGGCCTCTGGATCCGGATGCAAGATAGATATTTTTGTAACTTTTTGTTGTTTCATGATGAAAACAAGTCAATTTCTGGCTTTCCCCATTTGTGGCAAATAAAATTGAAAATACTGGGACTTAAGACCATTCCAGATGATCATGGAAATGTTGACTTTTCCTGTCAGCCAAAGTATTCTGACTGCCTGGGATATGTGCTACTGTTAGCCATATTTCATGTTCCTGTGCCCAGTCCCAAATTAGTTTGGCTAATCGGTTACATGGTTTGGAATGCGTCCCTTTCATATTACGAATGTAAGCCATGGCTGTTGTATTATCTGTTAATACCCGTACATGATTTTTAGGTATGCAAACTAGTCTCCGTAATCCCAAATAAATCCTCTGAGTTCTAGTACATTGATGTGATTAGAAATGTCATCTTCCAGCCACCGTCCACCGGTTGCCTGTTAATCCCTGAGCACCCCATCCTTCTAATGATGCATCAGTCATCACTACCATATTGGGTTCCCCCATTCTAATGGGATTAGGTGAATTATCAATGTGTGACAACCACCACATAATGTCTTCTAAGCCTTCTGGCGAAATTGTCATAGGGCATTCAAAATTTCCTTTAGTGCGAGCCAACGCTAAGTTCTTATCTATTTCTAATGATTTTATATGGGCTTTACCATATAGAATAGCAGGGGCATAGGCTATCATAATTCCTATCAGCACTGCGACCTGTCTTATCTTTGGCATACTTAGTTGTAGTAATTGGTTAGCCGTTGTTGTAAACTTATCCAGTTTTTGCTGTGTTAATGAAATGGTCATGTCTGTGGTGTTAATAAAAATAAAAAAACACGTTAACTTCTTTGTAGGTGTAAATACTGATTTAATTTGATGTATGTAGAAACCTAAACTTGTAAATTTATCACATAGCTGGTCTACTGCTGTCTGACATTCCCGTTGCATTTGTGCAACAATGAAAGAATCATCCATATATGGAAACATAATGTGTCCTTTTCTAGCCATGTGCGAGACAACAGGTTTGAGCAACTTTGTGAACAAACGCAGGGCACACGCTAAACCATTTGGCATACACGTGAACTCATAAAGCTGTTCATTCCAACAAAACCTGAGAAATTTCCGATCAGGTTTATAAATCGGTACTGTATAGTATGCATCCCTGAGATCCACACTAGCCAGCCAGGAGTCTTGCGTAACCAAGTCTCTAGCCGGTTCCAGAGAAAACATTTTTAAATGTTGATAGTCAACTAATTTGTTTAACTTTTGTTAAGTCCAAAATCAGTCTAATCTCCCCATTTGATTTGGGTCTGGAAAAAATATTCGAAATAAATTCGCCAGCCACATGAAGGACTGGCTCAATAATGCCCTTTTCACAAAATTTAACGACTTGCTCATTCAAAGGGTCCCTTTCGGCCAAATCAAAACGGTATGGAAAAGGTATACCATGTTGTATTGTCTGTTCCATTAATGGGATCCTAACTCCTTCAACTAGACTAAGGATAGTCTGATTATTAGTAATATTCATCCATTCCTTTAGGCAATTATTAATATTCCCAGCCTTAAAATTGCTTATATGAGTTTGTGTTGCGACCTCTATTTGTTGCCTGGGTGGGGAAATGACTTCTGCGGGGTGAACTCCCTCTTGAAGGGTCTGTTCCCCTCATTCCAACAGAACGACTGCCTCTGACCCCGTTCCTCTGGCTTGGTAGCCTTAGTTGGTCTCGAACCGGCCTCCTCGCTGTCCGGTTCGACGGCTGTGAAAATCCTGGCGGGTCTTCTTGAAGCAGGTGGTACTCCCATCGGTTCCCTTTTTTTTCTCTGACTCCATGTGTTTCCAACATTTAGACCCCGTCTCGACTTGTTTGAATAAGTGTTGCAGCTGTCCCCCAAACATCTTGGTTTTATCCAAGGGCTTGCCCTTAACTGGTTTGGGGGCCAGGAATAGGGTAAATTCCTTTCCATCATTGTCCATGACCTTCCTTTAACACGCGACCTCCTTGCCAGCGTCCGTGCAAACTGACTTAAGGATGTTTACGAAACGTCAATAAGAGAGGAAATTGCTGGTTGCAGTAAGCAGCGCAATCCCCGCATCCATCTCTCCACACAGTGAAGAGAACTTGTTCTCTGACATCATCCAATTAGCAATCGGAGTAATCGCTGACAGAGCCGTGAGCACGACTTTGTGCACTGGGTGCAGGCACACCTCAAACTTTTTGCGGTCCTCATTTAGCTTCACATCGGCATCCATATCTTTGATGGCCGAATTGGGGATGCCCTTAATGCCTGTGAACCGCTCCGCCAGCTTGGTGATCACCTCGGCTGGCTTAAAAGGATGGTCTTGGTCTTCCTCATCATTGTGGTGGTGTTGATCTTCTTTTTCTTTTGGACTTTGATCTTCTTGACCACCTTGCCACTAATCTTGGCATACTTGCCAGGCCGTTCGGTGTCCGATTCTGTATCGGTGGTGGTCGATTCGGACAAGGAGTTCGATGAAGAAGACTTACTCTTCTTCTTCCTGGACTTACTCTTCTTCTTGACCTTCTTCACCAAGGGCTTCTTACGGGCCCTGTTGAAGTCATCGCCCTCAGATGAGTTGGCCTTCTTATGCTTGCGCTTACGCGCAGGCAGCACCATGGCCTCATCAGATTCATCCTCCGAAGAATCTTGTTGGTCTGAGAAATCCTCCCAATCGGATTCCTCCGACAAAACGGGCTACTTCAGCATAGCGTGACGCGGCTTCTCAGGGAGCAACTCCTCGAGCTTCAGCTGTACCAACCGCGCAACCCGTTCATCTAGGTCAGCAGGGCCCACCACAGGAGATTGTGGCGACCTTTGGCTTCTTGGTGGCGGTGACAGACTGTCTCGACCATACTCCACTTTGTAGCCATAGCAGCGCGTCTGTAAGAAACCAAAAACCCAAAAGGTTAGGAATCTATAAAAAAAAAAGTAAAACATGAGACTAGCGACAACTCAGTAATAACCAAAGCGTCTAGTGGTGTTAAATCTGTATTTAAACCGGCTTTAACACAGGCGTTCATTTAAAAAATGTGTCAGTCGTAGGCAACCGGTATGGCGAACCAAACCGAAACCAAACGAGGGGTAGGGACCAGTGTAGCGGTACCCTCCCACACTCTCTGTCCAATAAACTTCTCCCTCCTGTGGCTAATATGAAAGCAAATTGGAGGAAATACTACGGGACTCGGAGGTACGCCTAAAATAATGGGGAATCTAAAAGGAACCCAGGAATAAATCCTAACGATGTTAATGGCTCCAACCAAACATCTCACCGTTTGGAAACGGGTGGCATAAAAAACTAAGAACAATGGCGGCATTCTTCTAACAATGTTACACAACACTGGTAAATACCTGTAATTAAGTAATAAATCACATTCAAGTTCTCGAACTTGAAACAAATGCCTGCGAAAATAAATCAAACCAAAGTATGCCATCAAAAATGAAACTAACCTGGTTGAATCAGTCGTAATGTAGAAAACTGCAGGAGCTACTCCACAAACATCCTCCCGTTGTGAGTAGATTATGCTAATTGCTGGACCCGGGTGTGCTTCCTTCTCCCTAGGCTACTTCTGCCTCGGACGTCGCCCGGACCACCTGCCGCCCCCTGCTCCTGTCTGTGTGTTGTTGCCCATGAGTTGCCGTGCCGTTTGCCGTTTTCTAATTGCCGTATCATTCGTGCCTTATGCCGGACCCGTACTGTGGGCCTTGTGGTACTGCTCACCAACGGCCAGTGAACGCAAAGTGTAAAAGAAGTGAAGCTCATTTAAAGCGGTCGACACATGCGTAAACCAATATGGCCGACATGGAGAAGTCGGTTAAGGCAGAACGAAAGTCGATTGACAAGTTGCACCCAGTCCTGGCAGTAGCAGTGGACGACAGCGCATTCAGTGACGAAGAGAGACTTTTAGAGGACAGACTGCGCGTATTGGAACGGCGCAAACGTTTGGCAACAATGGCGGAAAAAACCAGGCGGTTGGAGAATGAGGTGCGGGATTTAGAGTTGACAGACAAGGACGACCGAGCAAGGACAATGCACAAACCAACAAGACGGCATCGTCGACGAACACGGTCGTCGTCAGGAACGTTGAGCGAACGGACCCCCAGCAGAGAGCATAGAATGAAAACTAAGTGGCCTCTGAAACACCATACGAAAGACAACAAAAGCGTCTCCAAATTGAACCTGCACGAATTAATAGAAGCGAACTGTCGGTGGATTTTAGATTATGAGGGCGCGTCTTTGGACGATTGTCGGCGCGTATTGCAACACATTGCTTACATGTCAAGTATAGCATGGGCAGATAGGTTTCTGTATGCCGCTCATGTGGGTTATGACACGTCGGTCTGGAAAGACGCATTAAAAGACGGCTTCGAAGTATTCGGCGCAGGGGCCACATTCGTACGCGTAAAGACACTATGGTTGGTTCGGTTGATGGTGCAAGCGCCTACACGAAAGATGGAAAATGCCCATGTTATGCTTACAATAAAGATGGCAGCCGCCCAACAACCTTGTCGGAATGCACATATGGCCATTGGTGTGTAAAATGTGGCTAGTCGACGCATAAGTCCATGACTTGCAAGAAATAATGATTCGACGCTGCAATTGACCACAGGTCTGGCTGCGTGTCAGAAAATTGTTTTGCCGAGGGACTTTTTGAATTTTTTGGGGATTGCCATATAGTTGATAGCGACCGGATCTCTGAAATTCCATAAGTTGCCCTGCATATTCCAACAATACCGGGTCAAGCTACAACCGTCTACTCAAACACGGCCGCCGGTGCTGGCAGGGAACTATTAATAGATTTCAACGGTACTGAGTCGTACTCAACAACACCCCACAAGACCAGTTATGTAATTGGAGCCTTGTCCCACTTGGGTGCATTCTGCCGGCGGCTGACTGGCTGACAATTACCGAGTGTGATACACATTTGTTGGTCACCGCCGTGGACAAAACACATAATATGGATATAAAGACATTTACAATATCATCACGTTGTAATTCCGGCGAATGTGACTGTACTCATTACATTGCGAATTGTTTAACACAGTTGAAGCCATGCCATCTATTCTGTGAATTATGTTTCAGAGGTAGTTTGGATTGGAACTGGGATTATATTTTGCACGGTATTGTCTTCGGGTTTCATGTTGTTAATGTTGATTGTCCAAGCAATTATTCCGTGCCACCCTCTTTTAAATTGACCCCAGATGAAGAATTGTTTATTAATGATAAGGTATTGAAGGAATTACATGCTGGTCCAGTTACGCGTCAACCAGAGTGCATTCATAACATGTTTTGTGTACCGAAGTCCAATGACAGTTATAGACTAGTGGTCGATTGCTCTAAACGTTATTTAAATTCAGTAAATAATTATGTAAAGTCGCACATACTTTTTCATACAAAGGTGTAGATTCATTAGTCAATCAAATGGCCAAAGGTGATTATATTGCGACCACAGATATAAAAAATGCATACCGTTCAATCGCTATTCACCCTCTGGATCGTCCGAAGCAAGGACTTTGTTTTAATTTTGGTAGTGGCTTGGAGGTGTTTCTGGACAATCGTATGTGTATGGGCTTATCTTCTAGTCCATACATTTTCACCCAAATTGGCGACTTTATCGTTCGTTGTGCAACTCGCCACGGCGTTAAAGCGGCCAGCTATCTGCCGCGTGGAAAACAAACGAACTCGGCGATTCGACGCCTAATGCGCCGGCGGCGCTTCTGCGCATGCGCGGATTTTCGCACGTTGTTTACTTTACATTCGTCGATTCGACACTATTAATATCGCCGCCAATGCGGCGGTAGCCTTAATAACGCTTCGAATTTAGGGTTAATTTAATGAAATTTCACGATTTGAGTATGTAATTCTGTTAAATATGATCGCATTCAATAGATTTCGGCGTAATCGGTCCCTAACACTGCCGGGCACAAGCTGAGAACCAGCGAATCTTGTTACTGTGTGAGCCTGTTGCCGGCACAATTTCAGCCAATCACAGCGGCGATTTGTATATTCGGGCGTAATCGATTATTCAACTCGGGTCACTCGAGCCACTGTCGTGGCTTCTGCGCATGCGCGGATTTTCGCACGTTGTTTACTTTACATTCGTCGATTCGACACTATTAATATCGCCGCCAATGCGGCGGTAGCCTTAATAACGCTTCGAATTTAGGGTTAATTTAATGAAATTTCACGATTTGAGTATGTAATTCTGTTAAATATGATCGCATTCAATAGATTTCGGCGTAATCGGTCCCTAACACTGCCGGGCACAAGCTGAGAACCAGCGAATCTTGTTACTGTGTGAGCCTGTTGCCGGCACAGTTTCAGCCAATCACAGCGCAGCTTTTGCATTGCAAATGGCCGCCGCCTATGGGGGCGGCCATTTTGAAGACAACAAACTGCCATTGCAGTTCAGACTAGCACTGCCCTGGTCCCATACTCTCCCCACACATACTTGGTTCATTTAAACATAAAAACTAAACAAGATTGTGCTTGGAGAGCATTTGTCGGAGTACGCGCAGTGTCCCAGCGAGCTATAGCTGGTCCCTTTAAGTCTGTAATTAATTATTTGGACGACTTCGCTGTCCTGAGTTCAGATCGAGATTCATGTGCTAATAACCAAGCGATAATTATGGAAGTTTTACCACATTTAGGTTTCTACATAAACTTTGCTAAATTAAAATCCCCTGATCAATGTACAAGCTTTCTGGGTATAGAGATTGACACGGTTGCATTACAATTGCGGTTGCCAGCAGCCAAATTAAAAACCCACCTTGAACCATTCCTAGTTATGCGTAGAGCGACAAGGCGCCAATTGGAGTGTGTAGCTGGGCGGTTGGCGCACTGCGCCACAGTGGTCTGCGGTGGGCGTTCGTTTTGTGGCAGGATATATGACGCTATAGGCGCATTAAAGCGCCCTTATTACCGGTTACGCTTAACAAACCTCTTTAGGCAGGAAATAAGTTTGTGGTTGGATTTCATCGACCAATTCAACGGCTCCTTGGAAGGCATGCTTGGAAGGCATGCTCCTGTGTTTTCAGTTTATACTGACGCGTCAAATTTCGGATTCGGTTCAGTTTACCTGAACGATTGGTGTGTGGGCGCTTTCAAAGACGACGATTCTGCCATTTTGTCGACAGAAGTTGGGCATCACTTTTCAGCGTCTGATGACGCATGTGCAGACGCTCACATTAACGTAAGAGAAATGTGGGCGGTTGATTCCAGTGCATCTCGTTGGCAGTCATCTTGGTGTAATCGCTCAATCATTTTCATGACGGACAGTAAGGTAGTCCAGGCAGCCCTAAATTCAGGCAAATCAAAAAATAAGGTAATTATGAATTGGATTAAAAGGTTATTCTGGGCATCATGTACTTACAATTTCGAGATTTCTTCTGCTTACGTAGAGAGCGATAATAACTCCGTTAGTGATGCATTAAGTAGGTGGCCGGATCGCAAATCTAAAATCCGCCTGAATTCAGCTGATGTGGCTAGCATACTCTGTTGTAACCATCTGTTTGATTAGTAATTATGCTCTACAAGTCTACCTTAACAATAATTGATTTTCAGGCTTGCACCAGGACATGAAGCTGTTACAAGAACAGTACTACGCGCCGAATTCCAGCTGGGCGGGTAGCATGCAAGTCCGCACCTACATGCCCTTTATTGACGAATTTGCTGGCATTCTTCAACCAATGCCATGTCCAGCGACACAGGTCGCATTATATATAACTTGGTTAACAAAGTTTTTGAAATATTCGTCCATTACCAATTACTTAAGCGCCTTAAATTTTTTCCTCAAGGCTGAAGGATTTCAGCCCATTGATTATCATTCACATGTGGTTAGAACAGTCCTCGGTGGGGCGAAGCGCAAGCTAGGTTGCGCGGTCAAGACAGCTGCCCCATTGTTACCGAAGGAGTTAATAACTATATTTTCCAATTTTTCTGCCTCACCGGGCCATACAGCCACCAGGGCGGCTCTATTAACTGGTTTTCGTGCTTTGTTGCGGAAATGCCAGTATACCGCATCGGATTCTATGCTATTGCGCAAAGATTTTAAATTCTATGAATGGGGAGTTATCGTAACAGTAGGAAAATCTAAAACCGTTCAGTTCCGTCAGCGTGAACTATTGTTACCTATCGCGAAAGTCGCAAATATTGAATTATGTGGTGTTCATTGGCTCTCAAAACATTTTGATGAATTGCTGGCATCTACTGACGCTCCGGCTTTTTTGGTACCGTCGTTAGACGGAACGTTGTCCGCTTTATCTTACAAGGCGTTACAGTCGGCACTCGCAGGCCTGAATTCCGATAATTATTCATGCCATTCTCTACGTAGAGGTGGATGTACTTTTTTTGGCTATGCAGGGTGCGTCATTGGAGATCAAAACCAGGGGCTTAGTACCGAGGTAAAATATATATATATAATAGAACATAACAAAAAGAACCCTGTGTTATCAAATACAAAATAACCTCAAAAACTATTTAGATATCTACTTTTTTAATGACAGGGTTGAACAATAGAAGATTGCAACAATAAAAAAGAACGCCACATTGAGAAATAAGTCATGGTCACACGTACAACGTTAGGCCGACTGCGAAAAGGCAAACTACATGAGTCGAACTAGCCACGTGTTCACACATATCAAGTTTTGAAAGTGTGTCGCGTTCAGACATGCACGTTAAACCGGCTCAGATCGATGTTTGTTTGTTGTTTTATGTCCTAGCAACATCTAAGGTCATATCAGGATGGGTATCGACTTGTGACAGTGTGCACTCATGGCGACTTTATAATGCTGCCCCACTGGTATACCAGGCTGCCAGCACCATGACCTGATATCCGACTCAGTCACATTATCCTGACACTGAACCAACCTTCCTTTCACCATCCTAAGAATGTCGAGTGCAAGGCTAGGAAGTGACAAGCAGGAATTTTTAAGTCATTGGTTTGACTCAACCAGGATTCGAACCCACAAACTCATGGGTTCGGATCTCCCAAATCAGGAGACGGACACTCAACTCATTTAGTCATTTCATACATACATATGTATATGCATACATACAAACATACAGACACATACAAACAAACAAACAAACATACATTTACAAACATACATGCACATACATACACATAAATACACACACATACATAGACAAATTGACAGTGACGTGCTTAAGCTGACTCAACTAAACCACTTGCATTCACACATGCAACTTAGGCCGACTCAGGCTAAGTCACCTCATCTAATCTACCTCGCAAAGCGGTTTACTTGAAGCAAACTTGTTGAGTCGAATCACCGCTAATTCGCCTCAGCTGCGCATTCAAACGCGCTTTTTGAGGCCACTTAGATGAAGCAAACTAGTTGAGGCGACTTAAGCTCCGTGTGTGAACGGGGCTTTAGATTATACCAAAAAAGACGATGTTGAAGAATAGAATATGAATAATACAAAGATACAGTATTGAATAAGAACAAAGAGAAAAGAAGTACACACCTTGAAGAAGGAGCAGAGTGTGATGTGTGGGAAGATGTTGTGCGCCCGGTTCCAGCCACACTGCGCATACGACGTGTGCCAGAACTCGAGCAGCTGCTGCTGAAGCTGACCGACTGGACACAGATACAGAATATAGTCCCGGGCCACCGACTCATCCAGTGTGGGGTCTGACACGTGTGACAACAGCCTGGAACAGTGCAATCCACATCACCATTAAAGTTCAACTCTTCACTAACCTGTCAAGTAATGGCAGTGCTCAGCAAGCGTACACCAGCAATTCATATGTTGATATGGTGTGTAAAGTGGAAGGCTAGTTATCACAGTGGTTAGAGCACCGGTCTACAAATAACTGGAACATGCATACATAGATACATACATCCCAGTATGCGGCAGGGGTTCACCGAACACAGGGATACATGAAGACGTCCCTGCATTATACACTGAAGTAGTGTTTGTTTGTGTTTATGTGGACTGCGGCCCACATTCGGACCCTGCATCAGGATAATATTGCTATTTGGAATAGTTGAAGGATAGTGTTTTATAGCCGATGCTTAGCAGAAGATGCACAGGGAAGCACATACTGTTACTGGTCAACCCATTGCTACTAGGTTAATATGCTCCTAATTATTAGGAGCATATCAACCTGCACTAATAGGCAGTGGCAGCGGCAGTGCCAGTGCCATGAAAACGACAGAAATTGTGCTTTTACTGCAATTTTTCACCAACATTCAAATGCTCATAGCCATTTCTAGGCTAGTAAATCTAGCTCATTTGGGGGCTGAACCCAAAACAAATTGCAACCGAAACGATTCCACTGGTATTCATTCAGGAGAAAGCCCCTAAAGAACATATCAAAAATCTAATATTGGGAAAAATAGGGAAATTAATTCAGAAACCTGGTATTTCATTATAAAATTATTCGTGTAGGTTAATGGATAGGCTGCAGTAATGATTCTTGATTCTAAACCTTTTTTCTACATGTTGTAGTTCAACTGTAACTTCGTCCCTTGCATTCACCACAAGCAGATGTACAGCCTAGACCATGTTTCAGGTATGTGCATTTAAGTGTGCTGCAGCTGGTTTTGCCCATACATCTTATAAACTACAGAAGTTCACCAGGGGCAGCTGGTGTGTGAGTTCTAGTTGTAGCCTCCCTTCCAACAATTTCCATCCCCAAATCTGTCCTTTCAACTCTGAGATCTGAAAGAACACCCATAAGGTGTACTTCCAGATGTTGCTGATGTTGGGGCAAGATTTTATCCTAAACAGCTTTGGCAGCCTTTCTAACCCTCTCCATGAAACGTTTGTATTCCAGAATGTCAAGAACGTCATGTTGGGAACCAATATGCTGAATAACTAGTGCAGCCTCTTCTTCCTGTACGATTTTGATCCTAGGGAGTGGTAGACGAACCACAGAATACCCAAGCAAGATTGAGAATTCTGAAAATCTTGGTGATTAGTTTCAGGGCTGCTACTTTCCCATATCCATGTAATCATCATGTGGTATCACATCCCATTGTAGCATGAATGCACAAAATGACCTCACACATATCCAGGCCAAGCCATTCCTGTCTTCCTCATGTTCCAAACTGCACATTTTGTGGAATATCATGTCAACATGGTAAATAAGTAGGACCAGTAGGTCAGTGTCATCGCCAAAACGACTGTTGGGAGAACCGTTGCTGATTCAAGAACTGAGTTCACTATCAATGTGTCTGTATCCTTTTGGCATATAATAGTGTGCAATCAACCATCTCCACCTTCACACTAAGCATATCTTTCTTCGAGCAAAGTCCATAAAATTGACACTTGGTCCCGTTCAACGAGACTGAGTTGAATCCTTAGTGTAAGGCCCATTTGTATATCGGTAAAAAACACTTTCCATTCCTTCTGGACACGTAAGTGTAGCTTTGTTAGCCTGTTGTGCCAGCAGAGATGAATCAAATATCGCTGGTGGAAATCTGCAGAGTTCATATTTGAATGTCAGCTAGATTCTAACCATTGGATGCAACAATGCTCAATCTCTGAAGCAAAGGTTGTGGGTCAATAGTAACTTTTTCACCTTTGATATCAATAGCTGTCATACAGTTCAAAGTGACTGGCTGGCACTTTGTCTTGAACGAATATTCCTGCTTATTTTGCCCAACCATTGACTTAGGAAGTCCCTATCTAACCTGTTGTGTTTGATCTATGCTGACCTTCCCATTAGCAATAACCCCATTCACAATCCCAAATAATTATGTGTCCTCAATTACGGGGTTCCACTGCTGGAAGGCCTCTAATAAATTGAATGTGTCTACTTTGTCATGCTGCTTCCTACTTTTACCCATGATTTTACTTGATTTTACACTGCATCCCTGTGACTGTCTGTATATGGGTCGTTCTCAGAAACTGTGTACCACTTGAGAAACCAATTATTGGAGTGTCAATATTTAGATTTCATCATTTAGCCCAATAATGTGGGAGATATTTTAGATCAAAAGTAAATGTTAATATTGTGTATTATGTATCTTATTGGGATGGATGTAGCTAAATAAATAGAAAATTACATCACTAATTTGTGACATTGTCAACAGCATTGAAAATAAAGTGTCACAAATTTAATGAAAACCTCTGTACAACAACAGATTTCACTTCAACTGGTCACATATACAATGTCTTCATTAAGTTGAAGACATTTATTTCTTTAAAAAAAGATAAAAATAATGAAATAGTTAACCTTTTTTGGAGTCATTAACATCGTAACATTTCGTAACTCTGTATCAAACACTGAGTAAAGATACAGTACAGGAACTATTTTCACCATTTGACACTCTATGTATGGACCCAGTTATGGAATAGTAAAAGATA
Organism: Branchipolynoe longqiensis; assembly: GCA_030323885.1. Lineage (NCBI taxonomy): Eukaryota > Metazoa > Annelida > Polychaeta > Phyllodocida > Polynoidae > Branchipolynoe > Branchipolynoe longqiensis. The sequence goes on along the minus strand of CM059195.1, from coordinate 6,474,367 downwards.
GTAAAAGATAAATACTGAAATTGCCCCATAACATTGGAATTTGAGCCAAACATTTGTGTAAAATTGTTGATTCCACTTGGACTGTTACCGTGCTAATATTTTTCTGCTTTTTTCTTTAATCATCACAAATAAGACAAAACCATAGCAATGAGGTTTCAAATTATTATTACTACTGTTTATAAAGCAAGTGACATGTGAAATGTCCTAAAAATGTCAAGCTTTGTGTGGAAAATATTTGATTTTGGAGTCAGATTGGTTTCCATGCTATACTGATATTTATTGGGTGTGAGCATCATTTGACCTACTTAAAAATGTCAGAATATGTTTATTTTCAATTATTCAGATGCAAAAGGACATACACATTGAGGAAGCTTGTATATATAGGGCTCTGACAGCATTTTGATTTTGTGGTACTGATGTCACAGTATTGGTACGCAACTGTATGGAAGTTTGTTAGAGATTCCCTCTCTTCCTCAATTTTGGCAGCAGTGCACTCAATTACTTGTAGATTAGTGGAAGAAACAGTATCAATCGAGAATCTTTGCTGCACATTCCAAATCCTTGAAACCCATGTATCCTTGTAATGCACAATGACACTTTATATTTACAACATCTGGGATAGCATCAGCTGATTCATTGTCACGTTCTGGTAATGGTAGATTGTAGGCATTTGCAACTCATATCAAACATGAAATCACCATTCCTGAAAACATGTGTCATACTATATTAACAGCGTAGATTGTCTCCAGTATCTCTTCTAAACCAGAACCAGCCATTAGATGGTCTATACTTCTGAGAAAGCTCATTTAAAGTGAAGCTCTCCTAATTGTATAACAGCAGACTTGATTCAACTTTCTGTTGGTTCTCAGAGTTTAATCATTGATACCCTCAAAGATAATGGCTGATCAAATGTCAGGATAGGGGTTACATCACACCGTTTGGCCTGTCTGCAAACATTGTAAAATTGAGTTAGTGCATGACATTTCAGTTTTTCATGGATGCTCCCCCTGAGGTACAGTTTGCATTACTCCTGACCAAGTCAGCATTGTGGGATGCCTCAGAAATGACACTTCCCATAAAATGTCAAGATTATATTAGCCCTGAGCTCCTTGTATGTAAGAGGTAACTTTCCAGTGTGTTGAGATGTGAAGTACTTCTTATCAATCCTCCCAGCCTGCATGATGTCTTTCATTGTCAGTTTTTCTCTGAACCTTTTTCGTTTCTGTCAGGGCAGGGGTAACTGTTGCCACAATCCCCTTGCCATGGAACGTACCACGACCATCCAGTGTCCTGGTATCATGGTCATCATTGTCACGAATGAATTGGGCATGACTAGTTCCTGTTTTAGGTATTCCCACATCACTTCCTTGTAAAGCAGCACTTCTGTCAAACATCTGTACCTCTAAGTATGAACACCCAAAGCCATACTTTGTATTAGGTATCCCAAGTGATTTTTAAATACAGGTCTGAGCTTAAAGCTCCATAGTCCGATGAAGCCTCAAATTTTCAAAATCAAAACAATTATCTAGATTTGATTCTACATATCTAACTTAAATACTGATGCACTTATTAAGTATTTGTTGCCATGTAGAAGGGGACACTGAGTCGATTTAATAGAGCCTGTTACTCCAGAAGCCTATGGTATCAGAGTTTTGGCATGCTTGCCAAAATTATTTTCACATGTTTGAATTTCAAATATCTCAAAAGGTAGCCATTTCAATTAAAAGTTACTCCAAACTAAATTAAGGTAGCTTATAAGGATCAATTTAATATAGTTATCTCAGAAAAATGCCAGAAATTCAAAACCATCGGACTATGCAACTTTAATTTAATGGATTTGATCTGTTAGGATATTTAATTTGAAACAAAATGATACTTCATTTGTCAAAATCGCTCTAACATTCAGGAAGATATGGGCGTTTTTAGGTTGTTACTTAATTGGGCCCATTCGAACCTAAAAAGATAGCATTTTTTATGGTCCCCCAAATTAAAACTAATCACCCTATCTCACTTCTAATGTTTTTTTCTGGTGATTCCATAGCCTATATAAAGAGAATCTAGAGATCTAGAGGTATGAGATGGTTACATTTCAAGATATGGATCTTCAAAAATGCTAAAAACTACAATTTCTCATAACTCACCATTTTTCAAATTTAGCTGTGGAGCACTTTTAGAGGTGGGCTTGTGAAAAAAATATGTACCCCAGATGGATTATTCTTATTTCTCACTGACTTATTGGTGAGTCTTGTCACCTCTATTTGTTTTCAGGACCGCATACCATTGGAAAAAGTTGATAGAAATAGGTCCAAAATGCTCCAGAGCTCAATTTGGCAAGTGATAAAATCTGGTAAAAAAATTAACAATTTTGAGAAAGTTTTAAATGACACAGAAAATCACCCGTACAAGATAATTGCATGAAATCGTCAGGCTTTATTAGGCTCAATATCTTCTTTCTATTTCCATTATATAAAAACTTTGATATATGTGAATTAATTGATATATGTGAATTATTTTAATTTTACAATGATTATGATCAAATCTGGCAAAATGCCCAATTTTGAGCAAGTTTAAAATGACACAGAAATCACCCGTACAAGATAATTGCATGAAATCTTCAGGCTTTATTATCATCAATATGCTCTTTCTATTTACAGTATATAATTTTACCTCGGTACTAAGCCTCTGGCTGCTCGTGGTCGAGGGAGAAGGAAGCAACATCCGGGTTCAGCAATTAGCATATTCCGCTCATAACTGGAGGAACGTTACGAGCAGCTCAGCAGTTTTTACCACGGATTACTCAGTTTCTACTGTAAGTACCGGAACATAAACTGTCATACGTGTTTATGAATGCTTATAGCACACGCTTATTAGTTTTCAATACGAGTGTTACTTGCAATAAGTAATTATTACAAGCGTTGTGTTTATCCGGTGCCGTAGATTGAGGCATCCATTTTGTTTTTGCCGCCCGTTGCCGAACGGAGAGACATGTTGACATGGGTCATTTCGTCGCTTAGATAGGATTTAATTTGCCGCCCGTTGCCGAACGGAGAGACATGTTGGCTGGAGCCATTTCGTCGTCATGATAGTTTTTTCTGAGGTGTACCTCCGAGTGTCCTAATATTTTCTCCAACTTGTAGGCGTTGAAGCCACAGGAGGGAGAAGTGTATGATACAGAGAGTGTGGACGGGAAAAGTACACTGGTCCCGACCCCTCGATTGGTTTCGGTTCGGTCCTCCGACCATTACACTTTCGATATACCTTAGCTTACTCACGCCTGGTGTAAAACTGGTGTAAATACAGTTTTATTACCCTATTTGGGCCATACGCCCCCGTAACACTGTTCCACTGGTTCAGTTACTCCTTGAGTTCGTACTAAACACCTTTTTGGTCGTTTTCAGACGACTCGAGATGGCAGCGAAGCGGGGTAGCAAGGGTGTACCACACACCCTAAGCGAGGGAGACGCGACCCCTGGCCGCCTATCAGGTGCATCACGTGACCGCTCCCCGGAGGCAGGGCCTTCCCAACCGGACGCCAACGAGCAGATGGTACGGCTCATTCATGAGCAGCTGCAACAGCTGCTCCCAACACCACCGCCTAAAACGCCCCCCAAACGGGCCTCTCCGTCCGACCAGTCTGACTGGGAGGACCTGTCCGAACCCCAAACTACCGATTCAGAGATCGTCATTGGGAAGAAGCAGCGACTCAAGAAGTTTTCGTCCGAAGGGGACGACTACTACCAAGCCCGCAACAAGACAAGGAAAGTTAAACGGTCTAAGAAGAAATCAACCTTTGACGACCCGCACCCAGGCACTTTCGCGGACATAACCGAGAAAGTGGCCAAAAAGATCAGGGCGGACAAGAAAAAGCGCATAAAACACCTGTTCCTTGATGCGCAAAAACTTGAGGGGCCATTTTGACACCTTCAAACTCGCAGAAACCCTCACAAAACTAGCCGAACAATACACCGGCATAAAAGGGATACTGCAGGCGACCATCAAAGAAATGGACGATGACGTCAAGATGAGTGAGGACCGCAGGAAGTTTGAGCCTTGTCTGCACACAGTACACAAAGGAGTGCTCATCGACGAGTACATGGACGAGGTGATGACGTGTCCGACGATCCCAGAAGGATGGCGCACCATCGCGGACCTATTCTTAGAGAAGTGGAACTTCCCCCATACCTGTGGCGCTCTGGATGGGAAGCACATCGCCTGCCGGTGCCCTCCAAAGAGTGGGTCACTCTACTACAACTACAAGGGGTTTTACTCCGTGGTCCTGTTGGCACTTGTAGACGCGGACTACAAGTTTATCTGGGCAGATCTTGGGGGTTTGGGCTCCGCATCTGAGCCCAGATCCACAACGAGTCTGAGCTGAAGGTGGGCACTGAAGGTGGCACAATCGGCTTTCCGCACCCTGAACCGATCGTGGACGGCCAGAAGGATGTGCCATATTTTCTCATCAGTGACGATGCCCTTGCCCTACGGCCGACCATGATGAAGCCGTATGGCAGGAGGGGGTTGACCAATGAGGAGCTAGGAGAGTGGTGGAGAATGCCTTTGGCATTTTAGCCAACCACTTCCAAGTGCTGCTGACCACTATGCAGCACCACTCCTCCACCGTGAAAGGTCATCGTCACCGGTTGCATGATTCTACGCTACCTCATGAGGATGCGCGACCCAGTGCTGCAGAACTTGCACCTGGATCGTCCCGAGACTGGCACCAACAACTTTGTCGCCGGAGCGTGGCGAGACGGCCAAAACCTGCCAGACATTGACATTCTACCTAACCCCAACATCGCCTCCAAGCTAGGAAAGGAGCAGCGCAATCTAATTAAAGACTGGGTTGTCTCACCCGCCGGAGCAGCATCATGGCAAGACAGCATGATCTGATGTACCAAAACATTGTATCTGTCTGTATGCACTGTGTATGTGTACTGCTATGAAATATTTGTGAAAAATGTGCTTTTCTTTACACTGTACAGTTATCGCTTATTTAGATGTCCGTTATGTTTTGACATGTCTACTGTTATGAGATGGTAATATGTTTATATCTCTATTAAAATAAACAAGATCAGTTTTTAGATATCAAAACACAATTACATGTTTGTTATATTCTTTCTATCCCTAATTAAAGTTATCTAGCTAATGAATTTGCTCTCTTTTTAAAAGAATTAAACCTTTGAAAGCATAACACAGGGAAAAAGAGGGTGAGAGACAGGGACAGAAAGGGGGAGACAGAGGGGGGGAGCTGAGAGAGAGAGGGAGAGAGAGGGAGGGAGAGAGAGGCGAAGGGAGAGAGAAGAAGGGAGAGAGGGGAAAGGAGAGGGAGAGATGGGAAGAAAGGGGAAGAGAGGGTAGAGACTTGTGTCCTTAATATTAATAATAATTATTCTTTATTTTCAATTTTACTTTAATTGTACTTTAATTAATCAAAATTACATTATGGCATGCCATTATTGAATGCGGACACACAAATTCTAGTTTAAATTTTTTTTTATTTACACATCTTGATATACACATATATATACATATACATACAAACATACAAAGATAAACAATACAACATAAGATTTTACTATAAGTACAAACTATGACTACATATCTACACATATATACACATATCTTCAAATCTTTAAAATCACTTGTCGTTTGTGCCATTGGATCCCGCCCCAGCTGGTAACATCGGGGCTGAGGGGGGGGGGGGGGGAGGGAAGAGGCCCAACACTCCTGAGATCCCCGACAAGTTCAATAGTCCATCGGACGTCGGATGATGCGCAGTCTCTATGGCAGCGGCCACCTGCAAGACAAAATAATATAATAAAATAACATAAGTAACATGAATGCAAATCAATCTTTCCACAAAAGACAACACAAGTCAACAATAAAGCAAAATATTTAACGATAAATGACAAAATTGATTGAGCAAGATTCATTACGTAAATAACATATATCGATGTCGAGTTCTCAATTTAACAATAACAACAACATAACAAGTCAACAATAAAGAAAAACAACAAATATATAACATTAAACAAATAACTTGATTTACCAAGATTATTAACATAAATAACATCGGTTTGTCGACTTCTCCAGAATAATAAGGGTTTTACAAGAATCCTAACACCCACACTAGTCAGAAGGATAAAAGATTATGTACTTGGGTCATTCTCTAAAACTGGGCACAAAAGTGTGACATGGAAACCAAAGGTGAAAACCTTCCAAATAATAACAAAGATCCTTCCAAATAATAGCCTAGGCCAATGTCCTATGAAGGTTTGCATGTTGTGGATATGTCAGAGTTGAAAAAAATGAATTTCACTTTATGAATTAGATCTTATACAAATTAGATCTTATAACCAAATTGAGCAATACATTAATATCACTCGTGTAACATGAAAATCAAAGACACATCCAGAACCTCATTTTAACATATACAACGTAGTCAAACAAGATTTTATTGATTACTGTTAAGCAGACATGGTTATGACTTACAAGAGAAAAGTTGAAAAATAAGTTGAAAAAAAGTTTGGTTACATGTATAGTGTCAACGTGTAATTTTTCACATATTCACTCTAGCGAAAAATCATACAATTATAATTTTGAGATCTTAGGTGGGATAAATTCAATACATGTAGAACTGCTAACATACCTAATAGACAGAAGCTAGAATAATTATTTGACTTGCTATCGATAAAACAAAGACTTAATTATCAGCATCGTAACGTGGAGACCAAATATGTTGTGCCCAGTTTTGGAGAATAACCCACTTACACTTCTGCAGGGCTCCGGCCAGTGACGGACGACGGACCGCAGGAAACTGAACTTCCGCATTATCCACTGCTCCCTCTCAGTCAGTTCAGGCACTCCGTCCCCGCTCTTCTTGGTGTCCCGGATTGACTTGAACCACTTCTGGAGATGGACAGCTGTCGTCCCCAAAAGCGTCGCCTGGTCCTCCCACATCTTCCCCTTCCTGTCCGAGCGACGGTAGTATGTCATCTTGACATTCCAGATGACTGGATTCTCCTGCAGGAAGTCAAGCATCTGACGCTCCTTGAAGACTGACAGAGAACAGTCGCTCTTCTTGGCCCTCCTTCTCTTGGCAGAGGACAGGCCAGAGGTGCTGGTGGAGGCTGAGGCGAAGCCGGACGCCCATGAGCTGCCCCGAGAAACAGGAGATGGAGAGCTGGAGCGGGGACGCCACTGGCGCGTCGTCCGTGACTCCACTTCCATCTCCAGCTCTTCCAATCGAGAGTGGTGTTGTGGAGAGTAGTGTTGTGGAGAGGCAGGTAAGGAGACTGGTGATGGTGAAGATGGTAAAGCATACCTCTTCCTGCCTCTCCCACGGCCTAGTCCTCCTCCAGTGGTGAGAGCAGCCCTGGAGGCTGGTGTAGCAGCAGCAGCAGCAGCAGCAGCAGTAGTGGTGTTGTTCTTAGCAGGCATGGTGGCAGAGTGAGGGGACAGCTGCTGCTCCAGGGTATCTATACCCAGGCGGCGACCCCCGACCTCTCGGCGATAACATACGCTTTGCATATGGTACGCAACGCATATGGCACGCATACAGTACGCATACGCTACTCATTCTTTGATATGCTAGGTATAGGTTGGTCATAGGTTACGTATACGCTGAACTTGTCAATCACAACTGTCAACCCACATCACAGTACGCTGCGCATAGGTCGGGTTACGCTTTGAATACGCCACCATAGGTTAGGGGTAGGTTACGTATAGGTTACACATACGCTTCAAAAGCTCCCGCAGTGCAAAAAGGTCGGCCTACGATGACCTATTACGTTTTTCAAATTTTTGCGGTAAATTATGCATACGCCACCGCCATAGGTCATAGTGTGACAGTCCCATAAGCTATTTCATAAGACTAATGCCTGGTACACACCTACCGTTTACGATCTAAAACTGCCCGTTTCGCGCATAAAACTGGGTTTTAGTCGTTAGGTGTGTGACCCCCTAGCACACTAGACGCATGCGATTCGCGTACAAAACTCAATTTTAGTGCTTAAAACTCAAATCGCAAGAGAATCGAAAAATGAATCGGGCCTTTCAAGAAACGCTAGATGTGAGCGGGCAGTCGTATCGTATACGGTATATGTGTGGTAGCCAGCGACCGGTCGCGTCTGGGTTAACGATCAGCTAATAAGAGGGGCGGAAAGGGTCATGTGACGTTGTCCGTACACAAAGGAAAGAAATGTCGGACTGGACGAGTGAGGCGGAGATTGCCATGGTCGAAATGTGGAGAGATCGCCCATGTCTATTCGACGTGTGTTGTCCCGACTACTCGAACCGGATAAAGAGGATCACTGCGTTGTCAGAGATAACGGCAGAGGTCGGACAGTCAGGTAGGCCGTTTTTTCCGATAGTATTCACTGTTTTTTTTGTCAACATTGGTGCGAAATGGGTCGTTGGCTGTAAATTGCCTACGACGTACGCTAGCTACCTACAAGTTGTTTACATGTCTTGTAAGTTTCCCGATTAAGGATTCACCCGGTTCTTGTAGTACACAGGTGAATGAGAACATAGTCTATAAACAACTTAATCGCGAAACTTATTTGCGAAAGTGTGGTTCCCGTGAGAGTGCTAGGCGACAAGATGGCGACCGCAGAACACCTTCTATTTGAAAGTGGATTAAACTAGATATTATAAGACATTAAAATATATTTATCAACTCAAACTTATCGGGTTATCAATAACACATATGTAAAGAAAACATGTTGCTTCTTAGATTGTGAAATTAGGTATCACTTAATCACGAAACTTAATCGCGAAACTTTTTCGCCCAACTTAAGTGTGGCTCCCAGAAGAATGCTACACAACAAGATGGCGGCCGCAGAACGCCGTCGATCGCACTTTCAAATTGCATTCAACTAGATATTATAATATATTTTCCATCTCACAGTTACCGCGCTATAAATAACACACATGTAAAGCTTAAATGTTGCTGATGTTAACTTTTATTATTTGGTAACTGTTTTGCTAGACTCATGCAATCTGTTTTTACAGCCACTTCCATCCAGAAGAGGATGACCAACCTCCGGACGCAATACACATGGTTCCGAAAACAACCTGCGTCGGGCTCTGAGGGGAGGCGACTGACCACACAGCAGACATGGATCCAAGCGTCGTTGTCGTTTCTTGTGCCCCACTTCCAGAAACGATAGAGTCTTACTAACCACCAGCTCCCCGCACCAAGCTGCAGCCAAGAAACTGATGAGGTAACGATAGCTATCAATAAATAATACATTATGAGTTCTTAATCTAATCTAACGGCTTAAATAACATTAGGAGTCAACTTATCTATATCATGGCCGACTGCCACGGCACAAAGCCAGTCTGAGAGTTTACATACTCGACCAAGTATTCTCTTTGTGTTTTTGCGCGTTGAGTTGAGTTTGTTCCTGAGGGTAGAGGGGCCTGGCTGAGCACTCTGTCAGCTCTCCAGCTACCGGGAGTTACATTGTGCGTCATGGGGTCCTCATAGTCGACATTTGCGGTGCTGCCGATCTTTTGCCGCAGGAAGTTGTGGAGCGCACAACTCGCCATCACAATTTTCTGAACCTTGTCTGGGGCAAGGGCGATGTTAGTGAGTAATACCCTGAATCGGTTCGACATAATGCCGAAGGCGTTCTCTACTACAGTCGGTAGTTGTAGATCCTGTGATCCAATCTCATGTCTCTGTGGCTGAATGGCTTCATTAGGTATTCCTTCAGGGGAAACCCCGTCCTGATATGACCTTAGATGTTGCTAGGACGTAAAAAAACAACAAACAAACAACTTCAGGGAAACGCATCGTCTGCTACAATGAAATGGCCCAGGGGCCGATCGTCTCTGGGGACAGGTTGGGGGGGTGGGAAGGAATCAGCATGCTTCTCCAGTTGTTGCTGTAGGGTGCACCCATCAAATACTCCTCCGTCAACTGACGCGCCCATTGCACCCCACATCGACGTAGATGAATCGGTAATCTGCGTCCATGAGAGCCATTAGAACGATGCTGAAGGTGTTTTTGTAATTATAGAAGGATGATCCGGAGTGTGGAGGTGGCTTGATATGGATATGTTTCCCGTCCAAGGCGCCAATGCAGTTAGGGAAATTCCACCGTGTCATGAACAACTCCGCGACCTTCCTCCACTCATCCTGGGTTGACGGGGTCTGCAAAAACAAAAAAACAAAGACAATAAAATATAAAGCATTTGTGTTAATTAATAAATTTTTAATTTTGGTTAAATAATAATTTGTTTCTCTCTTCACGCACGCAGGACGTCGCTGAGGAGACGACCAACAACGACGAGGACGTGGAATCGCAAAGCATGTCGTCGGCGCAAGGTCTCAGTATGATCGCAGACGAACAGGAAGACGTTGATCTACCCTCCCGAGCACCCCAAGGTCCACCCAGGAATTGGGGGGGAAAAAACAAAAGAAAGCGAGCGGACGCCGATAGTAGAGAGAACGAGTTGATGGAGCTCGTTCTTCCGAACCTACAGGAAACCAGCGCAGAGCCGGACGATGCCATCACCGTTTTCACCAAGAGCATTGCCATGAAGTTGCGCAAAATTACCGATCCACGCATTCTCCTTATCGTATAAAATGACATTGAGCAGGCGTGCTTCCACAACAGCATGAAGATGCTGGAGCTTGTGAGCAAAACGCAAGAAGACATTGCTCACTCAACAGGAACCTCGGGGACAGACGCCGCCGGTTCCTCCTTTTCTTATTTAAATTTGTTAGGTTCAGACGAATATAGCGACAATCCAAATTAATTCTATAAGTGCACCAAATATAAAAAGTCTATGCGGTTCTAGTATTTAGTTTCGCGATTAATTTTTTAGTTGTAGTGTGTATCAAAATGAAACGAACAGAAAACTTCCAATTTAAAAAGTAGTAGTCGGTTCTAGTTTCGCTATGTTTTCCCATTACATTTTCAGTTGCATTGATTTAAGTTTTAAGTTGCAGTGACGATTAACATTAAACTAACATAAAACTGCCCGGTTCGCGATATTTTCAATTGGTTTTAGTAGTCGAAAATCACTTAACTTATAACAATTAATGCGTTCTAGTTTTCGTAATTTAAAAGGTGTAGTCGGTTCTAGTTTGCCTATGTCAATTTTCACGTGTAGTGAATATCCTTATTTGTGTGAAACCCAATAAAAGAAACTTAACACAACCACTGTTACCTTGAAGTAGTCATCCTTCAGTGATTCGTAGATGGCGTTGCATGTATCGGGGACAATCTGGCCGATGGTGGTCGCCCCCACACAAAACTGGTAACTGATGCTCTTGAACGATTCACCTAGAAACATGGTAATGACTTTGGTAATGTCAGCAGAACTGGTAGCATATGCTCTTGAACGATTCACCTAAATGGGTGTGCATAAGGTCTTTGGTAATGTGAGCTCATAGCAACTATATCGACGAACACAGTCAGTAAAAAATAAACCATATCGTGGAAGAGACAGTCAGTCAGAAATTAACTAATGTATAAGACAAAGTAAATTCTAACCTGTGGCCAGGAATCGTAGTGTGATGGCAAGCCTCTCCGCAGCCGAGATCGACGCCTGAAACCTTGTATTCTGACGTGCGATGCGAGTTTCTACAAGGGCAAGCAACTGGTCAAACTGTTCCGACGGCATCCTGCTGTAGTTTGTGAACGCTTGTGGTTCATTGGCACGTAATCCAGACACCAGGGTGTTGAATGCTCCAAGCTGGTCACGCTGAGCAATGTGTGGACGAACCCACACTTGCCGACCTATCCTACGACGTCGAACGTGACGTATCGCAAGCAGTGCGAGCCCCACAGCAACTTTTCTTTTTTGATCAGGTATGTGCGGCGCCATCTTGCATTCCTGCTCAACAACCGCTCATGATAGTTTGCCCCACATACACCGGTTGCGTGGAGCGAAACACTCGTGGCGCCATCTTGCATTGGGGCTCTCAAATTGCTCACCAACTGCTAGGAGGCGCTGATGCTAATGTAGTTTGTGCTAAACACACCAGGTGCGTTGATCGCATTCGCGAAACGGGACGGTATATGTGCGCGCCCCAGTCGGTAGATGTGTACACCCCTTGTCAGTTTTAGTTGGGAAACGGGCCGTGACGAGTCGCGTCGGCCAGTCAGTTTTAGTGCGCGAATCGTATACGGTAGGTGTGTACTTGGCATTACACAGATACCCATTCTACATTCCAGGGCCAAACAACATGGACAGGACAGTAATATAAGCAGCACCGTTGAAATTGATGATCGAGGTGCCTTACCACTGAAAAAGGGCCGAAGCACCTGTATATTTGACTACTTCTAAAGACTAACTAGTCATCACCAAAAGACTGGGAATCATGGGAACGTCTAGTAAGAGCAGCAGAGATTCAAAACCACAATGGTATTTTTAGGATTAGGGAGATGGCTGTTGAAGCGGATGTTCCTAAAGTACTGAACCATATTAAGTGTAGGACTAGTTTTACTCGATGAGGGACTTGAATAATATCACAGCAACTGCAGCACAAGGTGGCACTCCCTTGCCATCCAAGAGAAATGAAAGAATTTCACAGGAGAACATCATCAATTAGGTATGCCCACTCCCTCTATAACCGTATAGGACAAGACCCAAACACACATATTTTTGCTCAAATTTTCCCTGTTGTATCGCCACAAATAATAAATACACATGTTAGAAATATGATTCAATGGCTAAAGCAATCTTTCTAACTTCCATATGTGGCCTTATTATAGTAGTTAGCAGTCAGTCCTCTTACTGCTAGTGACAGGACACAGAGGGTAGACCATTACTGCCTTGTCTCTCGATGGACTAGAGAGTTTGAATCCCTTGGCATGTATTATGTTTGAAACTATGCACAGCCACTTTTGGAAAGTGACCAGACTGGCAATGCATTACTGATCTTCTGAGCCTCGACCGATCAGAATGAGGCTTATATCAATGGAAAGTTATGATCTTGACCTACGATGTAGTGTGATTTTGGTGATGATGCATTTAGGTTTCATATTTCTTTTAACAAGTTAAAGTTTATGTATGTACTTAATATAATTTTAGGCTGTGATCATTTTTCAAAGAACTCTATACCATTAAAAAGAGGAGAAATAACTCTTTAAAATGATGTATAACATGACCCGGAAATCCCGCCATCGGAAAGTCATTGAAAGAGTTCTTGAAATCACTAGTGAATGGGGATTCCATGGGAGAGCCATCACAAAGGGTTCAACGCCTCATTGAATCAACAGATTGTGCAAAAAGAGAAAACACCAAAATATATGCTATTGCCCTATGCTGTAAAGACACTCAGCGGGTGCATTGAATTCATTTGCATTATCAATCAGTATGGTCATGGTGTATCCTACTCACAAGTAGAAGAAATTGACACTGCCCTGTGCCATCACATATTGGTGTCACAACCTAATGGTATTATTGCTTTGCCAGATGGAATCAAACCAAATGTACCAGGGACCCTAGCAAACCAAATGTACCAGGGACCCTATGCAAAGGCCACAGAAGTTCTGTGGAAGCACAAGAACACATTCTCTGGTATAGTTCCCAGGTTAGGGGTGTTCCACACAGTATGTTACCTACTTAGTATATTTAGGAAACGGTTTCAGGATGCTAGATTGAGGGACTTATGCAGATTGGTGATCACAATCACAAGATAACAATGGAATTGATCAGTAAATTCTTACAGAACATCTTCCAGGACTCTTTCACAGAAACGCTTGATGACTATGATTACACATCTTTGACAGCTGATTTCCACGAATATTTGAACCATCTACAACAAATTGCTGGGGACTTAGCCGCTTTCTGGATGTTGTACAATCGGTCGCTTTCTGGATGTTGTACATAGACATTGTTGATGTCATGTCAAACCTGTTAGTGGTTCAAGGGAGGGAAACTAGCCATTGCACCTACTAGCAATTCATGCTATGATACCATGGTGTTTTGCATACAAGCAAAACTATGTCCATTACTTGTCATGCTATTACACAGAGATGACAAACCTCTAATTACAAAATTCTGAGGCCAATGCAATCCTTGGTAATGGTGGATTTTCAGTGCAGATTGGTTCAAGTATCCATTCAGAGGGATTCCTGTGGATCAGACTATGGAAGAAATTGCAAACAAAGACTCAGACACAAGGAGGAACAAAGGCATTCAGTTTAAAGCCTGCTGCAATCAACAGATACTACCTGGCAGCTGAGTACCGCAACTCCTTTCTGAGGCTATTGAAGGATACACTAGGCATTGGTCAGCTACCATTCAGTCATCTGGATTTGAACAAGTCAAGAATGAACAAGGACGAACATGATATTACTGCATTACAAAAAGTGTTGTAGAGCAATTGGGTAAATCTATTCGGCGGTGAACAGGTTGACCTCGTGAGTATTTCAACTGGAATATTGGCACCACCAAACATTGTGCAAGATCTCTTTCGAGGGAATAATGTTGAAATGATGGCATACCAGAAGTTCAAAGGGGAGAAACCACAGACTGCTCCACCTATCAAGAAGTTCCATGACACACTACCAAAACAAAACCTGAAAACCTTCAATGATGTCAACAAAGTAAAAAAAGACTTATTAAGTTGGTGAACAGAAGGTAATCCTAAGAGCAAATCATAACCTGTTTGTGAAGATGGTACTAATCAAACAAACACGAAAGCTAGATATGGAGGAGGTCCTATCCCATCGCTTCAGGGGCCATATGCAGGAGTCAGTGTTAGCGAGCCAAAACGCGTTTAAACGGGATTTCTGGTTTAGCGCCGAAAACTCGGTATGCAGGAGGCCGTGTTACGGTAACACCGCGCGTTTAAGGTCCGTGAAACTAACCCCGTTTCATATGACGTTTACGGGCCGTGTTAGCATAAGGTTATGGCCAAATCTATTAAATGCTACCATATTTAACAGAATTAGATACGCAATAAGTGAAATATGATTAAATTAACCCTAAATTCGAAGCAATATTAACGCTGCCGCCGTAACGGCGGAGATATTAATACTTATATTTTCGAATCGACGAAAGTAAAGTAAACAAATGGCCGCCGCTGCCAGTATGGAAAGCGACGTCATGCGGCGATTTGTTTACATTACATTCGTCGATTCGAAAATATAACTATTAATATCGCCGCCGTTACGCCGGCAGCATTAATATTGCTTCGAATTTAGGGTTAAATTGGTCAAATTTCACTTATTGCGTATGTAATTCTGTTAAATATGACAGCATTTAATATATTTAAGCCTAATATATGGGTACAGACTCAGAGGGATTTCCCAAATCTATAAATAATTTCAGGTTTAGCTATAATGAAAGTGTTACGTGCTCCTGCATACGACTTGACACACTTCCCGACGTCGGTGATAGCTAAACGGTAACAGGCTCTAACACCAAACGCCGCTAACACTGACTCCTGCATATGGCCCCAGACCTCTCTCTACCCTGGACATTAGCAACAGCAGAGGGTACACTCAGAAAGACAAGCAAACCAGCCTTAGCTAAACGTCTAAAAAACGACTTGGACTCCTGTAGAATCATTTCCCCTGAATTCAGCTGGTGCCATGGATGGAATGGCACTGGTTCAAAAGATAGATGCAAATCACATGTCCTTTGGAGTTACTGTCAGCATGTATCCTGTCTATGGCCTTAAGAGAAGGATTCAAATCAAAGCACATAGATTTTGTATTTGATATCTGCAGAGATACATCAATCAAGGACGCAGTGAGTAAATAGAACCGAAAAACAATATTAATCTGATAGACTTCTTAGTCAATGACTGGAGACAGGATTCACAATGGAATCAACTTACCAAAAAGGAACTATACGTAGGTACTCCAAACTGAATTCGTCTTTTTATGAAGTTAATTTGCAAATGGTACAGTCGGAAAGCTCTTATCAATCTGATTACAAATATATATAATAATGGAAAATTGGTCTATTAGTCCCTGAGTTATGAATTCTTTAATATTTAATTTTTGCCCTTAATTTCACACACATTTTTCATGATTCTGCAAATGCTTAAACCCTGATGTTTGGAGCTGCCTACTGAAGGCAAATTACATTGTAGTCACACCATTATTCTTTTAACTTATTATTTCTAGTACAAATTCTAATCTCAATTTTGTTCAGACCATGAAAATAAATATTTGTTGAGCAATATGACATCAAACATTGCAATTCATGTGATTTTCACTAACTGTCCCTGATCAAATCTTTAGAAAATTAATGTCTGGTTCTATTTGAGATATTGACTTTCTGTTTGTATCAAAATGACCAGAATGCAAATATTTATAATGTGATTACATTGTCTCTAAGCTATATCAACATTTTAAATATCTAAAAAAAATGACTGCTCTAATTAGCATACCCATTCTCTGGTTAAGTCCAAACTGCTGAGAGTGAATGCTAAATGGTGGTTAACAATCTACACAGATTTGTAGAGAAACAACTTTTCTATGTAATATTATATTTTTCACGAAAAATATTTAATTAAATCATGTTTTACGATTGTTCCAAAGTTTTCAAACGTCAATTTTCAAATTTCCCCCACCTGAAGTCGGCCGTAATGGATACAAAACTAAAGCTAGTGATCTCTAGTTTAATGTGAAAGTAGTTATTTTAGCTCTGATGCACTCACTCGCAGCAGACAACATTCAAAGAGGGGTAGTGTGCTGAGAGCACATTTTTCCCAATGGCCAGTCATCATCAGCAACCAGTGCTATGTTTAGAGTACCTACATTAGTATACGTGACTCAACAAGAGATGCAAGAAACTGACTCAAGCTGCAGTTTTTGACATTCCAGAACTCCAATCCAACCATGAGGAAGCTGAATACTTCTTCACACAGCTCATTGTACAGCAGTCAGATTTGCAGCAGTGGTAATAGTGGCTTTAGACACTGATGTGTTTGCTCTGTGAATTACTTTCTCCACAGTAAAATCATGTCCAATGTCACAGAAAAGCGGAACACAGGTCTGTGTACAGTACACCGATATAAATAAGGGGGCACATTGGGAGAGGAGAGGTGTAAGGCACTGCTTGGACACCACGCACTCACAGGCTGTGATAATGTGAGTGCCTTTGCAGACCAAGGCAAAATGTCATGCCTAAACCTGTTACAGACGTGTGTGAGTCACCAAAAGACACTGCCTATGCTTGGGAGTGAGTCTTTCCACCGACCTTATGAAGAGAGTGGAATCACTCACATGTATGTTATATAGTTCTAGATCCGACATGGACAATGTAAACATCCTCAGAAACGACTTGTTCTGTGCCAAGAAAGGCAAGCTCGACTCAAGGAAGTTGCCTCCATGTGAATTCTCACTTTGAAAACACTGTGAGAGGGCTAACTACCAGTGCACAATTTGGAAGCAATGCCCGGAGGCAACTCCAAATATTCCCTCACCAGTAGGTAGTGGCTGGTGCATCGAGGACAGTAAACTTGTAATAGACTGGAGTGATGTCTTCCAGTCCCAGAGGCAGTGATGGAAAAACTGTCCTGTAAATGTGCTAAGGAATGTGTAAAGGACAGCTGCAGGTGTTTGCAATCAAGACTGAGGTGCACATACATGTGCAAACTGATAAAATGTACAAACCAGAAGTCTGAAGAGGAGGAAGAGGATATTGACTTTGATGGTGTGGAAGATGATGATTACACTGACGATGATGATAAGTATGTCTGGATGCAGCACTAATGTAACTTTATAACTATCCTGATATGATTCTTGCAAAACATTGTATGATGAAGTTAACAATACAGGGAATGTCTATAGGACTAATGACACTTTTCAGCACTTTGACTGTGTACAGTGTACTATTAACTAGGACTTATCCATTTCTTGACAACTGGCAATTTAAGTATCTAAATCATAAGTGAATTTGTTTGCAGGATCAGGTCATAATATTACTTTACAAGCAGATATTACAGTAATACATTGTATGATCTATTGTTCAGATGTCAAAGAGATATTGGCATTTCAAACCATTTTACCAGTATACAAAACTTGGTAGCACCATGAATGATAAAAGGTACATACATCTTAGCTATGATACAGAGTAAGAAAATTATATCAGTTGGATGATTAGTATGGCATTTTTGGCATGTTCTGTGACACGCATACAAATTTTGGGCAGTGCCAAAATATGGTGACATTTTGACCTCTGGTGACCTCATTAATGATCTATTCTTACAATGATGGCTTTGTTGAAAGTTGTAATATAATTTTATAACGGGTGATACATTGCTCTGAGAACTTTGGTCATTGAGTTATGTCAATTTTACTTTCCCTTACCCCATAACAGTGGTTTTTGCCATTTTGTGACTTGTCACAGAAACACTGTTTCAGAATGCAATTGAACATTGATTGGGTTTAAATACTGAGAGGTATATGTACTAGACATAGATCAATCAGAAAACAGACTATGTTGGATCCTCTGATTGTCAAAAGGAATTCTATGATCAATACATCGATTTCAAGCCATGCCCAAAATTGGTGGCATTTTGACCTCTGATGACCTAATTAATCTCATGTACTAAATGATGTGACACAATAGTATGTCATTTCAAAGGAAATTGAATGAGATTTCATTTGGTTACCAATTTGTATGGGTTATTTTTATTTAAATTTGGAGAAAAGCCATGTTGAACTTAAAGTTGCATAGTCCGATGGCTTTCAGTTTCTGTCATTTTCTTAGATAAATACACTAAATTGATTATTATAAGCTCCTTTACTTTAGGTTGAAGTAACTTTTAGTTTAAATGGCTAACTTTGGAGATATTTCAAGTGACAACATGGCAAATTAATTTTGGCAAGCACACCAAAACTCTGATGCCATAGTCTTATGCAGTAACAGGTTCTATTAAATTGACTCCCCATGCCCCTCTATGTGACAACAAATGCTTAAAAACTGTACCAGTATCTAAGATAAATATTTAGGTACCGGCAGCGAAATGTAAAAATCGGCATTGGGTCCAATATTTTTATTCAATCCTGTAGACGTTGAAATTACAAGCCTAAATCCAAAAGCAGTTAGGTTATAAATGGTATTGTTCTTGAGATAATAATTCTTTAAGATTAAATATATAAAATGTATTAATTTTGAATTAAAAGTGGAACTTTGACCAAATTTAATAACAAGGGGAATGATGTGAGGGGAGTTCTGCTAACCAATTTCCATTCTACATATATAAAGGAAATTAAATTGTCAATTATTAAATCAATTAGTCAAGCAGATTTTTGAGAAGGCAATGTCAAAAAGTGCAATTCGTAACAAAAAAAGCATTCTGATTTGGCCAAAGTCATTTTCCAAGCATGGTATTTTCTTTGAAAACTGCAACAAGACTAACTAGTTCATATATTCATAACATTGTAATAGCCTATTTTTTTTCAGAGCTCTCGCTGCAGAGAATCAAAAGATATTTGCATCCTAAAATGTCATACAGTGTAATTGTTTCCATGTAAACAGCATCTATAAGTGAATTTTGTTCAACATTTCAATCTTTGAAAGCTCATTGCAGCAAAACAACCTTTTGAAACTTCCTCATACTTGGCACAGTATTAGAATAACCAATCACTGAGACTAATAGATATGATTGATATCAATATTGTATCCAAATATATGGAAAATATTGAATTTTGATTAAACATATAAAGACAAATTGTCGGAAAACCAAATATATCAATTTGATGAATTTTTAAGTGCTCATTGTAGCTTAACCAATTGGTTAAACTTCCTATAAATTGACAGTGCACATTATCTGGAGGTAATACATGGCATCATATTAGTATTCTGTCTAGAAATACAAAAAGTGCATTTTGATTGCACTTACAAAAGAAAAGTGTACAAAATAAAAAATAAAGATTTGTTCATCAAGCTTTGAACACTCACTGTGGCTCATCCAATAGGTGGATCTTCTTCAAATTTTTGAGACATATATATATAGGAATGTATTTATGTGCAGTGACGGATATTGGCTATGACAATAATTTAGCTAATAATATAAAAATCTGCATTTTGATGGCAAATACAAATTATAAGTGTTTGAAACCAAGAATATTGATTTACATAAATCTTTAAATATTCACTGTGGCTAGAGAAATGGTTGGATCTTCCCCAATTTTGGCCCAATATTAGATTATAAACTCTCTGATATATCTCCCAATATTAGATTATATATTCTCTGATATATCTCAAAAGAGATCAACGTCATGTACATGTTTCTACATGGGTGTCACCATTGTGAAATTAGTGTGGTCAGCAAAGACCCAAACAGGTTGGTGTCAATATTGTCTGCGACTCCTTGCACTAACCAGCACTATACTAAGATTGGTATTATTGGAAAGGGAATCAAATTGTCTATCTATACATATCAAATCTTATTAGGTTTAAAATATTTTTTAATTCAGTAGATGGGCTTTAAACTTTTAAAATTATCCAACCATTGCTCTAGCAGTCATGACTGCAAAGATCCAACCATTGCTCTAGCCAGAGTGAATATTTAAAGATTTATTTAAATCAATATCTTTGGTTTCAGACACTTCAGACTTGTATTTGCCATCAAAATGCAGCTTTTGATATTTTTAGCTAAACTATTGTCATAGCTAATATGTATTAGTTCCATATGCTATGTCTGCAAAATTTGAACAAGATCCACCTATTGGATGAGCCACAGTGAGTGTTCAAACCTTGATGAACAAATCTTTATTTTTTATTTTGTACACTTTTCTTTTGTAAGTGCAATCAAAATGCACTTTTTGTATTTCTAGAGAGAATATTAATATGATAATGTGTATTACCACAAGATGATGTGCACTGTCAATTTATAGGAAGTTTAACCAATTGGTTAAGCTACAATGAACATTTAAAGATTCATTAAATTGATATATTTGGTTTTTCGACAATTTGTCTTTATATGTTCAATCAAAATGCAATATTTTCCATACTTTTGGATATAATATTGATATCAATAATATCTATTAGTCTCAGGGAATGGTTATTGTAATACTGTGCCAAATATGAGGAAGAGTCAAAAGATTTGTTTTGCTGCAATGAGCTTTCAAAAATTGAAATGTTGAAAAGTTTTCACTTACAGATGCTGTTTACATGCAAACAATTACACTTTTTGACATTTTAGGATGCAAATATCTTTTGATTCTCTGAATATAGAGCTCTGTAAGAAAATAGGGTGTTACACTGTTATGAATAGGTGAATTATTTCGCATTTATTCAGTCTATATCATGCTTTGTAAATGGCTATTTGGACAAATCAGAATGATTTTTTGGTTATGAATTGCACTTTTTGACCATTGTCTTATTAAAAATCTGCTTTACTAATTGATTTAGCAATTGACCATTTGATGGAAATTGGAAATTGGTTAGCAGAACGCCCCTCACATCCTTCCACTTTTTTATTATATTTGGTCAAAGTTCCACCTTTGATACTCGACGAGGAAGGAACGAGGAGGCAGGGGTGGAGAAAAACAGCACTTTATTCAGAAGTGCGATGCAGAGAGAATACAGGACAATGTCAGGTCAATGAGGTAATAAGCAATGTCATCAACAATGACAAAGCAAAGCAGGGTCAGGTCGAGGGACGGGGGGGGAGTGGGCAGCCAGCAGCAAAAAAATTTAGGTATGCCCACGTCGGAGGTTGGGGGGTGAGGGGTGGGGGGGGGGGGGAATGGGGTGGCGTCTGAGGCGGTGATGGGGGTGACAGTGGCATCTGAGGCGGTGACTGGGGTGACAGGCATGACTCCGCCAGCAGTCCGAGGCATGACTCCGCCGGCAGTCTGAGGCATGACTGCGGGGAAGCGTCGGCAGGGTGGCTGGAGATAATTCCAGGATAACCACCAGGGGCGCTGGAGCTTGAGCGCGGGTGATGGGGGTGAGAGGCATGACTCCGCCAGCAGTCTGAGGCATGACTGCGCATCTGAGGCGGTGACGGCGCGGGTCTGAGGCGGTGACGGCGCGGGTCTGGGGTTGACAGGCATCACTCGGCCAGCAGTCTAAAGGGCGCATTCCTGACACGCGTAATGTGTATGTGACAAAAAATCTAAACGCCTTGAAACCTATGAGCTACATTCCTTAAACGCGTAATGCGAATGCGAATGCATTTTCCCGATCGGTCCATGTAGCGATCGGTGCGTAATGCGTCAAGTTAGTGCGAATAGAAAAGCATCAGTCGCATTTGTCCATTGATATAAGGCTGGAGGAGGCGACTGATAATTACGGACAGCCAGGACAAGGTGGTGTGAATAGAAAAGCATCAGTCGCATTTGTCCATTGATATAAGGCTGGAGGAGGCGACTGATAATTACGGACAGCCGGGAGAAGGACGGTTGTAGAAGATTGGCAGCAAAGAGCCTTTTAAACCCTGGCATGGCAGCTTTTTAAAATATAGCCAGTCGTGTGACCAAAAAGGGCGATCCTAACATGGCTCAGTTTAGGATGTTAGGACCGTCCCAATCGGGAGACAGACGGTTACGGGAAAGCTAAAAATGCTACCATATGCACAGAAATATGAATACTTATATATAATTTGGTTATAATAAAGGTAGGAACCCCCATATGACGTACAAAAAGTTACATATATATACATGCAATATTTGGTCATATACAGAGCAGTATGGAGAATAATTGTTTATTTTTTATTTTTTAAATATAGCCAGTCGTGTGCCACATAACGCATTACGTATAACGTGTGTAAGGAATGATGGCATTCGCATTACGCATAACGTGTGTAAGGAATGCCACCTTGAGGCATGACTGCATGACTCCGCCAGCAGTCTGAGGCATGACTGCGGGGAAGCGTCGGCAGGGTGGCTGGAGATGATTCCAGGCTAACCACCAGGGGCGCTGGAGCTTGGGCAGGGGTGACGGGGGTGAGGGGCATGACTCCGCCAGCAGTCTGAGGTATGACTGCATGACTCTGCCAGCAGTCTGAGGCATGACTGTGGGGAAGCATCGGCAGGGTGGCTGGAGATGATTCCAGGATAATCACCAGGGGCGCTGGAGCTTGGGTGGGGGTGACAGGCATGACTCCGCCAGCAGTCTGAGGCATGACTGCGGGGAAGCGTCGGCAGTGTGGCTGGAGATAATTCCAGGATAACCACCAGGGGCGCTGGAGCTTGAGCGGGGGGTGACAGCGCTTGAGATCAAGGGCAGGGTGGGGTGGGGGGGGGGGGGTGGGGGGGGGGGGGGGCTGGGCAGTGGTGTGGGTGGATCGGCCAATGACAGTGTAAATGGGCCAGCGACTGTAGATCGGCCACGATGGTGTGGGAGGGCCAGCGATAGTGTAAATCGGCCGAGGTGGTGAGGATAAGCCGGATGGCAACGGTTGGCCGGTGACGTCAGAGTGGCGGAAGCACCCGGGGTGGCGGTGGCTGTGATGACATCACAGGTGGCCCCGCTGAGCGCTGTAGGAGCAGTGGTTAGCCCAACCGGGGCTGTCTGACGTGGCACCGCCCCCCACCCCCGGGGTCATTGATGACGTCACCGGGCGGGTGAAGGGGGTGCAGATCGGCCAAGGATAGTGTAGTTGGGCCAATGACAGTGTAGGCCAGCCAATGGTGGTGAAAATATGCCCGGGGACGCAGAAACCCCATGTAGAGTTAGAGCCGTGGTGCAGATCGGCGGTTAGAAGCGTGGTGCAGATCGGCCACGGCAGGGGTGAGAAAGGCCGTCGTGCAGGACAGTGTAGGTGGGCCAACGAGTGTAGAGCGGCCTGATGGTGCAGATGGGCCAACGACAGTGTAGAGCGGCCGCGGTAGTGTGGATGTGCCAACAATAGTGTAGGTCAGCCAGTGGCGGTGAAGTTAGGCCTCATGCAGGAAGGTGTTGTAGATCGGCCACGGCAGTGGTGAGGAAGGCCGTCATGCAGGGTAGATGGGCCAACGAGTGTGGAGCGGGCAGGGTAGTGTGGATGGGCCAATGGTAGTGTAGGTCAGCCAATGGCGGTGAAGTTAGGCCTCATGCAATGGTGAGAAAGGCCGTCATGCAGGATAGTACAGGTTGGCCAACGATAGTGTAGATGGGCCAGCGACGGTGTAGAGCGGCCACGGCACTGTGGATGGGCCACTGATAGTGTAGGTTGGCCAATGGCGGTGAAGTTCGGCCTCATGCAGGATGGTGTAGATGTAAAAAAAAAAGAAAATAGGCTGATGGCAGAGTAGCGCGTGGCGAGGCAGGAGGAGGAGTGACTGGATGGATCAATCAATTGGGGTGTTCGTAACCTTACGACGGTTACCGGTTGCAGAACTGCAACATTGGTAGAGAGGCTCCGATAAATCGGCCCAATCTGTGGTTGAAGACTTGTCTTCGTAGAGGGAGTGTTGTGAAAGCTGGGGACATCTTTCACGACGTAGTGACGGCGGGGCGTAGGGTGGCAGCGAATCTCTCCGTGCCAGCGTGTAGTTGAGCTGTAGGTGTGTGTAGTGTAGTGTAGCACTTGAATCCGGTCAGCAGGGGTTTGAGGAAGGCGGGCAAAGGTGGGAGAGGCGGTCGTTCCAGCAACAAGAACCAGACAGAGAAATCGTAATAGGTGAAGGGCCCCACCCAAGAACACAACAACCCTGGTCAGGGGAAGAAGTGTGCCTGGGAGAAATCGAAATCGGCAGAATCTAGGAAAGAGAAATGAGGAGAGTTGAGTCAAAGGACCGTGTCTATTTGCCCTACGGTGACCATCCTGCGACATGGACAGAGTAAGAGTAGAAAATGAAAATGCCGGCGGGCCCCCCCTCCTGGAACTCTTTTCAGACATATCAAGGAGGAGCCGGGCCGGCAGAGAGGTGTGTGGACGAAGTGCGGTCCGGATAGCAATGACTGGATGGAGTAGGCGGGCTGGGGGAGGAAGTGTCCTTCCCCGCCGTGAACCAAGCGCAATGCAAGCATTACGACCAATTCAAAATTAATACATTTTTTATATATTTAATCTTAAAAAATTATTATCTCGAGAACAATACTATATATAGCCCAACTGGTTTTGGATTTGAGTTTCTAACTTCAAGATCTACAGGAAGGAATAAAAATATTGGACCATAGTCATTTTTTTAAATTTCGCTGCCGGTATCTAATAATATATAAGTGAAATACATGCTATTATATCAGGAAAGACAACAAATCTTACAAATTGGCATCACCTTAGGAATGCTTTTCAAATATTTCTACAGCCTATACTTTAAAAATGAGTGAATTATATTGTTTTTTAAGGGAGCCTATTATAAGAGGTACAAAATGCTGTGAAGTCCTTCCCCATAGCCTTAGAATACTGTCCTCTACCAGCAGTTATCATGTCATACGTAAACTTATGAATTCGTCAACTCACAAAACACATGACCAGGTTGAAGAGCTTACCTCGTTTTACCCAACTCGACTTTACCGGACTCGCCTTTACCCGACCCCACTTTACCCAACTCCACTTCACCCGACTCCACTTGGATGACTCAGCAATGTATTTGTCTTCATTGAACAACAACTTTAGACTGTAATGAAAATGTATATATAGGAGTGTATTTATGTGCAGTGACAGACAAGACTAATAATAAAAAATTATAGGATGGCAACATTGATGACAACTAGTTTTTTAATGCATTGTAATTTGTGAAAACAAAATCATTTTGAAAAAGGATAATATCATAATATACCATTTCCTCAGTTTTGTAGCCATGTTTATGCTTACAACAAATTTGGTCATATTACAAAATACCATCAACTTACGAAACACATTTTCTATTGAACCCCTGTACTTATTACCATAATCCTCACAGGCACTTGTTATATACCACTGAAAAGCCCATGTGTTGTACTTTAAGCGTATTTCTGTTATTTAATATAATATGCAGTTGGGAAAACACAATAACAGTTGATATAAGATCACATTTGAAGCACTAGACTGGAAAATTATTTTAATTTTTTTCAAAAGTGAAAAAGATAAGAGGAATTCGATGTAAATGCCTATGTCAAGAGCATAGGTGAGTAGTGACATCATTAATATGCATGTAGGAACACTAAAATCTGCAGGAAAATAGTTAATATAGCTGAAATGAGGTCATTCTATGATATTTCTGAAGTGTTTCATAAGTTGATGGTCAAAATAAGATTTTTTTTTAAAGACTATCTACAGGCTTAACTCCTGGGACTTAAGTAGACATTTACTAAATATATTTTCTGATAAATAAATGAAAAACATGCTACTGGTAGGTCACTTTTTTTCAAAAATGCACACGCGTCATGAGAATTGACAATATATATGTGTATTATAATGTATTATAATAATATAAAGGAACGGAGCAATTCCAATATTGATATCATATTCATTGTATGATTATTGCGTGTATTCGGGATTCACGCACCCACCCCGTTATATGCGTGCGATTGAGGCGCCAAATGTTGGGTGCGGAAATGATTCAAACCACTGTCACTTCGCTCGCATTTTTCTTCGGAGGAACACCGTGCACATTTAGTTGGCGACCTTTCTAGAATGCCGTATTGCGACTTGTGCGGATTGTCGCACAAGCTTGATAAGTGCAAGAAAATGAAAGGAAAGAAGAAAGGAAAGAAAGTACCGCCTACAAAGTTAACAAGGCGCATGGCAGCAATAGAGGAAGATTTGTCGAGGAGTGTCTCTCGAGAAAGTTCACCAGAGTTGGTGGAAAAAGTGCAAGCACTCAGTTTGGATGACCAAGAGGCAGCGCTGCTCAAGGATTGTTTTTTGTTTGTTGTTGTTTTACGTCCTAGCAACATCTAAGGTCATATCAGGACGGGTACCGACTTGTGACAGTGCGCACTCATGGCGACTTTATAGTGCTGTCCCACTGGGAAACCAGGCCACCGGCACCATGACTGGGTATCCCACTCAGTCACATTATCCTGACACTGAGCACACCAGTCCTTGCCCTATCCTAATAATGCCGAGCGCCTGGCTAGGAAGCAACAAGTATCAATTTTAAAGTCATTGGTTTGACTCGACCAGGACTCGAACCCATGACCCCACGATCTACCAGCACGGGAGACGGATGCTCTAACTCATTCGGCCATCCCATCTGGTATGTTGCTCAAGGAAATTGCGGACATGGCCAAAGAACAACGCATAGCGGAGTTGCAGGAGAAGCGAGACACCATGAAGAGGAGACAGGAAGGGCGTCTATTCAGCATGATGCCTTTGGAGGAAAAAGGAAGACCAAGAGAAACAGCTGGTGCAATGGCGGCGCCGGCAGCAGCCGCCATTGGACACTCCGAGTATGGAGTGGCAAGGGGACGACAGAGGTCAAGAACAAGACGACGGAGACGAACCCCGTCGGATTCGCGCAGCAGGAGCACCAGCAGTACAAGAAGACGGCGAAGTAAGTGGAGTCTCAGACGGTATGCGGTGTTAGGAAAGGAGGTGAAGAAATTAAATTGCTATGAATTAATTACCGCTTCCATTCGTTGGTGCCTTGACATTGAATGCTTAACTGTAATGGACTTCCGTGCTTTCCTAGAACACTTATGTTTCCTGGCTTCAAGAGCCAGACAGAATGACTTCAATGACTCCATGCATATAGAGTATGACAAGGACATTAGGAAATTGGCGGATGTAGAGGGTTTTGCGGCTTTTAGTAGCCGCAACACAGGTGTGGGGATGTTCCACTATGGTATGCACAACATGCGGCCAAGAAAGTCAACCGTCACGGTGCGCAAGTCAAATGTGTACACGAAGGCTGGGAAAGCGGGGTGCTTTAGGTGGAACAAAGAGGCAGGCTGCAGTAGAACGGATGACGCATGTAATTTTGGGCACTGGTGCGCAAAATGTGGCAGCAAAGGGCACAAGAAATATAATTGTGCTAAAGACTGAACTGCCGAACACAAGACACGAAGGGAAGGCAGCCGGCTGCTCGAATATCGTATGAAACATGTTGCAAGGGAATGTGGTGTTAGTAATTGCAAACAACATTTACGAGAGACGGTTGATTCTGCGTATGTGCGCATTTCAAGTGAAAGACGACAAAAATTTGCTTCCTCTCGTGTTGATAAATTTCCTTCCGTGGCCCAGTTTCAGCGGAATGTTATAACATGTAATGTTACAGGTGTGCCTAATGACCCTAATTGTGTTTGTTTGTTTGTTGTTGTTTTACGTCCTAGCAACATCTAAGGTCATATCAGGATTGTGTTAATAACTCATGTGGTGCCAGCGCTAAACTGGCGGGTATGCCGTTAGGTGGCGGCTGTTGTGCGAATAGCAATCCAATTAGTGTTACATGTGCTACTAGCCTCGACGAGTTACCTAATTCCAATGGAAAAGTGTCTGTATGGGGAGCCGAATGTGTAATTAATGACTTGAACGATAAAAGTTTAGGGCAGCATTTAAATAGTACAGACAACATTGCATGCTTCATACAATTCAATACAGCCAATACATACAATTCAATACAGCCAATACATACAATTCAATACAGCCAATTCAAAAGCCAAGTCGATGGAATACTAAATAATTGGAGAAATAAAAATGATGCAAGTAGGGAGGACATGCTCTATGTAGAAACAGTTCAATACAGCCAATTCAAAAGCCAAGTCGATGGAATACTAAATAATTGGAGAAATAAAAATGATGCAAGTAGGGAGGACATGCTCTATGTAGAAACAGTTAGGGGTGATTACTGCTATTGGAAGGTCCATATTAAAGAATACCCCAATTCAATACCGAAAATAATTGAAGGCATTTTGAAGATAGTAAATTACTTAGATGATTTTTGCATTGTTTCTTCAGATTGGGAAATCGCTAGGGAGCAGCAAAATAAATTAATTGCCATATTGCGTCGATTAGGTTTTCACATAAATTAAAGTTAATTTGTCCAGGTAGGAAGATAAAATTCTTAGGGATATTAATTGACACCGTTAAACTGGAATTAACACTCCCGGCCGATAAACTTGAGAAATTGCGGAGAATTCTGGCTTCTTTTGGTGGTAAAATGAAAGCAACGAGGAAGGAACTGGAAAGGTTGGCCGGAATGTTAGCCCACTGCGCAAAAGTTGTGCGTGGTGGGCGAACTTTTTCGCGTAGAACTTGGTAAACTCTGTGACTCAACCTTATTATAAAGTAAGACTCAATGCGGGTTTCAGGGAGGATTTGAATTGGTGGATTGACTTTGCAGACACGTTTAATGGCAAGGCATTAATACTCGGCAAGTTTGCGCCCATAAAAGCTATTTATAGTGACGCCAGTAAATGGGGATATGGCGCTATGCATGGCACTGACTGGTTAATAGGTTGTTTTGACCCAATTCAGGCAGATCCTCTAAGTTTGACTGTTAAACACCACTACGATCAACCAGATGACGGGCTACTTGCTGCGCATATTAATGAACAAGAAATGTGGGCCGTATATGCAGCCATAAGGCGTTGTGGTCCCAGTTGGGAAGGAGCTCCTATAATGATAATTACAGACAATGCTACAGTAGAATCGGCATTAAACACAGGAAGATCAAAATGTAAATTGATTATGTACTATTTGCGACGGTTGTTTGGATGTCAATAAAATATAATTTTGTGTTTGCTTCTGTACGCATTAACAGCGAGCTGAATATAATAACGGACGCCCTAAGCAGGCTAAATACTCGGGGCATGGCTAGTATTATAATTAATGCGGTTGTTTGTTGTTGTTTTACGTCCTAGCAACATCTAAGGTCATATCAGGACGGGTACCGACTTGTGACAGTGCGCACTCATGGCGACTTTATAGTGCTGTCCCACTGGGAAACCAGGCCGCCGGCACCATGACCTGGTATCCCACTCAGTCACATTATCCTGACACTGAGCACACCAGTCCTTGCCCTATCCTAATAATGCCGAGCGCCTGGCTAGGAAGCAACAAGTATCAATTTTAAAGTCATTGGTTTGACTCGACCGGGACTCGAACCCACGACCCCACGACCTACCAGCACGGGAGACGGACGCTCTAACTCATTCGGCCATCCCGTCTGGTGTAATTAATGCGGACCCACAAGGTGTGCTATGTTGTAGTGACTTATTTCGGCAACAATTGTCTTTCCAGAGCTCGATAAACTCAAAGCAGAACAGAAGGTTCTCCAACTAAAATGCTACGCTCCAAACTCTAAGGCAGCCAGGTGTGCGCAAGTAAACAAGTATCTTTCCTTTGTAGAGGAATTTTCCGATACGCATTCTCCTTTACCTTGTGATTCTATGCAAGTAGCGCTGTATGCAACTTGGTTGTCTAGGACATTTAAATACTCCTCGGTCATTAATTACTTGAGTGGTCTTAATTATTTTCTAAAATGTCAAGGCGCAACGCCTATAGATTATGAAAATTTTATAGTTAGTTCCACCATTCGAGGAATACGTAGAACTTTAGGCGACACGCCACTGCAGGCGATGCCATTATTGGCACATATGTTGAAGCAGATATTTTCCTTTCTATCGGACAGCCCGGGGCATATGGCCTGGCGGGCGGCAGTGCTATGTAGCTTTAGAGGACTTTTATGGAAATCGAATGTAACTTTTTCTGATGCTATGCTCCTGCGTGAGGACATAAAATTCTACCCTTGGGGGATGCTGCTAAGAGTTAGTAAAACTAAGACGATACAATTTAAAGAAAGGTTGTTGCATATTCCTATTGCAAGATGCCCAGATTTAGACATCTGTGCAGTCCATTGGACGGAAAAGCATTTGCGTACTCAACCGGCGATAGGCTCGTTGCCCGCATTTTTTATTCCTAATGATTTCGGAGGAAGCTCTCCGTTAACATATAAGACTTATCAAACAACTTTGAAACTGTTTGCTGGTTTTCCTGGTCTTGACAGGGAATTAATTTCTTCTCACTCATTGCATAGGGGGGGATGCATGTATCTATCAATGTGTGGTGCCTCCTTGGAAGAGATCTAGACAAGAGGTGATTGGACAAGTAACGCGGTATTTCAATACCGTAAGACACCTTTAACCATTCGTATTATGAATGATATGCGCGTGGCGGCAAAGCCAGTGCTGACTAATTAAGAGAGTTGGCTTGGGGACCCGGGTGCGGGTTTTGGCATATTAGTCCCAGCCAGAGAACTAATAAAGAACTCAGCCCAACTCTGCTTTGTCTAACCTTATTGCCTAGTGGTTTATGTGTATTATAATGTATTATAATAATATAAAGGAACGGAGCAATTCCAATATTGATATCATATTCATTGTACGATTATTGCGTGTATTCGGGATTCGCGCACCCACCCCATTATATGCGCGCGATTGGGGTGCCAAATGTTGGGTGCGGAAATGACTCAAACCACTGTCACTTCGCTCGCATTTTTCTTTTTGGTAGGGCATATTAGTCCCAGCCAGAGAACTAATAAAGAACTCAGCCCAACTCTGCTTTGTCTAACCTTATTGCCTAGTAGTTTATATAGTTATACGAATCTTACCTGGATACAGATGATGGATAACTGGTGTTTAACCAGGGTACTAGCCTTGGATAGTCGAGGGTGTCTCTCGAGATAGCTTTATGCGGTTTAATAAAGCTGATTAGAAGCTGTCTGAAATTCCTTATTCCGCATGACTTGGATATATACGCCCTAATGGCTGAAACTACACATATCCTTTATCTTCCGGTAAACTATTTACATGTACTGTGGTCAGTGGGTCGCCTGTATGATTCGACTTTAGTAATGTCTCTAAATCGAATGTTGCCTCATCCTTATCTATTTCTAGTCCATCCAATGAGAGTGCCTATTTGTCATGTCACTAGCACTAATAGCACTGCTAACTTAAATCCTAGTTCCTTCATTGATAAATGTCTATTGCTAGGCCATGACTTCAATAACTTAAATACAATCGACACATCCCAAAACCTATTATATTTAGGTTTGGGTGGATTTATTTCATACACTGATCTAACAAACTGATGGTGCTTTCCGATCGTTTGTCCATCTATTCTTGGTAGAATAATTGACAGTGCACATCTAGCTGCATTGATTGGACCAAATCCTAATACTTCATCTTCTAATATTCTTAGAAATCTTAAAGTTGCATAGTCTGATCGCATTTGAATTGTTGTCTTATTTTGTTTAGATATATATCAAATTGATCGTTATGACCTACTAATCATTAGTCCGGTGTCATTTTGATGAAACATGGCTTAATTTTGAAGCAATTTCAGTTGAAAGAGCCCAAAATACTTTTGACAAGCTTTCCAAAAGTCCTCTCCCTATGATCGGTATTGACATCTCGCGATGACCACATGATGTGGAATGACCTAAATAAAAAATAGCCTGGTCACCTAGCACGTTCTAGTGATGGCACAATTGCACTATCATTTGTTTTTTGGCATGTGATGTGATGTGGGCTGGCCTACTGAAGTAGGTCATGGGATTTGAACCCATGAATTCGAACCATGTTTTAGAGCTGCATGGTCAGATGAAGCATTTTTTTTGTCAAAATCAAACCACATACCTACATTTGATGTCATATTTCCAACTCAGATGGGACAATGTTAGACTGAAAATCTGAAAATACTCAGTTTTTTTTTGTGTGTGTGTATACGTTTTTTGTACATCAGTTGATTAATGTTGCAAGGTCCCATGAAATTTAATTTTGTCAAAATTAAAACAAGTACTTATATATATCCAACTTAGATACTGGTGAATTAGGTAATGATTTGGGACAGCAAATACAGAATAACCCGTTAATGTATAACCTCACCCTTTGGACATTGACACAGGCCAACCAGTGCCTAACACACGCGTAACGCATAACGACGTATCCCGATGTAGCAGGCAAAAATCACATACATCAGCGTACGTTGGCGCGATGCGTCATAATGTGACAACTCCTTAAGGAATGGTACAGCAATTAATAATAATAATTTACACTTAGCAGAACAACATCACTAGCAGGAGCCAATCTTACGGAATGGTAAACAACTTAATAATAATAAAGATAATAATAATGTACACTTAGCAGAACATAGTTCAATGGTTTTGAGTGTCTGCCATTTTCTGGGATACATATATTAGATTGATCCTTATAATCTACTTTCCTTTAAGTTTGAAGTAAGGTTGGTTCACAATGACAAACCGGAGATATTTTAAACGCAACCCCAATGCAATACCTGCAGTGGTATGCAGGTATTGCAGGTATAGCAATACCTCAGGGAGTTTGACGCCCCTGCCCTGCAGAGTTGTAAACAACTGCCTTGTGGTACAAGTTCTTGACAGAACCGAAGGCTAAGAGAGCAAACCCTAAACAGAAAACCATGTCACTGTGGCAGCATTAAGGGCGGTTGATGTATGGAACTCCCAACATCTCCCGACCAGGGACAAATAGTTTTGCGCCTGTCTTGACATGTTCTTGCTGGTGTGAAACCTCTATTTGCTCCCCGAGAGAGTGCCGCTGGTCACTTACAAAAGCCAGCAGCACTTCCAACACATTTGCAGGTAGCTTTAATGAAATAAATGGAGAGCGGCAGTCAAGTAATGACAGCAATCTTTGTCGCATCGCGACCGACAGCATGATGATGATGAACCCCATACCAAATTAATTTGGGCGGGCTTGCTAAAACTCTAACTCCATAGGATTCAGCGGTAAGAGGTTTGACTACATAATAACATATTATTAACTTAAATGATATTGTGTTAATTTAAATTCCAGTCTTAATTTAAAAGCCCCAAAACACCCGAACATATATACTATAGTTATACAAATCTTACCTGGGTACAGATGATGGATAACTGTTGTTTTCCCGAGGTACAAGCCTGGGATAGTCGTGGGCAAGGGAGAAGGAAGCACACCCGGGTCCAGCAATCTTTACCTACTTATTCAGGATAAAAATGATCTTAAACTTCTATGGATACTTCAATGTTTTCGTCTTGGCACAAGCAAACGTAATAGTCGTGATAGGCCCTAGCCCACGACTATCCGAGGCTTGAACCTCGGGAAAACAACAGTTATCCATCATCTGTCCCCAGGTAAGATTCGTATAACTATACTATTTTACCTCGGTACTAAGCCTCAGGCTACTCGTAGCCGAGGGAGACATTTATGTATCTTCATTTTTATCCTAATCCATTTCAATTCAGTAAACATTAGTATAAAAAAAAAGAGTTGTGACCATCTCACCTGTCATGTGAAGCTTGACTTCTCTAGATGTTTGTTGTAATGTTTTGCAAACGATCTAGCTGTCTTCCAGCCTGTGTGCGCTAGGATCCTCTTAACAGAGATCCCCAGCTGTCATGCCTTCGAGACCATGGCTCCTCTTGTCAAATGGGAAGCGTATCATCCCGCATCGATGCCTGCGGCCTTAACCCTTTCAAACTCACATTTTCTGGAGCAAAATAATGCCTAGGCTATATATTTATTTCAGGGAACAATAATATTTCATCTCCGAGGTGGGGAAATGTTTAAAAAAACGTCATGGGAATAAGAAAAAGACCTAATACATTATACATTTTCTGAAAGCTCGATTAATTTCCTATCCAGCCATGTATATTTTATTATGATATTCACAAACAGGCTAATGCAAGGTACTATGGAAAACGAGTAAAAAATATGAAAATTTAAAATTGGTGTGAATACAAATATTAAAATGATTGTAAAAAAAAAGATTTGTCCATATATTTGAATAAAAATACTGTTTTCACAAGCCAGAATAACACCTTAGAAGAGTCAACAAGTTTCACGGCTAGATCAATTGTGGCTTATTATCTATGACCATATATGACCATATATGTGCACTAGCGACAATAAGAAAACGTCAGCAAAAAAATCAGTTACCACTAGGAGTACACTAAAAGTCATTCACTGAATGGTAAAATATTATAAGCTTTTACCCAACTACCTAAGTGTAGAATATAATACATACAATATACATTTACACCAGTATTGCAGAAATGATTTTTGTCGTTGAATATAATGTTTTCTAATGTTATCACAATTACACACGAAAATCATGTTCATCAACAAATATCTTTCACTAACAGTTATTTGAGTGAGTTCAGACATTTCACGGAGAGTTCTTTCACCGATAGTTATTTCCTCTCCACGACACAATTCAGTGTCTCTGCTTCCTAGCTGGAGCTGTTCCAGCTTTGACCGGATCGTCGTATCCATATTCTACCATACGGATACGTATCCGTATTCTACCATACGGATACGTATCCGTATTCTACCAATACCATGTATACCCCCGTCCTGATAGACCTTAGATGTTGCTAGGGCGTAAAGCAACAACAAACAAATAACAAACAAACCATGTATACCCACATATATGGAAAATCCCGTACTGAAGTCGCAAAGACTTTTCATTTTCGTACGGATTATTCCATACGAAAGTTGGAAAGGGTTAAGCACTTTAATGGTCTATCTTGCGAGTGTGTCTCTCGAGATCACCTTGTGTGGTTTTTTATAAAACTCAGCAAAAGTTGCCTTGAATTTCTAATTCCTTTTGTCTTGGATATATGAGCCCGTTTGCTGACACTACACAAAGTTGTCTGTCATCCGGGAAGCTATTCAAATGCACTGTGGACAGTGGGTCCCCTGTGCGGTTTGATTTCAATAATTGTTCTAAATCAAACAGAGACAATGCTACGATCGTTTGTCCCCTATGTCCGGTGACTAGCAGTAATAGAACTGCTAACTTAAATCCTAGTTCCTTTATGCCTAAATGATAATTGCTAGGCCAGGACTTCTACTGGTGCTATAGTAGGCGTTAAGGGCCTAACGTTCTTAATTAAACAATGCAGTCCCCACTTCTTCAAATAACTAGAGTACAATTTTACTGTCCCTTTCCTCCAAGCATGGGAAAGTAGCCTCTGTTGTGTAATTTTATCCAGGCCAAATTGCTCTAAATAATTCTTTAAAAAAGGAATGCCAAAAGGGGTGTTCTTGACACGTCTCAGTGAGTCGTGAGCGGTCCTTGATGCTGTAGATTTCTGTGTGCTCTTGGGAATCGGAGAGTGTCTCTCGCCCCTAATGCCACTGCTGCTAGCCATGGCTGTGTGTCCCATTCGGACACGATCAGAATTGCGTGTGTCCGATCCATTCTGATCTTCCTGGCCACTCTGCTGATAATGCTGAATGGTGGTAAAATATAATAAAATTTATTATCCCAAATCAATGAAAATGCATCCACTTGCCAAGCATTGGACTCTGGATGACAGGAAACATACTTAGATAATTTAAAGTTCTTCCCTAAAGCAAACAAGTCTTCTTGTGGCCGGCCCCATTTCTGACAAATTTGGTCAAAAATTGTGTCGTTTAACGACCACTCCAAATGATCATGAAAATGTCGGCTTTTTCTGTCTGCAAAGGTGTTCTGACTACCTGGGATATATCATGCTTTTGGGGGCAATTCCAAATTAATTTTGAAATTCTGTTACAAGGCTTGAAATTCTGACATGAAACTTCGGTACGCGGACTAAACTGCATAAACCGAGATAAACAGCTCTAAGTTTGAGGACATTAATATGGTCTGAAATTTCTTCCTCCAACCATCGCCCCCCCCCCCAGTCGCTAGACTGTCTCGCATCTGTCGTAACAACAGTGTTGGGTTCACCCATCCTAATTAGATTTGGCGAGGAGTGAAGGTGATCATACCACCACTGAATATCCGCTAGCCCTTTTTCAGAGACAGACATTTTTCTTTCAAAATTCCCTTTAGTACAGGCTAATGCTGAAGACTATCTCTAGCGATTTAATGTGAGCTTTCCCATATAGAATAGCAGGGGGCATAGGCTATCATGATGCCAATTAGAACGGTGACCTGCCTAATCTTTGGCCTCATTAATTGTAACAACTGGTCGGCCATATCTATAAACTTGTCTAGTTTCTGTTTCGTTAGAGACACGGTCATATCGTCTGTGTTTAACAGAAACCCTAAACATTTTAATTCTTTCGTTGGTGTGAAAACCGACTTCTGTCCATGGATATCAAATCCTAATTTGGTGAATGTCTCACAGAGATCATCTACTGCATTCTGACAGGCTGCCTTTGATTGTTCAACAATGAATGCATCGTCAATATATGGAAACATAATATGTCCTTCCTGCGCTATCAGCAAACAAATTGGTTTGAGCAATTTAGTAAACAAGCGAAGGGCACAAGCTAAACCATTGGGCATACATGTAAACTCATAAAGTTGTTCATCCCAAACAAACCGGAGAAATTTCCTATCCGGTTTGTAAATCGGAATCTTGTAGTAGGCATCTCGAAGATCGACACTAGCTAGCCAGCCACCTTTTGTTACCAAATCTCTTGCTGTTTCGAGAGAAAACATTTAAAAATGTCTATACTCAACCATCTTATTCAGGCTTGTTAGATCTAAAATCATTCTGACATCCCCATTCATTTTAGGCCGCGAAAATATGTTCGAAATAAATTCGCCCTTCTCATGGTTTACCTTTTCAATAATACCCTTCTCACAAAATTGGGAAACTTGTTCCCTGGTCGAGGGAACGGCATGCTTGGGGTGTACTCCCTCTTGAAGGGATGGTTCCCATCGTTCCAGCCGAATGGCTGGTGCTGTCCTCGGCCTCTCGGCTGGAAGCCGCAGGTCGGGCCATGCCGTCCGCCTCTGCCGGTCCGACGGTTTCGAAAATCTGTACGTACTTCTGGAAGTGTGTGTTCCCATCAGCGGTCTTTTTCTTGGCCTCCATATGTTTCCCACACTTGGAGCCAATTTCCCCCTCCTTAAAGAGGTACTGGAGTAGTCCCCCAAACATCTTAGTTTTGTCCAGTGGCTGCCCCTTCACTGGTTTAGGCGGGAGGAAAAGAGTGTACTCCTTGCCGTCGTTATCAACGACCTTTGACCTGGCAACTTCCTTGCTGGTATCCATACAGACCGCTTCAACCGTTTTCAAAGCATCTGTACGACAGGAAGTTGCACTTCCACTGTCCATAGTCCTGGCCAACGACGAGAACTCGTACTCGGTTTGCATTCGATTGGCCATGGGCGCAATCGCAGTCAGGGCTCCAAGGACCGCTTTATGAACGGTGTGGAGGACACTCTCAAACTTCTTGCGGTCCTCACTAAGATGGACGTCCTGGTCCATCTCCTTTACTACGGAATCAGGGATCCCCTTCATTCCGGTAAGCTTTTCATCCAATTTGGTGATGACCTCTGCGGGCTTGAATGTCCTTTGTCTCTCGCATCATGGTGGTAGGCAGGACCTTTTTAGCCCGTTCCACCTGGCACTTCTTTCGTACATTGCCCCCGATTTTTGCGTACAATCCGAGGAATCAGAAGACGAATCTTTCTTCTTTTTGGTCTTCCGCTTCTTACTTTTCTTCCACTTTACTACCTTCTTTCTGGCCTACGTGAACTCATCACCAAACAAGCTCACCGCCTTCTTTGCCTTCTTCTTCTTGGGAACCGGTTCCGGAGACGAGTCAATCTCCGGAAACTGATCGTCAGAGACATCCTCCCAATATGATTCCTCCTCTGGAGGAGGCGGCCTCTTCCTGCCACGAGATCTGGCCGACTGAAACTCCTCAAGCTTCGTCTCCAGTAAACACGTCAAGCGCGCCTCTAAGTCGGCCGGGGCTGCAGTTGGCACTTCTGGGGCCATATGCATGATGCTGTGTTAGCGGCATTTGGTGTTACAGCCTGACACCGTTTAGCTATCACCGAGGTCGGGAACTATGTCAAGTGGTATGCAGGAGCGCGTAACACTTTGATTATAGCTAAGCGTGAAGTTATTTATAGATTTGGGAAATCCCTCGATTCGACAATATGAATGATGCGCGAAAAGGAAGAACAGAAGACAGGGGTGGAAAGAAAGGCGCTTTATTGGAACGCCTCAGAAGGAACATCACAAGCTATATACAAGAGAACAATGGTAAGAGCAAACAGAGGAAGGTTCAGAGGGAGCGACAAGTTATAGCCTACGACTAAGGAGCTCAGGGAGCTTAAGTGTTCGTGGGGAGGGGCGCCGAGGAGCCCTCCACCGGCATGTAAGAGAGAGTTGGGTGGGTGGGTGGAGAAAAAAGAGGCTGTGCAGGGAGGACGGCTGGAAGGCGAGTGGCTGAGGGAGGCCGGCGGGCGGCCTTATAAGGGAGGAAGCGGGAAGGCGAGCAGCGGGGAAGGTGAGAAAGCCGGCGGGGCAGGGAGGGAGACAGGGCGAGGTGTTGCTCCGGGCGGTCCGGTGGGAGTCCGGCTGGGAGCCGGGGGTGTTGTCTGGGCAGGTGTCTGGGCGTGAGTCGGTGGGGGCGTCAGGGTCGGTGGTCGTGGCGGGGCTGTCGGCTTTAGACTGGGGAGTAGGCCGGTTATGGCCCTCCGGCCCGTCCGGGGGGCTCCGGCGGACTAAAAATCCGCCGAGGTGGCCGGGGTCGCGCGCTCACGTGCGCCTTTCGCCATGCAGACGGCCTCACTGTGCATTGTGAGGACCTTCCGGACGTTGGCGCAGTACGCGCACGTGTGCCGCTGCCTTGCCCCCGCCTCACCATGAGCCTCCCTGGATGCGGCCCGGTCGCACGAGGCGAGCTCGCGGTTCCACGCGTTGCAGGGGGCCCCGTGGAGTTCCCTGCTGTAGGGGACCCGTGTGTCAGCTTGGGTCCGGGGCTGGGGCCGGGGTCTGGCTGGGTCTGCGGCTCAGGTGGCTGTGGGGGCGGCTTGAGGGGCGGGCATGGTGAGGAACTCCATCCTGACCATGTTGAGGGCGACCGGGTCGTGCCATCCATGGGGAAGCCTACCGTCCGCTATCCACGTGAAGACGGTCTCCGAGTAGCAGCCTACGGGAGGCCACGGATAGACTAGGTTGTCCCACAGCACTGTCAGGGCGTGGTGGTTGAGGCCTGGGAGGGAGTGGGCGGGGAAGGCAGGGTCGCTAATGAGGGTGAGGAGGGCGAGGCTGTACTCGTCCTTGGTCGCCTCCCCCCGCTTGACGGGCTTCCGCTCGGGTCCCCTCTCGACGAGGTCGGAGAGGAAAAGGTAGTCCGCGGAAATACCTTTTCTCCGGCCGGCGTGTTGCGCCTCGGCCGACGCAAGGATCTCCCTCACGGCATCGGCCGCGGATGCCGGGGTGTGCTCGACTGCATCCTGGATGTAGGCAGGGGGCGCGGGGGCCGGGCGGTGTGGCGGGTGTACCGCTCATACTACGGATGGATCGCCCCCGGGAGCGGTGCTTGAGGTGGAGGCGGCGGAAGCCCCCCCCCGGACTACGTGCGCCCGAGGAGGGGGGTCGTCTCCTCGGCACCGTGGGAGCTGCTACAGTCGAGGCTTGTTGTGATCCACTCAACTCAAGCGCCTGTAGGACGGTCGCTGTGTTGGCATCGACGCTCGCGGCCCAGTCGACCGAGGGGCGGTTGCGAGGCGCCGGGGGGGGGGGGGGGGGGGGGGGGGGGGAAGCCCGGGGCGGAGGGGGCAGGTGAGGCGGCCTCTGGCGTGCTCGTGGCGGCCCTCCGGGTTCCCCGGCGTCCTTTTCCCTTGCCGCTGCCAGGCATGATGACTGCACCGGTAGAGGGTGTAGGTCGGCCCGAGGGTGTTGTGGAGGTCCGAGGTGGAGATAGCCAAGAGAAAAAAGAGGCTGTGCAGGGAGGACGGCTGGAAGGCGAGTGGCTGAGGGAGGCCGGCGGGCGGCCTTATAAGGGAGGGAGCGGGGAAGGTGAGAAAGCCGGCGGGGCAGGGAGGGGGACAGGGCGAGGTGGGAGAAAGCTGAGGGAAGGATGACAGGGAAGGTGAGAAAGCCGGGCAGCGGCAGGAAGCGGGGGAGGGTCTCTTCCTTCCCTCGCATCAAACGCAATGCGAGCATTACGACCAATGCGGCGGCGGCGTTAATATCGGTTCGAGCTTAGGGTTAAATTTATCAAATTTCACTTATTGCATGTGTAATTCTGTTAAATATGATAGCATTGAATAGATTTGGGCGTAATATATAGCCGCCGATTCGGTGGTGGCGGCGGCGATGATGTGTGTTTTGTTGGTATGAGACAGTATGGATATCGAGCGTCGAAGCGGCGACAGCGATTTGTTTAGTTTACATTCGTCGATTCGACAATATTAATCTCTCCGCCGATGTGGCGGCAGCGTTACTATCGGTTCGACTTTAGGGTTAAATTGATAAGATTTCACTTATTGCGTATGTAATTCTGTTAAATATGATAGCATTGAATAGATTTGGGCCTATATATTGCCGCCGATGCGGCGGTTGGTTTCTCCACACACCGGGAAGCAGCTATCCTTGTTATTGGTGAGATTGTTCCCGGCGAGTACCGCTATTTGTTTGTGTACATTCGTCGATTCAACAACACTAATATCACTGCCAAGGCGGCGGCAGCGTTAATCTCGCTTCGATTTTAGGGTTAATTTGATAAAGATTTCACTTATTGCATATGTAATTCTGTCAAATATGACAGCATTGAATAGATTTGGACCTAATCGGTACCTAACACCGCCGGGCACCAGCCAGCACTGCGGCGGTGCCGATTTGTTTAGTTTACATTCGTCGATTCGACAATATTAATATCGCCGATGTGGCGGCAGCATTAATCTCGCTTCGATTTTAGGGTTAATTTAATAAAGATTTCACTATTTGACTATGTAACTCTGTTAAATAGGATAGCATTGAATAGATTTGGGCCTAATATATTGCCGCCGATGCGGCGGCGGCGAACGACAGTATGGATATCGACGTCCATGCGGCGGCGATTTGTTTACTTTACATTCGTCGATTCGAAAATATTAATATTGCCACTGTTGCGGCGGCAGCGTTAATCTCACTTCGATTTTAGGGTTAATTTAATAAAAATTTCACTATTTGACTATGTAACTCTGTTAAATATGACAGCATTGAATAGATTTGGCCCTAATCGGCACCTAACACCACCTGTAAACCAGGTATGGAACGGGTTTACCGTAACCTAGTTTAAGCTTGTGGTGTTAGCCCTATCACTGACTCATGCATAGCGACTTTTCGGCACTAAACCAGAAATCCTGTCTAAACGCGTTTTGGATCGCTAATACCGACCCATGCATTCAAGCCCTGGCCCACTATCCAACTCCGGTTCTGACAGGAGGTGTACCTCGCCCTCTGGTGGCGGTGGTACCATCAACACCGGTGACGAGTCGTAGTGCTCAGTTGACCGAGCTGTAGCAGCCGGCTTACTCCGCTTCGTGGCCATCGGAATTCTGTAACAATCGAAAGAAAGTTACTATAAACCGACTCAAATGTCAACAAAAAACCCTTCTGTGCATTTAGTGGTGCTGGATAACGTATTTAAACCGTTCCAACACAGGCGTGAGCAAGCTAATGTGTCATGGCGTAGGTGAATGGTATCAAAACCAAAACCAAACGAGGGGTAGGGACCAGTGTATCGGTAGCCTCCCACACTCTCTGTCCCGCACACTTCTCCCCCTGTGGCTACTGTGCCAACAAGTTGGAGAAAATGCTACGAAACTCGGAGGTACGCCTAAAAAATTGAGGAATCCATAAAAGAAACCCAGGATTAAATCCCAACGAGAATCCATAAAAGAAACCGAGGATAAATCCCAACGAGATGTGGCTCCAACCACATCGCTCTCCGTTCGGCAACGGGCGGCTTGTAGAACAAAGAAAAAACATGGCGCTTTGTTCTATCGTATGTTTCACAAATTGTAAAACACCCATAAAAGTAACAAACATACACATTAAAGTTTTAAAAACTCTCAAAATGTGCAGTAAAGTATCATAACATAACTGTACCATTCTACCAATAAATACTTAGTTATTTCGTCATCGTAGATAAAAAAAACTGCCGGAGCAAATCAACAAACGTCCTCCCGTTGTGAGTTGATTATGCTAATTGCTGGACCCGGATGTGCTTCCTTCTCCCTCGGCTACGAGTAGCCAGAGGCTTAGTGCCGAGGTAAAATATATATATATATATATATATATATATATATATATATATATATATATATATATGTAAAGTATATATATATCCATGAATAAAAAATAAACCCTAATTTTGAATTAAAAGTAACATTAATGCCAAAAATACGACATTTAAAAGAAAAATGACGAAAACGATCATAGAGCCCAATTTCCTGGTCCCTACCCACTTCCCCGCGTTCTTCTATGTCTTTTCTAGTTCTCTT
Organism: Branchipolynoe longqiensis; assembly: GCA_030323885.1. NCBI lineage: Eukaryota > Metazoa > Annelida > Polychaeta > Phyllodocida > Polynoidae > Branchipolynoe > Branchipolynoe longqiensis. Next base: position 6,431,332 of record CM059195.1, on the reverse strand, counting down.
CAGATATCAAATAAAACCAGTTAGCTGTCCAACCATTCGATCCAGCTACCAACATTGCTGTAATTAATATTTTTGACCACACAAATGATATATTGAATCTTAAATTTCAGAAAATTATTCAAAAACCAAAAAGTTACCCTGTTGCTAGATAACTGGCAATTTGTTTAAAATTGCCTGGCAACCGGGCTCAACTTGTTGACATACATAGCAACTAATGATACTGGTCCTGAGGTTCTAAATCAAATTCAACCAAAATATTTAAGTAAACTGCCAAAAATAGCTATTTAATATCAAACAATTGGATTAAGTCTATATATATATCATTTTAATAGTCATGGGAATCAGGCATATCACCTATTATTCCGTTAATTAAGTGACAGACTTAGCGACTTCGCCGCCGTATAAGCGGCTCGGCTGTCAACGCTGAAATACACCATTACATTATTATTATGGTGCAAGAATACTACCACTGGACATCCTGGAACCTGACTAGGTACTTGGAATGAGGGTCAAGGCCAATGATGACACAAGATAGACCTAATTGGTTAATGGCTTCCCTGTGTGATGGCTTTCTCAAAGTAGGTGTCCATAGTAAATCATTGATTATTTTATACATGCTGTCCCAAATCACCAGTTTATGCACCAATATCTAAGCTGAATATATATAATCAAATATAGATACATGTTTTGATTTTGAAAGATTAACATTTTATCGGACAATGAAACTTTAATATTTGTGCTATTGTAGGTTTTAATGGCTTGACTCCTTTTAGAAGACAATGAAGTCATAATTCACGACACGACAAGGGGACTACATGGGATGGGTTTATTCAATAAACGGCCCTAAGGCCAACGTTAGTGCCTCAAAGGCGATCTACTTACAGTTTGTATGTTACAGAGGTATTCAAAGTCATCAATCAAGGTTTCAGTGGTAATATAATGGTCTAATCAAAGTAGTCATGCGTATTAAAGTAGTCATGCGTATAATTCAACTGAGTTAGAGGTGGGGGTTACAGGAGATGAGGGAAGTAATGTAATAATAAGATAAGAAACAATAACTGTACATCAAACATAGGAAATCAGGCTCTCTCAACCCTACTAGGTGTCCTTTTTTGGTCGTTCGAATATCATGCTATGGAGCAAGTTGGACCAAATGTTATCACCTCTCTCCGGTTACTTACCAATTTTATCAATCTATATAATGTACTCTTCGTAACATTATTCTTTGGGTAAAATAATTTATTCAGCAAATAAAATCATCCAGCAAATAAAGACAGCAGTAACTGTTGTCTTCGAGCCATAAGATATTTCGTGGGAGTTCTGAAAATGGGGGATATTGTGCCTGCAGCAGGTTTTGAACCTACACCTCTGGGGCCATATGTATGAGAAACTGTTTATCGGCTCCGGTGTTAACGGCGGGTCCTGGGTTATCTAAGGCCGTTGTTCCAGATGTGTCACGGGGTATGTATGTGTCCAAAGAGTGGCGGGGTTAGTTAAATATGATCGCATTGAATAGATTTGGGCCTAATATATTGCCGGCGATGCGGCGGCGTTCTGGCAGTATGGATATCGACGTCGCTGCGGCGGCGGCGGTTTGTTTAGTTTACATTCGTTGATTCGACAATATGAATTACACCGCCAATGCGGCGGCAGCGTTAATAACGGTTCGATTTTAGGATTAATTTGATTAAATTTCACTTATTGCATATGTAATTCTGTTAAATATGATCGCATTGAATAGATTTGGGCATAATCGGTCCCTAACATCGACGTTAACCATCCTATGGCTTGGGGTTAGTGCAGGCGACTTGAAGCTCGCAGTGTTTGTCTAACGCCAACACATACATATGGAGTTATCGCCGCTAACCCGGTCAACCGGCCGAGAAAGCTGGCGGTTGTCGTCGGTCCGACGTCTGGAGTCGATCTGGCGCCTGGGTGGGTTTATATCTACCCAGAGCGACGAAATCTCGCGAGGGGTGAGATCAAGCGAGACAAGAGTGGGTCTCGGGGACCCGGCAGGGTTTCGTGGGTTTCGAGTTCGAATCCAGGTGGCGCCACCATCCCCATAGTCCCCCGTTCGCGCGCAAATTACCCATGTTGCCGAACAACATGTACCATTTCTTTAAATAACTTGTGTATAATTTCACCGTTCCTTTTTGTTTAAACCATATTTTGTTTAAACCATATTGTTCTAAATGTTTTCTTAAAAAAGGAATGCCAAAATGGGTGTCATTGACATGTCTCCGTGGACTGTTAGTGGTCCTTGATGTTGGTAGGTAGGTTGTTCCTTTCTCGTGGGAACCTGAGCATGTCTTTTACTTCCAATGTCATTGCCGGTAGCCATGGTTTTGTGTACCATGCTGGTACTATCAGTACTGCATGTGAGTGATCCATCTTGATCTTCCTGGCCACTCTGCTGATAATGCTGAATGGTGGCAATGTGTAATAGAATTTTATTATTCCAAATTAAAGAAAATGCATCTACTCTCCAGGCTTCTGGCTCTGGATGCCCAGACACATATTTGGGTAACTTTTTGTTGTTGCGTGATGCAAATAAGTCAATTTCTGGTTTGCCCAATCTGCCCAATTTATCACAAATGTGGTCGAAGATACTCTGATTTAATGACCATTCTAGATGGTCATGAAAATGTTGACTTTTCTTGTCAGCCAAAGTATTTTGACTGCCTGGAATATGTGCTACTGTTAGCCATATCTTGTGTTTCTTTGCTAATAGGTTCCTCAATCAAGGGTATTCTTACTCCTTCTGCTAGACTAAGGATAGCTAAATTCTCCGTAATGTTATTCCATTCCGGTATCATATACCTACACCCTGCACTAGTGTTGGTAGGGATACTCAAGTTTACACTGTGACTTTGTGAGATCGGGTATGAGGTCATTTGAAGAATTGTTAGGAGTTAGGTCTTGAATGATGGTTGTGAGTGCGTACTACATCAGACAACCTTGCAGCCTTTGTTCTTAGAAAATTACCTCTAGCCCCTTTATTGTATATTTAGGTTGATGAAATTCAGTCATTGGAGTTTGACCTCAAATTTTAGGCAATCATGCACTAATTCCCTTTTTAGGCCCCATAGGGCATGACTCATTCAGTGACCTTGTTTTGTGTATCTTTAGACTTTGAGATCAGGGGGAATAGGAGTTTGACCTTGAATGGGTGTCAATCTAGTGCACTAACTACCTAGATGGTCATGCACCCAAGTCTCTTCCTTCATCATCTGTTTTTGCAGTTGTAGCAATTGTATTGATTTTGAAGGGCAGTACTGTATTTTTTAATGTTTTGTGTGTTTCTGATTGAAACTGTTTCCCCGTTCCATGCTTTAGCAGCTATATATATAGCACACATATGGATTTATTGGGCATGCTTTTTGTTGTGAAACATTCAAATTTGGTTATTTTAGCGTTTAATCAGGAGTAAGGTAATGGTTAGGCGGTCTGTGCGGATACGAGTGCGATATATCATTATCAACTAAACCAAACTTACCAGTCAGATGCCAGCTGCACTCCTTTATCTCCAGTTGCTGCGAGGGCTTTCTCTCTGAAAAGAAATATTTATAAATAAACATGGGGTGACACTGATATGAGACGCCACCGTCTGCAGTAACTTATCTACATTAACGCTGTAGACATAATATCAAAGTATATAATATGTTTGATATAGAAGAGAGAAATTATGCACGGAAACTGTGCTAGAGACTTCAATTTTTTTTTCAAATATCAGATAGGCTTCCAAAACAAATGTATTCTGATAAAGCACTTTAAGGCCTTTAATTTGACATAGGGATGGACTTAAAGTTGCATAGTCCGATGAAATATATACTTTTCGAAACAAAAATACTTATCTCATTTGATGCATTATACCCAACTTAGATATTGGCGCCATCCCACTTGTACAGCCTATATATTTATTGTGCTACGCCAAATGAGCCAAAAGTGAGGATTTATTTATGATGAGAACTCAGGAGGGTCAGCAACAAGAAAAACAACTGATGGATTCCCACTGCACTTCATTGAACAAACAGTGGGATGATGAATATGTATACTTCGTTTCGTTAGTGGTGCAACCCTCTCCAGATAAGTACTCTTACTGTACATCTAGTAATCACGCACTGTTCTGTAAAGATGATTGTAGTATATTTGACTATTCCGGTCCTGTCTTGTTATAAATATGTCTGCAGTCTTGAGCTGATTTAACCCATCTGTAGTAGCATTAAATACGCCAGTATTATGCTGTATGCTCTAAGTAACACATATTATTCTATAATCTACCATTAATAATGTTATGTCCCGCTTCCCACCTATACTATGCTACAGGATTAGACCTACAGAGACTCAGCTAAAAATTGAAGGAGATCAGGCATGAGCATTTCCCGCCAATTGGCTGATTTCCGTCAATTAAATGCTTCCTGGGCTGTTCACAAGATAGGTGTAAATCCGAGGAGAAAAAATGTGGGGGGGTGGGGGGGATGACTCGTCTTTTGCCAAGTTTTGGATCGACCTGAATTTCTTAGAGTACTGGTCTGTATGCCTACTCCTACCTTATGTCACAGGTAAAGAGTGAAATTTCTCTCTTCTAAGTGGCTATCAAATTTCACCAATTGTGTCCTACTTATAAAAAAAATTACTCCATGGAAGGGGTGGATGGTCCCCACCTCCCTACACCCCCCCCCCCCTACTCGGCCTTTGGCCGAGTTTTGAGGCACACGCCCACAATCAGCTAATTTTTTTTACTTCTCTGCTCATGTCTGCGGGATATAAGATAAAGGGTTCCTGTTTTTGTAGATATGCTTCAATCAATACCTAACAGTAGCAAAGACTAAAGATGGCATTCCTTACACGTGTAATGCGTAATGCGTTATGCGAATGCCATCATTCCTTACACACGTTATGCATAATGTGTTATGCGGCACACGACTGGCTATATCTTAAAAATAAAAATAAACAATTATTCTCCATACTGCTCTGTATATGACCAAATATTGCATGTATATCTATGTAACTTTTTGTACGTCACATGGGGGTGCCTACCTTTATCATAACCAAATTATAGATAAGTATCCATATTTCTGTGCATATGGTAGCATTTCTAGCTTTCCCCTAACCGTATGTCTCCCGGGTGCCCAGCTCACCATGTGTTTCCAATCAGCACCCCTGTGTGTGACTGTTCCGTAATGCTCAGTCGCCTCTCCTAGTGTTAAACTAATGCACACATCAGACTCAGGTTTCTATTCACACCCAGCTTGACGCATTACGCACCGATCGCATCCTGGATGTAGGCAGGGGGCGCGGGGTTTCAAGGCGTTTCGTTTTTTTGTCACATTCGCATTACGCATTACACGTGTAAGGAATGCGACCTTAAGTAAAATGCATAATTTCCAACAACTGCTTCATTCAATACGCTTGATGCTAATTCGAGACAACTTTCTACACAGTCAATGCCTATCAATGGCATTTCACAGTCGGTGCCCAGCATCTAGCAGTTGCCACACATCCCTTCACATGTTGTATGTAGCATGTCCCCTCAACAGTATGTCAGGCTCGCTCAGCAGTCAGTGTCAATGTCTACTTCTACCACTCACGGCATGCCACAGTCGGTGCCCAGCTGCACCTGTCGGGGTTCCGGTGGAGAAAGCAAGTCTGAGAAATATTTGTTATGCTCCATCCGTACAGTTATTAGGAAATTTTCACACAGTGCCAATGAATGATTTATTGATATGCCAACAGTTCAACCGTGATACAAACTCAATTGACTCTTTGAATACGTTAGGCATTTCACAGTTGCCTTTTATTGCTGCCACTAACTACATGTCACAGTCACTGTTTGAGTCTGCCAGTCATGATGTTTCGAAGTCGGATACTGCTTCTGCCTCCAATGGCATTTCAGTGTCGGTGCCCAGCTGCACTTGTTGGTTCTCTGGTGAGGGAAGCAAGCTCAAATTGATCTCATTAATCTCTGACATCAGCATTAGATCAGAATTAAAAAGAAAAGTTTAATGGGAACCTAGATGAACCAAGAGATAAAAGGGTACATAGGGGTAATAATGATGGGATGGGGGATGGTGTATTATGTTTACGGAATAGTAAGATTGCATTTAATGAGGATACAGCCTTTCATGATTGTGGTAAATGTGGGGATTTGGTCACGTCTGTAATTAATGAGTATGGCTGTTGTAAGGGTATGCAGGTATTGCAGGTATAGCAGTTATGCAGGTATTGCAGGTATAGCAATACCTCAGGGAGTTTGATGCCCTTGCCTTGCAGAGTTGTAAACCACTGCCTTGTGGTACAGGTTCTTGACAGAACCGAAGGCTAAGGGAGCAAACCCTAAACAGAAAACCATGTCACTGTGGCAGCATTAAGGGCGGTTGATGTATGGAACTCCCAAATCTCCCGACCAGCCACTGCAGGGACAAATAGTTTTGTGCCTGTCTTGGCATGTTCTTACCGGTGCGAAACCGAGAGAGTGCCGTTGGTAACTTGCAAAAGCTAGCAGCACTTCAAAATCTTTGCAGGCAGCTTTCATGAAATGTAAGGAAATACTCGAATGGACGGTGCTGCCATCTATGGAAAGATCTTCTGATCAAAAAGAATCTCTGGTGGACTGGACACCTCATGAGGATGTCATCAGACAGGCTACCAAAGCAGAGGGGTAATAATGATGTCTCCGGTTCAAGGATACCATCAAGAGAAACCTGAAGCTGAGACATTAAGACCGACTCATGGACGCAACTCTCACAGCAGAGAGCTAAATGGAGAGTGGCAGTCAAGTAATGAAAGCAGTCTTTGTCGCATCGCGACCGACAGGATGATGATGATGATGAGATATTGGCGCATTGAGCTCAGCTACATCCACGTATATAGTTTGATAGAATCGGTGAAAATGTGACAGAGTTCTTCCATAGTGTTTGATATACCAGTTGGTTTTCATAAAATTTCACCTAATTAAACTAAATATAGCTCCATAGTATTGGGTACCAAAAGAAAGAGCAACATTTAAACTTCAAAATAGTCCAGGTGGTCACTATATTCATGCGCTGTCGAGGTCTAGGTCATGAATTTGTCCACGCATTCTCTCGCGAGACACTGCATCGTCAACACTCAGATGGGGTGACACGCATGGCATCCGACCCTGGTGCAATAATTGACGAAATTCAGAAGTGTTTTATGAAGTAATCTACCCAGACATTGTTATAAAGCATGTTTAGAACATATTTAGATAAGCTATGTTACTTAGAATTATCCCGACGCAGTCTCTTAGATATAGCTATGTGCGAATACCGTCGATCACTGCAAATCGGTTAGGCAAAGACGGTAACGCTAGCCCAATTCAGCTGCACGGAGCTGCTTTGCGGTAGGCATTACCTTTCAGTTCCTCAAAAGGAGGGTCTTCTAGCTAAATTTAGCCCTTCTTTTCATGACATACAGCACAGATTTCTATACATCTTCGTTTTTTAGTTGTTTCAATTGGACCAGTATCAATTTTAAAAGTTGATGGTTGAATTTCAAGTTCTACTTTTCTCCACAAAATCTTCATCAAATCACTAAAAGGGGATTGAATTATTTCATGAAACTATGAAATTGTTGTTCCTTCATTAGTTTTCTATATGTTGTGAACTTTTAAGGATGTTTGATCAATTCGCAAAGGGAGATATTTGACCAGCATCAGTGATCAATTTGATGTAAACATTGATCTAGTGTGGTTAAGTGACCCTCATACTGTCAGTATCACTGATATTCAGGGTCACAGCTGGTGGCTGGTTTACTATAGAACAAAGGGCCCATGATAGACTGATTTTTCCAAGTTAAAATCATTGTAACTTCCTGCATATTTACTTTAGCAAACTTATATGATGACCATGTTTAAGGCCCCTTCAAACTCTTTCCTTTTATATATGTTCCATTGAGATGAAATCCATTCTAAAATAATACTCACATACCTATAATAGATATATCCCAACTGTCAGACTGATCCGCTAGTAAGCGATGAATAGAGCATTAAAATACATCATTTTCAATCTGTTGGTATGCTCTAAGTTGTTCATCAATAGAATCTGATTTTGCTAACCTGTAGACAACAAAAGCATGGCTGTGCTGTATGTAATGACTGAAATTAAAAATGCAGTGTTTGCTGCTGGATTGTTTGTTTTTATAAAATTTTAACACTTTCTCACTAATAATTATTAAGTCGCGTTCATAATGAACAATATTTGATTGGAAGCAGTCAATAGCCATGCTCATAATTAATAGCATTTGATCAGAATCAATTAATAGTCATTCCGTAATGTATCACTATAAATAATTGTCAGTGATAGATAAAGTGGTACCTTCAGAGCAATGAGAAAGGAAACGTGTCATCCTTTGGATGTAAGATGTAAGGTTTTCCACAGATTTCTCATGCAGTTCATCAACCAAATATATTTGTTTAATAACAAGATGTTTTTAATAATAATTATTTTTAACAACATTTGTCCCAATAACGTAAGCTATTGATTTTAAAGGCAATGGCACAAAGAGTAACTGTTCAAAATTTCAACAAAACCCCTCAAGTACTTTTAGAGTTATGCTCAATCTAGCGAAAACTCCAAAAATGTGCGCAACAGCCAAAATGGCCTCCCCCCCACGTTTAGGACACTATATAATCGATGAACATGATTTAATAACCATGAAAAAAAACCTTTATGCTCTCTGTGTACAGGTCATTGTAAATTATTGATAATGACACTGGATATTTTAGAATGAAGTTCTGTCGAGTCAAAGTTGGCATGTAACTGAATTGGTCATAATGCTCGCATTGCGTTTGATGCGAGGGAAGGAAGAGACCCTCCCCCCATCTCTCTCTCTCTCAAATAGAACCAGATATATTACTTTTCTAAAGATTTGATCAAGGATGGTTAGTGAAAGTCACACGATTTGTCATGTTTGATGCCAAATATTTATTTGTATGGTCTGAACAAAATTGAGATTTGAATTTGTACTAGAAATAATAAGTTAAAAAAGTAATTATGTCATTAAAATGTAATTTGCATTCAGCAGGCAGCCTCAAACATCAGGATTTAAGCAATTGCAGGATCATGACAAATGTGTATAAAATTAAGGGCAAAAATTAAATATTAAAAAATCCATAACTCAGGGACTAATAGACCAATTTTCCATTATTATATATATTTGTAATCAGAATGATAAGAGCTTTCCAACTGTACCATTTGCAAATTAACTTCATGAAAAGAACAATTCAGTTTGGAGTACCTACTACATTGGACAATGCTCTTCTAGAACTAGGCTCCAGCAGAAAGCGTAAATGTAGATTGTATTAGTATCGTGGCCAGATTAAAGCCGGATTTGACTGAACGGTTAAACTGTCAAATTCACCAACTCTCACTCTCAGCTTATTGTGTTTTTGTCAATATGTGCTTCTCCTTGATTACAAATCCTGAATACAGCATTGTGAATAAAGACAACCATAATTCATCTGAAAACAATCGGTGTTAATGCAAAGACCATATTGAAATAGTAAATAAAGAAAATAGATAGTCGTAGTGGCTACGCAAATTCACTCTGTGGTGCGGTCATAACATAAAGTTAATTTCAAGGTTAGTCTTATTCTGAAATCTAGAGAATAATAATCATTTAAACTTTTATGATTGAAAAAAAGGATATTAGTTTCAAATGAATGAATATATGGTACAAGTGTACAACTGTATGCAGTGTGACAAATAATGATAATTGGTCATAATGCTTGCATTGCGGTTGATTCGCGGGAGAAGCTGCCCCCACCCTTCTTCCCGCTGTCACACTGTCACCAGACAGGATAGTCCATTCAGCCTACTGCTGCTTCCTGCTCCACGTCTCGTCATCCTCGCCCAGACGCCGACCACCCCGCGCCCACGACACCCTAGTGACAGAAGTTGTCTTGAATTTCTAATTCCTTTTGTCTTGGATATTCACTTTTGTCTCCCGTATGGCTGACAATACACAAAGTCGTCGATCATCCGGGAAACTATTCACAGGCACTGTGGACAGTGGGTCTCCTGTGCGGTTTGATTTTAATAATTGTTTTAAATCAAACGTTGCCTCCTTGCGATCTATCTCCAGTCCGCCTAGAGACAATGCTACAATAGTTTGTCCCCTATGTCTGGTGACTAGCAGCAAAAGAACTGCTAACTTAAAACCTAGCTCCTTAATTGCTAGATGATAATTACTAGGCCATGATTTAAATAGTTTTAAAACTATTGAAACATCCCAAAATCGATTATATTTTGGTTTTGGCGGATTTCTCTCATACACAGATCTCATGAACCAGTGAATAACTTGATGTTTACCAACTGTTTGTCCATCCACTCTTGGGAGTACAATAGATAATGCACACCTAGCAGCGTTAATCGCTCCAAAACCTAAGCCTGCCTCTAGCATCCGCAAAAATATAACTACTTGTGCTATAGTAGAGGCTTAACCTTTTTAATTAAACAATGCAGTCCCCACTTCTTTAAATAACTAGAATATAATTTCACTGTTCCTTTCCTCCATGCATGGGAAAGCAGCCTCTGTTGAGTAATTTTATCTAAACCAAACTGCTGCAAATAACTCTTCAAAAAAGGAATGCCAGAAGGGGTGTTGTTGACGCGTCTCTGTGAATCGTGAGCGGTCCTTGATGTTGTAGATTTCCGTGTGCTCGTGGGAATCTGAGAGTGTCTGTCGCTGCCAATGCCACTGCTGCTAGCCATGGCTGTGTGTCCCACTCGGGTATGATCAGAATTGTGGGGGTCCGATCCATTCTGATCTTCCTGGCCACTCTGCTGATAATGCTGAATTGTGGGAAAATATAATAATAATTATTTTCCCAAATTAAAGAAAAAGCATCCACTTGCCAAGCATTGGGCTCTGCATGCCAGGATACATATTTTGATCATTTGTAGTTCTTTCTTGATGCAAACAAGTCTATCTGTGGCATTCCCCATTTCTGACAAATTTGTTTAAAAATAGTGTCATTCAGCGACCTCTCCAAATGATCATGGAAATGTTGACTTTTCCTGTCTGCTAATGTATTCTGACTACCTGGGATATGGGCTACAGTTATCCAAACATCATGCTCTTGCGCAAAATTCCAAATTAATTTTGCTATTTTATTACACGGTGTGGACTTAGTCTTTTTCTTTGTCTTTTTCTCTTGACCACCGTCTTCGTGGCCTTAGTGAACTCATCTCCGGATGAGCTCACCGATTTCTTGGCCTTTTTCGTTTTGGTTTTTCGTGTGCCTGGGTCTGTAGACGAGTCCGCCTCTGGAGATGGATCCTCCTCCTCCGAGACGTCCTCCCATTCTGACGCTTCCTCTGGGGAAGGAGCCCTTTTCCTTCCCCAAGGCTTGGTTGGGCGAAACTCCTGTAGTTTCGTCTCCAAAAGGCTTGTCATGCGAGCCTCCCAGTCGGAGGGGGACTACTGTTAGGCCCCTCCGGCTCGCTCTCCACATCAGGATCGGACACGATGTGGGTGCCGGCCTGTGGGAACCGTCAACACCAGTGATGAGTCGTAGTCATCAGCCCGCTGGTGCTGCCGTCTTACTCCGCTTCGTAGCCATTGGAAGTCTGTAACGATCGAAAGAAAGTTACTATAAACCGAATAAAATGACCAATGTCACAACAGGCTATGCCAAGCAATATAATTGTGCATCTAGGTGTTAGAGAACGTATTAAAACCGTTTCAACACAGGCGTGAGTAAGCTAATGTGTAACGTCGTAGGTTAATGGTATCAAACCAAAACCAAACGGGGGGTAGGGACCAGTGTATCGGTAGCCTCCCACACTCTCTGTTCCGTACACTTCTCCCCCCTGCGGCTACTGCGCCAGCCAGTTGGAGAAAATGCTACGAAACTCGGACGTACGCCTAAAAAAGGTGAGGAGTCCATAAAAGAAACCCAGGATTAATTCCCAACGAGAATCCATAAAAGAAACCGAGGAAAAATCCAAACAAGATGTGGCTCCAGCCAACATCGCTCTCCATTCGGCAATGGGCGGCTTGTAGAACAAAGAAAAAACATGGCGCTTTGTTCTATCGATATTTCACGAATCGCAAAACACCCATAAAAGTAACAAAACTGCACAATCAAAGTTTCAAACTTTCTCAAATTGTGCAGTAAAGTATCATATTATAACTGTACCATTCTACAATCAAATACTTACAATTATTTTGTCGTAGTAGATCAAAACTGCCGGAGCAACTCAACGAATGTCCTCCCATCGTGAGTAGATTATGCTAATTGCTGGACCCGGATGTGCTTCCTTCTCCCTAGGCTAAGACTAGCCTGAGGCTTAGTACCGAGGTAATAGATATATATAAATATATATATGTTGCCTCTAACATAGTTACTTCCACAACTCTGTTCCTGAGACAAGGCTGCTGAACAACTAGATAAAAGATTAACCCCTACCAAAAGTAGGGGGTGAATGTCAACCCTGCTTAAAGTTGCACAGTCCGATGGTTTTGAGTTTCTGTAAGTTTTTTTAGATAAATATATTAGGTTGGTCATTATAATCTACATTACTTCAGTTTGTGGTAACTTTTATTTTAAATGGCTTGATCTATTTGAAGTGCAAACGTGCTAAATTAATTTCCAAAACTCGTACACCATAGGCTTCCCCAGTAACAGATTCTATTAAGCTGACCCAGTATTCCCTTAAATGTGACGACAAATGTTTGTCCGTGTTTTTCATTTCTGCTACGCACCATTATTGATCCTGAAACAAAGAAAGGCACCATGAAGGTGTTATGAAAAGAGCTGTCCAGGCAGTTCAGGATGGCCAGTCAATCCAAGATACTGTAGAGACACTAAATATTTCCACACTCCAATGCTGTGTGCCAAATGCAAAGACGAAACGCCTCTACGATATGAATTTCAAGGCAAATTATAAAAATAATCTAATTTTTAATGAGATGGAAGGGCAACTGCAGGAATATTTATTAACTGCTTCTAAACACCATCACAGACTAACTACAGTAGACACCAGAAAGATAGCATTACAGTTTGCCAGAAAGGAGAACAAGAAAACATCATCTGGATGGGAAGCAAACCAAGTAGCAGGTAGTGAGTGGTTTTATGCTACGGCAGCCACACCTTTCTGATAGGAAACCATAAGCAACAAGTATCAGCACAGCAATTAGCTTCAACAGGAAAAATGTTGGTGACCTTTTTGATAACTTGGAACAACACATCATGGTTCGTTATAAATTTCAAGCTAGGTCGATTTTGCCTACCAAAGTTGTTGCCGAAACTGGAGCAAAGCAAGTGGGATAGATTATGTCTGCGGAATGTGGAATACGTGTTATAGCGAATTGTTCAGTAAATGCATTGGGAAATGCTATTCACCGATTCCTCATCTTCCCACCAGTGAATTTGAGAGATTTCTTGATCAAGAATGCCCTACCTGGTTGGATGACTAGTACCAAGTTTGAAGTTTGGAAGTACTGCCTGCTCCCCAGAAAACCAAGCGCTCCTCCTGTTGGACAACCATGACAACCATCTGTCCATTAACATCCTGGACAAAGCATGGGTGGTGGGGTTGGAGGGCAGTGTGAAAGTACGACGTCTGAACCCTTTGACTTATGGATACTGAATGACTTTATGCATTCTGTTAATAATCTGTGTTACTGTGTTTGGTCAAAGTTGGCTGTTCATGTGATTTGCCAAAATGTAAACAATAAGAGACAATTTTGGGTGATGCAATTTTTCTCATATCTCAGAAACCAACAAAGATAGAATTATAATTTGTGTTGTTATGGCAAGGGGGGTTTGCGATTTCCTAGGAAATCACATATCCTCCCTCGAAATCACAACCCCCCCCCCCATGTTTGGCAGTCTTTATCCTAATTAAAACATCTTTGCGATAGTTCAGTTCATAGTTCCAGCGTCACGGTGCATTGTGGGAATTTTAAAAGTAAAACATACCTGCACAAAGCTTGCTTTAAGTCTATGTCAACATACATAAACCTTATCAGCACGTCTTACACCATCTGCAATTAGATCTAGACAAATCTAGAGCCGGAGTCACTCTTAGTCTTACTTCTTTTATTTTCATCTTTTTATTTATATCTGATGGCTAATGGAATGCCTAAGTAATGGGTTAGCCTAGGGTCCATCAGACATTGGTTATATATTTCTTCTGAAACAACTTTCTGTGCACACATTTGACAGTTATATCATTTAGATCAACAATTAAAAAGTCCAGATTTTGATCTCGAGGAAGGTAAAGTTGCTCTTATTTATTCACAATGTTTCCTTATTATTTATGCTGGTTGAAAACAAGAATTGCAGCATTGGTTGGGGTCAGTTGACATTAAATGCAAGTCTTTTTATGCAGTTTGTATAGCCATAGTTATATAAGTCTAGATTCAGGTTTAGAACTCTAGATCTAGGCATTTCTAGAATTGTTATTTGTGACAAAGAAGTTATAAGGCCAAAAATCCAATATATTTGTTCTCATTTCCTTCATTCGAAAATATGAAATTTAGCAGCCTATGTACGTGCAAAGTGACTGACAGTTTTGTAGGGAATTGGATATTTGTTAGCTCAAAGTGTTTAAAGAAGTTGTGCTGGCATTTCTCAATGATGTAGTTTAGTATCTTTGACAATAATTGATCTAGTCCCTTATCCTTCTTGTGAGTGATAACAGTGAAAATGGCCTTTACTGTGACAGGCATGACATCAAAACTAATCAATTAATCAATCTTGATCCTCCTTCAATCCATTTTATCCACCCAGACCTGGTAGAAGTTCAAAAACAAACAGATAGCAGCCATAGTTGGGGTGATAAATGATACAAAGCATGGGGGATTTTCGATTTTCAAGGGGGGGGTTGTGATTTTCAGCTACACCGGTACCTACTGTTGTGTGCACCGTTAAATGTTTGTCACTGTGACAGACACAACGGGTGACAAACGTTACAGCATCTTTAAGTCACTAAAATTTCATAAGAAATTAATTATCCTTGACATTTTTCCTTTTTTAGTATAGGTGATTAGGTTCTTTTATATGCCTCCTGCAACCAACCACGATGACTCCATTATCAGTTCTTAATGACTAGAAATTTCCCATTCAATATTACAGGTCAGAATACAACCCATTATTGGAGTGTCAATATTTAGATTTCATCATTTAGCCCAATAATGTGGGAGATATTTTAGATCAAAAGTAAATGTTATGCTGTGTATTATGTATCTTATTGGGATGGATGTAGCTAAATAAATAGAAAATTACATCACTAATTTGTGACATTGTCAACAGCATTGAAAATAAAATGTCACAAACTTAAACAACAGCACATTTCACTTCAAATGGTCATATACAATGCCTTCATTAAGTTGAAGACATTTATTTCTATAAAAAAAATTTGAAATAGTTAACCTTTTCTGGAGTCATTAATATCGTAACATTTCGTTTCCATTTGCAAACTTTACTATGAAACTCTGTATCAAACACGGAGTACAGATACAGTACAGGAACTATTTTCACCATTTGACACTCTATGTATGGACCCAGTTATGGTATAGTAAAAGATCAATCCTGAAATTGCCCTTCAAAATTGAAATTTGAGCCAAACATTTGTGTAAAATTGTTGATTCCACTTGGACTGCTGCATTGTTAAAATTTTTCTGCTTTACTCTTTAATCGTCACAAATAACACAAAAACCATAGCAATGAGGTTTCAAATTATTATTACTACTGTTTATAAAGCAAGTGTCATGTGAAATGTCCTAAAAATGTCATGCTTTGTGTGGAAAACATTTGATTTTGGAGTCAGATTGGTTTTCATGCTATACTGCTATTCATTGGGTGTGAGCATCATTTGACCTACTTACAAATGTCAGAATATCTTTATTTTCAATTGTTCAGATGAAAAGGACATACATTTTGAGGAAGCTTGATTCAGGACTTTGACAGCATTTTGATTTTGTGGTACTGATGTCACAATATTGGTACACAACTTCTGAGAATGACCCATATCTGTTTTAGTAAATGTTTGCTCGTTGCATGTCTATCGCGGTAACAGTGAACTCTGCCGCTCGCCTGCTCATTTTTGTCAATTTTAGCGCTCTCATTATTAAGTCACGCTCATAAAATACAGAATAGAGGGAGTGCACATGACGTCAACACTCAACGGTTAGCCATCTTGGATTACACTTAATACCACCTATGGTCTTATAACAAGAACACTACGGCCACCACTGGGCCTACCTAGTTGGCAGCCGCCGAAGTACATGGCGCCACCTAGCAGGTACTGCCCAAACCTTTCTAATTCTTTGACAGAGCATCCAAAGTCTCAACATACTGCGCTTTAGTAACGATGTGAGGCTACACGATTAAAGAAATACTTCCCATGCATCTAAAAACCCCTTTCCCCTAACTTTTGAGACCAAACTGCTCAAAAGAGTGACAAATAAACCAACAAATCGGTAAATAAACATAATGCAAGCAGTTGCAAGCTTTTCATATGTAATCCAATATGGCCACCGGAAGTTGTGTCGTGACGTCATTACACCCCCTTTATTCGATTTATGTATCTTTATTCTTTACTAATATGAAATAAGGGATATTTTTCTTTTAAAAAAGGTAAAAAGTGTCCCAATGTGCCCCGGTCTCCCCTATCTACCAAGACGTAGGCACTTGGAAATCCAATCTACCTCTAATAGTAATATACAATATTATATAGAGGGAGTGCACGTTACGTCATCAGTCAGTGGCCAGCCATCTTGGATTACGAACACCCTCCCTAGCCATGTTCAATGTTGTGAATGCATGCAGATGTAGTAAAACAGAGTTTTCTTGTGTTATGGGAGGTTTTGGAAAGTTTACAATGTGTTTACTTACAGCACTTTAGCAACAACTTCTGAGGCCAAACTGCTCAAAACAGTGACAAATAAACCAACAAATCAGTAAATAAGCAGAGTGTAGGCAGTTGCAAGCCTTCTGTATGTAATCCAATATGGCCACTGAAAGTTGTCTTGTGACATCATTACACCCCCTCTATACTTACTCCAGTCCAGCAGCCCCGTTTCTGAGAACCGATTCAGTAGGTATGTGCACGTCCGCGCGCTACGCGACGGCCGTTTTCTGCCAGATATCTGTTCCTGGAAAAATTGTTCTGAAAACAGAGGGGTCCCTCAAAATGCTTTCTTTTCAGTGCCTCTTAGGGGGTATCCCCATGAATTTCAGCCTATGATGTAGATAAAATGTCCATCTACAACCTCATGTTTACAATTTGCAAATCCGTTCACATTTTCTGTGTCTGTGCACATTCAGAAGATTTGACTTGATTTCAAAACTCAAACTCCACTTTCTATATATCTTGGGTAGCTTTAAAAAGTATATGGACATTTAAATCTGTTATTAATTGACCATTGTGTGAAGTTTCATGATGATGTAAGGTCAAAAAGGTACTTTGCTAGGTCCCCAAATTTTCAGTGTTATAAGATCAATCATATCAATGACAACCAAAAATCCACAAATGTCACTAATGTGCGCATTTACTTTTAATGGGTGGAATCAACAGAGGAGATAGGCATCTACTTACACTGAAAATCTCATTCAGATATCTCGATTATTTAGGAAGTTAGAACAAAAAATGACTAAATTATTAAATATATAGGTTTTGGGTCACACACTTGTAATGCTAAAACATTTTTTTTAAAGGAAGAAAACTTCACGTTTCATGGATATATGATAGTTATACTAGACTTACTTGTAAGTTGCCGTATTAATGAGATTCTTATGAATCTACCAATACAAAGGTAAGGATGAAAGTAGGTACAATGGACCCATGGATAGGTACCCCGGAATCCGCCGGGAGCGCCACTGTCGCCGGTGTGATAAAACTCGTACAACTTCTTGCGACCTCCCGAGCTGCACAGTCATGTCGGAAAACGGCACCACATGTGCAGCACAGGCACACTGCATTGACTGCTACATCTGGGTTTGAAGCACAACAGACTGAAGCACAGATAGAGACCATTTTCAGTGCTGTGTGACATTTGAAAGGCATTTTACCAAGCCATTCAAGTCTTCAGATGCAGAAATCAGAGGTAAGACTGCCGGGAATGTCCATGTTAACTATGAGAATGTGAAACTTTAGCTTTTTTTCTTCCTAAAACTGGTCTTACATTGACTACAACTCTAGAATCTGGCGGCCAAAAGTTGGTGTTTTGACTGGATTCTCTAGTTGAGTGACTCACGCGCGGCCCACGCGGCCCCAGGGAGGGTCGAGGGATGCGTCGGCTACGTTAGTCGTTAGATCAACGGTGTTTGGGTTTGGTTGTTGTTGGTTTGGTTGTTGTTGGTTTGGTGGTTGTTGGTTTGGTTGTTGTTAGTTTGGTTGTTGGTGGGTTTTTTTTTGTGGTTGGTTGTTGGTGGTTTGGTTGTTGGTGGTTGGTTGTTTGTGGTTTGGTTGTTTGTGGTTGGTTGTTGGTTTGGTTGTTAGAGGCTTGGTTGTTTGGTTGGTTGTTTGGTTGGTGGTTTTGCATATTACGCCGATAATTTTGACGTGTCAAATTTATTTTCACGTTGTCTCTAAATGACCTTTTATTCAATTGACTGATATTGTAGCCAGGAGTGATTGTATTACGGTTGCCATGGAAACCTACATTTTCCTGTGATCTAATTTTTGTATATCCGTTTTGATAAGCTGGGGTGATTTGGTATACGAAGAAGAACCTTGATGTCAAGTTTGATCAGGATCAAACCATTAATAAAGAAACTGCAGTTGTGGGCATGATTGTATTACGGTTGCCATGGAAACCAACATTTTCCTGTGATCCAATTGTTTTATATCAGTTTTGATAAGCTGAGGTGATTTGACAGACCAAGAAGAACCTTGATGTGAAATTTCATCAGGATCTGACCATTATTTAAAAATAGCTACAGTTGACTCATATTGTAGGTGGGAGTGATTGCATTATGGTTGCCATGGAAACCTACATTTTCCGGTGATCTAATTTTGATAAGCTGGGGTGATTTGGTATACGAAGAAGAACCTTGGTGTGAAGTTTGATCAGGATATGATCATTAATAAAGCAACTACAAGGAAATGTTATAATTAGTCTATTTAACAGCCCTAAATAAGGCACTTCTCTAGTGCATTAGCTAATACAAAAAATCTTAAATTCAACAAACTTCAAAGGCACATATCTCATTCAATTTTTGGAATATCTTAAAAATTTTAAAAGCATATTGCTTTTGATTCATTGGAGCTTCCAATGAAATTATAATTTGAATGTTTGGAATAATTTGAAAATTTTACTAGGGTACCTACCATGGATATACTCATTAAACAATGAGGAATTTCTATAACTTCCTTCTAAATCACTAATGTATTCATTTAGTTTTATTTTAATGGCGTATATCCTCCAAGTGACTTTTATTTTAATGGGTGAAATCAACAGAGCAGCTAGGGATCTACTTACACCGAAAATTTCAGTGAGATGTATCGATTATTAAGCAAGTTAGAACAAATATTGACTAAATATCTAGATTTGGGGTCACACACTTGTAATGCTAAAGCATTAAAATAATGGCAGGAAATTACCGAAATTGAAATAGCTCTATCACGCTTAATAATCAACCGATTGACACGATTGTTGGATTTTCTTGTATGGTTTTCAAAGCTCTTTCCAACAATGCCATTCATTTTCAGATAGGTTTGGTTTGAAAATGTTGTCCACATTGCTAGATTCAGGGTAGATACAAGATTCACCCCCTACTGCTGCAGTAGGGGTGCAAACCAGCCCTATGTAAAAGGTGGCGAAAATGCGGGTAAAAGAATTGAGGGCCTAATTTAACAATCTAAGAAGCAACAATTATTCTTTACATATGTTTTATTATTTACCCGCTACCTTTGAGTTGAAAAATATAATATAATATATAGTTTAATAAGATTTAAAAGTGAAATCGACGGTGTTCTGCGGCCGCCATCTTGTCTTTTTTGCATTCTCTCCCATTTCACCAACTCTGTGCCTATATGCATAATATGGGTAGCCATTTGATACTGGAGCCACATAGTGACATACTGTAGCCTCACTTCCATATTAATGCTATTTTCCCCCGTATTTTATATATCTTCACCCGTGTACTACAAGTACCGGGTGAATCTTTTATCTAGATTCAGGGGTGAATCTGTTATCTACCTCTACAGTACACACTGGGTTTGGCCTTGGGCAATTCAATCCAAATACTTTAGGACATGAGCAACTGTAATAAAATACCTAGAAATACTCAGAAACGATCACCTACACCAATTTGGGATATACTTACGCTCGAGCCTTGGGGAAGCCCATCTGCATGAGAATTTCCAGAGAGGACCTGTTTCTGTGGATTGTCGCCTCCTGTCCTTGGATGGATCTGTGCTTGCGGGGCGGAAGGCTGATACCAGTCTTTGTCGTAGAACTTGAGGCCGACATCGTGACTTATCCCGTGTGTTCAACTGAGAAAGGCGAGGGTATGTCTGAAAGAGTAATTAGTCAGTGGAGCTGGAGAACTCCCGTCCAGCCGGCCGGCCATGCAACACAGGCAGCGGAGCTACTCACTGACTCAGTCAACCAACAATCCTCGGCTTGAACAAAATACCAGTGTCGCTCACTGTCACTCGCGGGAGCTCCCTTCTCAACACTCAGGGATTGACCCTGGACACTCTAATAGCCCCCTCTCGGAGGCAATGTTATCTCCTTGGCTGGACTTGGGAGCAACAACATAAATCCGCCATCTACAATTGTCAGCGAGCGTGCATAGTTTTTGTGTGAGAAGAAAGTCGAGACAAAAGGTTTCAGCATCGATTTGTCGAGTAGCAACCAGCGAACAGACGACAGAGAACACCGGCTGAAAATGAGACACTCAGATTTCAACCCGATACAACAGTGGACGTCAGCGGCGACACGACGGTTGTACTTCTAGTCAAAGACCAATACTACCTCACTCTGATCAAAGACCCTAATATGAATAAGCAATGCTTAGGACCGACCCCCAATATAACTACAGCAAAGTATTTTCTGATCTTTACTCCACTCGCGGTGTTCGATTTGAGATTCTAGCAACTCGGGTGATCCGAGTCACGGTCGTTTTTTCCGCGGAATAAACCATTAATATTTCATTTGTGCATCCATGTTTATGTCAAATTGTTCTTTATTTCTTTTAATTTTGAATAAAATCAAAGTTTTGAACTGCGCATATCGGCAAATTCTATGACAGCGGGCATTTGTTTTGATATATTATTAACCAATAGCTGTCGTCCACCCAGATTGCTGCGGACTGAACTCGCGGTGTTCGATTTGAAATTCTATCAACTCGGGTGACCCGAATACGGCCGTCGTTTCCGCGGAGTAAACTATTAATATTTCATTTGTGCATCCATGTTTATTCCAAATTCTTATTTATTTCTTTTAATTTTGAATAAACTCTAAGTTTTGAACTGCATGTATCGGCAAATTCTATGGCAGCGGGCATTTGTTTTGATATATTATTAAGCAATAGCTGTCGTCCACCCTGCTGGCTGCTGAACGAAGTTCGACGAGCGATTTCCGTTTCCGTTTGCTGGATTTGGATTGTATAGGGTATGCACCGACGTCACGCTAAGCGGAAGTGCGGCCATTGCGGCGATAGTAACCACAATAATAACACACTGTCACACTGCAAACTGAATGGCTATGAGCAATCTTCCTCCAGAAAAGGTTAAATATCTCTGAAACTACACCACTTAGAAACAAACTGATTGGAATACACATAGAAAACATGTTTACCAAAAAGATTATATTAAATTGATACGGTTAGGGTTATGGATTTCTATTAAATTTGAATAAAACTGGCGTTTTGCACTGCGCGTACCGGCAAACTGCCCGCGAAGGGTAAAATCGGCAATGCTATGTCTATGTGGAGCATTTATTTTTGTAAAATAAATTTAAAAGCTTTCATTGGATCGATTAAAAATATCTTAATGCGCGATTGAAGAGGAAGATCTGAAGTATTTAATGTAACCTAAGAGCAATTTACGCTGAAAGTATTAAAAACAGAGGTAATAGTGAAAGTTGGGATATTCTGAGTGTCAGTGCCAGTGCATTGTCAATGGCCGTGAGCAATCTTCATACAGAAAAGGTGAAATATCTCTAAAACTACACCACTTAGAAACAAACTGCTTGGTACACATATAGAAAACATATTCAACGAATAGATTATATTAAATTTATAAGGTTAGGGTTCCGGAATTCTATTAATTTTGAATGAAATACACGTTTTCCACTGCGCGTTCAGCCAAACTCTATGGGATGTTTACTGGTTGATATCGCCACAATGGCCGCGCATCCGGTTCGTGTCGTCACGTGAATACCCTATATTCTGTTAATACACCTAAACACGGTTTGGTGGCCATCTTGACCTAATTCCTATTTGCAGGTACACAAACGCACATGGCAGTATCATCAGTGTGGCAGTGAGCAATCTTCAGAGAGACAAAGTGAAAAATCTTAAAGTACAACACCTAGAAACAAACTGATTGGAATACACCTAGAAAACATGTTTACCAAAAAGATTATATTAAATTCATATGGTTAGGGTTCTGGATTTCTATTAATTTTGAATAAAACTGACGTTTTGCACTGCGCGTACCGGCATACTCAACGCATTGTCAATGGCAGTGAGCAATCTTCAGAGAGAAAAAGTTAAATATCTCTAAAAGTACAACACCTAGAAACAAACTGATTGTAATACACATAGAAAACATGTTTACCAAAAAGATTATATTAAATTGATAAGGTTAGGGTTCGGGATTTCTATTAATTGTTAATAAAACTAACAGTTTGCACTGCGCGTACCGGCAAACGCAATCTCGGCAATGCATTGTCAATGGCAGTGAGCAATCTTCATACAGAAAACGTTAAATATCTCTAAAACTACACTACCTAGAAACAAACTAATTGGAATACATATAGAAAACATGTTTAACAAAAAGATTATATTAAATTGATATGGCTAGGGTTCTCGATTTCTCTTAATTTTGAATAAAACTAATGCTTTGAACTGTGCGTTCCGGCAAACTCAAGGCTATCAGGGCTTTGTTTACCTATATCCGGAAGTGGCCTCGTTCTCGCGAAATTAGGACATGCCCATATATGGCCAAACCGTGTTATCGTGTATCAGAGATACAATTTTACAAATGGCAGCGCCCATAGAGGCCTATTTCCGTTTCCGGTTGCTGGATTTTGACGAAATCCTGTGTGGGTATAGTTTATGTATATATTGTTCATGTATATATGTATATATATCTACATGCGTTAGTCTTAAGCCTCCCCGTGGGTGGGTCGGTATAATACTAAGACGGCTCACTCAGCCTGTACTGTGTAATCAAAATTATCAAACCCACAACTTGGTGCGCTGGCTGTTCTCTTGGTTCAACAGATGCTATGTTATATGTATAAATGTATTTCATATTGATGTGTATTCATACTTACAAAGACCCTATAATACTAAGACGGCTCACTCATCCTGTACTGTGTAATCAAAATGATCAAACCCACCACTTGGTGCGCTGCCTGTTCTCTTGGTTAAACAGGTGCTATATTATATGTATAAATGTATACATGAATGTGAAAGATGTGTGATGATGGTGATGGTGATGATGATGCTGATGATGATGGGTATTTGTTCATAGCAATTTCATATTGATGTGTATTCATACTTACCTATCTCATGTATAATGTAATTGTATGTGTTTACATGTGAAACACCAACCAGCAGCCGGGCTGATCAAACCCACCACAAGGTGGCACTGCGAAATTTACATTACCATGGGAGCGATAGGGGGTGAGCCGTCTTAGTATTATAGGGTCTTTGTTCTAGTCTAAAGCCGTGTTCACACGGGCGATGTAAATCGATTCGTATAAATCGACTTGTATAGTTTGGGTTACATTTCGCGTGTGAACGGGCGTCTGAGGCGGATTAAGGCTGATTCGATTCCTGTGATCTAGATAATGTAAACCACCTAGCGAGGTAGTTTATGTGAATCGATTTCTGTGATGCGGATTATTTTTGGCCTTGTGAACGCACTGAGACGGATTAAGGACGTGACACGCATGGGCAGTCGACACCTTAGTTTGTTGACTTTCCGGTCGATCAAAAGCGCATATTATATAATTTGGTCTATGAACCTGCTAGAGGTGCACATATATTTTTTTCATAATTTATTTTTATTTTAGGGTTTCACTGCCCAGCAGAAGTTTTGACCGTTCCAAACCAATACGATTCAGTACATACATATCTAGGTCGAACCCACTCTCTAGTGGTGACGTCACCTAACCGAAAACTGGCGCTGGTCAGACTGGACTTGCTCATGTGCAGATATCGACTTCCGGCCCAAGTAGTGCCCGTGTGAACGGACGGCTAATTCGACTCCTGCTATCCGCCTTGTCTAAATCGCTTTACATTTTCCCGTGTGAACACGGCTCTAAGGATAGATCTACCATCGGTTGCGTCATATATTATTATAGGCCCTGATAGTAAACGCGGGTTTATGTGGTGTCTGTCTTTATGTGCAGCAGTCCAAAGCTGTGTTCACACATGCAATTTTAAATCTATTTAGGCAAGCCGATTTATATGAAGCGATTTAGTGACGCATTCACACAATGGCGGACTTCGTTGCCACAGGACTCTTCATGCTCTTCAATAATGCTCGGAATAATCGGAATAATCGGAGAACCATCGAGAGGGTAGCCCGGAGACGATCGAATATGGTGAATATATTTGAACAGTCAAATCGGCGCACAGATGAATTCCTGCGGCTGCAGGCAAACGAGCGCTCAGCGTTCCTGCTTCAACTGTTGACGTTGGTCACATACCGTAATGGGCCGCAGAGGCAAGTGTGGACCAGGGAAAGGTAGGCAGTCGTTGGCTTGCGATATTATCTAATGTTTCGTATGGCTATATATGCCTTTTGCAAACTTCACGTATGATTCACACGCAATGTGTTTGTGGGTCTCGGCAAATTGTTTACATGCTTTAGATAAGCCGAACTACATGTGGCGCTATACTGTGCCTTTTTTGTTTTTTTCCTAAAGTGGTTTAAGTAAAAACATTTTCCGTTAACATTTCCAACTTCTTCCAGCAATCCAGACCAATTGTTGTTACTCTCTGGTATGCTTACAAATCTATTTGTAATTCTCCAATTTTTATTTGGGGAACATTGTGTGAAGTTTCATGGTGGTATTCATTAGAAATGCTAGTCAGCAACTTCCCCCACGGCTAAAGGGTTTCCTTTCATTTAACAATAACCCCAGGTACGTCGTTTCCATAATTAAAGGAGACCCCTGCAGTGGATTCAGCTTCAAAGATGGGAAGGGTACAGACTATACTGACGGTTGCTTATGCAGATTCATGCAAATTGTGACTAACAGATAGGTAATATTGTTTAATTGTTTTACTTTTTTTTCAGGTCCGGCCACTGGTGGCGGGAAATTGTCAATCAGACATTCGGTGACAGAGACTGGCTGGCAAACTTTAGGATGCGAAGGGCGACTTTTGAGCATTTAGTCGCCGAACTTGCAGTGCATATCGGGTGGGCAGATACACATATGCGACGGTAATGTGCTTATTTTACCCTTTTGCTATTTTTTCCACTTTACATGTGTATCGCACTCCACTTAGTACATAAACTTCTGTTAAAAATACAGTTTCTTTCATTCCTTATAGTATAATTTGCTTGCCTCAATTGTGTGCTCACACATAACTCTGTACTTAGAGTTACCCATTTCCAGTCATCTGAAGCGATATTTTCTTAGATCGTCAATTATTCGTAACTACCGGCCAGCGAAAATCAGCACAGGCAAATTTAATATAACATTACTGATGAAACTATTATTTGGTAACGTGCTTGTTGTTTTACAGATTTACTTCCTGTAAGTAAACACCTTGATTTCCTCTAAACTGACCAAAAAGTACCATACCACTACATAAGTCTATTTTACTTAATGTCCTATTGTGCCTTTTTTCAGATGCATATCGGTTGAAGTGCGCGTGGCTGTGACGCTTTGGTTGCTGGCGACGGGATCGGGCTATCGTGGCGTTGGGCACCTGTTCGGTATCGCAAAATCAACTTGTTGTGAAATTTTTCACGAAACGTGATTGTCCATGTACTAATGCCTAAATACATAAAAATACCTACTGCAGGGCGCTGGCAGGAAATAATTGACGGGTTCGAAGCACGATTTGGATTTCCGAACTGTGGTGGCGTTATTGATGGGACTCACATTCCCATAATTGCGCTGCAGCTGCACCACACGGATTACCACAACAGGAAAGGCTATTATTCTATCGTAGCACAAGTAGTTTGCGATCATGACTACCAAGTCATCAACATTGCTGCAGGTTGGCCGGGCAGGGTACACGACGCGCGCGTCTTGGCCAACTCATCATTGTACGCTAAAGGTGAGGCTGGTACCCTATTGCCAGATAGCCCCAAGGAATTAGGTAACTCAACTGTGCCCGTTGTGATGCTGGGGGACCCGGCTTATATGCTGCGTCCGTGGTTAATGAAACCATTCTCGGACACTGGCCGCCTAAGCCCCGAGCAGGCGCTCTTTAACTATCGTTTATCGCGCGCAAGGATGACGATAGAGAACACCTTCGGCCGCTGTAAAGCGCGCTGGCGCATTCTGCAGCGTCGCACTGATATAAAAACCGAGGATGTTACCACTGTGATCATGGCGTCTTTCACTCTAAACAATATTTGTGAAATGCACAAAGACATCTTCAACGAGGATTGGGATGACGGCCCTAATGAGCAACCACAAAACCGGGCAAATGTTGTCGACGCAGAGGGAAACGGTTCTGAAATAAGACAGGCTTACATGGACTACTTCAGCGCTTAATATACGATAGTTAACTTGCGAATGGCTTTGAACATGAATGCAATATTTAAAAAAATTTCCAGACTCAAATTATGCACCAGCCGTTAACGCAATATCCTTGCTAACTGTTTGTAGAACACTTCGTTACTTAGCAACATGTAAAACGCGTTTGCTATGATTATGGTTAACCTTTATTGTTGTCAATATTAATGTTAGTATATCGAATGTAAATACGAGTTCCACTATATGTTTGATATGCGCGCTAAGTTGGATCAAGTAATACATATCACGTAAGAAACACCAGAAGTCCAACAACACGAAAACATGTTTATATTACTGCAAGCAAGGAAGAACAAGGATACATTGATAAGCTATATGAGACTATAGAGAAGAAAAACATGAAATTGACAAATATGGAAGAAACTGAAATTCCCTGTAACACTAATGTAAGTAATAACAAGGGCAACAATACACAGACCAGACCAAAGAGGAGAGCTAAGAACAAACATAAGAGTAAGTTCAAGTGCCTCTACCTAAATGCTGATTCACTGCCGAACAAAATGGAAGAACTACAGGTTATCATCGATGTAGAGAAACCAACTTTGATTGCAGTGACTGAGGCTAAACCAAAGAACTGCACTTATGAAATTACAAAGCAAGACATTAGAATCCCTGGATTCAGTCTGGTGTGGAACCGAGAGCAGGAAGGCAGGCTCGTGTGTATTTATGTATTGGAATCTGATAATATCACCTATCGAGAAAGCAACATAAATAAGTGTATAGGTTTTTCAGAATGTGTCTGGATCCAAGTAAAACCAAACAAGGAAGATACTATCCTAGTTGGGTGTATATACAGAAGCCCAAACAGCAGTGATGCAACCAATGAAAAATTAGGTGACCTAATCAGGGCAGCAAATGACACAGAAGCATCCCATGTACTGATCATGGGAGACTTCAACATGCCTGAGATCGATTGGAGGGGAAACACAACAACAGTAGGGGAAACCCATCGGGCCAGCAAATTCTTTGAAAGCACCCGTGATGCCTTTCTGTTCCAACATGTCGAAAATCCTACCAGGTATCGAGAAGGACAACAATCATCAATATTAGACCTGATATTCACAAATGAAGAGAACATGGTCACAGATATCTCAGCCCAAGCCCCCTAGGTAAGAGTGATCACCTCACATTATCTTTCACCTATCAGTGCCATACAGAAGAAACTGAGAAGTCATACTTAAAAACATTATACTCGCGTGGAAATTATGGTGAGATGAGGGAACTCATGGACATCGATTGGAACAGCCATTTCCAAGATAATAGTATATATGAATGCTGGGGTGAGTTATCACAAAAGCTGGAAGAAGCAGTGCGGAAACACATACCGACAAAGACAATCCATCCGGATGCAAGAACCAGGCCACTGTGGATGAACAAAGAAGTGTCTACCAAAGTTATACTCAAACAACGAGCTTGGAGGAAATACTCTGCTACAAGAAGCTCTGATAGACACAAAATATATGCCAAACTCAGAAACCAGGTACGATGGAAGTCACGTAAGGCTATAAGAAACTTTGAGAAACTCATTGCCCAAGAAGCCAAGGAAAATCCAAAATCATTTTGGGCATATATAAACTCTAAGATGAAAACCAAGAGTGGAATAGATGAACTGGAACAACCAGATGGGAGCCTTGCTTCAAAGGATATTGTAAAGCAGAGGTATTAAATAGTTTTTTCTCAGGAGTTTTCACTAGAGAGGATGTTAACACAGTTCCCCTGGTACAGAAATGCAAATTGGTGAAGGACTTCCCTGAAGTGTTATTCACACCAGACATTGTTAAAAAAAAGCTGGACAAACTCAAAACAGGCAAATCACCTGGACCTGATGGAGTACATCCAAAAGTGCTGAAGGAATTGAGTGTGGTGCTTGCAAAACCACTTGCTATAATTTTCAATAAGTCATTTGAATCTGGTTGCCTACCCAACGAATGGAAAATAGCAAATGTTATCCCAATTTTCAAAAAAGGAAACCGGCATTCTCCAGCAAATTATAGGCCAGTAAGCCTCACATCTATAGTATGCAAAGTAATGGAAAGTATCATCAGAGAGCACATGCTAAGCCATATGCTAGAGAACAAATTGATGTCGGACCACCAACATGGGTTTCTACCAAAGAAATCAACAATTACGCAGCTACTAGAAACTTTGGAAATATGAACCGACGCAATGGATAGGGGGGAATCACTAGATACTATATACTTAGATTTCATGAAGGCATTTGAAACTGTCCCCCACCAGAGGCTAGCTACCAAGTTACAAAACTATGGCATTGAAGGAAATACTCTGAGATGGATCCAAAGTCTTTTGACTGGAAGGAAACAGCAAGTCGTAGTAAATGGCAGTAAATCTTCCTTCAAAGAGGTTCTCAGTGGGATACCTCAAGGGAGCATCCTGGGTCCTATTCTGTTTGTCATTTTCATCAATGACCTGCCAGAGATTGTATCATGTGGGATAAAATTATTTGCAGATGACGCAAAGATCTACAGAATTGTGAATTCCACGGAAGACTGTGCTGATCTGCAAAAGGACCTACTGGAAATGGAGAATTGGGCCAAGCAGTGGCAGATGAAGTTCCATCCGAAAAAATGCCAGGTCATGCGAATAGGGAGACACCACCCAGACTATACATATGTTATACATGAAAATTCTACTGGCCAGCCTCTAAATCTCGAAGAGAGTGAGGTAGAGAAAGATTTAGTAGTATTTGTAGACAATAGGCTAAGTTTCTCCCAGCACATACAACAAACCGTATCCAAAGCTAATAAGATTGTGGGAATGATTCGCAGAACCTTCAAATACTTGGACGAAAAGATGCTGATCACATTGTACAAGAGCCAAGTATGGCCAATACTAGAGTATGGAGTCAACGTTGAAGAAGGATATTAAATCCATTGAAGCTGTTCAGAGAAGGTTAACTAAGCTAGTGCCACATTTGAAGGACCTTAGTTATCCAGACAGACTCAGGAGACTCAAGTTACCAAGCCTCACATACAGAAGATTTCGTGGGGACATGATCAACACATGGAAGTTCCTGAATGCTGAGTATAATGTGGATGAGGCCTTGCTATTCAGACGCATAAAGGGAAGCAATACCAGAGGTCACTCCAAGAAGCTTTTCAAGCCAAGGTACAACAGCTCACTCAGAGGGGCCTTCTTTTCACAGCGAGTGATAAACATGTGGAATGAGCTACCGGAAGAAGCGGTGGAAGCAGCTACCATGAATCAATTCAAGAATGCGCTGGACAGGGCCTTGGCCAGAGAAACATTCCTGTACGATTTTGAGGCTGCATACCATTAGAGCTGAGAGCTACGAGCTTTGTATAGGCTACCACAAGCCTGCATCAAAGAAGAGGATAATAATAATAATAATTACGCTTCATCTAAAATATACAAAAGGCAATAGGCCGCTATAGTGAAGTGTACACGAGATATAACAACACATTAAACTAGGAAACCACAAGTCAATATTTATTGGATTGAAGTGGAAAAAGAACAAGTATATTAAAGGTAAAAGGTAATGCACATAATTAAAAGACAAAGGTTCAAAATTATTTTGTTGTATTGTTGTAATAGAATTTTGAAATTTAGTTCCATAGAAATCCCCTAATTAAATCGCACTGCAACTATCTGTTATTGCCGCTATTGGTGGCCGTGGTAATGCTGATGCTGAGGAGCATGAGGCTGCAGGGAAACCAGTAACTGGAGCATCTTCTCCTAGTGCCGCCGCTGTTCCGCGTTTGCCTCCAATTCACGTTGGTGCCGGCGTTCTTTCATCTCCACCTGTGTTTGGAGACGTTTCGCCTCCGTCTCGTGGAAAAGGGCGGTGGCCTCCCTCTGCGCTGAGACAAACTCAGATATAACCGTTTCCAAGCCACTTTGATTTTTCCCTAGGCCTTTGCGTTTGCACAGAGCTACAATATCAACAAGAGATGGTTTGAAACAATGTCTTAATTGGTGGCAATTTGGTCTACACCGAAATGTTAACTAGCAAATATTGAACAGTGGACAGAGTTGAATGATTCACAGTCTACCAGAATAGCAGACCATCGGGAGAAGTGGACAACAATTGCATCCAACCCTCGAATAGAGGAGGAACGTATTGATTGATAGAGTTTGCATAAGGTAAAACTGGTCGTAAAGTAGTTTAGTACATACCACTTAGTAGAATTAGGTTAAAAGTTAGTTCTGGCTACCGGAGGTGTGTACTGTAAGGTTCACATTCCACATTAATTTCTAGATACATACATAATATCTGCGTAATATGTTATATAATATTGTTGATGAATACGCTTTCTATTGATTGGGTTAATAAGCTTTATATTTATTATGTTCTGGTTTGCTCTTACTGTGAACTATGAAAAGACAAACCTGGCTGTCTGCGTTCCCCCGCCTCGCTACCTGAGGGACTGTTCACCACGGGAGTATCAGACTGGCTGGGGGGTTCCGTTTCGATCTCTATCTCGACTTCCACCTCAACATCGGGGTCCACGGATTCCTCCACTAGCTCACTACCGTCGTCTGTAAATAAAAGTGGTTAATATTTTAGTAAACAGAATGACGCACTGGCGGACTGGATATAAAAACATTAGGCCACTAGTAGTGCTGGTACTTTAACTTATGTCGTTTCAGTACAAACTTAATTCATGGCAACACATTTATACATTGGCAAATGCGCATTCTCTGTAGTAGGAACTATATTAGTTTGCCTAGGTAATCATTCTATTAACGGTGGTAATGGGAAGCGTTACATACTAAAAAAAGCAACATTTTAGTTGGGCTTGGAGAGAAGGTTTTCTGCACTGCATCATCATCAGTTCTTGTAAATTTGCACAACTTAGACCAGTGCATCTGTAATTAGAATTTACTATGGTTGTACTTTGTATTGTTTTATACTTTTTGGTTTGTAGCAATTTATTGTGCCCTATTTTGCTTTAGCATTTAATTATTGTTATTGTTGTTGTCATTGCAATTGAATGTGAACAGAGAAAAAACCTGTTACCTGCGTGCACTGAGACGGCATCACTGTCCATGTAGTGGAGGGGAACTGCTGTTGGTCGCGTCCCCAAGATAGCGTCAAGTGCATCATAATAGCGGAAGGTGTGCAGGGCGCGGCCACTCTTGCTGTAAAACCATTAGTATATTAATAAAGACAATATATTTTGGACAACCATATAGGTTTTTTACTTAAAACATATCTTGTTGTTATTCTTTACCAGCATGTGTACAAATATTTAAGAATGAATAAAGTAAAAAATTGAAATAAAGCTTGTGTTTGTATGGAAGTACTTGTTTAAATAATTGTGTTAATAACAGTTCCAGTTGAACCAGGCGAAACACTAAAATGGACTGGCTTTTAAGTTTACAATGCTATTGTTGGTGATTCATGCTAGAGACAATGGCAAACACTTACTGGGCATGACCAAATTCATACAGATCAATTTTCAAACAGAAATGAAAGGAAGAGTCACCTTGCTGCAAGCATAGTAAGTACCAATAAAGCGCGTGATCAAAATTAGTTACCTGAATTGAGTGTGTGGTTTTGGAGAGGCCAGAAGTGACAGTAATTTTCAGACATTACGGATGTTACGTATACCAAAACTTAGCAAAGCCTATCATCCAAAAAACAAGGTACTTACTTGTTGTTATCTCTGCACTTCCTGTACGCCTGTGTCAGGCTCTTTATTTTTGATCGACACGAACTAGCGTTTTGCTCCGCCCTCCCCTCTCCATGGCACATCCTCGTCAGTCGAGCAGCCAGGCGCCGGTATATATTGATGTTTCGTCCGGCAGATTCTAGCTCGCGCTGTATATTGTCGTCACCCCAAATACTGATCAAAGTCCGCGTTTCTGCGTCATCCCAATTGTCACGGCGGCTAGTTTCGGGACTGGTCATCGCACTGGCCATCGTTTGTTGATTTCTAGTGGCGCAAAAGGCTTCTCTGAATTCGGTGGAAAGTTGACCGAAATAACAACAACGAAAAATACGGAGTGTGCATGCGTGTGGCGCGATACACCGATTCATCTAAAACGCTTGCGTCCACACACGCAAGATAAACCGATTCAAACTTTGTCGCTTATCTAAACTACCTCAAGGAGGCGGTTTCCATTCAATCAATCAATAGTTCCATCCTCTAGTCGAGGGTTGGATGCAATGGTTCTCCACTTGTCCCGATGTTGTGCTGTTCTGATAGACTGTGAATAATTCAAGCCTGTCCACTGTGAAATATTTGTAAACCATGATGTTCTTGGTCTCCCCCTCCCTCTGCTGCCATTCACCTTCCCTTCCAACAATGTACGGTATATTGAACTCTGACGGATGATGTGGCCAAAATAAATAAGTTTCTTTGTCTGTATAGTGCCAAACAAGCTTTTCTTATTTTTAATTTTTCTGAGAACTTCTTTGTTGGTGATCTTCTTTGTCCATGATATTTTCATCATCCTTCGATAAGTCCACATCTCAAATGCTGCTAAACGTTTGTACATTTTCTTAGAGATTGTCCATGTCTCTGCCCCATACATTAGAGTAGACCACACATAACACTGAAGAATACGCTTCCTTGTTTGTATTAATATCTTACTTGATGTTAACACTCTATACATTTTGGAGAATGTTGTTCGGGCTATTGTTATCCTTCTTTTAATTTCTTCCTCACATCTCCCATCATTTGTAATCTTTTGTCTGAGATATATGAATTCG
The DNA here is from genome assembly GCA_030323885.1 of Branchipolynoe longqiensis. NCBI lineage: Eukaryota > Metazoa > Annelida > Polychaeta > Phyllodocida > Polynoidae > Branchipolynoe > Branchipolynoe longqiensis. The sequence continues at coordinate 6,397,698 of CM059195.1, read as the reverse complement.
GATACTTGTTCTATGTTTGTCCCATCTATGGTTATATTGACATTTGGTTTATCTGTCTTTTTACTTATAACCATTGTTTTGGTCTTCCTGGCATTCATCTTCATGTTGAATAGTATTCCAGCTTTATTGATTCTATTCACTATATCTTGTAGGTTTTTCTCACTGTCTGCTAGTATTACACTGTCATCGGCATATCTAAGATTGTTGACGTTCATGCCACCTATTGTCACTCCCTTGCAATCTTCAATGTGTCTGAAAATCATCTCTGTGTACAGGTTAAATAGACATGGTGACAATACACACCCCTGTCGAACTCCTCGTTTAATCATAACTTCATCCGATAGGCCCTGCTCCATTTTTATAAATGCACGTTGTGTCCAGTATAAGTTCACAATTAGTTTAATGTCTTTGCCATTGACACCAATATCTTGTAAACATTTGATTAACAGTTCATGATTGACTCGGTCGAAGGCCTTCTCATAGTCAATAAAGCAGGCATAAACATCCTGGTTCACTTCACAATAACGTTCACAAATCATTCTCATATTGAAAATCCCTTCACGTGTACCTCTTCCAGATATAAACCCACTTTGTACGTTACTGATTTGTTCTTCAATTTTCTGTCTGTTTCTCAGTAAAATTATTTTCAGGATCATCTTCAACATATGACTCATCAGGCTTAGTGTTCTGTACTCAGTACACAATGTTGGTTTTAGCTTCTTTGGGAGTCGTACAAATATGGATTCATTCATATTCAATAGTATAAATCCAGTCTCATAGATGTCAGTTACTAGCTTATGAATGATTTGAATCCCCACTTCATCTAGTCCTTTTATCATTTCTGATGTTATCTGGTCACTTCCAGGAGCCTTACCTGACTTTAGATCATTGATAGCCTTCTCAACCTCTGATACTAATATAATATTCCCATCTTCTTTCTCAATTGTGGGTGGGTTCCCTCTGTCATCATTGTATAGTTTGTTTACATATTCTTCCCATCTGGACTTTATTTCATCTTCTTCAAAGAGCATTTTGCCGTCTTTGTTCTTGATACATTTACTGCTTCTCTGTCTGTATCCTTGACCTGTTATCTCTTTCACTTTCTTGTGCATCTCTCTTGAACGATGTTGAGACTCAAGTTGTTCCACTACTTCACACTTCTTATTCCACCATTCATCTTTAGCTTTTTTGCATTCATCTTCTATTTCATTCTTCAGGTGTTTGTATTTAGGTGGATCAGTGGTTTTCACTTTCTTCCTTTCTGCCATCTTTTCTAGTATGGTTTGCGTCATCCATGATTGCTTTGTCTCTCGTTTTTTATTTGGTAACACCTCCTCTGCTGACTTGACCATGCTTTCTCTGAGAGCTTCCCATTCCATTTCAATGTTGTTATACTCTCTCTGAGGAGTTTCTTCATTCATCAGTACACTGAATTTGTTATGAACAGAGACATTATACTTAGTTCTGTATTTTGCATCTTTTAACATGTTCATATCCATTTGAATGTTGTTTTTAATTTTGTTCTGCTGTTTCAATTTCACTACCATACTGATTACTACTGGATTATGATCCGAACATATGTCAGCACCTGGATATGTCCTTGCCTGTTTGATACAATTTCGATATCGTTGGTTGACAAGAATGTAATCGATCTGGTTCCGACATACATCACTAGGGCTCTTCCATGTATATAGTCTTCTCTTTGGATGTTCAAATAAGGTGTTAGCAATTACTAGTTTTGATGTCAAACAGAAATTTATCAAGTATTCACCACGATCATTTCTCTCACCTAAGCCAAATCTTCCTGTTACTGGATATTCATGTTGTTCTCCAACTTTCGCATTCCAATCGCCCATAACAATTGTTATTTCTCCAGACTTGGTGTATTCCATTACCTTTTTGATGCTGTCATAGAACTCGTTGACTTCTTCATCATCGTGATCTGAGGTTGGTGCATAAACTTGCAGAATGTTTATATTGAACGGTTTTCCCCTCAGCTTCATCATAATAATTCTGTCAGATACTGGCCAGAATCCAATCATTGTGGCGGCAATGGACTTCTTCATCATAATTCCAACGCCATACTGATGTTTTTCATCTCCAGAATATATCATATCTACCTCACTATCACCTATCCTCCCGTCACCCGTCCATCTCGTCTCAGCTATACCTAGGATGTCAAGGTTTAGCGCTGTCATTTCCACTTTCAGGTTGTCATATCGGCCTGGTTTGTACAATGTTCGTACATTCCATGTACCAATCTTTAGCACCTTTCCTCCAGTTTTCAGTTGCCTGATATCAGATGCATACCTTCCTATTTTAGGCTTTGGGTTTACATTGTCATTACTAGGTTTCTTAATAGTTGAAGGAAAGGTGCCTCCACTGTAGCTATTAGAAGGCTTCCCCGCAGAGGGACCAGAGTTGTCTCCATCTCTAAATTTGCTTCCATTAATTACCATTGCTTACTATGTGTAAATACTTGGTAGGTTCCCCTTCCTTTCCAAGGTGACTGGCCACTTACTCATCTTTGTCAGAGTGTGCCCTGATGAGCCACATCATCTTGCTGTTACACCTTCAAAGCTATTGATCTTCTAACTCATCTGCTGCTCCAGTCTTCATGCACTTGAAGGGGTGACATCCCCTGACCACACCAACAAAGTTGATGTGCACCGCACTTAGTTTAGGCCGACAATTGAGTCGGTCTGGCCGCTGGTGTGCACTACCAACTTCTGGTCTTCCCATAAATGGGACTAGCCGCACGGCAGCGGGGGTTTTAAATCAGAGTTTACCTTCTCCTAGATGAGCAGTCAGCCAAGATTGACGAGCCCCACCTGCCCGAAGCATCTGGTTTTGAGGCGCCAGAGATCCGCCTTTGCCCCTTCTCCCGTCAGTAGAAACAGTTTCGCCTCGTGAAGGCCGGGAGTTGGACTTGGTTATCAGAGGCTGTTTGATACGCATGCCATGAGAAAGTACTTTATAGGTAGTGAGAGCTTATCCTCACTGTCACTTCCGGCAATAATAACCTTGAAACCTTGGTTTCCATTAACCGATTCATAAGATTGGATTCAGCCCTAAATCGACACAGCGCTGCATTCACACAGCAAATGTGCATCGAACTAGGCAAGTCGATTTATACGATTCGATTTAAAGTGCGTGTGTGAACACAGCTCATGTTGGTAGGTGGAGTGATTTTTTAGTCAAAGGCTGAGGCTAATTAATAATTTGAAATCATTGCCACCAGGCACCACACACAAGGACTACCTCGTGGCGACGGGAACCATACTCCGATAAATGCTCTCCAAGCACAACTCTGTTTGGTTTTTATGTTTATATAACCAGGTATGTGGGGGGGGGGGGGGGGGGGAGCTGTAGACTCACTGCGCCTGAACAGGGCTGCTGAGGTCAGTGGGGGTTGGGGGGGTGCTGAGGCTGGGTGAGAAGTGGGTCAGTGCTGGGATCAGGGTGGGGGGTCTGAGGCTAGCCTGTAGCTGGCAGCCATTGTTTTGAAAATGGATGGGTGAGTGGAGAGAAGGGAGAGTAAAACTGATGTAGTTCAAACAGGAAATATATTTGCTTTAATGTGAAATATATGTTAGTCCAATTCCATTGCATAATTCAATCAGAAACACATATAGGAGGAACAACATTTTTTGTTGTTGAATGTAAAAGGCAGTGAAACACATGGGGTTTGAACCCACAAGAACAGACAACTTCAGATTACAAGTTCAACACCTTAACCACTAGGCCACAGAGTCTACACATAGTTACTTGTCTCAGTTCAGGCTATTTGTATATACGATGTCATATATACAAGGTGTGTGATTGTGTATGTGTATATATATATTTTTTACCTCGGTAGGCCGCCTCTGGCTACTCGTAGTCCAAGGCGAAGGAAGCACATCTTGATCCAGCAATCTACTCACAATGGGAGGACATTTGTTGAGTAGCTCCGGCAGTTTTTCTACATTAACTAATAAACCAACCAGGTTACTATCATTTTTGAATGGATACATTGGTATAGTTCATGTTAGCATTCACATACATCAAGTTTGTAAAACTTTTTTAACTCTCTGTCCAATAAACTTCTCCCACCTGAGGCTTTGTTGGCCAATAAGTTGGAGAAAATACTACGGAACTCGGAGGTACGCCTTAACACATTTGGGGAATCTGAAGGAAACCCAGGAATGAATCCTAACGATGTAAGTGGCTCCTGCCAAACATTTCTCCGTTCGGCAACGGGTGGCAATACAAAGAACAATGGCGGCATTGTTCTAACGATGTTATGACACATAGCAATTAAAAGTAACTCAGTTAATATTCGATCAAAAGTTTTACAAACTTGATGTATGTGAATGCTAACATGAACTATACCAACGTATCCATTCAAAAACGATACTAACCTTATTCCTTCCCCCAAGCCCGTGAAGGGAAAGCACTTGGATAAGACCAAGATGTTCGGGGGTCAGCTCCAGTACTTATTTAAGCAAGCGGAGACAGGAACCAAGTGTGGCAAACATATGGAGGCCGAGAAAAAGAAAGGGGATGCCAGGCAGGATTTTCGGAACCAGCGAACTGGTTGGCGAGAGGGCCAGTTTGCAACAGGTTATGGCTATCAGGCCAGGGGAAGGGGCCAGAGGCAGCCCTTTCGATGGAATGACGTGAACAGGCCCTTCAAGAGGAAGCAAGTAGCGATTCACACTCCAGTAAGCGAATTTACCGCAGGTAATTTAATTAATTGCTTGCCGGAATGGAGCGGGATTATGGAAAATTTAGCTATCCTCAGCCTGGCTGAAGGGGTTAGGATACCACTCATGGAGGAGCCCATTCAGAATAGCATACCTTTTCCCTCTAGATTTGATGCTTCTGAGTGAGAAGCCTTAAATGATCAAATGCTAAGATTTTGTGAGAAAGGCATTATAAAGCCAGCACTGGATGTCGCAGGGGAGTTTACCTCGAATATATTTTCGAGCCCCAAACCAAGTGGGTATAGTCTACTCATTTTGGATTTAACAAAATGGAGTATAAACATTTAAAAATGTTGTCAATAGACACAGCTAGAGATTTAGTAACACGGGACTCCTGGCTAGCCAGCGTCGATCTCAGAGATGCATACTATACTGTGCCAATTTATAAACCTGATCGGAATTTCTCAGGTTTTGTTGGAATGACGAGTTTTATGAGTTTACCTGTATGCCATATGGCCTAGCTTGCACTCCACGCATTTTCCAAGGTTATTGAAACCTATTTTCTCCCAGATGGCTAGGAAAGGACATGTTATGTTTCCTTACATTGATGATTCGTTTATTGTTGCACAAACACAACAACATTGTCAAACAGTAGTAGACGAGCTATGTGGGACATTTCAAAAGTTAGGTTTCTACATACATGAACAAAAATGAGTGTTAACACCTACAAAGAAATTGAAGTTTCTGGGGTTTGTTATTGACACAACAGGTGTGATATATGTGTAATAGACATCTAGACACGTCTGTAGATATGCTAATGAGATGACGTCATGGAAAGTTTAGCCGGCGGTTCAGTGAGCCCTGGACGGGAATAAACCATTCAGTATCCAGAAGTCAAAGTGTTCAGACGTTGTACTTTCACATGGTGTCAGATGAGGAAGAATGCTGCCCGTTAATACACTGCTGGGTTTGCGGCCACCTGGTCAGCTTGTCCTCAGCAACAACGCAAGATCGAACTGGAAAACATGGATCAGAGCATATGACATATACGCCACTGCTGCAGGTGTCATATTGAAGACAGAACGAGTGCAATGCTGCATCTTTCTTCACATCGCTGGCGAAGAAGCGTAAAAGGTTTTCGTCAATGTGTCCATCGCGCTCGCTGACCACTCACAGAAGCATTCCAGACATATTGCATTGGGAAGTGCAGTTTGATAATAACAAGGTACAAGTTTAATTTGCATAATCAAGCCACAGAAACTATGGCCACGTACATCACGGCGCTAAGAGACAAAGTAAAGGATTGCAAATACGGGTCAGTGGAGGAGTCGCTGTTGCGCGATCGGTTGGTGGCTGGCGTTAAAAACATTAATTTGCATAACAAACTGCTGCAGACTGCTGAGTTAACTCTGGAGAAGTGTGTGAGTATGTGTGAAATGAGTGAATTCAGTTCGGATCTGTTGGAGGACACCAAATCAGATGTTGAGAGTAAGGAAATTGATTTTCTTAAAAACTATGCTACTGTACGTACCAGTGCACCGGCGGTCCGGTCATCGGCGACGCCATCTTGGAAATCGCCATCTTGGAATTCTGGCGGTGCCGGTGCAGGAGAGTTCAAGATCTGCTGTCAGAACTGTGGATACGAACACCACCGGGGAGTCTGCCCAGCGAAAGGAAAAGCTTGCATGGCCTGCAAGAAGATCGGGCACTTCGGTAAGGTCTGCGGGAGCAGACTTGGCAGAGTCAACGAGGTTACCTTTGAAGAGCCCGACCCTCACAACGCTGAGCAAGACCCGGATCCGGCAGAGGTCAACGTTTTGACTACGGATCTGTTCGTCGGTGCTGTGCACCACGGTGCCGAGCAAGATGCCGAGTTGTGGTATGCGACCGTCTGGGTGAACGGTCGTCCGGTGAAGTTCAAGCTCGACACCGGGTCGGAGGCAAACATGCTTCCGAGGAATGTCTTCGACAGAGTCGCTCCGGGGCAGCTGGCGAACACAAGGTGTTCTTTGGTGACATTCTCGGGAAATCAGATCACTCCTTACGGTGAGGCGTCGGTCGACGTGAATGGCAGAAACTTCAGGTTCCAAGTGGCGCGGAACTGTCAGCCTATTTTGGGGAAACAGGCTTGTGTGACATTGATCCTGTTGGCGTGTGTCGACGAGGTTCACTCTGTTGTGGCAACGAACATTTCCAAGCCGAGCGACAGTCCCAGTGCCCAGGCTGAACAGCTGGTAACCGAATACAAAGACATGTTTCAAGGTTTAGGCCTGATCAAATAGTAATAGTTGAGCAGGATGAACCTACTGAGTGGGTTAATTCTATAACTATCGTGAAAAAATCAAATAAGATAAGGATTTATCTGGATCCGACTAAGTTGAACAAAGCGATAAAGAGAGGGCCTTTCCCTACCTAAACAATTGACAAAATTATTGCCAAACGGCAGATGCAAAATATTTCTCAGTTTTGGATCCAATGGCAGGGTATTGACAAATAGAATCAGATGAGGAAATTCGCGTCTGTGCACATTTAACACTCCGTGGGGCCGGTACAGGTACACCCGCCTACCTTTTGGCATCAAAACAGCTGGTGACATTTTTATTCAGGAAATGCACCGTGTCATGGGCGACCTACCCGGTATCGGGATAGTCACAGACGACATTTTGGTACATGGGTCAACAGTGGATTGATTGATTGATTGGTGGTTGCTTTACGCCGTGTCGGCAGCATAGCTCATATTCACGGCGAGAAATGTTTGTTTTTTGTTCAAACCATCGCTTTTACATCTAAGAGCAGACAATCAATTATGTGCCAATAGACACACTCATTAAATTAGAAAGCTCACAATCATATATTTGTGGTCAAGGGAAACAAATTCCAATAGAAAAAGAAAAGTTTATTAATAATTGATAGAATTTATTTAGTAAACTATATGAGGTGGTACAGTCCAGCTGCCCTCAAAAAGGCTAAAATGTTTTCCTGTTTTACCTTAGTAAAAAGGTCATGCATACTGTCTGCAGTGTAGAACTGTTGGCGCAGGGCCAAAAAATCAACGCAACTTAGTAAAAATGTGTCAGCGGGGACTGACACCCAATACATTCAGGGGGAGGTTCCCCCTTGAGCAGAAAAGCATGTGTAAGCCACGAGTGGCCAATATGGCAGTGGCTAAGGACCACTCTGTCCGGCCGACCTCCCGCATGAGTCTGTGGTGGCTTTCCCACAGATGGTTCAATTTCTTTAAGTTTATTAATGTTTTCGTCCCACTCATGTTGCCATTTGGATTTTATGTTGGTGGCTATTAGTGGTTTCAGATCAGAGTGGGGGATCAGACACGGTTCAAGATCACAGCCCAATCAGCTCGTTCGTTTGGCCAGGCACCTGTGCTGGGTGGAGGAGCACAACAAGAGGCTCAAGGCCGTGTTGGACTGAGCTAGGTCGGTAAATCCCAAATTAAACGAGACAAAATCTTTGCTATGCAAAACTACAGTAAAGTATGTAGGTCATCAACTTACCCAACAGGGTGTGAAGCCTGATCCAGACAGAATACAAGCAATCGTAGACATGCCAGAGCCACGCGACAAACAAGGCGTCCAAAGGTTCCTGGGCATGGTTGGGTATGTGCACAAGTTCATACCTAACATGTCCGAGATTCCCAAACCACTGCGCATGCTCCTCGCTAAGGATGTAGCGTGGCACTGGCAAACCGAACAGCAGGGTGCTTTTGATAAGTTAAAGGAGAAGTTGAGAACGGCTCCTGTGTTGTCTTATTATAATGTAAACAAACCCATTGTCATTCAGGTAGATGCCTGTCAGTCAGGTCTAGGTGCTGTGTTAATGCAAGAAAGCAAGCCAATCGCACTTGCATCTCGTGCGCTCAATTCAGCGAAGTGTGGTTATGCCACGATAGAAAAAGAAATGCTCGCCATATGTTTCAGATGCCAGAGATTTCATGACTATATCTTTGGCAAGGAGGTTCAAATTCAAATGGACCACGAGCCGTTGGTGGCGATAATGCAAAAACCGATTCACAAACTTTCGGCCAAAATACGAATGCGTTTGCAAAACTACAATATTCAACTGAAGGGTTCTCTGATTTTTTTGCAGAGACGTTGTCCAGAGCATATAGTGCTAATGTAGGTCATGATAGCACGTTCTGCGTTGCCGCAGTGGGCATGCAATCGTCAAGTTTTTTATGTAAAATTGTCAGAGAGTATGAAAAAGATGTATCCATGTCCATGTTAATCACACACATTGAAGATGGGTGGGACACTACACACATACAGACACCGCCATGTCTTAGACAGTACATCCCACACAAAGACGAGTTAACGGTAGAAAACAATCTAGTCATGAAAGGCAATCGGGTGGTGGTACCCCCCGGGTCTATGTGGTGAAATGATTGAGGCGTTACATGAAACTTACTTGGGCGTAACAAAATCCAAGCAGCTAGTGCGAGACTGCATGTTCTGGCCTAACATAAACAAACAAATTGAGGAAAAGGTCAGTCGGTGCCAGTCGGTGTGACACTTGCCAGAACAACTGGAAAAGTTTGCATAATGAGTCGTTGATAAACCACCCGATAGCCTGTCAGCCGTATGAGAAAGTAGGAGCAGACTTGTTTGAATTAAACCATAAAAATGACCTTATAACCGTGGATTATTACACAAAGTATCCAGAGGTAACATTGTTGAGTGATACGTCGTCTGTCACAGTCATTGAGGCGATGAAGGATAATTTTGCTAGGCACGGTATTCCTAGTCAGGTCATTTCGGACAATAGCCGCAATTTAAGAGCCATGAGTACAGGGAGTTTGCACAACACTATGGTTTTAAAGCTGTGTATTCCAGTCCGCAATATCCACGAAGCGACGGCCAGGTGCAGAGGTTTGTGCTAATGGTAAAGGACATGTTGAAGAAATGCGCAAAAACAAATACAGACTTTCAGTTAGCTTTGTTAAACTATCGAAACACTCCATTGCCCGTCTTGAACGCATCTCCGGCTCAGCTGCTCATGAGCAGAGGCTGAGAGGGAGGTTGCCGATGGCGGAAGAAATCTTGATATCCGAAACACAAAATTCGAAGAAAGTACAGACAGCGAAAAGACAGCAAAGCCAGAAAGTGTTTCATGACAAGAAATGCGGTAAGCCGCACAAGCCTATGAGAGTTGGGGACAATGTAAAATACAAGAATAATGCAGGAGAGTGGAAAAAAGGAGTAATTTTAGGTCATACAGGTGTTTCAGGGAGAGAATTTTGAATGAGTCAGGGAATATGTTGTACAGGAACAGGGTTCAGATTAAAAGGGCGCCCGAGAGGAGGCAGCCCGAACCAGTCGAGCAGACACAAAGTAGGTTAGCGTCACTGCCAAATGTAAACAGTGCGGCTAATCTAAGTAGGTCAGGTTGGGTGATTAGGCTGGCGAGCAAGTTAGACCTGTAGTGAGTCAGTCACGATGAATATATACACACAAACACATGTGCATGTTAGGCTTAAGTATTGTATTTTCAGCTGCATTTGGTGTGTGTGTTGTACTATAATGGACAATATATCATATGGAGGCTGAGCAGCAGGACAGTCAGAGGGCTTCAGTGCCATAGTGCGCTCAGACATTCGCTAGAACCTGTGGTTTAAGCTAAGTATACATATATGTTTGTATAATTGTGCTATTCATTTTACTGGGTATGTATATATAGTGATGGTCATTTTAAAACATTTCATGTTTCAGAAATACTTTGAAGGGGGGATGTGATATATGCGTAATAGACGTCTAGACACGTCTGTAGATATGCTAATGAGATGACATCATGGAAAGTTTAGCCGGCGGTTCAGTGAGCCCTGGACGGGAATAAACCATTCAGTATCCAGAAGTCAAAGTGTTCAGACGCTGTACTTTCACAACAGGGATGACGATTTCAAGAACAACGCAGAAAGTGGATAAATTTACAACTACGGCTTGGCTTAGTGGCTCGACTATCGCTATGGCATCTGAGTGTCATTAACGTGTTGAAACCCAAGAATGCTGGAGGATACGAGTTCCCGTGTAGATCTGGTTCCCACAATTTCATCACACGAGCAATATTAACAGAATCATTGTGTTGAAGCCCAACAATGCTGGAGGATAGGAATTCTTGTGTAGATTTGGTTCTTACAAATTCATCACACCAGCAATATTAACATAATTATCGGCGTACCCGTTGGGTTACCGTACGCTAGATTGACAGTCACCATTTTATGGCTGTCGGACCTTGCCGGCCCGATTATCGCCCATGTATTTTGGCGTCGATCTCGTGTTAGAACCCAAGAATGCTGATCAAGTCTTGTCTAGATTCGTTCCTACAAGTTCATGAACCGAACAATTTGTGCATTTCCATACTCACTGCGAGGTTTCAAACACAGGTTACAGGTTGGAGGAACCGGGCCGAGTGCCCGAGTGGCAGGACAAAGGCGTCCCTCTAAGTGTGCGGAGTAGCATCCAGGGGTCAGCACTGGCTTCCCGCCGAATTAACCACAATTTGAAATTATGCGCCAATTATTGCGGTTGCTTAAACCAAAGATAACACAAGTTGCAGTTTTGATAGGACTGATAGGACCATATTAATTCACTAGAAATAGATAAGAACTCAGCGTTGGCTCGCACTAAAGGGAAATTTGAAAGGCCTATGACGGTTTCGCAAGAAGGCCTGCAGGATATTATGTGGTGGCTATCACACATTGACAATAGAGACCAACAGGCAACAGGTGGCTGGTGGATGGAAGATGAAATCTCCAATCACATTAATGTACTAGAACTTAGAGCTATTTATTTGGGTTTACAAACTTTAGTTCACCTGCCTAAAAATCATTTAAGGGTATTAACAGATAATACAACAGCTATGGCTTACATACATAACATGGGAGGGACTCGTTCCAAACCATGCAACCAGTTAGCCAAACTAATTTGGGACTGGGCAGAGGAACACGACATATGGCTAACAGTAGTGAATATCCCAGGCAGTCAAAATACTTTGGCGGACAGGAAAATTTGACATTTCCATGATCATCTAGAATGGTCGTTAAATCCCAGTATTTTCAATTATATTTGTCATACATGGGGCAAGCCAGATATTGATTTGCTTGCATCATGAAACAACAAAATGTTACCCATATATGTCTTGGCATCCAGATCCAGAAGCCTGGAGAGTGGATGCATTTTCTCTGATTTGGAATAATAATAAATATTATTACATATTCCCAGCATTCAGCATTATCAGCAGAGTGGCCCGGAAGATCAAGATGGATCGCTCACATGCAGTACTGACAGTACCGGAGTGGGACACACAGGCATGGCTAGCAACAGTGAAATTACAAGCAAAAGACATGCTCAGGTTCCCATGAGAAAGGAACAACCTAGAACATCACAGACCACTGACAGTCCATGGAGACGTGTCAACGACACCTCTTTTGGCATTCCTTTTTTAAGGAGACATTTGCAACAATATGGATTAGACAAAATTACACTAGAAAGGCTGATTTCACCCACTTGGAGAAAGGACAAGGTAGAATTATATACAAGTTATTTAAAGAAATGGGGACTTCACTGTTCGATTAAAGGAGTGAAGTCATTAAAACCTACAATAGGTCAGATTGTCAGATTTCTAAGAATGTTAGAAGACGAAGGATTAGGATTTGGTACAATAAATGCAGCACGATGTGCACTTTCAATCATTCTACCGAGGCTAGATGGACAGACGGTTGGCAAGCATCAGGTTGTCCACCGGTTTATTAGCTCAGTGTATGAGAGAAACCCACCCAAACCCGAATATAATAGGTTTTGGGATGTGTCAGTAATATTTGAGCTATTCAAGTCATGGCCTAGTGTAACATAGCAGTGAATATATGGAGAGTGCTTCCTAACAGGTAGTTTGCCTTTTATAAGTGGTTACATCACATGTTTGGACCATCCTACTGGTCCCATCTCTTCGTTAGGACTGGCCTACCCAGCAACTATATAAGGAGTGTAGTCACACCTTGCTGGAGACTTGCTATCCGGACCGCACTCTGTCCACACCTCTATCTATCACCTCTCCGCCGGCCTTGCTCCTCCTTGATATGTCTGAAAAGAGTTCCAGGAGGGGGAGCCCGCCAGCATTTCACTTTCTACACTTACTCTGTCCGTGTCTATGGCTTGATGGTTGGTCACCATAGAGCAAATAGACATGGTCCTTTGACTCAACTCTCATTTCTCTTTCCTAGACTCTGCCCTTTCAATTTTCTCCCAGGCATACTTCTTTCTCTGACCAGGGTAGTTGTGTTCTTGGGTGGGGCCCTTCACCTTTACGATTTCTCTGTCTTGTTCTCGTTGCTGGAACCACCGCTGCACCCATCTTTACCCGCCCTTCCTCGAATCCCTTGCTGCTGGCTGGATACAAGCGCTCAATTACATCTACCGCTCAATACCGCCAGAATGAAGAGATTCGCTGCCGTCCAAACGCTTTGCCGTTACAATGTTGTAAAGATGTCCCCAGCTTCTACAACACTCCCTACTGAAGTAAAATCTTCAACCAAAGATTGGGCCGATTTATCGGAGCCTCTCTATTAATGTTGCAGTTCTGCTACCAGTAACCGTTAAGGTTACAAACAACCCCAGAATTGAATTGACCCTGCTGGAAAATTGACACTTGCTAACCGGACCGCACTCTGTCCACACCTCTCTCTATCTCCTCTCCGCCGGCCTTGCTCCTCCTTGATATGTCTGAAAAGAGTTCCAGGAGGGGGAGCCCGCTGGCATTTCACTTTCTACTCTTACTTTGTCCGTGTCTATGGCTCGCTGGTTGGTCACCATAGAGCAAATAGACACGGTCCTTTGACTCAACTCTCCTCATTTCTCTTTCCTAGACTCTGCCCTTTCGATTTTCTCCCACGCATACTTCTTCCGCTGACTAGGGTAGTTGGGTTCTTGGGTGGGGCCCTTCACCTTTACGATTTCTGTCTTGTTCTCATTGCTGGAACCACCGCTGCACCCATCTTTACCCGCCCTTCCTCGAATCCCTTGCTGCTGGCTGGATACAAGCGCTCAACTACATCTACCGCTCAATACCGCCAGAACGAAGAGATACGCTGCCGCCCCAACGCTTCGCCATTACAACATTGTAAAGATGTCCCCAGCTTCTACAACACTCCCTACTGAAGTTAAATCTTCAACCAAAGATTGGGCCGATTTATCGGAGCCTCTCTATTAATGTTGCAGTTCTGCAACCAGTAACCGTCGTGAGGTTACAAACAACCCCAGAATTGAACCCCAATTTCTGTCTTGTTCTCGTTGCTGGAACCACCGCTGCACCCATCTTTACCCACCCTTCCTCGAATCCCTTGCTGCTGTCGACTGGATACAAGTGCTCAACTACCGCCCAACTACCGATCAACTACCGCCGGACCGAAGAGATTCGCTGCCGCCCCAATGCCTCGCCGTTACAACATTGTAAAGATGTCCCAAGCTTCTACAACACTCCCTACTGAAGTTAAGTCTTCAACCAAAGATTGGGCCAATTTGTCGGAGCCTCTCTATTAATGTTGCAGTTCTGCAACCGGTAACCGTCATAAGGTCACAAACAACCCTGCCATACATACACTCTCGGCAGTCTACTCCAAGATATCGAGGCGTCAACATCTCCAAGTCAGTTAGGCCTGAAACCTGATCTGGCTAGTTACAGCATATGGGATGGATTCAACTTGCTGAGCTTCTACAATATTGACCAATGGCCGTGAGGAGGATTGGTGACTGTGACTTTTCCCACATCACTGCTGCTTAGCCTGACATGTACATCCATCATCAACTGAGACTCTATACCTGTATGGTTGGTGACAGCTCACAGACAATGGATCATCTATATCTATCAACTCCTCAAGGCAACTGAGACATAGTATAAGCCCCAAGAGGACTGAGTGTATCTATCATCCATATGGACTACACAGACAGTTGTGAGTGTAATATCATACCATTGAGAATTTATATGTAACTGTACACTTTGTAATTATTGTTATAAGTACATATTTGTGTATCGTTATTTGTCTTCTTTACTAAGAATAGAAGATGCTCCAAATTCTCTTTTCTCCTCACTATATTAGCTAGTCTATAAGATTAGGCATTAGTTATTATACATGACACTAGCAATAGATATTTAGAGATTACAGAATTAGGATTTAAGTTAGCTGTGTTGTTACTACTAGTGACAGGGCATAGAGGCCAAACGATTGTGGCATTGTCTCTGGATGGACTAGAGATATACAAGAATGAGGCAACGTTAGAGTTGAAGACATTACTACAGTCGAACCGTACAGGAGACCCACTGTCCACTGTGCATGTAAACAGTTTTCCGGATGATCGACAGATTTGTGTGGTGTCAGCCATTATGGCCTATATATCAAGGTCATGCGGAATAAGGCAGCTTTTGATAAGCTTTATTAAACCGCATAAGGCTATCTCGAGAGACACACTCGCAAGATGGACCAACAAGGTGCTCAAAGAGGTAGGTGTCAATACTGGATGCTGTGCATCCCATTCGACGAGGGGGGGGGGGGCGCATGGTCTCTAAAGCAAGACAATTAGGAATCTCAGTCAAGAGAATCCTGGCGCACACGAGCTGGAAAACATTACAACAAACGACTAAAAAAGTCAAGCAGCCTGGCGATGCGCTTACTCACCAACTAAAGACGGGTGAGAAACACAAAAAATTACATATTGTACTGAAACATGTTATGTTAAGAATAGTATGAAAGACGATAAAAAATGAGATTACATAAAGTTCTCCCTGGACTAGGCAGAGTACTGAGGTAAAATAGTATAGTTATACGAATCTTACCTGGGTACAGATGGATAACTGTTGTTTTCCTGAGGTACGAGCCTCGGATAGTCATGGGTCAGGGCCCACCCACCCTACCCACCCTACCCACCCTACCCTACCACGACTATGATGTTGGCTGGTGCCGAAACGAAAACATATTAGTATCTATAGAATTTTAAGATAATTTGTTATCCTATTAATTATGTAAAAGATTGCTGGACCCGGATGTGCTGCCTTCTCCCTCACCCATGACTCCTTGAAAATACCCCAGTTTTACTCTCCCGTCTATCCACTCACCTGTCCATTTTCAAAACAACAGCTGCCAGCTAGAGGCCCAGCCTCAGACCCCCCACCCCACCCCCACCCTGACCTTAGCACTAACCCACTTCTCACCCAGCCTCAGCACACACACCCACCCCCCACTGACCTCAGCATTTTCCCTGGCCCAGTTCAGGTGCAGTGAGTCTACAACTCCCCCCCCCCCCCTCCCAATCTCTGGTTATATAAACATAAAAACTAAGCAGAGTTGTGCTTGGAAAGCATTTGTCGGAGTACGATTCCTGTCACCACGAGGTATACCGGGCCACTTTAAAAGCCCTGTCACACTACGACGGATCACGCAAGCGTGCGCCGACGTAGGTGATTTTGCGTCAATACGTCAGGGTACGTCATTATGAGTTACTCGAATGTTACGCATTCATTATGCGTATGTTGGTATACATCGATGTACATCAATGTTCGTCGTTATACAGCGTCGCTCGTCAAGGGGTTGTGAAAGTTTTGTGCATGCACAAAACTTTCAACGTTCGACAAGGTGTGGCTTTTACGTCGGGTGTACATTATATATACATTAGACATTCGTCGATGTATGTTAGACGTATGTTAGACAAACGTTCATACATACCACTAGGTTGATCTACGTCAGTCGGACAGAGAGGCAGTGGAAACGTACAGTCTGCGTATTGACAACGTATGGATAACGCAAGTCTAACGTATGTATAATGTACATTTTGCGTTTCTCCCCCGTGTCTTGACGTATGTAACGTATAAGGCATACTTCTGGCGATCGAATAACGTATATAACGGTCACTGGCGTTTGTGGGTTCGAATCCTGGTCGGGTCAAACCAATAACTTTAAAATTGATACTTGTCACCTCCTAGCCTGTTGCTCGGCATTAATAGGATAGGGCAAGGACTGGTTGGCTCAGTGTCAGGATAATGTGACTGAGTGGGATATTAGGTCATGGTGCTGGTGTCCCAGTGGAACAGCACTATAAAGTCACCATGAGTGCGCACTGTCACAAGTCAGTACCCATCCTGATATGAACTTAGATTTGGCTAGGACGTAGAACAACAAAAAACGAACAAAACCAATGTCAAACTGTGGGAGACGCATTCTCACTCCGGTTGAAAACCGACACAGGAAGACATTTACTCCCTGCACTTTGGAATGAACTATCAAATACCCCAGTCACACGAGAGCCTGCATTCGCCACCAACCTCCTTACACCCAAAAGGTTGCCAACCACCCAGTGTCCCACTCGATACATTGATTCAAAAACGTGGGCGGCGGCGGGGTCGCTGCCAGATCGTTGCCATGTTGAGCACCTCATTGCATATTTTGGCGCCGCCAGGTTGGCGCAAGATCGGTGCCACCTCGCCAACCAAGGAGTCAGTGACCTGGCAGCACCAGGCCGACAACCACTGTTCAATGGCGCCGACCAAATTGGTTGCAAGGAGGTTGCAAGTACAGCAGCTGCAACCTCCTTGCGTCCAAAATTTCCAAATGGTCGCTGGGAGGTCGGCAACCTTGCGGCGCCAGTGCTTAAGGACGGCATAAGGCAGTCGTAAGGAGGATGTCGCAAATTGATCCTAAGCGAATGCAGGCCTCGTGTGACGGGTATAACAGACACAGAAATAATGCCGCCAAGTTGTCACAGATTGGGAGTGGGGGGTGGCTCGAATAACAAGCTTCTTCAATACTCCTCTGCAGTAATTCGTAACTCCAATGTGCACTCCTCTATGCTGTGTGTGCAGGTATTGTTCTGCCCATTGGTCAAGCCGTAGCGAGTGTAAGCAATGTCCCAACATGAAGTGGCCCCCAGTGACAACCTCACCAGCAGCCAGAAATACTAACTACAGTTGGCCAACAATTTGGCAAAACTAACTTCCAACACACGATTTCCGCGACACATGCGCAGTGCGTAATCCAGACTGGACTTGTGGGTCACAGAGACTGTGGAGAGGCAATTGAGGCTTTTAACACTGGCTTCATATTGAGCAACTGACATGGTCTTTTCGGCACAAATGTGGATTTATAGAGAAACATACTTACCATTTAAAAAATAATTTTTGATAACTATAGCTGTATCCTATTGATTGATTGAAAAGCTTGATCGTCAGTGTAAAACAACCCAGTGACACACTGTCGACACACAACACGAGTGTCATTGCCTATCACCATGTGTCGTACTAGTCACGGAAATCGTGTATTTCCAATACTAAACCTTAGTAATGCCTCAGTCACCAATGCATTACGACGTGCTTGTGGCGACCATAACTCGCCACATTGGCCAGACCGTACCGTGACTGTATGGTGGGTTATGTTCGTCGTATGGTGACCGTATGGTTTTTTGCTCACCGCAGGCGATTGCGGTTATTTTAAGTCGAAGTTATCCTAACTTTGGAAAATCACAAGGCTGCAAGCTGGAATCCAGCCGGAATCCCCCCAATTTCTATTGTTAACAGAATATGTTTGTGCAATAATGTATAGAAAAAAATGTCTTTAAATGTCTTATCTGCAGTTGTGTGGTGACACACACAAAAATATAAGGCCTTAAGGTCACATGCGAATGTGGTATAGATACCCATGCCATTTTTTGTTGTTGCTGCAAATTTGTGAAGGAAAGTCAGTTCCTGTTGTTTTCTATGGCAAACACAGCAGCATTCACACCGATCGGTCCATGGGTCGATCCATTTGCCGCATTCCCAATCACATTCGGACATATGGAAGCTCTACTGTGCCTTTATATGCTTTTTCCATTTTTTGCCGCATTCACATACCGCCTATATGGAATCTTAGCTTTAGTGTATATAAACATCCCTCTCCCATTTGATTTGTCCATGACACTTAGGATTTCCGTATTATATCCATCCAGCTGATAATCTATTACTTCAATATATCGCTTGTGTTTCTTTGACTTTACCTCAGTTATTGCAATGATCAATTTGGTCAAATTTAAAGTTGCATGGTCCGATGGGGTTTGAATTTTTGTCTTATTTTTTAGATTAATATATCAAAGTGATCATTATGAGCTACTAATCATTAGTCTGGAGTCATTTTGATGAAAAATGACTAGTTTTGAAGCAATTTGAGCTGAAAGAACACAAAATAATTTCGACAAGCTTGTCAAAACTCCTGTGGCTATGACCTAGATGGTCATCTCGCGCCCACCACGTGATGTGAGATGACCTAGTAATCCTGGAACCTGAGAGGGCTGTAGGTAGGTATTTCTGTTTCGGTTTTGAACATTCTGGGGACGCAGTGGTGCCATAGGCTCATGCCACTAAGGTTTAAAAAAGAAAATTATTTTGTAGAAAGGTTAACTTGATTTATATCTATCGAATTGACCAAGTAGCATCAAATATCCAACATCAGATATATATCAGTATATGATTGACATCGTCCCAATGGCAGAAATTTAAAAACATCAAACTATATATACTGATCGGCCAATAGTAATATATATATATATATAAATTTCAAAATTTAAATTACCCATTGAATATCCAACATGGAGGGGAGGGGCAACATACCCCTCATTTCCCCTTCCCCTCTATGAACCTGTACAGTAGGCCTACTTGGTTGGGGGTGCCTAATGAGGTCACGAGATTGGCCTAATTGGTTAATGGCCTTCCTGCATAATGGGTGTTTCAAACTGAGTGTTCAAAGGGGTGAGGTTATAAACTCACTGGTTATGCTGTATATAATGTCCCAAATCATTAGCTAATGCACCAGTATCTAAGTTGGATATATAGGATCAAATGTAAGTAGTTGTTTTAATTTTGACAAAATTATATTTCATCGGACCATGCAACTTTAAATAGATGACACACTCAGAAAATGGTTATGTGAAGGACCAACCAATTAGGTACAACATTGAAAAAGAATCCATATATGAAATGAAAAACGAATCAACTATATATATCCTGCAGGTTTTACAGTGAGCAGGTTGATTGCAACTGAGTCTGAAGCCTTTGATCAATTTGAAATCACTCTGCTCACCCACATAGACATTACATGTGTACACGTATGTACAATCATCTTCCACAATACCTATACCAATAGCTTTGACAGACAATAAGAACTAGACATCCAATTAGTAAGATAAATAAACGATATGCACAGTTGTAAGATGAGTGATGAGCAGTGGTTTTATTTATTAATGTTAAAGTTATGCACTCTATGATGGACACTTGGTCACACCGCATTCCCTACACATATTTTGCACAATTTTGAGATTAAATCCAAGTCCATAGTAACTGTTGTGTCGAAAGATCATAGGGAATTAATAAAGTGCATACAAACTTGACATCGGTCTTAACCCAGCAAGAATAAATGCTCATTGCCAGTTCTACTAAAATCATTATGATTGCATAGAGTGCTCAAACTGTCGGCCAATTGGAAATACGTGGAATATTACTGACTCCCTAACACAGAATTTTCATTTAGAAGACAAATAACTAATTTATCCATCTATTTACACAAATTAGGTTTGTTGGAGTTTATCCTGGCAACATCTAAGGTCATATTAGGACGGTTCACACAATACATTATATTTCAATACATGGTTACCAAATTGCTTAAAGTTGCATAGTCCGATGGTTTTGGGTTTCTGTAATTTTCTGAGATAAATATATTTGGTTGGAAAAACTATATAGGCTATTCACGTGACGTCACGAACCGGATGCGCGGCCATTGTGGCGATATCAACTAGTAAACATCCCATAGAGTTTGCCTGTACGCGCAGTGGAAAACGTCCATTTCATTCAAAATTAATAGAATTCCAGAACCATAACCTTATAACTTTAATATAATCTATTCATTGAATATGTTTTCTATATGTGTACCAAGCGGGTTGCTTCTAGGTTGTGTGGTTTTAGAGATATTTCACTTTTTCTGTATGAAGATTGCTCACGACCATTGACAATGCCTTGAGTTTGCCGGTACGCGCAGTACAAAACGTCTATTTCATTCAAAATTAATAGAAATCCAGAACCCTAACCTTGTAAATTTAATATAATCTATTCATTGAATATGTTTTCTATATGTGTACCAAGCGATTTGTTTTTAGTGGGTGTGGTGGCGATTTGTTTTTAGGGAGATATTTCACTTTTTCTGTATGAAGATTGCTCATAGCCATTGAGTTTGCAGCGTGACAGTCTGTTATTATTGTGGTTACTATCGCCGCAATGGCCGCACTTCCGCTTAGCGTGACGTCGGTGCATACCCTATATAACCTACCATGCATGGGCTTGAAGTAACTTGGATTTTAAATGGATAACTTTGGGAGATATTTGAAAGGTAAGCATGCCAAATTAATGTTGGCAAGCATGTCAAAACTCTTAGTATATAGGCTTCTGCAGAAACAGCTTGTATTAAATTGCCTGTATTCTCTTCTATGTAGCAACAAATGTATAATAAGTGCACCAATATCTTTAGAACTTAGATATGTAGAATCAAATCTAGATATTTGATGTTTTCTTCAGACTATGCAGCTTTAAACATCACATTGCACAGGTGTTTGTAACCAAACATATTGGATTGAATAAATAAATACATCAGCATAAGAGTATGATGCGCGAAAAGGAAGAAGGCAAGGCGGGGGTGGAAAGAAAGGCGTTTTATTGACGCCTCAACATGCAGAGTATACAGAGGAAGAGATAATAAACAGGCTCATGAGGAGCAATGCAATGAGAGGGCTCATGAGGAGCAACAAATAGGAATGTACAGGAGAAAAGTAGGAGTGTTCAGGGAAAGTCAGTGTCTGTAGATGTTCAGTGAGGGGGTGCCGAGGAGCCCTCCACCGCTGAAAGAGAACGGCCCGGGGGAGGGCGAGTGGCGGTGAGCAGCGGGTGAGGCGCGAATGCTGCGCGACACGGGGGCGGGGGAGGGAGCGGCGCGCGGCGGCGGCGTGGGAGGGTCTCTTCCTCTCCTCGCATCAAACGTAATGCTTTGCATTACGACCGATGCGCGAAAAGGAAGAAGGCAAGGCGGAGGTGGAAAGAAAGGCGTTTTATTGACGTCTCAACATGCAGAGTATACAGAGGAAGAGATAATAAACAGGCTCATGAGGAGCAAGGCAATGAGAGGGCTCATGAGGAGCAACAAATAGGAATGTACAGGAGAAAAGTAGGAGTGTTCAGGGAGAGTCAGTGTCTGTGGATGTTCAGTGAGGGGGTGCCGAGGAGCCCTCCACCAAAGCGGCGGAGAGGGCTCGCGGCGCGCCCGAGGCGGGGCACGACAGGGGGACCGCCTGGGAGGTCCAGGTGCCCTGAGGTTCCCTGTGTGGGCAGCGAGTGTCCGGGGCCTACGTCAAAAAGGGGCGGGCGGCCAAAGAGAGAGGAGGCCCGCTCCTTGTAGAGATCCGGTGAGGAGGTCCAGCGAGGGTTGAGCAGGAGGGCAGCGAAGTCCTCAGGGCTGGGTGGGGTGGGGGTTGGGGTTGGGTCGGGCGGGTTGATTTGTTTGTTTGTTTGTTGTTTTACGTCCTAGCAACATCTAAGGTCATATCAGGACGGCGGGCGGGTTGAGGAAGGCGGTGTCGTGAAGGTCGGCGGCTGTGCCATCGGAAGGGGGTTCCTCGTGAGGCTGGGCTGGGCTGTGGTCTGAGGGTTCCT
This sequence comes from Branchipolynoe longqiensis, assembly GCA_030323885.1. Lineage (NCBI taxonomy): Eukaryota > Metazoa > Annelida > Polychaeta > Phyllodocida > Polynoidae > Branchipolynoe > Branchipolynoe longqiensis. The sequence continues at coordinate 6,375,298 of CM059195.1, read as the reverse complement.
CGTGAGGCTGGGCTGGGCTGTGGTCTGAGGCGTGAGGTGCGGTGTGATGATCCCCGGCTCTGGGTGGGCGTCGCTTCGATCGGTGGTCGCTGGGGGGTTGTCGCTGGGGGTCGCTGGGCTGTCGGCAGTGGTGAGGGTGAGGCGCCGGGGAGAGGCCGGCGGATCAAAAATCCGCCGAGGTGGAGGGGGTCTGGCGCTCACGGGTTTGTTTGGTTATGCAGCCCGCCTCGCTGTGCATGGTGAGTATGCGCCGCACGTTGGCGCAGTAGGTGCAGACGTGCCGACGCCTGTCCACCGCCTCGCCGTGGGCCTCCCCGACGGGGCCCGATCGCACGAGGCGAGGTCGCGGTTCCAGGCGACACAGGGGGCCCCGTGGGTCTGCCAGTTGTAAGTGATGCGGGTGTCGACTTGGGCTCGGGGCAGGTGCGCGCCTCGGGGAGGGTCGTCACCTCGGGGGACCGCTGCGGCCGGGGCGGCCTGAGGGGCGGGCAGGGCGAGGGTCTCGACCCTCAGGAGGTTGAGTGCAACCGGGTCATGCCACCCGTGGGGGAGCCTCCCGTCCGCGTTCCAAGTAAAGACCGTCTCGGAATAGCGGCGGACGGTCGGCCACGGGTAGATGAGGTTATCCCGGAGCACGGTGAGGTGGTGGTGGTGTAGCCCCTGGGCAGAGTGGGCGGGGAAGTCGGGGTGGTCGATGAGGGTGAGAAGGGCGAGGCTATATTCGTCTTTCGTCGCCTCGCCCCTCTTCACCGGCTTCCTCTCAGGTCCCCTCTCTACCAGGTCTGAAGGAAATATATAATCGACCGGGATAACTTGGCGCCTCACCTCGGCGGAGGCAAGAATATCCCGGACGGCGTCGGCCGCGGAAGCCTGGGTGTGCTGCGTCGGCTCGTCGTGGTAGGCCGGCGACGGGGCAGGTGCAGCTTGGGTGGCGAGATGCTGGTACCGCTCATACTGGGGGTGAGCGGCCCCCGGCAGGGCCGCCGGTGGTGGCGGCGGGAGCCGGGCTCAGGCCGCGGCGCGCGCCCGAGGTGCGGTGTAGGCGGCCTGGCGTCTGGGTGCAGAAGGCGCCTCCGGGGCGGGCCGAGCCTCCCCGCCCTCCAGGGCGTCCAAACGGGCATGGATGTCGGCGGCAGACTGGCGCTGCTCCATCCGGTGACCCTGGAGGGCCTCCAGTATCCCCGACGTTTCGGCCCGAGGGCGCCGAGGGAGACGCCGGGGCCGAGGCGGGAGACTCGTCCCGCCGCGGGGTTGAAGATGGCCCCGGGGTGCCGAGGGCGGCGGCCCGGGAGCCCTTGCGTCCTTTGCCTTTCCTTTGTCCTGGCATGGTGTGGCCTGAGGTGAAACAGCGGTCCGAGGTGGAGGTGATCCCAAAGGAAAAAGGGAAGAGAGCTGGAAGGCGGCAGGAAGGCGAGTGCCTGAGGGAGGCCGGCGGGCGGCCTTATAAGGGAAGGGGGACGGGCGACAGCAGGTGAGGTGTGAATGCTGCCGGCCCGGGGGAGGGCGAGTGGCGGTGAGCAGCGGGCGTCGGGTGAGGCGCGAATGCTGCGCGACACGGGGGCGGGGGAGGGAGCGGCGCCGGGTGAGGTGTGAGCGCAGCGCGACAGCCCGGGGCGGGGGGAGGGTCTCTTCCTCTCCTCGCATCAAACGTAATGACACAAGAAAATGTTGATGCACCATAAACTAACATTAATGCTTTTCCCATGTGCTAGGGGAAATTGACATTTGTTTGTATTTGATAATGTTGATAATTGTGAATGGCTGGTTTCTCTAGCGCTTTCAACATCCGTAAACGTATTGCAGTTAATTCATTTTGGTATTCATTCAGTCATACAATCTGACAAATAAACGAGTTGAAAATCACAGATAACCATACTTATACTTTATTGTGTCAAATTAGTTGGCTCAAATTACAAAGACATGATTAGAAAACGATGACGGTCTTTTTTAGGAGTCCCAATGTCAATTAAAAAATAAAATTATACAGAAATGCATTTGTAAAGTTCATTCGGAATACAAAATGTATATGCCGATTAGCAGCCTCATGTCAACAAAATATTGTTTATATCAGCAAATAAATACCATTAATCAGTTGTTTTATCTCAAGCATACTGATTTACAAATACTCCCACATCATACACCCATTGTTTCAATTTTGAAAGCATCTGTCCATTTTACTGTCAATATTGGATTTGTACCTCGTGTTAAAATTAAGTTTGTGCGTGATGTCACCCATTGATTTGATGTTCCTCCCCACGAACCCCATGCCAAGTATGTACATGCAAGTCGTTTTGATTAAACAAATGCACAAATGTTTTGTCACAATTTTAGTTAAGAAAAAACATTTAATACTTCGAAATTGTCAGTGTTTACGGGATGGTGATAAAATAGACTAGACTAGATCCATGGTTCAAAAAGTAAGAGCTAAGTAAGCGCGGGGGCGATTTATGATTGGGGGGGGGGGGGGGGCAGCGAAGCAGGTTGGTTAAAGTAATTTCCCATTTCACAATAATGGCAGCTAGCTAAGCTATTTTCCGGACCAATCAATCATGGCTTTGCCAGATGGTTTTACCCCCACAAAATTAATTGCACACCTTTTTATCAGGTCAGGATATAATTAAATACTTAAAAAAATAAAAAATAGAATCCCTAATATTTAGTAGAAAGAAACCGCCTGAGATACCTGCAAGAGATACAAAACAGAATTATTCCGGAGAAACCACTGCATTTCCAAATAATTTAGTTTTCCCACTCAGAACGAATTTTTGCATCAATCCCTGATTTTGTTAAATTATTATATAAAAATATACCATGAAATGCATAAAGATTGTAGTTTATACCTGTGTGTGATCATATGACCGTCGTCTCAGAGATCAGCTTGGTATATGGCAGCTTTGACAGAAACACTTAGCCAGAACAACGTTAAAAAAACGAAATACTAATGCAGCCCTATCCCCCACGGTCAAATGAGGATTTCATGTATTTAAAGAAAAACGATATCGACGCTGAATATTGTACCCAAACCAACCGGAAAATATAAGTCATGGAAAGTAAAGCAGTTATTATTTCTCCCAATGTATGTTATCAAAAACCTCCATAATAAGCCGACTTACAATGTAATACAGTTTGCAGCTTGTAATAAATGTAAAACAGTTTGCAGCTTGTAATACCGAAGCACACTTAAAACAGTTGTGCTATTTTTTTTTTTTGCACGAGCACTAACGCTTAGTACCCCGTGCCTATGGGTCACCGACGCACTGTGGTAGGGTTCCACTAGTCTTTTTGGACAGGTAGCAAAATGATAGCATACAAAATGTTGGCTGACTACTTTTTGCACCGAAACTTTGCTATTCGCATTGAGTCACCACTACATACACAGGGTACAAAAGGTTGGTTGGTTGTTGGCAACATCTAATCGGTCATATCAGGACGGGTGTACACAAGATGGGAAGGGGGCATTAGCACAGAACCAAACACGAGCATTTAAAAGTTCATTTTCATTGAAAAGAATAATTTAAAAAGTACCATATATACAATATATTCGCCTAGAAAATCTCACGGAGAGTGCACATTCTGTGAATACAAATTAAACAATTAGAATCCATACCGTCCAACTTCCTCTGCCAGCTAGACGCGATGGTTCAGGAGGTCGGTGCAAAGCAGTTTTATGACAACAGCACAGTGTGATAAGGCCAAACTGATAGGTGATTGGTATATAATCGCACCAAAACGTTCATCTTTGAACCCCCTAAGATGTATCCAATACCGCAGTTAGAGCAGCCTTGCGACCACTTGGACCAAATTAAAAAAACAACAACCCTCAAGGTTGTCGCAAAAAAAGTCCTCAATGGTCGTCGACCTCACGGCAACCATGCGACAAAATTGGTCACCAGAAAGTCACCAAGCTTCATCATGGGTTGATGATCAGTCGGGGACCATAGCAACTGTGCCAAATACCTGCGATCACTCAATGAGTGGTCGGAGACTGATTTGCAACTGATCTGCATCGAATGCCAAGAGGTCACAAACTAGATCCCAAACTACTCACCAACCAATCGTCCTTGGTCTTCAGCAGCAGTCGCCAACCCCCCCCCCCCCCTACCAGACCCATTGTGTCGGAAAAAGGTGTCCGATCTATGATGGTCTTTTTTTGGTCGCAGGTCTAGTGTGACTGGGGTGTAAGTTTTTCTCAGAAGTGTGATATAATAGATAAAACAAAGAAAGCAATTAATATGCAGTTGTTTAATGACCGCCACTTCCAAGAAAGGTGAATGAGCACACTTCGTCAAAAGGGGGGGGGGGGGGGGGGGGGGGGAGAGAACAGGGCCGGAGTCCGCACATCCACCGCTACTGTGTGCATCACCTCCCAAATATAGAGTTTTCAAAGGCAGTATGTACAACAACACCATTTCCTGGTAGCAAGGAGACACTGACCAACAGTGCAGACGTACGGACTGAGGGGTTAAAAAAAACCACGAAGAACACATCAATATTTTCGAGAGCAATTATACCATTTCCACATCACAAAATTAATTTCTGCCACAACCCCCCCCCCCCCCCCCCCCCTCGACCCCAATATGCTGGCATCCCTAATCCCAACATACGATAGTACTAGATATTGAAAATGGTCATTAAAATCACCCATACGAGACAGTCAATCGAATTTCACTCAGTATTGTGCATAGACATGACCAGACAACTAATAAATTCAGCTTGCCTGTCTTTGCCAACAGTTAGTTACATGCCCCCCACCCCCAAATCTTTTTATACCAGTGCTTACGTCAGCCGGAGCACATAATGCAATTAGTGGTGCAAATTAAATCTGCATGGATGACATCAAATTTTCTAAACAAAAACAATTATCTAGATTTGATTCTACATATCTAACTTAGATACTGGTGCACTTATTAAACATTTGTCGTCACATATAAGGGAATACTAGGCAATTGATTAGAACCTGTTACTGCAGAAGCCTATGGTGTTAGAGTTTTGGCAAGCTTGCCAAAATTAATTTAGCACGTTTGCACTTCAAATATCCCAAAAAGTTTGCCATTTAAAATAAAAAGTTACTTCAAACTAAATTGAGGTAGATTATAATGATCAACCTAATATGCTTATCTAAAAAAATAAGAAAAACTCAAAACCATCGGGCTACGCAACTTAAAAACTAATTACGTATCTCCCCTTATCAGCCAATGCCAGCAGTTACACCTAGCACATCTGTCACACCGAAGTAATCCAATTGACACTAAATTGTCAAGAAAATACCTGAATGATTTACATTCTTGAATCGAGTACCTTTTTAACAACTGGACTATATTCGATTTTCTAAGAGGAATCGATCATGACTTGCACACCTATTACGTTATACATCAGCAGTGATTATAGATCCCAATAGCATCGTTGTGAGGCGTTCCCGGTTGGAGTCATACTGTTATCATGAACTTTTTGATCGTATTGCCAAATTCTTAAACATAAATTTCCATTCCGCCAAACCTACAATCGCCACCGGTTTTGGACAAGGTGACAAGATAATAAGATATTTCAGGATAAATTAAAATAAATCGAATTAAAATAGCAATGACATTTTCTATACATATTCACATCATGGTCTACCTACCGCGATACATTTAATGAATTAAAAACACTAGATAAATCGGAGGGTGAACGGGGGTAAGGAAACAAATTTCGGAGATTCTGAGAATGGGCACCCCATTGAGGGTTGGGAGGAGTATGGTTCACTTCATTAAACACGGCTGTGGTTAGTATAGCACGATGTATAATATACATGTGTGTGTGTATGTATGCATATGTATGTTTGTTGTTGTTTTACGTCCTAGCAACATCTAAGGTAATATCAGGACGGGGTATGTATGTATGTATGTATGTATGTATGTATGTATGTATGTATGTATGTATGTATGTATGTATAATTTCGCAAACATAAGCACCTTCCAGGCGCACTCCACAACTCACTATGATACTCCCATTTTCACTTCTAAAGTCACATTTATGGTACATTTGCGCACTAATTTCGTGTTAATTACTTACTGCTTATATAAATGCTGCTTAGAGTACAGACAGGTCATAAGACTGCTGCAGTATACTGTACAAACATGCTACCATGGTGAAGTTACACCTTCCACTCTGACGTCACTCTTGCACATCTCTATGATGGGTTGCGCATCGCAGCTGATGCAGTGCACACGTGCACAAAAATACAGTATGGTTATAACTAAAGTTCCTATGCTAATTTGCTGCCTTAATCATTTCTATGTAATTTCTGTCGTAATAAGTACTGTCCATGCAATGATTAAACTGTGTTGGCATGGTTCTGACAAAGGCACAGTTATCAAGTAGAACTCTACATTGACATATCACACACTACCTCTCAGGTCAAACATTCCCTTAATGCGGTCGTCGTGATATAAATTTCAACCACCTTATGAAGCTCTCATAATAAGGTGCTCAAGTGTACGAGTACTGCGATCGTCTTTCAAATAGTGCATGGCCACAATAAAATACTATAAAAAGAATGAGTGTGGGGAATATGGATAAAGAGGTTATTGATCTAATACTATTAGCTTACATTGTCATGACCAGGAAAAGATATTTTGCTATTTCCTTTGTATATTGTCCAAGTTACCAATATGCATATAGACGATTCCTGCTTCGGACAGCAGTGAAAGAACTAATGTGGGTAGCAGCTCACTGCGCATGCTCCATACAGTACAACTTCATTCTACGTCCATATTCACGCATTCATGAATATTGTTATTACTCACCCACAGCTGATTAATGTGCTGTAAGGTTAGCAACAGCAACTCGTATCCTCAGGTGGACACTCACCAAAGTATTGATGAGGCTCAACTTTGCTTTTAAAACCTCGATGATTGGAATATTCTAACAGAATATTGCTTCTCTAACTCGGTAGTTAGTTTGTGGTCATTGTTTAACGCAGTGTCGGGCCATAGTCATGGTGAAAAAGCTTGCTTCAACTAAAGGGTCTCCTGATTTCACATGAGAAAGGGTTCAGGTCCCACCCATCTGTTCCGGAGCGTCTACATGAAGCCGGTTTTGCAAGGCGAAAACGAGTCACATTACTAAAAATTACTGAGCAGACATCTATTGCAGTATTGTTTTATATAATATTAAAGTCGCCGGCTATACCTTACCCAGATACAAACGAATCCAGCATCAAAAGCTCTCCAAACATACCTTTTCTTAGTTTGTTCAGTTCATGCCACTGAACATGTGGGAGGAGAGTTGAGGTATGTGATGTATGAATGACATCATGGGTGGGATTCCCTCATCACATGACCTAGAGGGGTTCCCCACACACAGAGGAAGCCATGGCAACCACCAAGATGGCAGCAACAGAAAGCTCTCAATTTAACTTTTAAAGTCTATTAATCTACATGATTTAATCAATTATTCACACAAAAAGTAGCTGGTTATGATAAATAAACATTTGAACTTTATATTTATCATTTTAGATTGCAATTTCTAATTTTGTTCTCTCTTTATGGTTGTCTAAAATTGTCAGTGCTGCTGGACTAAATAAAACACAACAGAAGGAACCAATCTCAGGACTCTCCCTCCACATATGTAGTTGCATAAACTGAAAACCAGCTTGGAGAGTATTTGTCGGAGTGCGGGTAGTGTCTCAGTGACCTATATCTGGTCCCTTTAAAGCTCTGATGCTCAAACGTGAAACTTGGTCACACAAGAATAATGACTACAGAGCTCGAATAAACCACAGTGGCTCCATTTCCAAGTTTTGATTAGCAGACCACAACGATGTAATTGAATACTTTCTCATAGCACATCGAAACAAGCTCTCAATAAAGTAATCATTTCAATGGGTCTGGTTATTGGCGACCAGTAGTCATTTGAGGCCTTATTCATGAACGTTGTTCCCTTCAAATACATCCAGAAATCCTGCTCAACACTAACAACAGTTACCATACACACAGAAAACAAGTATATTCATTTCATTATGCTAAATCATTTAAAGTTCAGTTTAAAAACAATATCGAAGCAATATGAATGATTTGCAGCTAGTGTTCAGCGGATGGTCCAAATCCCTGCACCGACTACTCCGGGAATGTCCACCAAGGCACACAAATCACGATAGGAACTCTATGAATGTACGGCAAGGCAGTGATTTGTATAGACAACATACAGATGTAAATGCTGATATATACAACACAAGGAACTTTGTTAATGTACAGTGACATGTATAAATCACTGTACAGACAAGTATGCCGGTGCACTGTAACATATACAAATCACTGTACAGACAAGTATGCCGGTGCACTGTAACTTATACAAATCACTGTACATACAAGTATGCGGATGTACAAATCACTGTACAGATAAGTATGTGGGTGTACTGTAACATGTACAAATCACTGTACAAACTCTGTGGATGTACTGTAATATGTACAAATCACTGTACAGACTACTATGCAGGATTGGTAGTTTTACGTCCTGGCAACATCTAAAGTCATATCAGGACGGGAACTATGCGGGTGTACTGTAACATACAAATCATTGTACAGACAACTCTGTGGATGTACTGTAATATGCACAAATGACATAATAATAGATTAATCTGTCAATGTATGGCAACCTGTACAAATAATAGTACAGCCGACTGAATGTATGGCAACATATACAAATCACTGTACATACAGCCCACCAACTGTTTGGTTATAGCTACAAACAAATGAACAGTTTATACCAAAACTCAACGGAAATAATTTTTCATTTGCATAGCATCTCTTCTGGATATTGACACCAAATAATGGTGTCCAATAAAGAAATTCTTTTTCAAATTCCTTTTAGCTTATGTATAAATAACCAGCAATTTCCATAAATTCCGTTTGCTGAGATGCGTTGCTGAAAGTCAAAACCATGTTTTAGTTCACACCAGCAATAAGAGATTCACAATTACAACACAGGGATGAAAAGAAAATCATTATGGATACTCAGCTTCTTTTCTGTTCTCGGTCTGTAGCATTACTTTTTAATGGATTTGCGTTTTCACTGTAAAGACAGCTTTAATTGTTAATTACTCAAAAGAATAGAAGCTATGAAATGGCTAAAACATGGCTGCCACAAATAGTACTCAAAATATGCATAGTAATGCCGACATGTGCTTACTAAACACATTAAAATAGTACTTTTACATGGGCAACATTTTGTTGTGTTATATACATGATGTAGTACTTTGCTGGAAATAGACACTATAACTAGAATATGGTAATCATTGCTGGTTAGAGTGCTAACCAAGGATGTGCAGTTAGTGATTCTTTACTCCGATCGCCATAGTCGTACAGCAGTTCTTCACCGGCTTTAATATTTCGTGCTGCAATCAGTATTAGATGTGGGTGGTCGCGGATGGGCACCACCTTCGTAACACAGTTTGGAGTCTTACAGCTGTGGTTAAGAAGGCGGCCAAGCTTGCCAGATTCTGCAGTAGCATCAATACTGAAAAGTGAGGATGGAAATAAGAAGCTAGTATTCGTACAGCAAAGAGCTTTGCACCCTACCTTGATCAAGTTACAAGCATAAATTGGAAGACAACATTACATGACTGATTACCAATTTAAAAGATAAAATTTTATATATGTAGACTAACTACTTCCAGTAAAGGGATCGGATTACAATAATGAATGGATTAACATCCCAATAGATGCGCACTGTGCGAGTGCAGACACATGGATGCTCGTCTATTCATTTCCGGTGGGCGCAAAGTAAATATTGGCGATGTTTTATTTCAAATTAACATGTACAGATGAACCTCGATCCAACGGACTAATAGGGGGGAGCAGTTGTCCGTTAAAGCCGTTTGTCCATTGCAGCGACAAAATTTTCCGGAGGGTACGAAAATAAACACAAAATACAAAAAAGTGGTGGCGGCTACTGAAGTATTGCTGGTGGAAGGCTGGGGTTCAGAATGCTGGGGTTCAGGATCCTTGCGTTTAAAAAATGTGTCAAGTTTCAACTGCTTGCCTCGATGATACTGTTTCCTAATAACTAGTTCTCTTAAAGTGCGCAAATGTTCAGATATTCACTCTAGCGGATTGTGTCCGTTGGATCCGGAATCCGTTGCATCACTGTCCGTTTGATCGAGGTTCATCTGTACTATGATTACATATGCAGATATTGTGAAACATTCATCAGGGTTATTTCATGGATTTATTTTTGTCATGCCTCTGAAATAAAGTGGGAATGTCTTATTTTATGTGCATTCAGTCTGAATATGATCGTATATGTGTGCGTGCTTTCAATCTTGAAATTGGGGGGTAGGGGGAGGGTTTCTATTGGGTAGCGTGCTTCTATTGGGACATATACGGTGTATGTATATATAGTATAGTTATACGAGTCTTACCTTGGTATATAGATGATGGATAACTGTTGTTTTCCCGAGGCATAAGCCTCGGATAGACGTGGGCTAGAGAGAAGGAAGCACATCCGGGTGCAGCAATCTTTACCTACTTATTCAGAATAAAAATCACTTTCATCAACAATGGATCTCGGGGTGCCCTAGCCCACGTCTATCCGAGGCTTGTACCTCGGGAAAAACAGTTATCCATCATCTATACCAAGGTAAGACTCGTATAACTATACTATTTTCCCTTGGTACTAAGTCTCTGGCTAGCCTCAGGCTAGGGAGACTTTTACGTAACTCATTTTTATCCTTTCATTATCTAAATTTTTATACATAGTTATGCATGTATAAATTTCATGTTCTCACTGTCTTATTAACTGGTGAGTATCCATGTCGTTAGGCCACTTGACTTCTCTAGTCATTTGTTGTAATGTTTTGCAAACGATCTAGCTGTCTTCCAGCCTGCGTGTGCCAGGATTCTCTTCACTGAGATTCCAAGGTGTCGTGCCTTTGATACCATGGCACATCTAGTCGAATGGGATGTGTAGCGTTGTGTATCTCTCGAAATGGCTTTGTGTGGTTTAATAAAACTCACCATTCCTAATTCGTTTTGTCTGGGATATATAAGCCCGGATGGCTGACACAACACAAAGTTGTCGGTCTTCCGGGAAACTGTTTAAATGAACTGTGGACGATGGGTCCACAGTGCGGTTTGATTTCAATAATTGTTGTAATTCAAACGTCGCCTCCTTACGATCTATCTCTAAACCGTCTAGAGACAATGCTACAATAGTTGGTCCCCTGTGTCCAGTCCCTAAAAGCAACAGCACTGCTACCTTAAAACTTAGTTGTTTTAAATTATAATTACTAGGCCACTTCTTTAGTAATTTAAAGACTACTGAAACATCCCAAAACCAATCATATTTGTTTTTTTTGGGGGGGGAGGGGTTCCTTTCATAGACTGATTTCATAAACCACTGAATCACTTGGTGTTTACCAATTGTCTCTCCATCTAGTCTTGGGAGTATGATCGATAATGCACATCTTGCAGCGTTAATCGCTCCAAAACCTAATCCCTCATCCTCTAACATCCTTAAAAATCTAACTACTTGTGCTATAGTTGGCTTAACGGGTTTTACTTTCATAATTAGACAGTGTACACCCCATTTCTTCAAATAACTTGCATATAATTTACAGTTCCTTTTCTCCAAGCATGTGACATCAATCTTTGTTGAGGCACCTTATCTAATCCAAACTGTTGTAAATAGTTATTTAGGAAAGGAATGCCAGAAGGGGTGTTGTTGACACGTCTCCGTGGACTGTTAGCAGGCCTTGATGTTGTAGATTCCGTCGTCCTCTTGGGAATCTGATAGTCTTTCACTCCTAATGCTACTGCTGCCCGCCACGGCTGCGTGTCCCAATCGGGCACGATCAGAATTGTGTGTGTCTGATTCATTCTGATCTTCCTGGCCACTCTGCTGATAATGCTGACTGGTGGGAAAATGTAATAAAAACATGAAATTTCGGTATGCGGATTAAACTGCATAGTCCTAAATAAACTGCTCTAAGCTCTAGAACATTGATGTGGTGTGAAATTTCTTCCTCTAGCCCCCCCACCCCACATTGCGATATCATCACGGTGGGCACCCCATCCTTCCAGAGAAGAGTCTGCTGTAACTAGTGTTAGGTTCTCCCATACGAATAGGATTCGGAGAGGAACTAGCATGTCTGATTGATTGATTGGTTGATGGTTGCTTTACGCCGTGCCGGCAGCATAGGCCATATTCATGGCAAGAAATGTTTGTTTTTTGTTTACATGTAAAACCATCGCTTTTACATGTAAAAGCAGACAATCAATTATGTGCCAATAGACACTCATTAAATTAGAAAGCTCACAATCATATATTTGTGGTCAAGGCAAACAAATTGATGGGTTTTGGTGGAATGAAAAGAGTACACTCTTTTCCGTCATTGTCCACGATCTTCTTGGACCTAGCCACCTCTTTCCCCGCATCCATACAGACAGCCTTGAAAACATTCTCAAAGCGTCTGTATGTGATAAAGTTACTGGCTGCTGTTAGCATCGCCAGCCCCTTATCCATAGTTCTGGCCAGAGAGGAGAACTTGTTTTGAGTTTGCATGCGATTGGGCACTGGCGCAATCGCTGTCAAGGTCCCCAGGACCGCCTTGTGGATGGTATGGAGGACAGTCTCGAATTTCCTCCGCTCGTCATTTAAATGGACATCGTTGTCCATTTCTTTTACTATAGAATCGGGGATTCCCTTAATCCCTGTGAGTTGTTCACCCAGCTTCGTAATCACCTCCGTGGGCTTGAAGGTGTTGAAGTGCCCTTGGATGGTTTCGCGCATCATTGTCATGGTGAGCACTTTCTTGGCCTTTTCTGGTGCGCATTTCTTACGCACCTTTCCACCAATCTTGGCGAACAGTCCTGCCCTTTCATTATCCGAGTCGGACTCTGTTGAGGACGAGGCCGACGACGAATCTGAAGAATCTTGCCCTTCTTACGTGCCTTCGTGAAGCCGTCTCATGACGAGCTCACGGCCTTCTTTTTAGCTGGGATTCGGGTCTGGCGAGGAGTCGTAATCAGGGGAGGATTTGTCTGGTTGATTGGTGGTTTCTTTACGCCGTTTCGGAAGCATAGGCCATATTCACGGCTAGAATTGTTTGTTTTTATTCAACCATCGCCTTCACATATAATGTAAAAGCATACAATCAGTTAAGTGTCAATAGAGACTTATGAATTTTTAAAAGCTAAATCATATAATTAAATAAAATAGATGAAAGAATTAATTAATCAAATTGTTTTAATGAACTATATGAGGTGGTACAGACCTGCTACCCTCAAAAAACCTAAAATGTCTTCTTGTTTAACTTTGGTAAAAAGGTCATGCATGTTGTTTGCAGTGTAAAATTGTTGGCGCAGTGCCATAAAATCAACACAGTTTACTAAAATGTGCTTGCCTGTCATTGGGGACTGACATCCAATACATTCAGGGGGAGGGTCCCCCTTGAGCAGGAAAACATGTGTTAGCCATGAGTGGCCAATACGGCAGCGGCTAAGGACCACATGGTCCCGCCGACCCCCCACATGAGAATGTGGTGGTTTCCCCACGATTATTAATGTTTTCATCCCACTCATGTTGCCATTTGGATTTGATGTGGGTGGCTATTAGTGGTTTCAGATCAGAGTGGGGTATCAGACATGGCTCAACATCATAGTTCAGAGCCTCCTTCGCAGCCCGATCAGCTCGTTCGTTTCCCTGGATGCCGGCATGGCCAGGCACCCAACACAAGTGGATGTCATATCCACCTGTTGCTAGCTGGTTCATTTTGTAAATGACCTTTGCCACGAAAGGGTGGTCTGTTTTTAGCCCAGCAACAGCTTACAGGCAGGAAAACGAATTGCTGTATATTACATATTTAGTGTAGTTGGATAGTTCAATGACTTCCAACGCGAGAAGGAGTGCTCGGGCTTCCGCCGTAAAAATCGAGCTCTGATCGGGCATGCGAATGCCACATTTCTTGCCCTGGCAAACTCCTGCAGCAGCTGCCCGGCTTAGGTATACATGGAGAAGTGGTCTTCAAACTGGCCTTGAATCTCTGCGTACAGTCGTTGATACTCAAGTGGATGTGTCCCAGACTTCCTCAGTTCCGTGAGTCGGAGGATGACCGATGGCTTCCTCAACGACCACGGGGGATGTTCTGGGACCTGGGTATCCTCTAATACATCCAAATCCTCCAAATGAGGTTTCATCCGGAGCCCCAGGGGCCGAATGAAATTGGGCTTAGCTTCATACTTGGGAGTCGTGCGTCTCAAAAACACAACTGTACGCAGGATTTAATGAATTTGTCTTTAATTTGACAACATATTGCATGGTCAGTTTGGTTCTCCTAGTGTCAAGGGATGGTTCGTTGGCTTTGACGTATAGGCTCTGAACTGGAGAGGTGCGAAAGGTGCCAATGGCCAGACGCAGCCCCTGGTGATGCACTGTGTCCAGCAGCCCAATATACGACTTCCTTGCGGAGCCGTATACTATGCTGCCGTAATCTAGCCGTGACCGAACTAGGGTTCGGTACACGACAAGCAGAACATCTCTGTCCGCTCCCCACTCTGAACTGGACAACACCCTCAGAACATCTAGCGCTTTCAGGCATCGCGTTTTGAGGTACTTGATATGAGGCACGAAAGACAGCCTCGTGTCAAAAGTGAGACCCAAAAATTTGCTTTCTTCGACGGCTTTTATGGAATCCCCATTGAGGGTCAGCTCTGGCTCTGCATGCACTCTGCGCAACTGGCAGAAGTGCATGCAGACTGTCTTCGCCTTGGAAAATCTGAATCCATTCAGAAGTGACCATCGGTGAATCCCATCTATACACAATTGAAGCTGTATCTCAACGACTTTCATACCAGTACCTCTATAGTACAAAACAAAATCTTCCAAGAAAAGACTACAGGAGACCCCCCCCCCCCCCTTTTAACAGCGGCAGCAATACCGTTGACCTTGACTCCAAAAAGAGTCACTGCCAGTATGCTGCCTTGGGGTACTCACAATTCCTGCGAGTGCAGACTAGAATATGTAGTATTGACACAGACACAACTTTTTTAATTTGTTGCTGTTCCTCTGTTATCTCCAGTCAACCATATAAGATGACAGAGACAGTCCAGGTAAAAATGTAAAATTTAAGACCTAAATGCACTGGGATTGGTCCCACTGCTTCACTGGTCACAGATGGTCCAGTGTATTATTAACAACCCCACCCCAACAACATAATTCATAAACTCACATAACTAGCTACATTAGAGTTACACTAGAATTTTCCTAACAAACCAACATTTATATACCGCTTGCCTAACTGCAACTGAACACTAAAACTTACTACAAGTTTACCAACTGAATACAGAAGATAACTTCTGCTTACATTTTAAATACTATGTAAATACTCATATTGATCTGACTAATATTGATCTGGTTCTATGACACTACTGTACCATATTGTTATGGAACTTTTGGATTTCAGAATTTCATTGTGGTACATGGTGCAAATTGTCTATTCAACAGGTATTGTACACCTTATTCTATATACCTTTTGTGTAAATAACCCTGAATTGAAAAGTGGCTGGAAGACCAGTGCTTCGGCACTGACAAAAGACTTATTCAGCAGAATAAACATATTTACCACCAACAAAAATAAATAATGCCTGTGTGCCAGAAAATTCTTAATAAAATTTGGCAGGTGACCACGAAGGCCGATCGCATGGAGATCCTCTATAATGCCATGCTACCACGTTGTGTCATAGGCTTTTTCGAGATCGAAAAAGACAGACACAACGTGCTCCTTCTTAAGGAAGGCATCTCTTCTGAAGGTCTCCCATGCGACCCAAATGGTCGAGGGTGCTGTGGCCTCGTCTGAAGCCACAATGAAGGTCGGACAAGTGGTGTCCTGACTCCAGTAGCCAGACGAGGCGTTTGTTTACCATACGCTCCATGGTTTTACAGATGCAGCTCGTGAGGGCTATAGGACGATAGTTGTTAGTCTTTACCAGGTTTGGGAATCGGTATTACTGTTGCCTCCCGCCAAGAGGCAGGGACGACACCCGACTCCCAGATGTTGTTAAAGAGTTGAAGCAAGTCTCAGCGCAGATTTGGGGAGATACTTAAGGAATTGATAATGGATTCCATCAGGTCCAACTGCTGCATCATGCACGCTTTCTAGAGAACACTGGCTCACAAGAGCATCCAATTCTTGTAAGGTGAGAATGGAGCTCGGAGGAACATAGATGGAACAGAGAGTTATAGTCTTATGTAGCGTCAGACGAACAGCTACAGCCTGTAGTGTTGTGTCTAACGCCACTGGCGTACATACCATATCACGCCTAACCAGGATGGAGGACCCGCCAGCGGCTCGGTCTCCATCCGGTGCGGATTTGTCAAAATTGATGTAGCCTTTAAGACTACAACTCTCAGATGCTCTCAAGTGAGTTTCTTGTAAGCAAATGGCAAGAGGGTTGAGGTTGCAGCACAGAAGAGATAACTCTTCAATGCTGCCCTTGAAACCTCTGCAATTCCACTGAATTATAGAGCCACCTGTCACTGGCATTTTGGGGCAGTGAACGGTGTTCTCCCCCTCCCCTGAGGTTTGGAGGAGAGACTGCGATCTCGACTAGTCGAGGCCTCAGCCATCTCTACTTCTTCCAGCGCGTCGTATCTGTTTTTTGTTAGGGATAGAGACCCTTTTGGGACTCTGTCCGAAACAACCTTCGGTTTACGTTTTATAACCATAGCCTTTTTAATTGGAATAGTTTCCTTACGCGGCCTCTGACTCTGACTCTGAATCCCTGGCGTTTGCACCAACGTTGTTTTCTTTGTCGGCTCGTTCAAGTGATGGACTGGGGGTACAGCCCTGGGCTTCTCCCCAGTCAACCACGTTAACTCCGTCTGGCAGTCGACGGAGTTGTTTGAGGGCTTCACTATCGCGGCATAGCTCTGGTGGTTGGTGAAGGTGTATTTGTCATCTCCTGATACATCCTCCCAGTCGGAATCAATATCCACTGGAGCTGGCCTTTTCTTCGAACCTGTTCGTGCCGAGTTTAGCCTTTGGAAGTTCCATTAGGCTGTCCATCCGTGCTTCCCAGTCACGTGGAACCACGGTCATGATCTCCGGGTCACTCCGGACATGATCAGTGCCCCGGCCTGAGGGGACGGAGGAACCGTCAACATCTGTGACGATTCTGAATCGTCCGGCGGGTGGCCTTCTGCAGCTGCTGTGCCCCCACCTTACTACGCTTCGTAGCCATTAGGAATCTGTAACAATCGAAAAGAAAGTTACTAAGCGGTAAAGAAACATAGTTTCAACATCTCACTGGTATTCAAGGAAAACATAGCGCATTACTTGGTGTTAGAAAACGTATTTACACTGCGTTTCAAAAGCTAACGGGTAATGTCGTAGGTTAAAGCTAATGAAACCAAACCCAAAACCAAATGAGGGCTAGGGACCAGTGTATCTGTCCATCCAACACTCTCTGTTTTGTACACTTCTCCCCCCTGTGGCTACTCCGCCAGCAAGTTGGAGAAAATGCTACGAGACTCGGAGGTACACCTCCAACGCGAATCCATAAAAGAAACCGCGGAAAAATCCCAACATGATGTGGCTCCAGCCAACATCGCTCTCCGCTTGGCAACGGGCGGCATGTAGAACAAATGAATGGCGTCTTGTTCTAAAATTGTAAAACATCCATAAAAGTAACAAAACTACACATCCAAAGCTAAAAATAGCTTCAAAATGTGCAGTAATGCAACAAATATGAACTGTAACACTCCTTTATGAATACTTACAGTTAAACCGTCGTTTGTAGGTTAAAACTGATGGGGCAACTCAACGAACGTCCTCTGGTCGTGAGCTGATTATGTTAATTGCTGGACCCGGGTGTGCTTCCTTCACCCTAGCCTGAGGCTAGCCAGAGGCTTAGTACCGAGGTAAAATATATATATATCATGGTAAAGGGGACAACGTATTTTCCAGTAGTTAATGGTCAAAAACAATTATGGAAAGAGTAGAAGTTATTTTCTTGATACAATTGGTATTGTTACATTTTGTAGGGATATATATGAAAAGATTAAGGCATACTAAAAATAAAAGCCAACATTTTCATTTTTTTTAAATAAGGTGTTTTAAAGGCATGAATTTTTTACGTGGTGTTGAATTTTCTACAGCCTACTATACCTTCATTGAAATGATATAAAGAGACTCTTACTTGAAATAAATATTCATTTAAATGCATATATATATATTTTCTTTAATCTAATGTTCCATGTTGATTAAACTGGTTCTGGACGTAACTCTCATGTCCCCTGCTTGTCCATTGCTTGTTAAATTAGGAAATATGTTATCCTGGGAATACCAGAGCTTCAGTAAAAAAAAAACAAGTTGCTATTGTTGCATGTGTAAGGCTATTTTCTAGTACCATGGCTAGTAATATATTTTTTTTACAAACCTTTATGAACAAAATTGAAGTTGAAGTTCCATATTATTTTTGGTGTCCTCGTCTATTGTGTTACGTCCACAACTCAAAATTGGGAAGAATATAATCATCCTATGCAGATTTCTTTACAGTGAATTTCTTTACTTAGGGGATCACAATATAAAAATTTATTGTTTCATGCAATAAATTTGATTAAATAATGGTTTTGATTAATAAATCCACACTTGGTGATCATTAATAAGTCCACACTTGGGGCTGGCTACTCAATTAGTTATTGTTTTTTCAGACAAAATGGTAACCTAATCTATCTTTGCCATCATGTTACCAGTATATATATGGAAAAGAGTTGGCAACTCAGCTAAAAAATTAGGAAAATACATAATATTCATTTTTGACCCTCATGTCACACTTTGGCCCCTTTTACCAGACCCATATATATAATATATGTATAATAATGTGAGAACCTGAGTATAGTTGACAGATAATTGTTGTTTCACCGAGTCTGATAGCCTCGGCTTGTTATAGTACAGGGAGAAGTAGCATAGTCCACTTGATTCAATCACTACTAATTTCCGAAATTATGTTCTAAATTATTATTATTCCCATTTTTCTTGGTTTCCTCCCTTCAGCAGTTTCTTACATTCACCACGGGTTAGGGTGGGTGGGAACTGTACAATAACAAGCTGAGGCTATCGGACTCGGAAAAACAACAATTATGTGTCAACTATACCCAGGTAAGTCTCACATAATTACTATATTTCACCTCGTCCCCTAGCCTCTTGGCTAATTATAGCACAGGGTGATGTTTACATAATCATAATTTCTGTTTCATCTTTGTATTGCTAGCTTCCTTAATGGCATTGAACTAGTTCAATTACTTCTTTTGAACATAGTTGTGCTCTGAGGGGCTCACAGCCAAGTTATCTTCTCTGAACCCCCTTGTGTGATGTTTTTGTGACTTACAACATTTGAATCTACTTGTATAGAGTAGAATTGTTTTTATTTAGACTCCAATCCTCTGTTATTGGGCTAGGTAGATCACATGTAGTATCTATAAACCTGGTATATTTTAATATACCGTTTTCATATTTCCCGTGAACATAAACAAATACATGTACATTTTTTTTTGTCAAAGTAGCCATTCTACGAATCTATAATTCCTATCATGTAGTCATTCTATGAATCCATAAAATCCTACAGTATAACCCTGTTAAACCAAGATCGTTTAAAACTAACTTTTTTCGGAGGCTCGGTAAAATACTACCATTTACCATTTTAAAATGTTGGTTAAACTTGATTGATTGGTGGTTTCTTTACGACGTTTCTGCAGCATAGGCCATATTCACGGTGAGAATTGTTTGTTTTTTATTCAACCATTGCCTTTACATATAATGTAAAAGTATACAATCAATTATGTGTCAATAGACTTAAAATTTTTAAAAGCTCACAATCAAATAATTTGTGGTCAAGGTAAATATAATAGAATTAATTCATGAAAATTGTTTTAATGAACTATATGAGGTGGTACAGACCAGTTGCTCTCAAAAAGGCTAAAAAGGTCATGCATGCTGTTTGCAGTGTAAAACTGTTGGCACAGTGCCATCAAATCGACACAGTTTAGTAACATGGGCTTGACAGTGAGTGGGGACTGACATCCAATACGCAATGGCCGTAATGCTCCTACCACCCCTTTGGTAGCTGTGAGGAGAGCACTCTGCCTCTCTCTGCAAACCTGATCTCCCCGTTCAGGACCGGTACTCTTGCTTTCAAACATCTGCGAGTCATGTGTACTGACGTGAAATCTCTCGGAGTGTTTTTAATGGCTTCGGGCCACCTTCTCCGCCCTCATAATAATTGTGGATTATTCCCGCCATGCTCTCACTGACTGTGATGTGTGCTGCTACCGGCTTCTTTAGCTTCTTGTAGTCTTCCTATAAATATTTCAGGAGTGGCCCTCCTTCAAGCCTGGATCTCGCTTGTATTCTCGACGCTTCGGCTTAGGAGTTGTTTCGGGCGTTGTCTTGGTAGCCTTCTCTTTAGCTACCGGCGTATCTGTTTGTTTTGGTTTGGTGGGCGCTTTGAAGCCGCTGAACGGTGATGCTGTCACCATGCCCAGCTTCACTGTCGTTGTGGCACACACTGCAAATCTAGTTTTTATGGCTGTGAGTTGATCTGCCATACTGAGAGAGGTGATGGACTCCAACTCACTTGTCGTCCTCCTCATCTCCCCACGCAGAGATCTTCATCTCCACCGCATGTCTTCATCACCTTGCCATGTGGCCCCGCCATCTTGACCTACCCAGGCTGCATCTTCGTCATCATCAGCTCTCGCTTCCCACCACGCATGTGTCTCATCTCTCATCCTCTCTGTCTCGTCTCTGTCTCGTCTCTGCTCAGTAACTCACAATACATTTTCTTGAATTCATTCATGTCATTAGCATCGTCTGGCCCAATTTGAGCATGGGTCCCTTGACCGGTCTCGGCCGTTTTTCCGCAGGTCTTTAGCTTCGCGTCAGCGGCCACCATCTATTTTTGCTTAGATTTGGTGCGGGTATCCCCTCTCGCTCTGGCCCAAATTCGCTGTCACTGTGCTCGGGTCGTCCGCTGTTTGTTTGTTGTTGTTTTACATCCTAGCAACATCTATGGTCATATCAGGATGGTGGGTCGTCCACAGGCATCATTCTTGCCATAAGAAGTCACCCTTTTTGTGTGTTATGCGACCACACCGTTTACTAGCCAAAGTATGAGCGGGCGTTTGTGTTCGACCGAGTCAGCGTCCTGGGACACGTAAACCCGCAGCCTGTAAACACTGAAATGACACATGTTCAAATCGTATTAGTTCACAGCAGAACTTCCTTATCACATTCAATTTTGCCAATTTTAGCTAAATGCACACAACACAGTTGTTTAACACAACAATCCACAATTCATCACACAACGTAGCATTTCCCCCTGTGGAACTTACCTCGTTGAGCTCCTCCCTCAACTCGCTGCTGCTCCTGCGCTGCCGAGTTGTGAACTGAGACTACATACAGGACTTTGCGAGCTTGTCCTCTCCCCAGATACTTAACTTTCGGTGTTCGGAAGATGAAGTAAGAACATAAATTACATAAAGATTTCAGCTTCTACCGATCAGAAATATTACGGTTCAAAAACTAGTCATTAAAAAGAAATCTCATGCAGTCAGTTGCTCTGGCGTCACCACTCCGCCTCAAGTTAAGGCCCCAGTACCAGATCTACTTACCAGTAGCGTTTATTGTTGTGGTTGAAATAATACATATAACACCCAAACTCTGGGTTTTCGGAGTAATCCTTCTCACGGTCTTTGGCATCCCAGAGGCTAATTAAGTCACCAACATATTCCACGATGAAGTCACCACGTTCAAAGGGTTGCATGGCAACCACACCGCGTCCCTTCCCAGCTATTTGCTCCACATTCAGGCCCAGTGTCCGGTCCTCAATGATCGCCTTCTC
Source organism: Branchipolynoe longqiensis (assembly GCA_030323885.1). Lineage (NCBI taxonomy): Eukaryota > Metazoa > Annelida > Polychaeta > Phyllodocida > Polynoidae > Branchipolynoe > Branchipolynoe longqiensis. Next base: position 6,353,423 of record CM059195.1, on the reverse strand, counting down.
CAGGTCTGCATCTCGTTCTTTCTGTAGAATGGAATTGATCAAATAGGGAATATAATAACCGCAAATGATAGACTAGTAGAGATGTGTGTAGAAAGGCCACTGAAAGTTTGAAGGGTGGCAAGTGATACAGCAAACCTTTTATGCTGACGTCAGATGATTTTTTATTGTAATCGTTTTTTTAAGTGAATACATTTTAATATCTAGTGACAATTACAATATTAATATCAGCTGCCTGAGCAGCCCTACACAATAACTGAACAAAATGAGCTTTAGATGACTTGGAACATTTTATGCTAAAATTGCTTTATATTCTTAGGTTCAATTTCGCTAATCATTACAAAGAAAACACAACAAAACACCACAAGTAAAACAGGTGGTCTGATGAAAGTTACTTTCCCACCCACCAATACTATCAACTGTCCAAACTTTACAATTACACTTCCCATCCCGAATCCTAGCCGGCTCACCAAGTGGATGCTTTGCTTATTTTCACCTGTACAACACCACCACACCAGTCAGTTAGAAACTGTACTTCACTTTCACAAAACCGGCCTTGTTATGCAAAGGGGAGCCCATAGATGCCAAATTGGTTATATAATTACACATAACTCTCAATATGCTATTATGGGGCTACTTTTAAGTAATCAAATGGGCCCACCTTTCCTCATGATCCCATACATACAATCCTTTACCAAACTATATAAAGCCCATGGCAGTGGTCTGACACTGCGTTGGCCTCACCGGCCTTCAAAACCAACTGGTTTCTAATATACCTTCCAATGTATATATGGAAGCTAAGAACGAGTTGGCTATTCATTTTCATATTAGCTTCATGTGCCTATAGCCCTGTTTACACGGGCGATTTAAAACGCTTCATATAAAACGCCTTGCCTAGATCGACTCACATTTGGCGTGTAAACGCGACTCTGAGGCGTTTTAGGGCTGAATCGATTCATATGAAACGGTTCATCTATACCACGTCGCGAGGTGGTTTATTTGAAGCGATTCAGCTGGTTCCCGGGCGGCGATAGTGTAAAATAGCAGTGCTCGCTGGCTACAAGCCCAGCTGTAACTCTCGCTGGTGCCCGGCAGCGTTAGGGACCGATTAGGCTGAAATCTATTGAATGCGATCATATTTAACAGAATTACATAATCAAATAATGAAATTTTATTAAATTAACCTTAAATTCCGAATCGCCAAGTGTAAACTAAACAAATAGCAGTGCTCGCCGGCTACAGGCGGAACACTAAGGCTGCGGGTTCCCGGCGCCAAAACACTTTCAAACTCCGTCCGTATAAACGCACCTCTAAAACGCTTCATATGAATCGCTTTGTCTAGATCGTTTCACAATTCCCCGTGTAAACACAGCTTATGAGTAGTCAGTAAATACAAATAGAGGTCATTGGAAAAAATGTTGTCCAATAGCTACTCCAAACAGGCTGCCATCAGTGACTCAACCAGGCTGCATGAAACCTGGCAGGAGTTGGAACTGAACCCCCTTGTCTTTTGTGTGGCAGTGATTGGTGTGTTAACCAGTTACTAAAAATACCTAACAATGGTAGAACAGAAGACACTTTGAGCCTAATTTTGAGACCAAACATGTTGAGATACATGTAATAGAACTGAGGGAAAATTCAAAAGGAAAAGTTGAAAACAAGATTTCACAGGGACAAAGACAAAGATTCCAGGTTCAACACCACTCCTATCAAATTGAAGAGCAAGCTTTTTGCTATTACATCAGCATAAAAAATAGTAAATTCATTCACGGCATGCAAATCAAGAAGCTGAAGAAGTGAGACCGATTTGGCAACCGGTGAGCTGAAAACACTATTTCAAATGCTCCAAAGTTACTAATCATAATAATGTTGTCTGTGAACAGTGGAATGTATTGAAGACATTGTGGAGGTGTACAACCAACTTTCAGGTGTCATGAATGGTAGTTGGAACACAATTTCAGTGTTCAATTGTCTAAATTTTTAAAGTACATGCAAGTTATAGATACACTTCCTCTGGTTCTAGTGATACCAAATTTATGTCTGTATCTTAGAAGATGAGATATGGCATTTTGAAATTTCCGTGAAAATGTTACTTTTATTGCTAGGTAGTAAATAGGTACTGTTAACTTTACAACGGGCCAATTTTATATCTGAGCTGTTTTAAAAGTGGTATATCCGTGTTATTGTCTTGTTTTTCTCCCCGCAGTCTATATTATATATGAAACTTGAGTATGTCCTTAGTTTTGGTTTCCAAGTATCTGCACATGTTCTATGGCTTTGTGAATTTGGCCAATTTCGTTTCTGGATGAGAAAAGCCCTAAAAATTATATTTTAAAATGCTCATAACTTTTGAACCGATTATCATATCAAGATAAGTTTTATATAATTGAAATCAGTGTATAAAGTTCTATCTGATCAGCACATAAGAGAAATGCAAACATACATTTCAAAATCAGTTTGGAGTACCTATAGGTACCCCAAACACAGGCTGATTACTTGTTGAAAATGGCAAATTCTGTAAAAAAATGCTCCACTTCAACACCCTGGCAAAACAAACCACAAAGGGTTTTACCAAATTTATTACAGCAGAAACAACATTTGTTCTCTTACCTTTAATGAGAAAATGCACAAAAAAACTAATTGAAATTTTAAGTTAAATTTTGTTTTCCATTTTAAGTGCTATTTTCTACTGAAAATATAATTTTTAAACCCTTAAAAGTTGGTACTGAATCAAAGAATTTAATTTCCTGTGTAATCATAATTACCAGCGCTCATGCGAACCTATGGCGCTCATGCGCTCATCAATTTAATGACAAAAAATTGGGGGTATTTAAAAATATATTTTTACATTAGTTAGTAAAATATTCTGATTTAATGCATTGGTGGGGGTATGCAAATGTTCTATTAATGATCGGGTATACATGACCAGGTGCATGCATGTGTATATGTAGTTGCTGGTGGTGCTTGATTGAGAGGTAAATAGACATAGTGGTGCTGGCAGGACTGTGTGTAAGGGACACTCAGAGCCTACCCCCTCCCCCCTACCCCCTCTGCTAGTCAGGATCACCACACTCAGGCTCAAGGCACGTGGTGACCAGGGGAGCCACACAGTTTGGTGGTGGTGGGCAGATCACTGGTAACCATAGGGACCAGGAATGCTGGATCCCTATTGGTAGAGCTAAGAATGCTTGTTTCTCATTGGGAGAATAGGGTGGGGTGATACTCTACACTGAATCCATGTACCATATAAATAATAAACCCGAAGGCTTAACTCTCTCTTCTTCTTTCATACTTTATACTCTTCCTTTCTGTTTGCTTGTATTGATTTCACTATAGCCTGCCTACACAACCACATATTCGAGCAGACTTTACATACTGGTGACGAGTGGTAAAACTATTAGTTGGAGGAATGATTCAACTTTACTTTATGGAGACCTAGTCTTAAACAAGTTGTTTAAGCAGGGGAACTGGTCTTCCTCATTCCACTGCTCCTTGCCCTAGTTTTAATTTTGGGCGCTATATAAAATGCTATCTTTTAGCTTTGAGCAGGACCGATACAGTAACCACATAAAAATGTCCATATCTTCCTTAATATTAGATCAATTTTGACAAATGAAGTCATATTTTCTTTCAAATTCAATATCCTAACAAGTGAAATCCATTAAATCAAGCTCAAACTTGTTTTTAAAAATTACTTGGGATACCTATGTGGTAGTAGTACTTATTACCTGACTGGCCATGTGCAAGGATTTTTGCTACTTTTGAAGAAATGTATAAAATCATTGTAAAATTTAAATAATTCACATCTATCAAAGTATATTGTATATATATAGATTATGATGTAAATAGAAAGAGCATATTGAGGATAATACAAACTCCAGATTTCATGGAATTATCTTGTACATGTGTTTTTCTGTGCCATTTCAAACTTGCTCAAAATTGGACATTTTTTGCCAGATTTGATCACAATCATTGCAAAATTAAAATAATTCACATATGTCAAAGCATATTGTATATACTGTAAATAGAAAGAGCGTATTGATGATAATAAAGCCTGAAGATTTCGTGCAAATATCTAGTACGGGAGATCTTCTGTGTCGTTTTAAAGTTGCTCAAAATCGGGCATTTTGCCAGAGTTGATCATAATCATTGTAAAATTAAAATAAATCACATATATCAAAGTCTATTGTCTATAATTGAAATAGAAAGAAGATATTAAGCCTAATAAAGCCTGAACATTTCATGCAATTATCTTGTACGGGTGATTTTCTGTTTGTTTGTTGTTGTTTTATGTCCTAGCAACATCTAAGATCATATCAGGATGGGGTGATTTTCTGTGTCATTTAAAACTTTCTCAAAATTGTGCATTTTTTACCAGATTTTATCACTTGCCAAATTGAGCTCTGGAGCATTTTGAACCTATTTCTATCAACTTTTCCCAACCGTATGCGGTCCTGAAAAAAATACCGGTGACAAGACTCACCTATGGGTCAGGGAGAAATAAGAATAATCCATCTGGGGTGCACATTTATTTCACCAGCCCACCTCCAAAAGTGCTCCACAGCTAAATTTGAAAAATGGTGAGTTATGGGAAATTGTAGTTTTTAGCATTTTTGAAGATCCATATCTTGAAATTTAACCATCTCATACCCCATGATCTTTATATTCTCTTCATACAGGCCATCGAATCACCAGAAAAAAACATTAGAAGTAAGATAGGGTGATTAGTTTTAATTTTGGGGTCTATCAAAAATGCTATTAAGTAACAACCTAAAAACGCCCATATCTTCCTTAATATTAGAGCGATTTTGACAAATGAAGTATCATTTTGTTTCAAATTAAATATACTAACAGATGAAACCCATTAAATTAAGCTCAGACCCGTTTTTAAAAATCACTTGGGATACCTACTATAAATCATGATTGAACAATAATTAAATCTAAATAGCCAAAACCATTGGAGTTAGTGATTGACAAATCAGTCACCATAGAAACTGTCCCCTCAGTATTTGTAACTGGTCAGCAAATGGTGACAAAGCACATGGTGCCACAAATATAAACAGAAGGCAAAACCATGCGAGTTCCTGACATAGAATATGGGAGCAGGAGTTTGTGTTCTGGTAAAATTGATGATCACAGATGCAATTGCCAACCTTCAGATCCGAATGTGTGCGTCGTGAACTGCGTCGGATGGTGAAGTAGTTGGTCAGCAGGTTTGGCGGTGTCTCAGAGGAACTGCAAATAATGTCAGTCAGTCAGTGCAAAGGTCAGCCAAAGCCCTATAGCATGTTCCACTAGGCTATAGCTAGAAATTTATTTGTTATAATTTAATATACCAGATGTATTTATATGTTGATTCAGATCCTAGATCTATGCATGTTAATCATGGACTGTTGTCACACTAAGCTACTAAACCATTTTCACCTAGGCTGCGCCAGGAAAATTATGAACATCAGGTGGCAGAATAAGATCCCAGACACTGAAGTCTTAGAGAGGCCAAAAATGGTCAGCATTGACTGCATGCTCATGAGAGCACAATTTAGACGGCCTGGCCATGTAATCCGCATGGATGAGGATAGAAAAGCAAAAGCTCTCTTCTACTGTGAACTTGTAAAAAGACGCAGAAATCAAGGTGGTCAGAAGAAAAGGTTCAAGGACTGCCGTAAATACAACCTGAAGAAATTTAATATCAACACTACAACGTGGGAAATAGTGGACAAGGGCAGGTTTGTTGTTTTATGTCCTATCAACATCCAAGGTCATTTCAGGATGGGTAGCGACTTGTGGCAGTGTGCACTCATGGCGACTTTATAGTGCTGCCCCACTGGGATACCAGGCCACCAGCACCATGACCTGATATCCCACTTAGTCACATTATCCTGACACTGAGCCAACCAGTCCTTGTCCTATCCTAATAATGACAAGCGCCTGGCTAGGAAGTGACAAGTATCAATTTTTAAGTCATTGGTTTGACTCGACCAGGGTTCGAACCCACAATCCCATGGTCTACCAACACGGGAGGCGGACGCTCTAACTCATTCGGCCATCAGATCTGGTCGACAAGGACAGGAGTTTATGGTGTATTTCTATTCATAAAGGCTCAACACAGTTTGAGACTGATCGTATATCTCACACTAAACAAAAGCGCCAGCACAGGAAAGATCGCCTCCTTCAGCTACCACTGTACCAGATTCTCTGACAGAAACTACACATGCATGTCCAATGCACCACCACACATTCCGATCACAAATTGGAATCATCCGTCATCAAACGAATTCACAAAATATGAGTTGCTGTCATCATCGCCACCGATGGACAACCAAGAATATGTTGATTTAAAAGTGATGTAATAATAATCAAAGTTATTTACAATATTTTTAGTTAATGAAAGTGATCAGAGTGATCTCAAAGAAAACGAGTGGTAATGAACTGCCAGGTAGGTGAGGTACCCGAGGATAGTTACTGATTGATTGATTGATTGGTGATTGCTTTACACCATGTCGGCAGCATAGGCCATATTCACTGCGAGAAATTTTAGTTTTTTGTTCAAACCATCGCTTTTACATGTAAAAGCAGACAACCAATTATGTCCCAATAGACACTCATTAAATTAGAAAGCTCACAATCATATTGTGGTTAAGGGAAACAAATTCACATAGAAAAAGAAAAGTTTTATTAATAATTGATAGAATTTATTTAGTAAACTATATGAGATGGTACAGTCCAGCTGCCCTCAAAAAGGCTAAAATGTTTTCTTGCTTTAGTAAAAAGGTCATGCATACTGTTTGCAGTGTAGACTTGTTGGCGCAGGGCCAACAAATCAACACAACTTAGTAAAATGGGTTTGAGTGTCAGCAGGGACTGACACCCAATACATTCAGGGGGAGGTTCCCCCTTGAGCAGAAAAGCATGTGTAAGCGACGAGTGGCCAATACTGCAGCGGCTAAGGACCACTTGGTCCCGCTGCACTCCCGCATGAGTCTGTGGTGGTTTTCCCACAGATGGTTCAATTTCTTTAAGTTTATTAATATTTTCATCCCACTCATGTTGCCATTTGGATTTTATGTGGGTACCTATTAGATCACAGCAAAGACCCTATAATACTAAGACGGCTCACTCCCTATCTCTCCAATGGTAATGTAAATTTTGCAGTGCCACCTTGTGGTGGGTTTGATCAGCTGGCTGCTGGTTGGTGTTTCACATGTAAACACATACAATAGACTACATCACGGTTCCAGCGGCGCGGTGCATTGTGGGATGTGTCAGAGCAAAACAACCCCCCCAAAAGCACATGGCACATGCTAATACACTGGGTGCAGCAATGAAATGTGCTAGTTTCAGCTCATCTCAGCTCTTCTTTGAAACATAGAATACTAACTAAAAATATATATATAATAAATTAAGATATTAATCTTTTATCCAGCATTGCATTTACATCAATATAATCAGCACATCTTATGCCATGTGCATTTAGATTTAGAAAGATCTAGGCACTCAGACTAGTGTTAGAGCCACAGCCAGAGTACTCAATGCATTGTCAATGGTAGTGAGTAATCTCCATACAGAAAAAGGAAAATATTGCTAAAACCACACCACCTAGACACAAAGCGCTTGGAACACATACAGAAAACAGGTTTAACAAAAAGATTATATTAAATTGATATGGTTAGGGTTTGGGATTTCTATTAGTTTTGAATAAAACTGACATTTTTCAATGTGCGTATAGGCAAACTCAATGGCCGTACGCCTTTGCTTCGCTCCCAAGGCCGTTTTCGGCGCACGCGCAGTCGGAACCGTGATGTAGTCTATTATATTATACATGAGATAGGTAAGTATGAATACACATCAATATGAAATTGCTATGAACAAATACCCATCATCATCAGCATCGCCATCATCACACATCTTTCACATTCATATATACATTTATACATATAATATAGCACCTGTTTAACCAAGAGAACAGCCAGCGCACCAAGTGGTGGGTTTGATCATTTTGATTACACAGTACAGGCTGTGTGAGCCGTCTTAGTATTATAGGGTCTTTGATCAGAGTGAGGTATCAGACACGTTTCAAGATCACAGTTCAGGGCCTTCTTCGCAGCCCAATCAGCTCGTTCGTTTCCTTGTATGCCGGCATGGCCAGGCACCCAGCACATGTGGATGTCATACCCATCCATTGTCAGTTGGTTCATTTTATAAATGACCGTTGCTAGAATAGGGTGATTCGTTTTCAGTCCAGCAACAGCGAGGAGGCAAGAGATCGAATCGATGTATATAACATAGTTAGTGTGGTTGGATACCTCGATACACTCCACGCGAGAAGGAGTGCTCGGGCTTCTGCAGTGAAAATCAAGCATTGATCGGGCAAGCGTACGCCAAATCTTTCCCGTCGGCGGACTGCCGCAGCAGCTACCCGGCTTTGGTCTTTCTAACCATCAGTGTATATGGAGAGGTGGTCTGCAAACTGGCCTTTAATCTCTGCATGCAGTCCTTGGTACTCGAGTGGATGTGTCCCAGACTTCCTCAGTTCTGTGAGTCGGAGGATAACCGATGGCTTCCTCAACGACCACAGGGGATATTCTGGGACTTTAGCATCCTCCAACACGTTCAAATCCACGCCCAAGGCCTCCAAATGAGGTTTCATTCGGAGCCTCAGTGGCCGGATGTAATTCGGCCTGGCTTCATACCTGGATTCATCATGTTGCTTGAATAGACAATTGTGTGCAGGATTCAATGAATTAGTTTTTATCTTGACTACATATTGCATGGCCAGTTTGATTCTGCTGTTGTTAAGTGATGGTTCATTGGTTTCGACGTAAAGGCTCTGAACCGGTGAGGTGCGGAAGGCCCCAAGGGCCAGGCGCAGTCCCTGGTGGTGGATCGTGTCTAGCAGCCCAATATATGATTTCCTTGCGGAACCGTATACTATGCTGCCGTAATCCACTCGTGACCGAACCAAGGTTACTACAACAAAATGCTCTCCAGTGACTATATGTATTTCAAGTCTCCATTATTTTGGGGTGAAACTAGATAGATGTTGAAAATACATAGAATTAGACTGTTTTACATTCTAGATATTTTTGTTAGAAACACAAATCTCAGAAATGAGCGACATCGGGGAGATCTCTCACCCCTGGTTAATAGATAAGAAACTTAGATAAACCTCATTTTCTATATATCCAACTGCACGACTGCTTAAAATTAATAACAATAACTATAAGAGCAATAATAACAATAATAATAAAAATAATGAAACCAACCATCTAAGCGTTGGAAATTGACATGTTTTTGGAGTGGAGAATAGAGTGGTAGCCACTTACATTTTGGTAATTGGCTTTGAAGGAGCGATTGGCTTGTTTTTGGCTTGACCATCGGCTGTGGTTTTCGCTGTGCTCACTTTAGCAGGTTCTGTGGCACTGGTTGCACCAGCCGGGTTCCGAGGTCGACCCCGGCCTTTACGCCCCTTCCTGGTTTGACTGGATTCACTGATCTCACACTTTGTAAGCTTTGGTTGCGTGGGCTTGGGACTGTCACACAGCTGGCGCAGCAACATCTCGTCCTTACCAGTGTGTTGCTGACACGGCTGTACATTACCACGAACACAGTTTTCCTTGCCAAGGCATTCCTCCCTTTGCTGATCAGATTGTAGTGGCCCAGACGGAATGACTAGCTGGATCTTGTGCGGAGTGTCTGAAACCAGACCGGGTGACATTACACACATCTTGTCTTTCGTTGGTGTGGAGCTTGGCGTTGGTAAGTCTCCAGGTGACTGCTCATTCTCTTCTGAAGGCACTGTTGAAATAGGTTAGCACTGCATTATCTTACAGTAGGTAACTAGACAAGATGTGAAACTTGAAAGTGTCAAAAAAAGGAGAACCACAAGACTATTACTGTCAAGCAGCGAAAATAAGTCATTGGACTTGATCGTTATGGGCAGCATAAAATCACCAAAAAAAAGGTTGCATAGTCGATGGCTTTTGAAATATATATTTTTTAAAGATAAATATATTATTAAGTTGATCATCATAACCTACTATTCATTAGTCTGGAGTAACGTTGATGAAATATTCCTAATTTTCAGCAATTTGAGCTGAAAGAACCGAAAATAATTCTTTTTTCAGCACTGAGATACTGACCGTTTGAGAGTAAATCGCTATTATGTTGGTTTCAATATTAATTAGGTCAAGTGAAATTAAGTCCTCATAAGAATGTTTTTCTTTTGTAACCAAAGAACTCAGCCTTCTGATGCAAAGGTGACAACCGAATATAATTCATGATGAATAAATCTTACTGGGTTTTGAATAGGCTATAAAACTGCTATAAGTAGGTTCTCCAAACCTAGAAGTGGTTGCTGATGCTGATTGGCCATTGGGAACAATAGGAGACTTGCTCTCAGCACAATAGCCCTCTTTGAACGTTGTCTCATGCGAGTGAGTGCATCAGAGCTAAAAATAACTACTTTCACAGTAAAGTAGAGATCACTACCTTTAGTTTTATATCCATAACGACCAACTTCGGCCAGGAAAAATCAAAAGAATTGTGGTTTGAAAACTTTTGAACAATCGTAAAACCTGATTTTACCAAATATTATTTATGAAAAATATAATTTTATCTAGAGAAATTCTTTCTTTACAAATTTGTGTATATTGTTAACCACCATTTAGCACTCACTCTCAGCAGTTTGGACTTAACCATAGAATTGGTATGCTAATTAGAGAAATCAAATTTTTTAGATTTTGTACAGACGGATATAGCTTAAAGACAATGTAATCACATTATAGATATTTGCATTCTGATCATTCTGATATAAAAATCAAGTCAATATCTCGAATAGAACCAGAGATATTACTTTTGTCAAGATTTGATCAATGACGGTTAGTGAAAATCACACGATTTGCCATGCTTAATGTCAAATTGCTTAACAAGGTCTGAACAAAATTGAGATTAGAATTTGTACTAGAAATAATAAGTTAAAAGAATAATGATGTGATTAAAATGTAATGTGCCTTCAGCAGGTAGCCTCAAACATCAGGATTTAAAGTTGCGTGGTCCGATTAAATATAATTTTGTCAAAATTAAAACTACTTATATTTGATCCTATATAACCAACTTAGATACTGGTGTATTAGCTCATTACCGCAAAGGTTGGCCCGAGAAAGATCAGGTAAAGACTCCTGAGTGCGGGACCAGACCAATCTAGTACCACAGCTGTCCAGCGTTGAAAACAAGCACCCTCACGGGAGCTTATACGTTATGGGCAGAATAAAAAACTTGTCACAAAAAAAAATAATTTGGGGCAGCGTATACAGAATAACCGGTGAATTTATAATCTCACCCCTTTGGACACTCACTTTGAAACACCCATTGTGCAGAGCAGCCATTACCCAATCTCGTGACCTCATTAGCCTCCCCTGACCAAGTAGTAGGTACCAGCAGTGAAATTAAAAAATATGCACAGGGTACAATATTGTTATTCCTTCCTGTAGACGTTGAATTTACAAACCCAAATCCAAAAAGAGTTAGGCTATATGTATTATTGTTTTTGAGATAATAAATTTTAAAGAATTAATATATAAAAAGTGAAATTTGTTCAATTTTCCTATCTTTGAAAGCTCATAGCAGCTAAACAACCTCTTGAATCTTCTTCAGATTTGGCACAGTATTACAATAACCATTCCCTGAGACTAATAGATATTATGTATATCAATATTATATCCAAACATATGGAAAATATTGAATTTTGATTGAACATATAAAGATAAATTGTCAGAAAACCAAATATATTAATTTGATAAATCTTTAAATGTTGATTGTAGCTTAACCAATTGGTGTATCATCCTATAAATTGATAGTGCATATCATCTGGAGGTAATACACATTATCGTTTTAATATTCTATCTAGAAATACAAAGTTTGCATTTTGATTGCATATACAAAAGAAAAGTGTACAAAATCAAAAATATAAATTTGTTCATCAAGCTTTGAACACTCACTGTGGATCATCTGACACTTGGATCTCCTTAAAATTTTGCAAAGATAGCATATGGAACTAATGCATATTAGCTATACCAATAATTTAACTAAAAGTATGAAAAGCTGTATTTTGATTGCAAATACAGATTAAAAGTGTCTGAAACCAAAGATATTGATTTAAATAAATCTTTAAATATTCACTGTAACTAAAGCAATGGTTGGATCTTCCCCAAATTTGGTACAATATTAGATTATATATTTTGTGATGTAACTCAATAGACATCAATGTCAGAAACATATTTCTACATGGGTGTCATCATTGTGAAGCTAGTATGGCCAGCAAAGGCCAAAACAGGTTGTTGTTAATATTCTGCCTGCAACTCCTTGGACTACCTGGCACTATAGTAAGATTGGTATCATTGGAAAGGTAATTAAATTGTCTTTCTATCCATACCAAATCTTATTAGGTTTAAAATATTTTTTAATTCAGTAGATGGGCTTTAAACTTTCAAAATTATTTAAATTGCAGAATTTGACCTGATTGACCTTTTTGACCTCGAGCAAACCGTATATGGTTAGAATCTGAGGGCACTGCCCTTCTTCTGATACCATCCCTGACCTTCTACGAGGTAGTGCAAGGAAGCGCGAGCCCATTAAAGATACCATGTTTTCACAGTCGTTTTCATTTACATCAGCAATGAAGAAATATTCACTAAATACACTCATCATACAAATGGAGTTTACTTAAATACAAACTTACTATATATTCTATCCAACAACACCATTGGATAGAACATATGTTGATGTGCTAGGTTATGTAATTTCATCTAAATCATATACATACAAAAATAGTTACAAGCATGTGAATATTGATGAAAAAAAGCACCATTCCTGGACTTTTAATGGGCACTGCCGGTACCTACAAGTAGGCCTACTGTGCAGGGCCATAGAGGGGAAGGGGAAATGAGGTGGATGTTGCCCCTCCCCTCCATGTTGGATATTCAATGCTGTTTGGTCAATTCTATAAATATAATTAATCAATTTGGGTAATTGAAATTTTTACATTTGTCAATTAAAATTGCATCTGCCATCAGGGCTATGTGTGGTATGAGGGAGGATGAGACATGGATAACAAACAGTAAATAATAACACAGCAATAGCTACATGAGAAATGCAAGCAGTACGCATATCCATGGCGGTCTAAATGTATGTGAGGATGCTGAAATTTGTCAGGTTACACTGTATATAAAACGAAAACGTTTTTTGTTGTTATTGAATGTAAAAAGGAGGAAACCATATGGAGCGAGATATGTGCATTTGAAAGTTTTGGACTTTCAAATCCTTTGTATTAGCTAATGCAGCAGCCATTCAGATGATGGCCACTTCAACCGGGCCTCAACATTAATAGTTTGATGGGATCTGACACAATTACACAGATTTCTGGTTTTAATGCTATGATGGCAGCAGCCGTTCTAGTTGTGCCGATGCGTTATCATTTGGACGGCAAATGCACCGGATTCTGCTCTTAATGCTATGATGGCAGCAGCCATATTCTACGATCCAGCCGGATCTGAGCATTAATGGCTCTGCCGTAAATGCATAGATCCACCGCAAATGCATAGCAACTGTTCTGGTCATGCGTTATCGTTTGGACGGGATCCATCGCAAATGCGCCGGGGTCTGGGCTTAACGCTATGACGGCAACAGCCGGCAGAGCGTGCAGTTTGTCATAAGTGAGTGTAGAAACTGATAAAGTGCTACGACGCATACGCTGTGGAATGGCGCATTTGCGATGGATCCCGTCCAAACAATAACACATAAGCACAACCAGAACGGCTACTGCAATAATAGCATTGAAGCCAGAAAGCTTCGCAATTGCGGCGGATCATGTCAAACCATTAATGCTCAGGCCCGGCTGAATCACAGAATGTGCAGTTTGGTGGGTGATTGCATAGTTTGATGTTTTGAAATTTCTGGCATTGGGACGATGTCAATCATATACCGATGTATATGTGATGTTGAACATTCGATGCTACTTGGTCAATTATTTTAGTTATACTAGACTTACTTGTAAGTTGTGGTATTACTAAGATTCTTACAAATCTACAAATACGAAGGTAAGGATCAGGGGAGAGGTCAAGTGCGCGCAGACCCGGATGCAGCCTCAGTTTTCTATGTTGGAGGGAACAAAAAACCTAATAATTACTTTTCAGGAAACCGAATTAACCACCATAGTTTCCTGTCCACCCGCATCTGATTGTGCATGCAAACCAGTAGCTTAACCGCGTTCAACATATGCAACGCATGCTTATTTAACTCTGGGTCCGCTGAGTCCCTCTGCATAATCACATCCATCACTGGTGCCACGGCCGTCTACACGCCTACCAAACCTTTTGTCGCCGTTACCAACGCCGACTCGCCTTCCTTTCTTCCCATCTCCAAATCTAATCTTTTCGTTCAGGATCTGTACTCTGGCGCTCGTACATCAGTCAGTCCTGTGTACTGCCGGGAGAGTTCTCTTATGCGTGTAAGTGGCTTTGGGCTGCCTTCTTCATGCCCCTCATAGAATTGGTTTATCACTCCTGCCATGTTTTCACTGATCGTGACTCTGCTCGTGACCGGTTTCTTGCGCTTCTCATTCAGCAGTTGGATTTCACTCAGGAAGGCTCCCTCCTGTAGGACCGTATCTAACTTAGCGTCTTAGAATCTGCAGTGGTAGTGCTCTCTGCATTTTGTTTTTGTTTACTGTTGATGGCACTCTAAAGCTGCTGAATGGTACAACCGTTGGTGTTCCTGCCATTTTTACCAGTGCTTGTGCATCACTTGCACCTGCACTGGCCTGAACTCTGCTGTATTTATTTCTTAAATATAACAGCTGTTCTGCCATACTTTGTGAGCCTACTGAGTCGGCTTCACTATCGTCTTCCTCCTAGCACTCTTCATCTCCCGTCCTGATATGACTTTAGATGTTGCTAGGATGTAAAACAACAAACAAACAATCTTCCTCATCATCCATGTCATAAACCCATGGGTCACGGCCCATTTTGACATACATAGGCAGCATCCTCCTCTTAGCGACATGCGGTTCGTTCTTCCTCCTTCCAGCACTCGGCCTCCGCTCGCTGCCTATCCGATTCTTGTCATAATGCTAATAGTTCAGCATATATCTTCTTAATCTCCGACATATTTGTTGATTGTGTGTCATCGGACAGTGTGTTCGCCTGCGCAGCACTGGTGCTCGCTTGACCTGACTCTGCCAGTTTGGCGCGAGTTTCCAGTTTGGCCTCGGGCGCCATCTATTTTCGTTTGGCTTTTGAATGTGCGTCCAAATTCTCCGAGTCACTCACATTGAGTGTAGGTCCATTATGTGGCACCAATTCATCCTAGATATCATTCTTGCCATGAAACTGTCACCCGTGTGCCTTTTTTGCTACCAATCCCCTTGCTCACCCGTTAACTGGGTTTCTTGCAATGCGGACAAGACTTGTGATAGTGCATGTGTTCTCGCAGTCTTGTGTTAACGATCTGGAATGACAGGTGTCAGATTTGTTATAATTCAGTTAATGCATGACAGTCCAACATGTTAACACAGTTTTCAATCGCAAATCATATTTCACAAATACGATAACATCACGCAGTGTTTCCTAAATTACCTAAAATACTGAGTTCCTCCTCCAGCTCGGTGCTGCTGCTCCGCTGCCGAGTTGCGTACTGAGGCTACATCCAGGTCTGCGCAAGCTTGAGCTCTCCCCGGATACTTAACTTCCGGTATTCGGAAGATGAAGTAAGAATCGATACATATAAATCAAATTAACCTTTCTACAAAATAATATTTTGTTTAAAAACCCTAGCGCCACGGGCCTATAGCACCAATCCGTTCCCAGAATGTTCCCACCATAAACAGAAATACCTACCTACAGCCCTGTCAGGTTCCAGGATTAGTAGGTCATCTCACATCGCGTGGTCACCGCGAGAGGACCATCTGGGTCATAGCCACAGGACTTTTGGCAACCTTGTAGAAATTATTTTGGGTTCCTTCAGCTCAAATTGCTTCAAAACTAGTAATTTTGCATCAAAATGACTCTGGAATAATGATTAGTAGCTCATAGCGATCAATTTGATATATTTATCTAGAAAATAAGACAAAAATTCAAATGCCAGCGGACCATACAACTTTAAGCAATTGCAGAATCACGAAAAATGTGTGTAAAATGAAGGGAAAAAATTAAATATTAAAAAATCCATAACTCAGGGACTAATAGACCAATTTTCCATTATTATGTGCATTATAATTAATTATAATAATATAAAATAACGAAGCATAAGGTTTCTCCGTGTATTTATTATTACGATTGTATTTACTGCTTATGTGAGTCGAGCACCAACCCTACCCGGTGCGCGCGAATGGGGCGCCACCTGTACAGCACCGGAATTGTATTCACTTCTCCTACGCTTTTCTTTTCAGTCGGACGTGTGTTGGCAGAGTGAACAATCATGTATTGTGATTTGTGTGGTGCTTCACACAGGACAGATAGATGTAAAAAGAAAAAAGGTAAAAAGGGGAAGAAAAGTTTGTCACCGAGAGTAACAAGAGCTACTGTTCGGCAAACAGAAGAAAACCTGCAGCACGGGTCAAGAGAGAGCTTGGTTGAGGTGGTGGACAGAATGTCGTCTCTCACGTTAGAGGAGCAAGAAACATCCATATTAAAAGAGATAAATGATATGGAGTTGGAAGAGCGTATAATGGGACTGAAGGAGCGACGAACACAAATGAGAAGGAAGCGAGAAGACCGGCAACGAGGAAAGGAGGAGCGGGAAGGAGAAGCGACGAACGGAGAGGACGAATGGTGGACAACGGGAGCCGCCGGTGCAGATGCGGCGCCGGTGCGGTTGGTCAGTGACGAACATTCGACCTACGGACTCGCAAGGCCGAGGCATAGGTCGCGAACACGCAGGCGGCGACGAACGCTGTCTGACTCAAGAAGTCGAAGCAGCAGCAGCACAAGACGTCTTCGCAGTAAGTGGAGCCTGAGAAGATTTGCTACCCTGGGAAAAGAAGTTAAAAAACTGAACTGTTATGAGTTAGTAACTGCTTCCATTAGGTGGTGTCTAGACATACAAGGTTTAACGATAGCAGACTTGCGGGCTTTCTGGACTCGACTCATGTCGAGTACGACAAAGACATACGGAAGTTGGCAGAGGTCGAGGGGTTTGCAGCATTTGGAAGCAGCAACACAGGCTTGTGTATGTTTCATTACGGCATGCACAATATGCGGCCGAAGAAGCAGGCGAGTAATGTTCGTAAAAATACTACGTACACAAAGGAAGGAAAGTCAGGCTGTTTCAAATGGAATAGAGAGGGCGGTTGTGGTAGAAATGAAGAAAGTTGTAATTTCGGCCACTGGTGTTTAAAGTGCGGCAGTAAGAGTCATAAGAAAAATAACTGTTCAAAAGACTGACAAGGTAATACACATGTTAGAAAAATACTGCCTAATATAATTCCGAATTGCAGCTATGGTAATGGTAGTGTTCTCAGTAAGAAGGGCGAACACTTGGACCAGCATAACAAGTGTAAGGGATTACAGTATAGGCATGTGTCGAAACAGTCAGGTCCGCGAGTGTTAGGAATGTTACATGTGCGGGCACGACAGAGCGAGGTGCGGCAGCGCCAATTGAGGGGCAATTAATGGGCAAGGCTCAATGTAGGCCTAAGTGTGTAAGCCAAGTTAACAAAATGCGGTCGGGTAATGACAATAAGGTAATTGAAAGTGCTGCAAGTGGTATACATACACAGAAAGAGGCTCAACAGGGCAAAAGAGTTCAGCAAGTAAGTAAAAGTACAATTGTTGAGGCAAGTGAGTCGGTGATGCATAGTCAAGTTAGCAGAATATGGCAGTCTTGGATTAATAATGATAACTGTAGTAGAGACGACATGTTGTGCGTCGAAACAGTTAGAGAAGAGTACAATTGTTGGGATTTTTATATTAGAGAATTCCCTCGGGTGGAGCCAGTGGTAGTTAGGGTCACTAGGCTATGCAAAAGCTTGTAGAAATTATTTTGGGTTCCTTCAGCTCAAATTGCTTCAAAACTAGTAATTTTGCATCAAAATGACTCTGGAATAATGATTAGTAGCTCATAGCGATCAATTTGATATATTTATCTAGAAAATAAGACAAAAATTCAAATGCCAGCGGACTATACAACTTTAAGCAATTGCAGAATCATGAAAAATGTGTGTAAAATGAAGGGAAAAAATTAAATATTAAAAAATCCATAACTCAGGGACTAATAGACCAATTTCCCATTATTATGTGCATTATAATTAATTATAATAATATAAAATAACGAAGCATAAGGTTTCTCCGTGTATTTATTATTACGATTGTATTTACTGCTTATGTGAGTCGCGCACCAACCCTACCCGGTGCGCGCGAATGGGGCGCCACCTGTACAGCGCCGGAATTGTATTCACTTAACTCAGGGACTAATAGACCAATTTTCCATTATTATATATATTTGTAATCAGAATGATAAGAGCTTTCCAACTGTACCATTTGCAAATTGACTTCATGAAAAGAAAAATTCAGTTTGGAGTACCTACTATAAGTTCTAAATAGTTTGTGTGTTGCTAACGATGTACAAGGTATGTTTGAAACTGCAACAGTGTGAGGTTTCAAATGGAAATTTTGGGAGTGCCATCCGTTCATTTAATTATATCTCCCAGACATACAAAATGCTTAGAAATAGAATAAAATTATCTTGATACTTGAAGATAACCAATTGGTCCAATTGAGGCTACTCTGTAGTAGACTTATTGAATTCTCTAGAAGCAGCAAAGTACATAGAAATGCATAATTCGCTTAAAAGACAATAGAAATCCTCATGCTGTAATCAGTTAGTCCTAAGTGTGCACAACCGCGGTCTGCTTAGCTAAGTACTACCTTGTTTTAGTGACCAGGGATGAAAGTGGTCTCCGGGAAAAAAAAGCGGAAATGCTGATATTATCCCATAGCTTTAGCATTGTCAGGGAATCCCTGAAAATTCCCGGAAGTCGGATTTAATACATATTGGTATATGCTGATAGTGCTGCGGCATTAGAAGCTGCATTAGTAGTGTACGCTGCTAGTGCTGTGGCGTTTGCCCACATATCGGTATACGCTGATCCTGCTGCGGCGGTTGAAGGCATTAGTAGTATACGCTGCCAGTTCTGTGGCGTTTGCACCACATATTAGTATAGGCTGATGGTGCTGCACCGTGAAATAACATATTGGTTGGTTGGTTGTTGGAGTTTTACGTCCTGGCAACATCTAAGGTCATATCAGGAAGGGCGCAACGTATTAGTATACAATTATAGCTACAGGAAAAATCCGCGAAATCGCGGAGATCTTTCATCCCTGGTGACTATTCATTGAGAGATATCTTCGGTGTTTGTGATCTAATTTTAACAATAAATATACCCCCCAAAAAAGGGTCCCAATCTTGTTTACAGGACTGCGTAATAATTTTAATTATAATCTAGAATACAGAGGTCGCCACTGTGGTCGGTTCAAAGGTCAGGCATAGAGGTGCATGATTTTGTTCCGCTATTACCACCCACTTTTATTGGTACCAATTAAAATGTTACCAGAATGGACATTTAAGTGCCTTTTTAAACATTGCATGCCCAAAGAAAAGCATTTATAAAGCAACATAATTATTTTACTTGGGTATGTTACAAATATGTCAATGGATTATTCTGGATTCTGATTTAATTCAGAATATATTGTGAAAATTATATTTACTGCGATGATCCAGTCCAAATTGAAAAATTTGATTTCTTTTCTATAAAAAGCACTCCACTACATTGTGTCATCTTCTGTTGCAAATCAGATACATGTATAAAATAATGGAATAGACATGCTAACATGTTGAGATGTTGGACACAATGTTGTTGGTACCATGAATTGATACCACACTCCTATTAATTTACTACGTCTTCAGTTTGACCCAGCCATGGGTGTGTTACTCACTTGACCGTCCCATTCCGCCCAGTCGCATACATAAAGGCTGATTACAATCAAAATAAGCTCTCAGATATACTATTACTACTGAAGATAACCACAACAGTTGCATAAACCTTATTAAAAGAATTTTTTTTACACCATAGCCTTCTAGTCTACTAACCGTCTCTTGGTATATCGATCACCTTCTGGACTGGCTTGGTAGGGATGTTAGATTCCGGGTCGACATCGTCGGCTGCAGGACTGGGTGGGAAGTAGGACGTGATCTTGTTGTTAATGGTCTTGATGATGAGTTTACAGCCACCCCGTCGTGTGTTACTCATGGTGTAAGACAGACAGCATCAGCAAGTCTACCATCACACAACTTCCTGAATGAAAAAGAATAGTAATTTAAAAAATGACTAAAAACCAACCTCATCTATGCCAAATTCCGCCCCAAATCCATACATTACACATAGCATATAAGCCCGGGTACCCAGGCTTGTTTTCAATGATCCCCAGTTGTAGTGTTGGTGTTATCTTACCACACAGTAGCTGCTGATAAGGTATTTGATTGCCTGCATTTCAGTAGCAGATAGATAATTGGTTGGTATGGTTAGTAGCCTATCTTAGTTTTTTTGGATTTTCTTGGCATATATGTATTATTTTATTCTACTCCTATTTACATATATATCATAGGCTTGTACGTAGCTGTGTGGTGTGTTATCTGGCTACTTTTGTCATGGTTACCTTCCATTGGGCGTCCAGCTAGGGGACCGTGACATATCACATGCCGCTTTGCAGTGCAGCTTAGTGTGGGTTTCCTAGCCTTATTTTGCACAGATATTTTTTGTAAGTTTTTAGGTCAGGAATTTGATCAACAGAAGGCAAAAACGGTGATTGGTTGAGTGCATTAACTTGCAGAAAAAACTAAAATATCAGAAAGCCTTTAAAAAAAATGTATTCTGACAACTCTTTAATTTGGCATGTTAAAATACGATACTGGAGACATTGCAGACATCTACATTTCAAGTTAGTTTAGTAGGAACATCGAACTGATTTTTGAAATGTATGTTTGCATTTCACTTTTGTGATAATCAAATATACACTGATTTCAGTCATACAAAATTTATCTCGATGTGATAATTTGTTCAAAAGTGATGAGCATCTTAAAATATAATTTTGAGGGCTTTCCTCATCCAAAAACAAAATTGGCTAAATCAGCAAATTCTCAAAGCCATAGAACATGTGCAGATACCTGGAATCCCAAACTAAGGAAATAAGCAAGTTTCATATATCATATAGATTGTTACGGGGGGGGAGGAGTAAAACAAAGAAATAACATGGATATACCACTTTTAAAACAGCTAAAATATCAAATTGGACCTGTCGTAAAGTTAATAGTACCTGACAATAATTTTCATGGACATTTCAAAATATTATATAGTAGAGTTAGACGAATCTTACCTTGGTACAGATGATGGATAACTCTTGTTTTCCCGAGGTACAAGCCTCGGATAGTCGTGGGCTAGCGAGAAGGAAGCAACATCCGGTACAGCAATCTCCACCCAATTATTCAGAATAAAAATTACCTTAATGATAGGAACTCCTGTTTTCTTTTTGGCACAAGCAAACGTAATAGTCGTGGCAGGGTGTGGTGGGCGGGCCCTAGCCCACGACTATCCGAGGCTTGTACCTCGGGAAAACAAGAGTTATCCATCATCTGTACCAAGGTACCAAGTGCAAAGTTTAGGACATGTACTTATATGTAAAGTGTAATAAATCGTGAATAAACTGCTGTAACAACTCGTAACGTCCTCCCGTTATGAGTGGAATATGCTAATTGCTGTACCGGATGTTGCTTCCTTCTCCCTCGGCCTCGAGTAGCCGAGGCGTTGTACCGAGGTAAAATCTCAACTTTTAATGAAGATACACAGATAAATTCGGTATCATTAGAATCAGCAGAACTGTATCTGGGTCGTTCTCAGAAACTGTGTACCACTTGGGTTAGTCTTTTTGAAATCTGTATTTCAAAGCAGCTGTTCATTTCAATATCAATATTTTGATTTCATGTTGTAGCCAATTGATGTAAGAGATGATAAAGATACATTGAATACCAGCATAGTGTATTATGTACGTTATTGGGATGGACGTGACTGAATCAGAAGAGAATTATGGCACCAATTTGTGACATTGTCAACACGATTAAAAATAAAGTGTCACAAACTCAATGAAAACCCCTGAACAACAAGACAATTCATTTCAAATGGTCATATTCAACATCCTCCTTAGTTGGAAAATTATTTTTTAATAGTACAAAAATCAAGTCAATATCTCAAATAGAACCAGATATATGATTTTCTAAATATTTGATCATTAGTGAAAATCATATGATTTGCCATGTTTGATGTCAAATTGCTCCCCCCCAAAAATGTTTGTACGGTCTGAACAAAATTTAAATAAGAATTTGTACTAGAAATAATAAGTTACAAGAATAATGATGTGATTAAAATTTCAAACATCAGGATTTAAGCATTTGTAGAATCATGAAAAATGTGTGTAAAATTACAGGCAAAAATTAAATATTACAAAATTCATAACTCAGGGACTAAATTAAAATTAGACCAATTTTCCATTATATATATTTGTAATCAGAACGATAAAAGCTTTCTAACTGTACCATTAGCAAATTAACTTCCTGAAAAGAAAAATTCAGTTTACCTATTAATAGCAGCACAGTTTTGCAGCGACCCACCATCTTACATTAGCCCATAACACTGAACTTATTATAGCTAACCCACTAACCCCCTTCACAATCTACCAACATATTATTAACTATTATGGAATTCACTTGACGATAATATCAAATGTTCAAAAAACATTTATATGTTTCAACGAATGTATAAAAGAAAATATTTAAGATTTATCAGAGGGAAAACACATAGTAGTCTAGTACATAAATATTGAGATGTAATTTACAGTATCGAGGGTAATGTTGATATGATTTTAACTTTTATTTTTCTATTTATTATTTCTATGGTATAAGCAATGTATCTGTGTTATTCTTTTAAATGGGGAAAGCACCTCATAAGTATTGTACTTCTGCTTTCTCTTTTTTCATGTGAAAAAATTACTGATATAAATATCAACTTGTGTGTACATTGATCATGTGGAAATAAATATATTATTATTAATACATCTACCTTTTTACAATGTAATATAAACAGCCGGAAGACCAGTGCCTGAAAAAATGTATCTTCTGATGAATAAACTGTTTTACAAACAATATAAAAAAACAACCAACCTATCTGATTATCACAAAAGTGAAATGCAAGCATACATTTAAGAAATCAGTTTGGAGTACCTACTCAAACAGCCTCTCTTTGCCATCGTTATAATATATATTATATAAAAGGCAGTGGATATTCGTATGGGACCATATTAATAGACGAGATCATCGTTCCGACTGTGCATGCCTTGAAAAACGGCATTGGCAGCAAAGCAAATGCGTCTGGCCATTGAGTTTGCCAATACGCGTAGGGAAAAACTTTGATTTTATTCAAAATGAATAGAAATGAATATAGCTAAGACAAAACTAGCCATAGTTATAGTTAAACATTTTGAGCTAAGAAACATACAATTCCACACAAAACAATCAGTCACTTTCAGGCTGATATCCACATCACCATTATTAATTCTTGTTCAAAATATTAAAATGCCAAATGTGTCAACATACACTTGTTTCAGAGAAGCACATGGCACATCCTAATACACTGGGTGCAGTTATGAAATGTGCTAGTTTCAGCTCATCTCAGCTCTTGTTTGAAACATAGAACACTAACTAAAAATATATATATAATAAATGTTATCCAGCATTGCATTTACATCAATATAACCAGCACATATTATGCCATGTGCATTTAGATTTAGACAAATCTGGGCACTCAGACTAGTGCTAGAGCCATAGCCAGTCAGTTTACTTATTTTATTCAAGTTTTTATTTATATCCCATGGTGACATATGTAGAAATAGAAAATGAGTGGGGTTAATCAGATATTGGCTATATATTTCTTTGAAACGAGTTTTTGTTGACACATTTGACAATTTAATATTTAGGGGTCACTCTCCTGAAAACTGGCCAGAAGTGCCACATGGAGAGTTAAAATCTAATATTTGATTTTTTTTACATTTTTTAATTGCAAATGAAAGCTGGAAATCTCCCCTTTACATCTATGTAAAATATAAATTGATGAGATAACAAATAAAGGTGTAGTCCATGATTAAGGTATGTATTATGGCAGTATAACATGTGTGTCACATGTGTAACACATGTTTAGGACACCACACAGTCTGCTTAATAAAAATCTAATCAGAATTAAATCATTCTTAGAAGCATGGCATAATATACAGAAATATGTAGTGCTTATATTGATAAAAAAAAGTAACTCACAGCCATGCTTTATTCACTGAATAATTAGTGTACAATATTTGTGTGACATCCAGACACCACTGGTTACATGTGTGATGGAAATTTGTAATGTTATTTCTGAAGACATCAATTTTCTTCTTTTACATTTAAGCATGCATACATGTTAATAAATACTTCCTTTTTGATTTGGGAACTGTTTTGTTTTATATATCAATGCAATACAAGATGTTAATAAGGATTCAACCATGTCCCATATTACAAATGGCTGACTGTAAAATGGCTTTTTTTTGTACAAAAACACTTTCTAACTAAAAGGACCAAAGTTGCACACAGTTTATTTTATTTCCCTTATTTCTTTCATCAAATCTGAACATGAATATGAAAAGTATAAGGAAAAGAATAAGTAGGAAGTTTTTTTTATTGATGTTTTAAAATCCCATCCCATGCTGACCAGTTTTCAGGAGAGTGACCCTTAGAACAACAATTACTTATGTCTATTCAATGGGGATGTAAACAGCAGCCTGTAAAGTGACTGAAATTGTATGTTTCTTGGTTCAAAATGCTTAATTATGGGGAGTTGTGTCTTAAACATATTCATTATACTTATTATATTGCATCCATCCATGTTTGTGCCAAATTGTTATGTATTTTTTTTATATTAATTTTGATTAAAATCGAAGTTTTGCCCTACGGCTACGTGTATCAGCAAACTCAATGGTTGTAGGCCATTGCTTTGTTGCCAGCACAGTTTTCAGCCCATGCACAGTTGGAATGGTGATCTAGTCTATAAGCGCTCTGGCTATTGATGCGGTCCTGTACGAATAGCCACTTCCTATAGACCTATTTCATATGACGTCAGCATGGGTATTTAGGTCAGTGCGCACGCTGCTTGGCTGCAAGATGACACACTGTCACACTCCAAACTCAATGGCTATGAGCAATCTTCATCGAGAACAAGTGAAATATCTCAAGAACCACACCACCTAGAAACAAACCTCTTGGAGGACATATAGAAAACATATTTAGGAAACAGATTATATTAAACTTATATGGTTAGGGTTTTCCATTTTTTTTATTAATTTTGAATAAAATTGATGTTTTGCACTGCACGTATCGGCAACTCAATGGCCTTCTCTGTGGTGGAGTGGTTAGAGTGTCTGATTTTTTTCTAGGTCAGACTCCTAATCTGAGGGTCGGCGGTTCGATTCCCTGTTCCCCCAGCTCTGCCAATTTGGATTTCCACTGCTGTGTATAACTTACAGCGTCATCAAAGGTCGGTTGCTCTCATACCATGTCTATGTGGTGTGGGAGGTTAAAAATCCCTTGGGTCAGTAAAAGTGTAGGCTAGGGCTTTCTATCGACCAGCAGAGGAATGAGGAAGACCAGTCGTCTATGACTGAAATTTCCCCTGCTTAAACAACTAATGGACCACAATTTTTTTTTTTAAATGCATCGTCAACAGTCGTGAGCAATCTTAATATAGAGAAAGTGAAATATCTCTAAAAATACACCACTTAGATACAAACCGTTTGGAACACATATAGAAAACATATTCAACAAACAGATTATAGTACATTTATGAGGTTAGGATTCTGAATTTCTATTAATTTTGAATAAAATTCATGTTTTGAACTGCACCTATCGGCAAACTCAGTCAATGCATTGTCAATGGCCGTGAGCAATCTTCATACAGAAAAAGTGAAATAGCTCTAAAAATACACCACTTAGATACAAACCCTTTGGAATACGTATAGAAAACATATTCAACAAACAGATTATATTAAATTTATAAGGTTAGGGTTATGAATTTCTATAAATTTTGAATAAAATTTACATTTTGAACTGCGCGTATCGGCAAACTCAGTCAATGCATTGTCACTGGCACTGCCAGTGAGCAATCTTCATAGAGAAAAGGTGAAACATCTGTAAAACTACAACACTTAGGAACAAACCACTTGGAACACATGAGGGGTTCAGGGTCAAAACCACATAAACAGCATTTTCATGAAAAGTGAGATAACCAATGGAGACAGCACTTCTTAGTCCCTAATAGCCAATGAGCAAATCAATTTTGTTTCAAAACCTGGTAAGTCCTATGTTAAATCGGACCTAAAATACGGTTTTGTTGCAAAACCACGGAAGTTGTAGAGGGCCAATCACCGGCGCGCATCAGATCACATGATGCACAAAATGGGGCTGCCCAGAATCACTATTTTTGCGCGCTGATTTTGCTAGATTTGTTCGTTCTAGGGCTGTTAATTATGGAAACATATGATGCAATTGATGAATGAATGAATAAATGCTTAACGGCATATCAGCACACTAAGGGCTATACAATGCCATCAAAATGTCTTACCAAAAACCGGTTAAACAGTCCAATGTGCTTTAAAAACGATAAAACTAAGGCAGTACTAACAGTGTCAAATAAACATTTCGTACTTCGCAATTGATGAAAACGTGATGTTATCACCATCGGGAAAGGGTAAACGATGTCAGCCACAAAATTCCACGTGTTCTAAAGCCAAAGCAGCTCGCTACAGTGGCGGTTTGATTCCGTGTGTCAAATGCGCAGATAACAATACCGTGTGCACTGCCCAAACTTTGACAGAAAATGATTTACAGTACATCAAAGGGCAGCTGTATGTGACCACAGATAATTTATTGGAGCATTTTTGTGTATGACTTCAATCTTGCATTTGGTCACCCTGCCACAGATGTATGTTCCACATGTATGAAATTCCGCATGAAAATTAAAGATCTAGAGCAAACCCCTGATGAAAACCGAGAAAATATTCTGCTGTATGGGTGGCATCGTCGCCGTGCCCGTCAATTTTACAACAAGATGAATGAAGTGGGAGATAGTTTCACTGTCTGTTTTGATGTTATGGAAAATCTTGTTCTTCCGAAGTCCCCAATAGGGCAAACGTATTATTCTCGCCAGTTATACAGGTATGTGTTTGGGATTGTTCATCACCGAGGTAGAGGGGAATCGCAGGGGAAAGATGACATTCATTTATACACATGGCTTGAACATCAGAATACCAAAGACAGCAATACAATTGCTTCTGCATTACATGATTACTTAGGTTCAGTGGTTAACATGGACATAAGTCAAACTGAACTCCTACGTTTGTTCTCAGATTCTTGCTACGGCCAAAATAAGAACATTAAGGTTTTATCCATGTTGTTTGCATTGTGCAACCAGAAGTACCCAAATCTTACTGTTGAATACAATTTCCCAATACAGGGACACAGCTTTCTTCCTGCAGAACGAGTGTTTGGAAGGATCAAGCAAGAAATCCGAAAGAAGGAAACAATATTAATGCCAGAGGAATACTGTGAGATTCTGAGGAATCATGGTACTGTTCATGTGTATGGAAAGGATTGGATGTGCTATGAATACAAAGCAGAATCAGTCATTTTCACAAAACGTCAAAGATCTTTCAAAATTAGTGAGGCAAGAATGCTACAGGTTTCTAAGAATAAGTTGGGGTTCAAAAGTGCATTTGCTGGGGAATTTTGCCAACACTCCCTTCTAAAAAGGGGGGAAAAAGTGGGCACAGTTCAATACTTCACTACTGGCTGATATTAACTGCGTGAAAGAGGCTAAGAAGCAGGATGTTATGAAGCTGCTGAAACAGTTGGATGTAAATCAAGAGGTTCGTAGTTACTATGAGAATGCCCTCTCTCATGTTGGCGATCAGAACATTGTGCAGGACCTTGAGGATAGTGGTGATGATGAGTAAGCTTATGATGGAAATTTAATGTTACACACTCTGCCTCTGTGAGCAGGAATTATGTGGGGCGGGGCAAGTTAATTCAATATTATGAGAAAATACTTTAACACTCGCTAGCCCAATTTCAGTAAATTGATGGATGTATGTTTAAATTGGGGTAATGGGTGGGTTAACTGACTGAATTTTCATGTAATCTTTCTTTTCGTGTAATCTCTGTGATGACTTCTAATGGCAAATGGAGTATATTGTGACTGGACTACCGTT
Source organism: Branchipolynoe longqiensis (assembly GCA_030323885.1). Classification (NCBI taxonomy): domain Eukaryota; kingdom Metazoa; phylum Annelida; class Polychaeta; order Phyllodocida; family Polynoidae; genus Branchipolynoe; species Branchipolynoe longqiensis. The sequence goes on along the minus strand of CM059195.1, from coordinate 6,325,041 downwards.
ATTTTCCGGTCATCTCTCCATAATTATGACTCTAGAGTAGGTACCCCGGAATCCACCGGGAGCGCCAGTCCGATAAAACTCGTACAACTTCTTGCGACCTCCCGATCTGCACAGTCATGTCGGAAAACGGCACCACATGTGCAGCACAGGCACACTGCATTGACTGCTACATCTGTGTTTGAAGCACAACAGACTGAAGCACAGATAGAGACCATTTTCAGTGCTGTGTGACATTTGAAAGGCATTTTACCAAGCCATTCAAGTCTTCAGATGCAGAAATCAGAGGTAAGACTGCCGGGAATGTCCATGTTAACTATGAGAATGTGAAACTTTAGCATTTTTTCTTCCTAAAACTGGTCTTACATTGACTACAACTGGAATCGCAACTCTAGAATCTAGCGGCCAAAAGTTGGTGTTTTGACTGGATTCTCTAGTTGAGTGACTCATGCGCGGCCCCCGTGAGGGTCGAGGGATGCGTCGACTACGGCTCTTCCATGCCCCTCTCTTCCATTCCCCATCTTCCATTCCGCTCTCATCCATTCCCCTCTCTTCCATTCCTCCTGTTGCGTTCCCCCTTTCCCCCTCTCCCATTCCCCTCTCTTCCATTCCCCATCTTCCATTCAGCTCTCATCCATTCCCCTCTCTCCCATTCCCTCTCTTGCGTTCCGCCCTCGTCCATTCCCCCTCTTCCACCATTCCCCCTGTTCCATTCCCCCTCTTGCATTCCCCCATCTTCCATTCCCCTCTCTTCCTCCCTGTTGCATTCCCCCCTCTTCCACCATTCCCCCCCCCCCTCTTCCACCATTCCCTCTCTTCCATTCCCTCCCCTTCCGTTCCCCCCTCTTGCGTTCCCCTCTCTTCCACCATTCCCTCTCTTCCATTCCCCATGCAAGAGGGGGAATGGGAGAATGGAAGAGGAGGAATGGAAGGGAGGGGAATGGACGAGAGGGGAATGGGAAAGGAGGGAATGGAAGAGGGGGAATGGAACTCGTGAAACGGACGGTATAGATGACCTTTTATTCAATTCCAGATGATGTCTGCTGAGCCAGTCAAGCCCTGGGCCTGGAGTTGAGTTGACTGATATTGTAGGCGGGAGTGATCGTATTACGGTTGCCATGGAAACCTACATTTTCATGTGATCTAATTTTTGTATATCAGTTTTGATAAGCTGGGGTGATTTGGTATACGAAGAAGAACCTTGATGTCAAGTTTGATCAGGATCAAACCATTAATAAAGAAACTGCAGTTGTGGGCATGATTGTATTACGGTTGCCATGGAAACCAACATTTTTCTGTGATCTAATTTTTATATATATCAGTTTTGATAAGCTGAGGTGATTTGCCAGACCAAGAAGAACCTTGATGTGAAATTTCATCAGGATCTGACCATTATTTAAAAATAGCTACAGTTGACTCATATTGTAGGTGGGAGTGATTGCATTATGGTTGCCATGGAAACCTACATTTTCCGGTGATCTAATTTTTTTATATCAGTTTTGATAAGCTGGGGTGATTTGGTATACGAAGAAGAACCTTGGTGTGTGATCAGGATATGATCATTAATAAAGAAACTACAAGGAAATGTTGTTATAATTAGTCTATTTAACAGCCATAAATAAGGCACTTCTCTAGTGCATTAGCTATTAATACAAAAAATCTTAAATTCAACAAACTTCAAATGCTCATATCTCATTCAATTTTTGGAATATCTTAAAAATTCAAAAAGCATATTGCTTTTAATTCATTGGAGCTTCCAATGAAATTATAATTTGAATGTTTGGATAATTTGAAAATTTTACTGGGGTACCTATCTAGAGTAAGGATCTTATTGTGATTGTTATTACACTGGGATTTCATAATCATTTAAATAATTGTCAGTTTTAACGCTTTCTGAAGACGAGAAAGAATATGCCTACTGCCAAACTTTGGTATATTCATAGATAAGAAAGGGTGTTCTTTTGAATATATAATACATGCTTCACGTTTAAGATATTTCTAATTGTGTGTTCTTTAGCCCTGTTTACACGGGCTATTTAAAATGCCACATATAAAACGCCTTGCCTAGATCGATTCACATTTGCCGTGTAGACGCGACGCTTTGGCGTTTTAGGGCTGAATCGATTCATATGAAACTGTTCATCTATACCACGTCGCGAGGTGGTTTATTTTAAGCGATTCAGCTGGTTCCCGGGCGGCGATAGTGTAAAATAGCAGTGCTCGCCGGCTACAAGCTCAGCTGTAACTATCGCTGGTGCCCGGCAGTGTTAGTGACTGATTAGGCCGAAATCTATTGAATGCGATCATATTTAACAGAATTACATACTCAAATAATGAAATTTAATTAAATTAACCTTAAATTCCAAGCGATATTAACGTAGCAGCTACATTGGCGTCGAATCGCCAAGTGTAAACTAAACAAATAGCAGTGCTCGCCGGGTACAGGCGGACCACTAAGGCTGCTGGTTCCCGGCGCCAAAACGCTTTCAAACTCAGTCCGTGTAAACGCGCCTGTAAAACGCTTCATATAAATCGCTTTGTCTAGATCGTTTCACAATTCCCAGTGTAAACTCGGCTAATGATTCTGCAACATTTCCATAAGATTAGTCTTTGACAATGGACTTACCTGGTTTTGCAAACAAACCGAATGTGGACTTACTTGGTTTTGCAGAAAAATGAATAAAAGTTTGTTAATTAATGAGTTTTGGAATAAAGGTTCATTTATCACTTTCATACTATTTGTTCATTGCCCATAACCCTTTAATAACAAGAAAAGTGGAATTACTGAGAATTATATTCATGGTCATATCAAAATCTTAATTTTAAAACAAAAGAGGTCGGGTGGACTTACTTGGTTTTGCGCCTGAATCCCTCACATATAGAAAACATATTCAAAGAACAGATTATATTAAATTTATATAACCTTGGTTCTGCATTTCTATTAATTTTGAATAAAACTGACGTTTTGCACTGCGCGTATCGGCAAACTCAATCAGTCAATGGCAGTGTGCTTTCGTTTTGCAGCCAAGCTGCGCGCGCATACACGATGTTAGTAAACATTGAAATATGTCTATATAAAATCCTTGGTATCAACAACAAGTCAAGTGACAGTGACAGAAATGATTTGATGTTCATAATATCGATAACATGATTACTCAAGACAAGTCCCTACTGACTATTGTACGACTAGGAAGTGTAGGAAATTCAAAAGATATAATGATATTGCTTTTTCTTTGTTACATGATGACATGTGAACACAAGGCGACAAGCACTGGTTCAACTTCAAGACAAGTGCTTGCCGTTATCATTAACAGACTTATTTTCTAAATTGTAAAAGTCTGACTAGATTTTCCTGGAACCCAAAGCTGGTGTTTTATATATAAAAGATGCATCGCATACTGTTCTGAACATTGGGCCTACTCTGGGTAGCCGGTAGGGGTGGTTATTTTATGGGCCCTATTAAAGGCTATTTAATGCCACCGTGAGTGGAGTGCTCGCTAACGGTTTTCGAGTCCATTTTGCAATTCCATATGTTCTAAACTGACTAGCTATTGGTGCATATTTTAAGTACACCTTTGAAAATAGTATAAATTGAAAACACTTATAGTTACTAGTAATCTAGTTTAAGGTGTGGTTGCAATAACGAAATGGCTAAGTAGTAAAATTATCGTGTAACTTACTCCTTAACTCCTTTGCTGATTCGAAGTGTGTTGACAACACGCGATTGGCTAAGCTAGGTCACATGATACACATATCATCGGGATTTACAGCGTAATTTAATCAGAAACAAAAGTTAAATAATTAGGTATATGTTATTATGATTCAATTTAGGTTTGTGATTTAGTCATTGGAACATATTAAAAATAATAAACCAGTTCCATCTAAAACATTGTGCAATGCATTTTGGGGGTATACCATAAATATGGCAGCCAGCTCGCGAACGCGGATGCCGTTGTACATGTTGTAACGAAGTAGAAAGTAAAATGGAAAATACCGCGGAAGTAAGTCTTTCCAATCTCTAAAATTTGGCGAATTGTTTTATAAGATCACTAAGAACATATTTCTGGCGCCAATTTGGCAAAATCGATCACTGGAGATGCATTTGTAAAGTTTTGTTTTTGAGTACACATGCTGTGTAAACTGTAATCTTCAACCACTCGTGTCGAGTTCAGCTTGACATTGTCATTATCATGTGTCGACACTGTTTAGTCATGTTTCAGCATCAGATGTCTTCCACTAACATGTTAGTGGCCCATGCGTTATCTTCTACAGAATATGTACTGTAGCATCGTATAGTGTGAATACGCAATCAATTGTAGGGTGTTGTTATTACACCGTTTAAATGGGCTCGGGCCTCGGAAGAGGGATAGTCATCATAGTGTTACTCAGTCTCAGGCTACTGCTAGACTAGCTAGTCGTAGTATTCGCATTCTCAATTCTGTCGCCTTCGCTTCAGCCCAAGTTGGCGGGGGAATGGGAAGTTTATTTGGAGCCCCCCCCCCCCAAAAAAAAAACTAGGCCCAAGTTGTGTTACAGTTGTTGATGATTGAACCCCGGCCACCAACAATGAATATGTTCTGGTCGATCGCATGCATAATAAAGAATTCGCGACTGCATGCTGTCACTAAGGTGATTACACCCTTGGTTTGGATGGATGGTTGTCACCTCGTGCCAGTCGTGGGTAGTCCACAGTAAATAAAGTGCAATATCACGTGGTTAGTAAATAACAATTTGGTTATCTAGTCAACATCGCCTTGCCCTTGGTGCCTTATGGTGGGCTGTCACATAATTATAGTTGTTTAAAATGTGTAATGGGGGTATTTACGTCATCGAATGTAAAACCATCAAAGGGAATATTTATTAATTTTTAAAGGGGCAGTTATTCGCCTTTTGAAGAATGCTTTTAGAAATTGATAAAAACATGATGGGTAATTTTCGTATCCTATACCCAAGCAGTCTACCAATTTTGTTCTGTGAAATAAAGTTATGCAATAAATAACATTAGTGAATACCTGAAATAGATCTCACGAGGATTACCCTGGTACCATCCTTCAATTTTCAAAAGAGTCCAAACATTCCAAAGATAATTTCACTGGAAGCTCCAATGATTCAAAAGCATTATGCTTTTAGAATTTGTTTAATATTCCAAAATTTGAATGAGATATGTGCATTTGAAAGTTTGTTACTTTCAGATCTCCTATATTATCTAATGCATTGGAGAAGTGTCTTATTAAGGAGCTTAACCTCCATAGAGTGATACTTTCAAATGCATATCTCACTCAAATTTTGGAAGATAAAAAAAGCGTATTGCTTTGAATCATTGACGCTTCCAGTAAAATTATAATTGTAATGCTTGGACACCTTAGGGCGTAAAACAACAACAAACAAACAATCTGTGTTAGTTATGTTTGTATGTATATAAGTAATCCAAACTAAAAACAATTCTTTTCATGAAATTAATTTGCAAGCGGTACAGTTAGAATAGGTACCCCAAACACAGGCTGATTCTTGATGCAAATAGCAACTTCTGTCAAAAAATGCTCCACTTCAAGTTCAACACTGTGGCAAAACAAGCCACAAAGGGTTTTTACAAATTTATTACAACAGAAACAACATTTGTTCTCTTAGCTTTAACCTGGGCTTGGATTCATTTTATTATTCAAAGAACTGAGCCTGATCCAGCTAAAAAAAACTACTACCAACTCCCAGTTTTCACTCTCAATCCATGGTAATTCCCAGGTGCAGATGCGTCATGGTATCCCTAGAGAATTAGCTAGTGTACATCCAATTTGTGCAACAAGGCCATTTGTTGACCAGGAAAAAGGTACTAATACCCCTAGATGGGTGAGATTCCGAGCTTTCCATTCCTATAAAACAGTATATGTTTTAATTTTAGAGAAATTGCAAAAAGAACTGATTGAAATTTGAAGTTTAAAATAATTCCATTTTAAGTACTATTTTCTACTGAAAATATAATTAAAAAACCCTTAAAAGTTGGTACTGAATTAAAGAGAATTTAATTTCCTTTCCAATCATAATTACCAGCGCTCATGCGAACCTATGGCGCTCATGTGCATGGCGATTTAATCACTAAAAATTGGGTGGTATTTTTTTTAAATTAATTTTTTTTGTTAATTGTTTTTGTCGGTACATTAGTAGTTTATGCAGGAGAACTGGTCTTCCTCATTCCCCTGCTCCTTGACTTGGTTTTAATTTTGGGAGCTATAACAAATGCTATCTTTTTAGCTTTGAGCAGGACCGATAGAGTAACAACCTAAAAATGTCCATATCTTCCTTAATATTAGATCAATTTAGACAAATTTGTCATTTTCTTTCAAATTCAATATCCTAACAAGTGAAATCCATCAAACCTGTTTTTTTAAATCACTTGGGATACCTATGTGGTAGTAGTACTTATTACCTGACTGGCCATGTGCAAGGATATTTGCTACTTTTGAAGAAATGTTTAAAATCATTGTAAAATTAAAATAATTCACATCTATCAAAGTGTATTATATAGATTATGATGTAAATAGAAAGAGCATATTGGGCATAATACAATCTCCAGATTTCATGGAATTATCTTGTACATGTTTTCTGTGCCATTTCAAACTTACTCAAAATTGGGCATTTTTTGCCAGATTTGATCAAAGTCATTATAAAATTAAAATAATTCACATATTTCAAAGCATATTGTATATACTGTAAATAGAAAGAGCATATTGACGATAATAAAGCCTGAAGATTTCATGCACTTATCTTGTACTGGTGATTTTCTGTGTCATTTAAAACTTTCTCAAAGTTGTGCATTTTTTACCAGATCTTATCACTTGCCAAATTGAGCTCTGGTCATAGACAGCTTTTCTGAAATAATTGTTGTTATCAATGAATCATATGTTACATCCAAACTTGAGGCTGGCCACTCAATTAATTTGGCTCATAGCAAAAGTATTCTCATGTCAAGTGATGATAACTCAGTTGACATTGTCTTTGATGCGCGAAAAGGAGGAAAGCAAGACAGGGGTGGAAAAAGAGACGTTTATTGAGCGCCTCAGGAAATACAGAGGACAGGTTAGATACAATGGTACAAAAGGTAAGCGGCTCATGAGGAGCAATGCAATATGACATGTAAACAGGGGCTCATAAGGAGCAATGCAATAATGAGGATAAAGGGCTCATAAGGAGCTGGTAAGAGAGTCAGTGTGGGGCTCAGATGGAGCAAGAGTTCGTGGTGAAGGTCATGCTGTGTGAGGGGGAGCCGAGGAGCCCTCCACCAGAAGAAGGAGAAAGAAGAGAAAAGAAGAGAGATGGGTGGGTGGGTGGAGAAAAAGGGAGAAGTCTGGAAGGCGGCAGGAGGGCGAGTGCCTGAGGGAGGCCGGAGGCGGCCTTATAAGGGAAAGGAGGAGGGCGACAGCAGGTGAGGTGTGAAGGCTGCCGGCCCGGGGGAGGGGCGGGGGGAAAGGTGGCGAGCAGCGGGCGTCGGGTGAGGCGCGAATGCTGCGCGGCAGAGGGCGGGGGAGGGAGCGAGTCGCGGCGGCGTCGGGCGAGGTGTCAAGCTGCGCGACAGCCGGGGCGGGGGAGGGTCTCCTCCTTTCCTCGCATCAAACGTAATGCTACGCATTACGACCGATGCGCGAAAAGGAGGAAAGCAAGACAGGGGTGGAAAAAGAGACGTTTATTGAGCGCCTCAGGAAATACAGAGGACAGGTTAGATACAATGGTACAAAAGGTAAGCGGCTCATGAGGAGCAATGCAATATGACATGTAAACAGGGGCTCATAAGGAGCAATGCAATAATGAGGATAAAGGGCTCATAAGGAGCTGGTAAGAGAGTCAGTGTGGGGCTCAGATGGAGCAAGAGTTCGTGGTGAAGGTCATGCTGTGTGAGGGGGAGCCGAGGAGCCCTCCACCAAAACGGCGGAGAGGGCTCGCGGTGCGCCCGAGGGGGCGAGGCGGGGCACGTAGGCGTGGACAGCCTCGGAGGTCCAGGTGCCTTGGGCCATAATCTCGGGGAGGGGAACCCCGGCGCGTTGGCAGGCCTGGGCGGCCCCTCGACGGAGACTATGGAGGGTGTAGGCCTCGGGCGTCGGCACCCCTTGGGCTCGCAGGGCCCCTCGCAGCAGCGCGGTGAGGGACCTCGGGTCGAGGGGGCGGCCGGAGGGCATTATGAAGGCGGGAGCATCTGGGGCAGAGGGCGACGGCAGCGGCCCAGGCCGACAGGGGCATAGGGAGGATCGGGGGACGAAGAGGGCGACCGCGCCCGAGGGGCTGGAGATCGTCTTGGAGGTGCGGATCAGGAGGCGGAGTCCTCCGGGCGCGGGGCGAACGTCGTCGCGGGTGAGGGTGTGGGGGCCGCCTCGGGGCTCGGGGCCAGCAGGTTGGACTGCCGGAGCATCCCGAAATACCCGAGGAGGAGCGCGGCCCGAGGGACAGGCGGGGGCCGCTCGCTCGAGGTGGGTGACGACCATGGTGAGATGCTGCGGGAGGAGAGGAGGCGCTTGCCGGGGCACGTGGGTGGAGGACCGCTCCCCGCCTCGGCAGACGTCCTTGGGGAGGCGGGCGTCAAAGCCCGAGGTGAGGCGCCCTCGACCCACGACCGGGCCCCCGAGAGGGTGTTCTTGACGGAGGCGGGGGCGAGGCCGCGGAGGTAGAGGGCGGCGGTGAAAGCGGCCACGTCGAACGCCGACGGTGCGAGGGGGTCCGCGCCTCGGGCAACCGCGTAGGAGACGTAGTCCTCGGCCTGGCGACGTCGATTCCTCCAGGTTGCCGGGGCAAGGGCTGCGACTCTGAAGCGGGCAACGGCGGCAACCTCGGCAGGGGGGAAACCTATAGCCCGGGAAAGAAAGGGAAAAGGTCATGCGACACCTCGACTGGGAGGAGCCCGAGGCGGGCCACCTCGCCGCGGGCCGTCTCGGCCCAGGGCCCGGGAAGGTGGGCGCGGCTGAGGGCATCGGCGAGGAGGAGGTCCGCCCCGGGCTTGTGAACGATGTGGAGCTTGAAAGAGCCGGTGGCCGCCATGAGCCAGAGCTCCCGGGCGCAAGTCCCGAGGGTAGGGTCTCGGGCGCGGCCCGACTCGAGCGCGACAGCGGAGGCCATGTTGTCGGTGTTGACTATGACCGTCGCCCCTGCGACGTCGACCGGGAGGAGGGCGCGCAGGGCGACGACAAGGTTAACCGCCTCGAGCTCGTGGATGGTCGGGTACCGCGTCCGGAAATCCTCGGAGTACCCTCGGGCGTAGAAGTGGGAGGCTGAGAAGGCCCCTCCGCCGGTGAGGCAGGAGTCGCACTCAAACACCAGGCGGCGGCCCTCGGGGGCCCTGAGGAGGCAGAGGCCGTTTGTTATCCGCCCGTAGGCGGCGAACCACCTCAGGTCCCGGAGGGCGTCGTCCGCGAGGGTGAGAGTGGAGGCCCGGAGGCAGCTGCGCAGCGCCCCGAGGAGTCGAGCCATGAACTTGCGGCCCGGGAGCACGCAACCGCTAACATGGTTGAGGCGGCCGAGGAGGCTCTGTAGCTCTTGTACCGGAGGGTGGGGCGGGCGATGCGGTCGTCGCAGTCGTCCACGAGGGCGTCGAAAGCCTGGCACGCCCTCAGGTAGGAGCCCTCGCATCCGATGAAGTCGTCGACGTAGACGAGGGCATGGAAACCCTCGCGCCTAAGGATCCAAGCCACCGCGGAGGTGACGCGGACGCAAGCCGCGCCCGAGGAGCGGCAGCCGAAGGGGAGGGCGAGGTCTATATAAGTTCGACCCTCTAAACATATCCCGAAGAGGGGGCAGGAGACGGGGTCGGCACGGAGCTGGCGGTAGGCCCGAGATATGTCCGCCGACCAGACGTAGGCCCCTGCGCCTAGGGTGATGAGGCGGCGGCCCACGTCGGCGACGGAGGGGAGGGTGTAGGCGTGGGGTTCCCCGAGGTACTCGCGTCGGGGGATGCCCGAGTTCACACTGGCACCTCGGGGATAGGAGAGGTCGACGATGACCCGCCTTTTTTCCGAGTCGGCCTTGGGGCGGGTCATCATGGGGGAGAGCTGCGTCCAAGGAGAGAAGGGGGGGACAGAGAAAGGGCCGATGAGGGCGCCGAGGGCAAGCTCCGTGTCGACGAAGGTTTTGATGTGTCTGAGGAAGTCGGGGGGCTCACGGTGGTTGGAGTAGGAAGGGCGGGGGAGGGTTGAGGCGGAGTAGTTCGCGGGGAACCCGAACTCCAGGAAATCTAGGACGGCGGGGTCGGGGTAGTCCTGGAGGCGGGAGCGCCAGGCAGGGATATGGAGGCCTGAGGGGAGGGGGATGCGGGCGGCCAAAAAATTAGGGAGGCCCGCTTCCCGGAGGGTGGTGTAGGTTTTTCTGAACTGGGGGTAGCGATCCCACACCTCGCCGGAGATGTGGGGCCATGAGGCGATGATGGTAGGGCGGTAGTGGGCGGGGGTGGGGCCGCAGGAGGTCCGGCAGGGAGGGTAGCTTGGAGGTCGGGGTCGATGACGTCGACGGTGGGCTCGTCGAGGGTAGGGGGGTTGGTGGGGGGGGGAGGAGGTGCGGCGGGGGCGGGTGAGGGGGGCAGCAAAGTCGTGGGGGGGGGGGTCAGGGGTGGGGGGGGGGGTCGGGAAAATCGGGGAGGTCGGGGGGGTGGTCGTCAGGGGGGCAGAGGAAGGCGGTGTCGCCGGGGTCGAGGTGACCTTCTGAGTCGAGGGTGATGGTGACGGGTTGTTGGGTGGCGATGAGAGCCTTACAGGCGGGGCGTTGAGCCCCGGAACAGAGGGTGGTGCCGAGGCGGCGGTCAGGCCGCGCCTCGGGGGAGCCGCTGGTGCTCCGGCGAGTCGTGTCAGGGGGGCTGCTAGGGTTGCACTGGGGGGTGATTAGGGGGACCTTGGGCCGACTGGGGGCCTTAGGGTCGGGAGTGGTGGAGACACCACTCCCGACTTGGTCTAGACTCGGGCTTGGTCTAGACAGGTGGGCCGGCCGGGGGGGAGGTGCCGGCTTACTGAAAATCCGGCGAGGCGGAAGCTGTGGGCCGGTCTCGTGCGCGCTTAGTCAGACAGACCGCCTCGCTGTGCATGGTCAGCACCTTGCGGACATTCGCACAGTAGGCGCACGTGTGGCGGTGCTTTGCGGCACCTTGGCCGTGGGCCTCCCCCGGGGTGGCCTGGGTGCATGCTGAGGGGTCCCGGTTCCATGGGTAACAAGGGGCTCCGTGGGTCTCCTTGTTGTAGGTTACCCGGGTGTCGGTCTGGGGGCGGGGCTGGGTGCGGGCTCTCGGGTGGTCGAGTGGGCGGGGTGCGGGGGCGGTTGACTGCTGGGGTGGCATCGCTATGCATTCTACCCTAAGGAGGTTCAGGGCCACTGGGTCGTGCCACCCGTGGGGGAGTCGGCCGTCCGCGATCCAAGTAAAGACCGTCTCGGAATACTGGCGGACGGTCGCCCACGGGTAGACAAGGTGATCCTGGAGGACGGTGAGGATGTGGTGATGTAATCCGGGGGCGGAGTGGGCGGGGAAATCGGGGTGGTTGATGAGGGTCAGAAGGGCGAGGTTATACTCGTCCTTCGTCGCTTCCCCCCTCTTCACCGACTTCCTCTCCGCCCCTCTCTGCACAAGGTCACAAGGAAACACATAATCAGGTGGAATACCTTGCCGCCTCACTGAGTGGCGCGCCTCGGCGGAGGCCAGGATCTCCCTGCCGGCGTCGGCTGCGGATACCGGGGTGTGTTGTGCCGGCTCCTGGTGGTAGGCCGGGGATGTCGGCAGGGGAGCATGGCCGCCGATGTGCTGATACCGCTCGTACTGCGGATGGGCGGCTCCCGGCAGGGCTGCTGGCGGCGGCGGCGGCCTGGGACCCGCCGAGGCGCGCGCCCGAGGTGTGGGGGCCGGGGCGGCCCGATGTCTGGGCGCGGGGGAGGGCGCCTCGGCGGTGGGCCGCGCCTCCCCGGTCTGCAAGTCGTCGATCCGTGCGTGGAGGTCCGCGGTCGACTGGCGTTGATCCAGCCGTATGCGCTGTAGTTCCTCCAGGATGGCGTCGATGCCCGAGGCGTGTGAGGTGCCCGGCGATGAGGGGGTCGCCGGGGCGGATGTGGGTGACTCGTCCCGCCTCGGGGTTGTAGCCGGTCCCGGGGTGCCGTGGGCGGCTGCCCGTGCGCCCTTTCGTCCTTTTCCCTTTCCTGGCATAGTGTAGAGGTCCGAGGTGAGCCAAAGTAGAAAAAGGGAGAAGTCTGGAAGGCGGCAGGAGGGCTACGCATTACGACCGATGAAACAATTCACCTCCACCACACTATAGGTTTTGTCTTGGCATGTGTAGCATCATATCCCAGTGCCTTAGTAGTAATGTCATCTACCAGGAGACGACACAGTTCTGGGAGGATCTCAGGATTTTCTTCAAACACATTCTCCTGAGCAGCTGCAATATGCTCTGGAAGTAGCTTCTTGCCATGGTAGACTGGATGAACGATGTTGGCAAGATAATGTATAGGTGTCGTAGCTTGGCTAAATCTCATCTTGATCTTGGCCTTGTGAGGTTCCGTTACATTCTCCATGTGAGAGAAGGGAACACCACTGCTCACAAGCATCTGCAATCATAGCCGTGTCTGATTGTAGGATATTCAATGCCATAGCAATAGGTTTGAGCTGCTCTATCAAATGATTGGCTTTGTTATAGAGACTGATGCTATGGATCAGGTTTTGTATTGGGCTGCTCAATGAGGTTAAGATGACAGACAGCCAATACATGTAACCCACAGCTGTTGCATATTTATTCCTTACGCGTCTAGATAGCACTGTTCGGCTGATAGCTAATTACAAGCATGATTGCAACTATACTTTCCTCAGAGGTTGCTACGATGCATACTAATTATGCAGGGATGCCACTAATTAATGAAATTCCAAATTTCTACTTTTTTCATTTAATTTTTTTTTATTAATGTTTTAGACAATTTGGTATGACTTTGGTCTTTTGAATTTTCCATGCATATCCATTACTACCGATTTAAAAAATAAAATAAAATTCTATTTTTCTATACGTTTCAGATAATTTGGGATTTTTAAAATGAAAAAAAAAATTGAGATAGACAATTTTCGATAATTCCATTCATTTCCAGTAGAGATTTCTACACAGACACAGTGGTTTAATGTGTGTTTTTAGGTTTAATGATTGATTGATTGGTGGTTGCTTTATGCCATGTTGGCAGCATAGGCCATATTCAAGGTGAGAAATGTTAGTTTTTTGTTCAAACCACCGCTTTTGCATGTAAAAGCAGACAATCAATTATGTGTCAATAGACACTCATTAAATTAGAAAGCTCACAATCATATATTTGTGGTCAAGGGAAACAAATTCCCATAGAAAAAGAAAAGTTTTATTAATAATTGATAGAATCTATTTAGTAAACTATATGAGGTGGTACAGTCCAGCTGCCCTCAAAAAGGCTAAAATGTTTTCCTGTTTTACCTTAGTAAAAAGGTCATGCATATTGTCTGCAGTGTAGAACTGTTGGCGCAGGGACACAAATTCAACACAACTTAGTAAAATGTGTTTGAGTGTCAACGGGGACTGACATCCAATACATTCAGGGGAATGTTCCCCCTTGAGCAGAAAAGCATGTGTAAGCCATGAGTGGCCAATACGGCAGCACTTGGTCCAGCCGACCTCCCGCGTGAGTCTGTGGTGGCTTTCCCACAGATGGTTCAATTTCTTTAAGTTTATTAATGTTTTCATCCCACTCATGTTGCCATTTGGATTTTATGTGGGTGGCTATTCAGATCAGAGTGAGGGATCAGACAGGGTTCAAGATCACAGTTCAGGGCCTTCTTCGCAGCCCGATCAGCTCGTTCGTTTCCTTGTATGCCGGCATGGCCAGGCACCCAGCACAGGTGGATGTCATATCCATCCGTTGTCAGTTGGTTCATTTTATAAATGACCGTTGCTAGAATAGGGTGATTCGTTTTCAGTCCAGCAACAGCGAGGAGGCAAGAAAACGAATCGCTGTATATAACATAGTGTGCGTGGATACCTCGATACACTCCAATGCGAGAAGGAGTGCTCGGCCGTATGCAGTGAAAATCGAGCTCTGATCGTGCAAACGTATGACAAATTTTTCCCGTTGGCAGACTGCCACAGCAGCTACCCGGCTTTGGTCTTTCGAACCATCAGTGTATATATGGAGAGGTGGTCTGCAAACTGGCCTTGAATCTCTGCATGCAGTCTTTGGTACTCGAGTGGATGTGTCCCAGACTTCCTCAGTTCCGTGAGTCGGAGGATAACCGATGGCTTTCTCAACGACCATGGGGGATGTTCTGGGACTTTGGCATGCTCCAACACGTCCAAATCCACACCCAAGGCCTCCAAATGAGGTTTCATTCAGAGCCTCAGTGGCCGGATGTAATTTGGCCTGGCTTCATACCTGGATTTGTCATGTTGCTCGAATAGACAATTGTGTGCAGGATTCAATGCATTAGTTTTTATCTTGACTACATATTGCATGGCCAGTTTGATTCTCCTCTTGTTAAATGATGATTCATTGGCTTCGACGTAGAGGTTCTGAACTGGTGAGGTGCGGAAGGCCCCAAGGGCCCGACGCAGTCCCTGGTAGTGGATCGTATCTAGCAGCCCAATATATGATTTCCTTGCGGAACCGTATACTATGCTGCCGTAATCCACTCATGACCGAACCAAGGTTCTGTACACCTCTCTGTCCGCTCCCCACTCTGAGCTGGACAGTACCCTCAGAATATCTAGCGCTTTCAGGCATCTTGTTTTCAGGTACTTTATATGTGGCCCAGAAATTTGGTTTTCTCAACGACTTTAATGGGATCCCCATCCAGGGTCAGCTCCGGTTCCACATGCATTCTACGCAGCAGGCAGAAGTGCATGCAGACTGTTTTGGTCTTGGAAAATTGAAACTTCAGAACTGACCATCGATGGATCCCATTTATGCTTGGTTGTAGCTGTCTCTCTATGAGATTCATGTTAGCACCGCTGTAATATAAAACAAAGTCGTCCATGAAAAGACTACAGGAGACCCCCCCCCACCCCCCCTAGAAAGTTCCTGATGAAAATTGGCAGGTGGCCATGAAGGCCAATCGCATGTACATCCTCCATGATGCCATGCTGCCACGTTGTGTCATAGGCTTTTTCGAGGTAAAAAAAGACAGCCACAACATGCTCCTTCTTAAGCAAAGCATCTCTTATGAAGGTCTCCATGCGAACCAAATGGTCCCGCCTGAAGCCACATTGAAGGTTGGACAGGTGGTGTCCTGACTCGGTTGTTTACCATGCGCTCCGTGGTTTTACAGATGCAGCTTGTGAGGGCTATGGGACAATAGTTGTTGGCTTCACTCTGGTCTTTACCGGGTTTGGGAATCGGTATTACTGTCGTCTCCCGCCAAGAGGTGGGGATGACGCCCGACTCCCAGATGTTGTTGAAGAGTTGAAGCAACAGTCTCAGTGCATGTTCAGGGAGATGTTTAAAAAATTGATAATGAATTCCATCAGGTCCAACTGCTGTGTCATGCGAGCTTTCCAAAGAAAACCTCCAACTCACCCATACTGAATGGGGAATTGTAGTGCTCCTCGCCATCGGAGGAAAAGTCAAAGAGCTTTCGCTCTTGGCGTTCCTTGACGCCCCGAAAGCCCGGGAGGCAGTTTGCCAAAGACGAGTTTCCAGCAAAGGTTTGAGCCAATTCTTCACTTATTTCGTAGATGTGAGAATGGTGCCGTTGTGTTTCAAGTGCTGGACTACAGAAGAATCACCTCCCCTTCGTTTGATTTTCCTGATCATTGTCCACACTTTGCCCAAAGGCGTGTGCATGGTGATGCTAGAAACAAATTGTCTCCAACACTGCCTCCGTGCTTCTTTGATTGTTCTGCGAGCGCGCAGAATTGTAAAGAGCGCCAGAGTTTCAGCAGTCATTCTCCTGTGGAATTCACGCTGAGCTTTCTTTCGTTCCTTAATAGCCCTCCTACAGCCATCATCTAACCATGGAGGCGTCAAACGCTTGGGACTTGCTGAGGTCTTCGGAAAAGTTTTCTCTGTGATCCATCTCAACATCTTAGTGAAGGCATCGATGTCACTGATGTCTGGAGTGAACTCCTCGCGACATAGGGTCTGGAAGGCGGGCCAGTCGGCTTTACGAAGCCGCCAGCTCCTCTCTCGCTCTACGGGAGATGCCCCCCCCCCCACCCCCCGCAATTAATTGAGAAGTGGTCGCTCCCGCAGAGGTCGTCCCAGACCCTCCATGAAAAGTACAGCGCCAGTTCTGGTTCTACAATGCTGAGATCGATGGCAGAGTATGTTCAGTAGCCAGGATGCAAATATGTGTATGAACCATCGTTCAATACACACAGAGCATGACCGGGCACAAGGTCCTCAATTCTCTTGCCTTCAGCGTTCCTATTGTTTTCCCCCCCCCCCCCCCCCATAATGGGTTGTGGCCGTTAAAGTCACCCATAAGTAAATATGGGGACGGTAACTGGTCCACAAGGGCGTCCAGTTCTTGTAAAGTGAGAACGGAGCTTGGAGGAATGTAAATGGAACAGAGAGTTACAGTCTTATGCAGCGTCAGACAAACAGCTACAGCCTGTAGTGTTGTGTCTAACGCCACTGGCGTACATAGCACATCACCTTTGACCAAGATGCTCGGTCTCCATCTGGTGCGTTATTGTTATGAATGGTGTAGCCTTTAAGCTTTTATATAAGTTTCTTGTAGGCAAACAGCAAGTGGATTGAGGTTGCAACAAAGAAGAGCCAACTCTTCGATGTTGCTCCTAAAACCTTGGCAGTTCCATTGAATAAGAGAATCAGCCAGCGCCCAATATCTATTTGACGTTAAGTTTTTGGAGATCGATGACCCCCTGGACGTTTTTGTCCGTAGGGGTCAAAGATCCCTTCGGAAGTCGGTCCGACAAATTGTTCTTCTTTTTTGGGCATCGCTGGCTCGGCCAGCGTCTGCACCGCAATACTATTATCACTATTATTACCTTTGGTCGAAACCGGCGTCGGATTTTTTTTTTGTGACAAGTTTTTTATTCTGCCCATAACATAGTGCTTGTTTTCAACGCTGGACAGCTGTGATACTGGATTGGTCTGGTCCCGCACTCAGGAGTCTTTATCTGATCTTTCTCGGGCCAACCTTTGCGGTTTTGGGTGTTAGTAGTTTCTATATTAGTTTGTTTTTTTGAATTTTCAAGTTTTTGTCCTAACCTGTATATGATAACTTAGCCTACTATGTACATCTACGCAGATGACATACAGGCCTGTGGGAGAGGATCCTATCCCATTGTGGTTTGTTACAGCATCCTTTCACACATGCCCTGTCCTTAGATAGTACACCAGTCTGCCAGAACACCCCTAGACCCTTCAGGACTGCGACTAGGTGGGATGGCTGTGTTGTATGTTGTATGGTTAGCCATTTTGTATTTCAGGGTGATTCGGATGCATGACCGTGGCCTACCTGGTTCTGCTTTGGTTTCTGCCAGTACACATACCCAGACGGACTGCGCCCTATGGTGATAGTCATTTCGAATTCCTTAGTACTTAGTAGGGCTAGTTTCCATATTTGTAATATCTACCATCTTTTCTGGCCGGTCTTTTGCTTTTTGTGCCAGAACACAGCAAGCAGTGACTGTGCCCAAGATCAGGTGAGATATTGTTTCTTCAGTAGGTGGTTGTGTATTATGTTTTCTTTAAGGAGCTTTTATAGTGGTCCATGCTTTCGATTGCCCGTTGTTGTGTGGGTTGATTATTCCAGGCATGTGCCGCCATGGCCAGTACACTTCTCTCATAAATTTTGGTGTTACTTATTGCTGTCAGTAGCACTGGGGCTACCATTTGCCTGGTGTCCCTACGGGGGGTTGCTGTGTAGCCTGGTTTAGTGGTGTAATGGTGTGCCAGTATTTTGAGGTGCGTTTCCCTTCTACTCGTTAGTTGTGTTGCATTGCATTTTTTGTGTAATTCGATTGTGGGATATCTTTTGTTCACCTGAAGGCATACTTTGAGGGTTCTATTTTGTAGCACCTGTACTTTGTTTAATAGTTTTGTATTTCCTCCCATGTATACTACATCGCCATAGTCAAAGTAGGGGAGGATCATGCCTTTATATATTTTAATTGCCATGCTTTCAGTCATGATGTATCTCAGTTTAGCCAGTAGCCATATTTTATGGTTTACTTTTTTGATAGTATTTGTTATGCAGAGGTAATAATTTAGGTGTCTGTCTAGATCCACTACCAGATATCGGTAGTTGTCTACTTGTTCTAGTTTGGTGTTTCCCAGAAGACACTTTATTTTCTCGTTACTTGTTAGCCTGGTACCAAATAGTACTGTTTTTGACTTGCTGTTGTTTATGGTTATCCTATTTAGTTGGCACCACTCGATTAGTTTTGTTAGTGTTATATTCAGTTTCGTTTCTATTTCTTCAGTTGTTTTGCCTGCAGCATATACCACAGTGTCATCTGCATATAGTTGGATGTTTTCAATTTCTAGCCAGTTGTTTGGGACTGGGGTGAAGGCAGTGGGCTTCCCTCCAGTCAACCATGTCAGTTCAGTCTGGCATTCAATTGTCCCGTTGGAGATTTTGGCTGCCGCAGCATAGCTCTTGGTGGTTGGCGAGGGAGTATTTGCCTCAGCCAGCCTTCGAGCTTCTGGGTAGCTTAGCCGCTTCTCAGTCTTGATCTGCTGAATAAGCTTTTCTTTTTTCCAGACAGGACAGTCTTTAGATATGGCCATATGGTCACCCAGGCAATTGGAACATTTTGCCTGGTTTTGACAACTGGTGCTGTCGTGACCTTTCTGACCGCACTTAAAACAGATGGTTTCATTTTTGCATCTATCCTTGCCATGACCAAGCTTCTGGCATTGGAAGCACCAAAGTGGGTTTGGGATGAAGACATCCACATTCACACTAAGGTGCCCAATTTTCAAATTCTTGGGCGGAAAAGGCTTGCCAAACGTGAGGATATATGTCCCTGTTTTTATGGACTTGTTATCCCTCTTTATAACTATTCTTCGTACGTTTAACACTCCTTGAGACTTGAGCTCATGTGCTATCTCATCCTCATCAACACCATCTCTAGTCCGGATTACTCCTTTGCTAGAGTTGAGAGTTCGATGAGGAGAGGCCTTGATGCCGATGCGTGCATGCGCATAGCAGATTGTCGGCATGCGCTTTCTTAGCACACTCCACCAGAATATGTCTCAGAGCTTCTTCACGTCTTTGACTGTGCCAGGGATTCCCATCATGCTGTTGTGAATGGCAAAAGGGGAAAGTTTGGCAACTGATGCCTCATCATTCAATGATTCAATCATGGCCATGGCCAATCATCAGCGTTCGGACTCACCGGACGTGAGTCCGAATCCGAGTCCGATTTCTTTTCTGTATCTAGTAATCTTTTCTTATTATTTGGGGGGTTTTGAGTATCCATATTGAATTGTATTTTTGGTTTGTCATCCTGTGTTTAGCGCTGTGGTAGCCGACAGATATACATCAGGGATACGAGGATAATATGCTCTAGCATGGAGGGAAAAAAAGCATAACCAGTACTAGATTGACCCTAGCCACCGCCTTCTAGGAAGTGAAGAATGACTTGGTAATTGTGTAAGCATAAATATGAATACAGTTGTTGTATGACATATATATATCCATTCTCCATTAATCTACCTAGAGCTTGGCATGACCAGCTGATTGATTGGAACGGGCCATTCCAACCTCTCGCCTAGATCAAGTCGAGGCCAAAGTGAAGTGTTGGTGCACAAGGAGCCTTGGCCCCTTGCAGTCCTCATGCACCAGGATCCCTTCCTCCACCGACATGAGTCACGGCAAACAAGCCGCCCCATTTGTCGCCTTTTACAATCTGCAAGGGAACTATTCTACCCTGGTTCCCCATGGGGTTGTATTTTTAGGTGTACGCAACACTTTTCGTGTTTTCCACTAATTTCATCAACCCCCAACTGGCATCCCTGATTATATAATAACAGAGTATCACCAACATGGCCATGCTAGAGGTGAGTACTGCCTTAATTTGTTAGCATAGCCAACACATGAAAGCCACAGCTCTTGCAAATTTCTTCCTGAAGAGTTTAGATTGCACTGCTGGGCTGACATTTCAGTGTGCAAAAGATGTAGCCTTACAGTCGTTGCCAAACAGGTTGGTGTTCCATGTTTACACAAATAACTGACACTGATCCACTTTTTTTCTCTGCAAAAGCAGGCCTAAGTTTTAAAAAACCAACCTTTTTATGCATTGTTTCATAATTAAATTTTTTAAACGATCCTGACAAATCCATACTTGAGTTTAATGTAACATTATGAAAATAAAATATTTAAGCTTTATCAGAGGGAAAACACAGTGTAGTCTAGTACATAAATATTGAGATGTAATTTACAGTATTGAGGGTAGTGTTGATATGGTCGTGGGGGGGGGGGGTGATGAAAATGGGAAATATTGCCTCTAGAGCAGGACTCGAAACCATATCTCTTTGCACTCCGGGCCAGTGTGCTAACCATTACACCACCTAGGCTCCCTGATATCACCATTCTACCCACGCCTACCTGGTATGTGGCTCCTTGCCTGAGAGGTCAGTTCACACCACTACACTCGTCCCCCTGGAATTGAAAGTCTTTTAATGCTTACAATTACATACATACAGGCCATGCACTTATACATACACAGGGCAGGTTCAACTCCTATACAGCGCATAGCTTGTACAGGATCATGGTCACGGCAACCAGTGTCGTAGGGGGGGTGATGAAAATGGGAAATATTGCACCTAGAGCGGGACTCGAACCCGCATCTCTTTGCACTCCGGGCCAGTGTGCTAACCATTACACCTCTTAGGCTCCTTGATATGTGGCTCCTTTCCTGAGAGGTCAGTGCAGACCACTACAATATGCTTTTAACTTATATTTTTCTATTTATTATTTCTATGGGATAAGCAATGTATCTGTTATTTTTAAATGGGGAAAGCACCTCATAAGTATTGTATTTCTGCTCTTTCCTTTTTCATGTGAAAAAATTACTGTTATAAATATCAACTTGTGTACATCGATCATGTGGAAATAAATATTTTATTATTGTTATTAATACAGTGTCAAATTTCCCAGTAATTCACCATATTTCCCGGGAATTACCGGTGTTTCCCGCCATCCTGGGAAATGCTCTTATTTCCCGGTTAATTGACAACCCTGCTTAAGATAGTTGTTTAAATTACCAATATAGTTCCCATGATCAAGAAATAGAATTGTTGTTGCATTTAGTATCTTTCAGGAGCCAATCAGGGTATTTCTATAGACCTATTTCATATGACATCAGCATGGGTATTTAGGTAAGTGCGCGTGCTGCTTGGCTGCAGGACGGACACACGGTCACACTCCCAACTCAATGGCCGTGAGCAATCTTCATACAGAAAAAGTGAAATATCTCTAAAAACTACACCACCTAGAGAGAGTCCGCTTGGAACACATACAGAAAACATGTTTAACAAACAGATTATATTAAATGTATACGGTTAGGGTTCTCCATTTCTATTAATTTGGAATAAAATAGACGTTTTGCACAGTGCCTATCGGGAACTCAATGCATTGTCGATGGCCATGAGCAATCTTCATACAGAAAAAGTTAAATATCTCTAAAACTACACCACCTAGAAGCAAACCGCTTGGAACACATACAGAAAACATGTTTAACAAACATTATATTAAATTTATAAGGTTAGGGCTCTGTAATTCTATTAATTTGGAATAAAACTATGTTTTGCACTGTGCATACCGGCAAACTCAATGGCAGTGTGCACTCGTGCTGCAGCCAAGCTGCGTGTGCATGCACAATGTTTATAAACTTTGAAAGGGGTCTCGAGTGCAGAGTTGACATTGCGATAAACAAATGAAACATAACGCACATCAGGAAGGAAGTCTGATGGGACGCATAACTATCAGTTTACATTGTTGTTAAAATGACATGAATTTGTGTAATCATTATTATGGGGAAAACCATGAAATTTAATGTCAAAAGATGCAGGAACCTTGTTAGTTATTCTTTTTCGGGGTGCGGGTGGGGGGTGGAGGGAGCACATTGTTTATACATCATTTGCCAGCACCAAAGCACAGATCTTCCAGCCAACTGTGCTTAGTTATTTACACAAGTCTTTGCTGATTATGACGATTAGAAATGTTAAGGTTTGCTCCCCTAGCCTTTGATTCTATCAAGAACCAGAACTTGTACCACAAGGCAGTGGTTTACAACTTTGCAAGGCAGGGGCGTCAAACTCCCTGAGGTATTTTAGCACCTACGGTAAAATAGGATAGTTGTGGGTCAGGGCCCGCCCACCCTACCCTACCACGACTATCAGTTTCGCTGGCGCCAAAATGAAAACACTAAAGTATCCAGATAATACTAAGATAATTTTGTTATCCTATAGAGTATGTAAAAGATTGCTAGACCCAGATGTGCGTGGTTCTCCCCGACCCACGACGTACCGAGGCTAGTACCTCAGGAAAACACGAGTTATCCATCATCTGTGTCGACAAATTGAACTACACATTTGGAACTTTAATACACATGACTACATGCTTAATGGCTCGATGAACATAGGAACAGGCATTCTGTATTAGAATACACATATCTCTACATGAGGTATCAAAATAGGCAAAGACAATTACCATACGTACACACGGTTCTAGTAATACACCTAGTTGCAGTATCTGTTGAGGTGATACACTACAGATACCACTGGCCAATGCGCACAAAATACAAACATGCTTTATCTACATTTTAGCACAAACATGATGATTTGGTGCAGAGGTGTAGACATCATATGTGGACATAAGAACATAGGTCCTGTAAAGAAAAAGTGACACAGACATGGTAGTAAAACACAGCCCAGAACAGATTGAGGTATCAGAAAGAGGCATGGTGAGAAAGATAGTGTCAACATTCACATATGCTACACATTTTGTGCCTACACACACAGAATCAGGTTATGAAACTGACCTGGATGGCAGAAGGTTCGGGATGAAATCAGGAGTCGGGTTCAGCCCTCTGTGCCTTATGCTTATTATTTTTTTGGAGGATTTATACTGCCTATCATGGATAAGTCTCAATAGGCTTGTTTTCACCATTAGACAGTTTGTCGATAGAAAGCCTGGGCCTACACTTTTACCAACGCATGGGATTTTTTACCTCCCACACCACATAGACAAGGTATGAGAGCAACTGGCCTTTGATGACCCTGTAAGTTATACTTTGATGACACTGTAAGTTATAGACCTCTTTCAATGTTTGTAAACATCGGGTATGCACGCGCAGCTCGGCTGCAGAACGAAGGCACACTGCCACTGAGTTTGCCCGTACGTGCAGTGTAAAACGTTTATTTTATTCAAAATTAATAGAAATACAGAAGCCTAACCATATAAATCTAATATAATCTATTCGTTAAATATGTTTTCTATATGTGTACCAAGCGGTTTGTCTCTAGGTGGTGTCTTTTTAGAGATATTTAACTTTTTCTGTATGAAGATTGCTCACGGCCATTGACAATGCACTGGCACTGACACTCAGAATATCCCAACTTTCACTATTATCTCTTGTTTTTAATACTTTCAGCGTAAATTGCTCTTAGGGTACATTAAATACTTCAGATCTTCCTCTTCAATCGCGCATTAAGATATTTTTAATCGATCCAATGAAAGCTTTTAAATTTATTTTACAAAAATAAAAGCTCCACATAGACATAGCATTGCCGTATTTTACCCTTCGCGGGCAGTTTGCCGGTACGCGTAGTGCAAAACGTCGATTTTATTCAAAATTTATAGAAATCCAGAACCCTAACCATATCAATTGAATATAATCTTATTGGTAAACATGTTTTCTATCTGTATTCCACTCAGTTTGTGGTTTTAGAGATATTTAACTTTTTCTGTATGAAGATTTCCCATAGCCATTGAGTTTGCAGTGTGACCGGATGTTGTCCTGCAGCCAAGCAGCGCGCGCACTGACATAAATAGCCATGCTGACGTCATCTGAAATTGGTCAATACACAGCAGTGGAAATCCAAATTGGCAGAGGCTGGGGGGCACGGGGAATCAAGCCACTGACCTTCACATTACGAGTCCGACCTAGAAAAAGGTCACACTCTAATCACTCCACCACAGAGAACACCACCTAGTAATATGATATGGGTTGGTTTTGTCTGACCCTAGGTTTACATAATGAAACCATTACTCTGCATGGCTACTTTGAGCAACTTGAAGAGCAGTGGAAGGCATAGAAAGCCATCTATGATGGTACCAGATTTGCAATTTGTACATCAGGATCCTGTTAATGCTAATCCATCCTAATACCCTAGTGTTCCTGTGATGAATGTTGCCAGGATAAACAAAGAGTGTGATGACAGATAAAATAGGACATCACAGTAGAGCCTGTGGAGAAGTCGTCAAATCTACTCCCATCTCAGCTTATCCTAAAAGTGTTGACAACTTGGTAGTTACTAACCCCACTCGTTGCACAGTCAGATGACATCAAATACAACCTCCTTGTGGGGTGATTCAGCATGGCAAAGCCTCGTGGGTTCTAGGAAAATAGCGTTTTCGTGATAGGGTGTCATAGAATCACTACTATGATAAAAAAAAAATACATTCACATGAAATATGAAAACAGCCTTATACCAGGGGATTGGGGTTTAGATCATATGGGCTCATGTGTACAATTTGGGGCAAATGTCCTAACATTTACAAAGACATCACACCATAGGGTGGAGGTAAGATAACTTGGCTGTGAGCCCTTTAGAGAACAAGTATGTTCAAAAGAAGTAATTGAACTCAGAATTCAATGACATTAAGAAATATGGGATGTATAATTAATTATGCAGATATAAATAGGCAAAGTATCATTATTATTTATTATTTCGTATGCTTTCTTTACACATATTATTGTCTAATCGTTGACCTGCCCAGTCTTTGCCCCGGTTTGCCGGCTGCGAGCGCCACCGCCGGGAGTTTGGCGCACCTGATTTCAAACTGCGGAAATATGGGCAGGGGAAGGACGTGCGGAAGATGAACGCCCACAGACTTGTAAACGCCTCTTGTCAATGGTGCCTTGACATTCCCTGCTTGACGATAGCGGACTATAGGGCTTTCCCGTGAATATGGCCTATGCTGCCGACACGGCGTAAAGAAACCACCAATCAATCATAGGGCTTTCATCGAGCACGTCAGTTTTATTTCTGCCAGAGCGAGAGAGAACCACTACAAGGACATCGCCCACGTGGATCACATACTTGCAATCCGCAAGCTGGGTGAGAGCATCGGGTTTGCGGCCTTCTCGAAGATGCACCAGGATGAGAGTATTGAACATTATGGGCCTCACAACATGAAGCCTAAGAAAGCTGGAACCGCAGTGCGGGGAAGCAGTCGCCTGGCAGGGCGTAAGGCATGCTACGCGTGGAACAGTGACACTGGATGTGGGCGGTCAGAGTGTCGATTTTCTCACACCTGCTCGTTTTGTGGATCTAGAGCACACACCCGCCAGAAGTGCAAGGATTGACTCGGGAACTTTGAGGTTTCGAAAACCGTCCGTTGCCAGTCATCGGAGCTTGGCACTGCGGCTGCTGATGCGGGTCATAATTTGCCCGTCTTCAATGATAACGGCCTGGGGGGCACCATGCCTGGCATAGATTCTGTTTTCACTGATCTTCCCATTGACTATCCTGACTGTTCTGTTGATACGTCTAACCTAACCGATACTGACGTGCTTGATTCGTTCCCCATTGATAATGATCACCATATTGCTGTTGAATCTGATGTTTCAGCTGGGGTTGAGGCAGTTGGTCTGGGAGAGGTTAGGGAAAGCCAGATGCAGGGGGGGGGAGCATTGGGTGCTGGATTGCGCTGGTTGCAGCCAGCGGGTTCCAGTCGGGACGATCGCTTGTTTGTAGAGCAAGGCGATCTTGGTAGCCTACTAGTTTGCGTTAGGGAACGGGAGGGGGGGCCTCCCGTGACGATTAAGGTCACCAACAAGTGTGTCGGTGGTTCCTGCGAATGCGTCTATCCGATTGCCGGTGTCGCTACTCAGGTTAGACCTTGTAGAATCTTTGCTGAGCTCTTTTTGCGGGTCGACACTGACCCCGATTGGTTGTACATCATGATCGGAGTTACGTTCGGTTTCCGGGTAGTTAATCCCGCATGTGCTGCTAGCTATGTTCCAACTAAGACTCGCAGGAAGTCACCCTGGGAGAGTGGCATCATTGTCAGGAAGTTTCGGGAGGAGGAGGAAAGAGATGGTTTCATCTCCGTCATAAGTGTTCCCGCCTCATGTACTCATGATGCATTTGTCGTCCCCAAGGACGACGGTGGCGGACGTGGGTCATCGATTGTAGTATTCCTCCCGATGTTTCTGTCAATAATTTCACTTATCAAGTCTGCCAACAATTTTCATACAAAAGTCTGGATGACGTTACAGACATGTTGGAACGGGGTGACGCTCTTGGAACCGTCGATATTAAGGACGCATATAGGGCTGTCTCGATCCACCCCGAGGACCGGCAACGCCAGGGTCTCCGATACAAAAGACCTGGTGATCGTGACTTTACTTACTTTCTTGATAACCGACTCAGCAGAGGCCTTTCATCTAGCCCGTACATTTTCTCCAAAATTTCTGATTTTGTCATTAGATGCTGTGTACGGGAGGGACTCGATCGAGTAGTTAACTACTTAGACAACTTTTGTGTCGTGGGGGGCACTAGGGTCGAGGTTGAGGGGGCCCAGATGAAACTAATAGCGATCCTTAGAAGGATTGGGTTTTTTGTGAGTTTCAAGAAGGTAAGCAAAGCCGACACCAGGGTCTGGTTCCTCGGGATTGATGTAGATTCCTTGAGTCTAGAGCTCAGTCTACCCGAGGACAAGCTAGCAAAGACAATAGAAGTCCTGCATAGGCTCCGTGGACATAGGAAAGCTTCCAAAAAAGAACTGGAACGGGTTGGTTAAACTTTGCTAGTCTATTTAATGGCAAGGCCAGGATCTTGGGGAAGTTTGCTCCAGTGATATCAACTTATAGCGATGCCTCTAACTGGGGGTTCGGGGCCCTCCATGGCCACGACTGGTTAGTTGGCTCCTTCGTCGACGGAGCCAGCAGACTTCTCGAGACCTACGGCGGCCACCACCACCTCATCCCCCCTTCGGACGTTGGTTCGTCACACATCAACGTTCTGGAAATGTGGGCGGTCTATGCGGTCTGCCTTCGTTGGGGTGCTGGCTGGGCCAACAGCACCGTTATGATCGTGACCGATAGTGCTGTGGTTCAGGCAGCGCTGAACACGGGCAGGTCCAGATGCAAGGGGATCATGTTTTTCCCCCGCAGATTATTCTGGCTGGCAGTTGAAAATAATTTTGTGTTTAGCTCTGTTTATATACGTAGTAGCTTAAGCGTGATTTGTGACTAGGTTAGATGAGGATGATAGCGCTGAGAGGATTAGGGCTGTGGACGTCACTGGTTCGCTCTGCTGTAGCCAGGTATTTGATGATTCGTTTGTCTCTTTCAGGGATAGCGGTGCTAAAGAGCGAGCAGCAGGAATACCAGCGCCAGTTCTACGCCAAGAACTCGGCCATCGCAAGGGGGGTGCAAATTCGAAAATATTTAGAATAGGCTGACTTGTTCAATTCCTCGAGGGCGCCTATCCCTTGCTCCGGTGAGCAGGTTGCCCTCTATGCTTCGTGGCTGGCCCGTTCAATGAAATATAGATCTATCCTCAACTACTTGAGCGGCCTAAACTATTTTTTAAGGCTGAACGACGAGCCCCCTATCGACTACAAGGGTTTTGTTCTGTTGTCTACTTTGAAGGGGATCCGTAGGGTCAAGGGCGATGCACCTCGCCGGGCGATGCCGCTGCTTCCGCACATGTTGTGGAAGATTTTTTCTCTCCTCACAAACAACCCTGGCCACGTAGCATGGAGGGCGGCGGTTCTCTGTTCCTTCAGAGGCCTCCGGCGCAAATCGCAGGTGACTTTGTCAGATTCCACTCTCCTCAGATCTGACTTCATATTCCATGACTGGGGGATGCTCCTGACGGTTCGCCGTTCTAAGACAATACAATTCAGTGAACGGGTGCTGGAGATCCCGATCGCTTGGTGCTGCGACACCAGTGTCTGTGCGGTCCACTGGACTGAGATGCATTTCAATCAGATCAGGGCGGACCCAGCTGATCCTGCTTTCCGTATCCCATGTTTGGGTGGGCTCTCCTGTCCTCTTCCTTATCACGTGTACCAGGAGACCCTTAAAAATGTTGCCGCCAGGGCATGGTTTGACACTTCCACCCTCTCGTCCCACTCCCTTAGGAGGGGAGGCTGCACCTTCCTGTCTATGTGCGGGGCCAGAATTGAAGAGCTAAAAGTTAGGGGGGATTGGGCCTCGGAGACAGTTTACAGCTACTTAAAGACCCCCCTTGGGACTCGGATAATTAATGACTTGAGGGTGGTCGCGGCACTCTGCTCGGATGAGTCGCGCGTTGGGTTGGGGGGAGACGCTTGGGCGTTCTCCTTTGGCCTGTTTATTGTGCTATGCCCTAGATGCTCAATAAATGTGTCCGACCCAACCTCGTCTCTATCCTTCCCTTCTTACATAGCCCTACTTTATGGGATGTATAATTAATCATGCAGATATAAATAGGCAGAGTATCATTATCATTTATTATTTCGTATATTTTCATTACACATATTATTGTCCAATCGTTGACCTGCCCGGTCTTTGCCCCGGTTTGCCAGCTGCGAGCGCCACCGCCGGGTGTTTGCCGCACCGGGCAGTCAGTCTCCTGCCTGATTTCAAACTTTTACAGGTATGCTTGTTTATGGTGCTATGCCCTAGATGCTCAATAAAAGTGTCCGACCCAACACTCGTCTCTATCCTTCCCTTCTTACATAGCCCTACTTTATAGTAATGGGTTGTTCTCAGAAACTGTGTACCAAAACTGCGACATCAGTACCAAAAACTCAAAATGCTTAAAATATTAAGAAATTCATTACTTATGGACTAAAATCCCAATTTACCTTTACTATATATATTTCTAATCAGAATGATACAATCTTTTTAACTGTACCATTTGCAAATTAACTTCATGAAAAGAAAATCAGTTTGGAGTACCTGTGAACACATGTAACACAGAAGAAACGAAATAGAAAATTACACTTTGACCAAATAACGGACTTGAATGACTGCTCACTCTTGCTCATTTGCCTTTCCCGCAGTTTGTGCATAGTGATTCACATGAAAGTAGGCCATTATTTTATTTTGAATTAATTTGATACTGTGATTTTAAATTAGCATGGCAACATTCCAAATGGGAATCAACTATTTTACAGAGACATTGAACCCAAATTTCACTGTTCAGAAGCAACTTCAGAATTTAACTCTTAATAGGTATCACAATGGATAAAAATAACAGTGATTTTTATTGCATTTTTGTTGTTGCTTTTAATAAAGGATGGCAAGAGAAGCAAATAAATACAAATTTTATTAAGATACCTTTATTAGTTCAAAAGTTATGAGACTTTATAATGTAATTAAATTGACCAAAAAAGTGTTGTTTTTCAACTTTAGCTCTGAACCAAAGTTAAGGGGTCTCTAACTTAAATATTTGAAGTCTCATATGTTTGAAATTCATGATATTCAGTACTATACACACATCAAGCCTATTTTTTTTCATACCTGTTACATAATTAATTTTTCCGATAATTATGCACCAAACTTGGCTCAGACAGCAATTTCAGAATTGTAAAAGTAACTAAAAGTTCAAAATTAGGGGAACAGAGAAGACTTTTTCAACATAACTTCCGAATTATCAAAGATAGCGGCCCAAAACTTGGCAGTATTACTACTGATACTGCCTTGTCCACAGTTAGATAGTAAAATACTACAAAAACCTTCTTTTTTTTTTTTTTCAAGTTCTATGCATTAACATCAGCTAATACTGCAATTTTGGACTCAAATACTGGCTGAATTCAGGGGTAGGGGGAAACCTTTTCCATCATAACTTCACAACTATCAAAGATACAGGCCTAAGACTTGGCAGTAATGCTACTGGTACTCCATTGTCTATGTTTAGAACATAAAATAGTAGAATAGTAGAAAAGTATATCAAGTATTGTGCATTAAAATGAGCAAAGATGGCGATCAGTTCATCATCTTTCTCAATTTAAGACATTCTAAACTTCAAATTCATCCGACACGGTGAAGTGAATATCATGGTACTGTATATACAATTCTTTGATGTAATTAAGTTCAACTACTGACCACGCCTGTCCTCTTACCTTCAGAGGATTCATCTCCACATCAGAAGCAATCACATATTTAGCATGGACGTTGTCAATGTCGTCCACCTGTGGCCAACAAAATATGTTGTTTGGACCACACTTTAAAAATTGAATAGTTGCAACAGTAGGAGAGTCTACATTGATCACCATTCCAATATACCATTCAGTTTCATAAGCTACACACACCCATATACCTTGTCGTTCAAATCTGAACACATGCTTTATTTGGGAACTTGGATCATGTAACTGAGTAGGTTCTATCTCTATACAATTTTCTTTGCTTGAGGCTCCAAGTTCTTTCTTTCTTCGCTTGGTAGTGTTAGTGTCACTGTCAGCATCACAAGATACACTTTTCCTCTTTCCATTTACCATGACTGTACTGGTAGTAGCAGTAGGCCTAGTAAAAACATTTTCAAGATTTTCTGGATGAGA
This sequence comes from Branchipolynoe longqiensis, assembly GCA_030323885.1. NCBI lineage: Eukaryota > Metazoa > Annelida > Polychaeta > Phyllodocida > Polynoidae > Branchipolynoe > Branchipolynoe longqiensis. The sequence continues at coordinate 6,294,344 of CM059195.1, read as the reverse complement.
CTCTGCAACTGCAAGCACCAATTTTAAGTCTGACAACAGATCGATTAATTTTTTTTGGCCAAACATCAACCGTTTATCCTTGACCTCCAATACTATTTTCAGATATCTCATTTCATTTTTGACCATTTCCAATCTTACTTTGTTGTTTTCTTTGTTTTGGTCACAGCTTTTCATCAAATTATCTACATCCCTTGGTGCTTTACAAGGTCCCCCATGGCTATACACACTATCAATTAGCTTCTGAGAAATTTCCCTTTGCACACTTTCTTTCTCAAGTTTTTTTCGTCGTGTTTCCTCCAACTTAGCTTTTATTTGTTTTTGTACCTCTTTTTCAACATTTTGTACCTGATTTTCCCTCAGCTTCTCACTTTTTTCTGCAGCAACTTTCATTAGGTTAGCCTGTTCCTGTGGAGATTTGGATGATAGCCAGGAAGAAATTGTTTTATTTTTCTTAACCATCTGGACACTCGAATGGAAATGGGCAGAAGCATGACGTCTTCGAAACTGGCTAAAATCCAAGTCTCCAAACTCATACTCAGAGACTAAGTTTGTCACATGACAATGTTTCATCTTTTGCCTTAACTCTGGGGACACCTCTTCACCAAATTTTCCTCCAGGCAAAAGATCACATAACTGCCTTTCAGTGACAATGACAAATTTTGCCACAATTCTCTCCAGGGCTGATTTTGTGATTTCTTTCATTGCTTCATTTTCAGCCAAACTTAAGTTTTCTTCTGTCAGAGCATCGGAAACTTTGCTCGGAGGTACAGAAAAATTTGGGAAGACACTTATGGGTTCATTTAGCAATACACGACTGTCCTCTGCCCACTCTTTCATCTGATCCAACATTGACTGGATATATTTGTATTGGTCCACATATTCTACTCCCCCTTTCAACATATTCCAGAATGGACCACTAATACAAAAGTATACGAGCCCAAGTGCCCTTACAAGTGCCCCTATCTCTATACTCTCATTGTCAAGGCGTACACTATCCAGTTTCAGGTTTAATGGTGGTGCCATATAATTAGTCAAAAAGTTTTTAATGTGATTTCTATGATAAAACAGACTACCAGCTCCTTCAAAAAAATTGTTGAACCTGTTCATCCGGAAGCTTGTTACAAATGAGGTGTCATTTATGATCTCGGAACAAAATGCATCCCAGTCACTCTTGCAGCCACTCTTTGCATCGCCACGGGGACCGAGTACATCACATGCCGTTCTGATGAATCTGCCGACTGAAGACTCCCCGGATGAATTGAACCTTGCAAATTTGGCATGTGCACCCCTCCCCAAACGAGTCCCACATTGAAATTCTATATCTTTTTCAATTTGTTTGAGTGTGGTTTCACACGCAGTTGATAAGCCGAGCAAAAAATGTGCATTACAGTTCAGGAAGTAAAAATCCAAGTTATCACTGTCAGTTTCATCCAACTGTTCTTTTCTGTACTCAGCAAGTTTATTAAAAAATGCTTTATTAACACTGGCTCTATCCGTCATGGTAGCAAACATTTTACTCAGAAAAGATTTGTACATGCCATCCTTGTTTTCCTCACTACATATTTGAGTCAGCTCTTGTAACATACATATTACATTGTCCAACAATGTACAGCTGTTCTCAACAGATACAGTATGAAACCCAGCAGAAAGTGTCTGCCCAGAATTCAGGGTCACTTGATGACACACAAATATTTTCCCATCCCTGGTGGTACCATCGACATGCAAGTCCCATCTATCTGACTTTAGCATTTCTTCTGCAAGTTGCAGCTTACTCAACACATGGGCATGATCTACAAAGTTTATAGCTGAGGTGGCTGACACAGTGTCTGACACTTTTTTGCCAAAAACCCATTTGAACACAGTGTTCACTACATCACCAGCTTTATTTGTTGGAATGTCATATTCACAACACAGTTCCATTATACACTTTTTAATCTCCTCTGTGTATGGCTTCCCTGGGGCATCTGTTTTTACAGCAATTTCTTCTGTCAAGAATAAAGAACACTCAGCCTGCAGTCCAATGTAGTCTTGTTGTGCTGCATGTGCCATATTCTTTGCTTTTGTTTTTTCGGCAGTGACAGATTTGACCTTTAGTCTCTGTTCCGTTAGTTGAGTTTGCAGGCTTCTAATTTTTTGTTTTAGACTGGAGATTTCTTCTTTCACACTTTGTTTTACCAGGGCATGTAGACAAGCCTCTTTGGACTCTAGATAGATTTTCTTTCTACGTATTGCTTGGTACTGCGCACTAGATTTTATTTTGTTCAGTTCAGAGGTCTTTTCTATCAAATTTGCATTACATGCATTCAGTTCTCTTTGTTGCCTGTCAATTGCTGTTTCACTGACATCACACTTTTTTTCTAAAGTTACAACATATTTGTCAAGTTCCTGAACTTTATCATACTGTGTTTTGCAACTTTCTTTCAATGTTGCTACTTTCAATTTCATTTGATCCAGTTCATCCTGATGGTTATTCACTTTATCATTTAATTGGTTACACTCCTTGTGTAGTTTCTCATTTTCCTTCACCGTTTGTCTAAGTGTCTGCACAAGATCCTTGTCTCGGTCACTGCCACAGTAATCATGAGGAGAGGTGCCTGTTGTGTTATCTTTTGCAGGTTGAACACACAGAACAATGGTTTGCTTTTTAAATGATACAGTTACGGGACCTTTCTTTTTTTTCCTAACAACATTGAACCTGCTCTGTATGGACTTCAGACATTTACGCAAAGATGCTGCAGTGAACTTCCCTGGCCACAAAGAATTTACAACTGGAAAAATGTTGGCTGTATACTCTTCTGCCAATTCCAACAGGCACCCATTTGTAGGTAAATTCCGAGGGAGAGTAGCATTGAGTGGATCACTGACTGTTGTCCGCAGAATCTCAAGTTCGTCACAAAAGGGCCCTGAACCAACAAAAAAAACAGGTCATTAATTATAGTAATATGTACCTTGAATTTCCTGTTATGGTATTAAACTACCCCCTACACCAGTTAATATCAACTTAGTTAATATCAGAATATGATCAATAATTAACATCAACTACAGAATTTCTATATTCAATACATACACATAAAAACAAGGATCATAAACAAAATGTTACTTTAAAAAATACAAAGAGTAGCATCCTGTTCTAACATTAACAATAGTTCAACTATCATTGTTTAAAATATCAGACAACAAACTGGACTTACCTATACTCTTCAAATTGGTGGAAATTTGTAGAAAAGTCTTCCACTCTTCCACTTTTATGGCTTTCAATGACAGCAATGTCTTTTCAATGAGGTGTCTGGTCTTTCTTTGTGGAAATATCGGGTAAATATGACTCATCCAAGTCCCAACTTTCTCCCAGGAAGCTTGTGTATGGATCTTTATGTGGTACAGCTGCAGAAGCAATGTGTTTGTGACTTCATGGCCCAACTATGGTACATTTGGACGTCTGCCTCTGCCTTGTGCACAAACGATGCTCTGTAGCAGTCTATATCGGGCATCATCTGCACAGAATAAAGAATAATTATGATGATTACCACCAAAGGAAAATGATAAAAGTCATTAGAAATAAACTTTCCGGTGCCAGTTACCGTTTTCAAGTGATAAAAAAGAAATGCTATACTTGAAACTACGATCGTGGTGGGCGATGATACATCGATTTGACAGGGGCCACTATCTTTCATTTTGATGCGATCGTACGCAGCGATTTTTCCCGCTGAAGCATATAATGTCCAAAATTCACTTAATACCTCAATAAAACATAGATAGTAACTTTTACAACACATTACACTATCATCTGAATTTATTTGGCTTATTTTGGGGCGCAGATATTCATCCATCCGATCCTAAAATTTGCCAAGTTACTGACTTGGAAATCCAAATACGGCCATTGCCCATTCCGCAGCGCGTAGCACAAATAACATGGGCATCTTTTAACTTGGTTTCTGAATATATTATACAAGGTTCAAGCTTGTTAAGACATAGTTTGATACAATATATACTAATAAAACGTTTACATACCTATTTCTTTGAATACATCATCCATAAGTGTGTCAATTTCATCCATATTCACCAGTTTTCTGATCGCTCGAATTGACAAAATGGCGTCGGTGTCCCGGTTCTCTCCTTTCCAAATCATGCAGAGCTAGCCACCTTTCAATTTGAATTGCGCACTGCACCATACATATACTTATTAAACCAATATTCCGATGTAAAAATACATAAATTGAGGTTTATTGGCATATAATCCTTTTCTTAAAATTCATATTAGAATATTATTTTGCGAAATGCTTGAATTTTGGATTGATATGATCATATATTATTTTTCAAAGAACTATGTTGTATTTTATACTAAGCTAAAGCTAAGAATATGTTCTATCAAATGAACAATGTTTACAGTGCTTTGGAATTATGGCGGAGTGCGCAGGAGAAATTGAGGCACCCGATGTCAATTTCAATGCCGCACTGGTGTGATACAAATGTGTCAAAATCACAAAAACATTGTCTTTTCAATCTTGCAATGCATTATAATATTTTTGGGCCAAATAAAAAACAACACGACCATTGAACAGATCTTTTCACAAGCTTTCATTCAGTACTTTTATTGTGTTTGTGAACGCACTATTTGTGGTGCTACGGCTTTTTAAAAAGAACATTTTTATAGCATTCAGCCATGCACTCAAGTGTGATTGGAGCACCTATTGTGATACCTACTCTTAACTATGTCTATGTCTATTGACACCTAACTGATTGTATGCTTTTACATTGTATGTAAAGGCGATGGTTGAATAAAAAACAAACAATTCTCGCCGTGAATATGGCCTATGCTGCCGACATGGCGTAAAGAAACCACCAATCAATCAATCAATCTTAACTATGCCATAATCAGTTCAATGTGGCATGGGTTCCATAGTGAAAGTAATTCTTGTGTTGTGTTTATACTCAGTGCTTGATGGGTAATTTCACATTGTGGGCAAGTGGAATCGAAATGTTACTCTGCTAATGACTCCAGAAATGGAAATTCTCCAACTAAGGAGGATGTTGAATATGTTATATGACCATTTGAAATGAAATGTCTTGTTGTTCATGGGTTTTCATTAAGTTTGTGACAATATATTTTCAATCGTGTTGACAATGTCACAAATTGGTGGCATAATTCTCTACTGATTCAGTCACATCCATCCCAATAACGCTACATAATACAATTTATCTTTATTATCTCTCACATCAATTGGCTACAACATGAAATCAAAATATTGATATTGCAATGAACGGTTGCTTTGAAATACAGATTTCAAATAGACTACCCTAAGTGGTACACAGTTTCTGAGAACGGCCCATGCACTGAATCAATGATCAATGCACTGAAAGCTGTTCTAATATAACATGAAATGTAGGTGTCTGCAATCTCTACAGTATCGTGTTTAGGGATAGAAATAAATAAACAAAAATTCACTTGTCCACCGGACAAGTGTGGTGTGGTTTTCACTTGTCCGTCCGTCTGAATTTTCACTTGTTCTGGACAAGCTCTTACTTTGAACGCTGTGTTGTAAACAGTACTAATGGTATGCACCACTGCTCTTGGAAACCATGCTTTTGTTCTCGGTTGCACATAGTGGTTAACATATGGAGTATTCTTCTGCAACAGCCAAGCGACATCAACTAGCATCGCTGGTGTAATTGGTTTATCATCTGTTAGAGTCATTCTAAGATAATTTGACACTTTCTTTCCCTTTATGTTTGACAGAGTTCAGGCGGCTTCCAAGATCTTTTATCCGCGGCCTTGTGTGAGTCTGGGCTTACAGACGATTTAGACTTCAGTGACCTAAATGGACCAGTCGGTAGCCAGCCGATTCCGGCTGTGACAACCAGCACTAACTCTCAGTCTGCTATGGTAACAAATGCCACTTCTAATTGGGTGGCAAAGGTAAGTCAACTGTCTTTCAAGGTAGCCTCATTCACTGCAGAATATAGAATTGTTTAAAAAAAATAAAAACATTTTTTTTAAATTATTTTTTTTACTTGACATTGTATTGACATTGTGCACGAGACATAATTGTTAATTGGATGGATGAGTCCAATGGTCTTTGGCTGGGATATGTGCATGGGTGAAAGATAGACTTCCATGTCAAAGAGGACATCCCCTGCTAGTCATAGGGTTAGCGTGGACAATCAAGGAGCTTGTGGAACTACCTAGGCAGCCTCCGTTGTATTGGTAATGAATAAAAATATACATCACTATATCTAGGTACGTGCACGTCCGCGCTATGCGACGGCCGTTTTCTGCCAAATATCTGTTCCCGGAAAAATCGTTCTGATAACAGAGGGGTCCCCCAAAATGCTTGCTTTTCAGTGCCTCTTAGGGGGTATCAGCCTATGATGTAGATAAAATGTCCATCTACAACCGCATGTTTACAATTTGCAAATCGGTTCACATTTTCTGTGTCTGCGCACATTCAGAAGATTTGACTTGATTTCAACACTCAAACTCCACCTTCTATATATCTTGGGTAGCTTTAAAAGGTATATGGACATTTAAATGTGTTATTAATTGACCATTGTGTGAAGTTTTATTATGCTGTAACGTCGAAAAGGTACTTTGCTAGGTCCCCAAAGTTTCAGTGTTATAAGATCAATCATATCAATGATAACCAAAAATCCACAAATAGCATGCATGACCTTTTTACCAAAGTTAAACAAGAAGACATTTTAGCTTTTTTGAGGGCAGCTGGTCTGTACCACCTCATATAGTTCATTTAAACATTTCTTATTAATTAATTCTTTCATCTATTTTATTTAATTATATGATTTTGGCCTTTAAAAAATTAATAAGTGTCTATTGACACCTAACTGATTGTATGCTTTTACATTATATGTAATGGATTCAGATTTTCCAAGGCTAAGACAGTCTGCATGCACTTCTGCCAGTCGCGCAGAGTGCATGCAGAGCCAGAGCTGACCCTCGATGGGGATCCCATAAAAGTTGTCAAAGAAACCAAATTTTTGGGTCTCACCTTTGACACGATGCTGTCTTTCGTGCCTCATATCAAGTACCTCAAAACACGATGCCTGAAAGCGCTAGACGTTCTGAGGGTGTTGTCCAGTTCAGAATGGGGAGCGGACAGAGATGTTCTGCTCGCCGTGTACCGAACCCTAGTTCGGTCACGGCTAGATTACGGCATCATAGTATACGGCTCCGCAAGGAAGTCGTATATTGGGCTGCTGGACATGGTGCATCACCAGGGGCTGCGTCTGGCCATTGGCCCCTTTCGCACCTCTCCAGTTCAGAGCCTATGTGTCGAAGCCAACGCCGTCCTGATATGACCTTAGATGTTGCTAGGACGTAAAACAACAACAAACAAACATCGAAGCCAACGAACCATCACTTGACACTAGGAGAACCAAACTGGCCATGCAATATGTTGTCAAATTAAAAACAAATGCATTAAATCCTGCGTAGAGCTGTGTTTTTGAGACACACAATGACTCCAAGTATGAAGCCAAGCCAAATTTCATTCGGCCCCTGGGGCTCCGGATGAAACCTCATTTGGAGGCTTTGTACTTGGATCTGGATGTATTACAGGATACCCAGGTCCCAGAACATCCCCCGTGGTCGTTGAGGAACCCATCGGTCATCCGCCGACTCTGAGGAAGTCTGGGACACATCCACTTGAGTATCAACGACTGTACGCAGAGATTCAAGGCCAGTTTGAAGACCACTTCTCCATGTATACCGATGGTTCCAAAGACCTAAGCCGGGCAGCTGCTGCTGGAGTTTGCCAGGGCAAGAAATTTGGCGTTCGCATGCCCGATCAGAGCTCAATTTTTACGGCGGAAGCCCGAGCACTCCTTCTCGCTTTGGAAGTCATTGAACTATCCAACTACACTAAATATGTAATATACAGCGATTCGTTTTCCTGCCTGCAAGCTGTTGCTGGGCTAAAAACGGACCACCCTTTCGTGGCAAAGATCATTTACAAAATGAACCAGCTAGCAACAGATGGATATGACATCCACTTGTGTTGGGTGCCCGGCCATGCCGGCATCCAGGGAAACGAACGAACTGATCGGGCTGTGAAGGAGGCTCTGAACTATGATGTTGAGCCGTGTCTGATACCCCACTCTGATCTGAAACCACTAATAGCCACCCACATCAAATCCAAATGGCAACATGAGTGGGATGAAAACATTAATAAACTTAAAGAAATTGAACCATCTGTGGGAAAACCACCACATTCTCATGTGGGGGGTCGGCGGGACCAAGTGGTCCTTAGCCGCTGCCGTATTGGCCACTCGTGGCTAACACATGTTTTCCTGCTCAAGGGGGACCCTCCCCCTGAATGTATTGGATGTCAGTCCCCACTGACAGTCAAGCACATTTGACTAAACTGCGTTGATTTTATGGCACTGCGCCAACAATTTTACACTGCAAACAGCATGCATGACCTTTTTACCAAAGTTAAACAAGAAGACATTTTAGCTTTTTTGAGGGCAGCTGGTCTGTACCACCTCATATAGTTCATTAAAACAATTTTTATTAATTAATTCTTTCATCTATTTTTTTTAATTATATGATTTTGGTCTTTTAAAAATTAATAAGTGTCTATTGACACCTAACTGATTGTATGCTTTTACATTATATGTAACGGCGATGGTTGAATAAAAAACAAACAATTCTCGCCGTGAATATGGCCTATGCTGCCGACACGGCGTAAAGAAACCACCAATCAATCAATCAATCATATCAATGATAACCAAAAATCCACAAATATGTCACTAATGTGTGCATTTACTTTTATTCTAATGGGTGTAATCGACAGAGGAGATAGGCACCTACTTACACTGAAAATTTCATTTAGATATCTCGATTATTTAAGAAGTTAGAACAAAAAATGACTAAATTATTAAATATATAGGTTTTGGGTCACACACTTGCAATGCTAAAACATTAAAACAAAGGAAGAAAACTTAGCGTTTCATGGATATGTGATAGTTATACTAGACTTACTTGTAAGTTGACATATTAATGAGATTCTTATGAATCTACCAATACAAAGGCAAGGATGAAAGTAGTTACAATGGACCCATGGATATACTCATTAAACAATGAGAAATTGCTATAACCTCCTTCTAAATCACTAATGTATTCATTTAGTTTCATTTTAATGGTGTATATCCTCCAAGTTACTTTTATTTTAATGGGTGAAATCAACAGAGCAGCTAGGGATCTACTTATACCGAAAATTTCAGTGCGATATATAGATTATTAAGCAATTGACTAAATATCTAGATTTTGGGTCACACACTTGTAATGCTAAAGCATTAAAATAATGGCAGGAAATTACCCCTCATTACCCAAATTGAAATAGCTCTAGCACGCTTAATAATCAACCGATTGACACGATTGTTGGATTTTCAGATAGGTTTGGTTTGAAAATTTTGTCCACATTGCTACTATATCTATGTTGATGCTTCTGCCATGCAAGTAAGATTTCCACCAGCTACGCATCCTAGAATTCACACACTCTGTGTTATCCTACCCGTGGTTGGCAGTGTCTATTTCGTATAAGGACAACTGCTTTAAAACGTCATTGTCTCAATGCAATACTTTTATTGCGGGCCCAATGTCTAATTCAGAATGCAATTTACAAGACTTTTGATGAGACAATGTTAGTTTTATTTTATTATATATAGACCCCTTTGCTACAAGCTGACCCCAGCTGCTATAAGACAGCAAGTGTAAGGTGTTCATATAAGCTGCATCTAAGCACATTTTCCTCTGCTATAAGACACTCAAACACATTTTTGTTGAGTTGTGTCGATTTCTTGGCCCTGCGCCAACAGTTTGACACTGCAAGCAGCATGCACAACCTTTTCACAGAAGTAAAACAAGAAAACATTTTAGCCTTTTTAAGGGCAGCTGGTCTATATCATCACATATAGGCCCTAAAACAAATTAGATCAATTAACAACCTTTACCTTTTATATTAATTCTCTTTCCTTTAGCCACAAATTATGCAACTGTGATCTTTTTTAAATCCACAGTGTACTGACACAACATTGATTCTGTGCTTTTGCATTCTGTAAAAGCGATGGTTGAATAAAAAAAGCAAACAATTCTCGCCGTGAATATGGCCTACGCTGCCGACACGTTGTAAAGAAACCATCAATCAATCACCTGAAATTTCGCTTTCTAAAAGGTCTAGTAGAAAATCGCATAATATATATGCTTTTATCATGTTATTTTATCATATGGGCTCATGTTAACTTAGCATGTGACCATGTGCTAACATATGCCTCGGTCACAAATGCGTTACGACATCCTTGCAGCGACCATAACTCGCCGCATCGGCCAGACCGTATGGTGGGTTGCAGTGACCGTACGATTATTTGCTTGCCACAAGCAGTTACGGTTCTTTAAAGTCGAAGTTATCTTAACTTTGGAAAATTGCATGACCGGAATCTCCCAATTTCTTAATGTTAACAGAATAATATGTTTGTATAGAAATTGTGAATACAAAAATGTCTTATCTGCGTTTGGGTGGTGACAAAACAAACAAAAAATAGGCGCCATCAGTGACCTATGCCTTGCACTGACCGTACGATTTGTGAATGGATAAACCGCAGACCCTAATGCCGTAACATTTGCATAACCTGCAAGCCACACCGCAGACCGTAACACCGTATGGCGACCGCATCATTTGTGACCTAGGCATTAACAGGCTGTATCGTACTATATTGGTCTACCTCGTGATATAGTCTGTATAGACAACAAGCATGCATGTCTAAATTGTTATATCTTTATTTCAAGACGCCAGTCACAACCAAATCGAGTGAATCCTCAACTGAGGTTGACTTGTTTTCACAAGCTTTGCAACAGCTCACGGCAATTAATCAACAGGTATGATGTCTAATTTAAGATTATTACCCACAAATACACCTATATTCTCTCACCTTGGCTATAATTTTAAAGTATATTACAAAAATATACAATCATGACGTAATATAATTGACTATTGACTGCTTAACTTGGATATCACTGGGAAAATCTCTCCTGGTGCAAACCAAAATTGTACCATTTAATTATGATTATAGCTGTCAGGAAATACATTTGGTTATTTTTAGGATTAGATTTAGAGCGAACTAATTAAATTAGCATTGGTTTGATAAGTGTAATAACTCATCCTGATAGCAATAGCGAACTCATTTGAAGTCAATTTCATACCCTTATTTATTAGCAATCTCACTGGAGTCAGTTATAAGCCTGTGTTTGTAAGCAATCTCACTTTAGGTGAAGGTCACCTCTTATTTACCCCTATGCAGGCGGGTGCGTTCCAAGTTGCAAAGAATGCGTCTGTTTCCGTTCCACAAGCCACTGTGGCATCGGAGGCGCCAGCGTCGGCGCCCCCCCATGCGCCGCACCGGCCCAGGATGGCGCAATTGATCGACACACTGCCCTCAGCGCCACGGGATGAGCATCCGGTGCCCCCAAACAGCTCTCCAACCGCAGCCTCCCCAACGAGGGCCGCAGTGGTCGCCCCAATCCAGCAAGTGGCGCTACCGACACAACCGCCGATTCTGACCCAGCTGCCTGTGGGGAGGGCATTGCGCCCGGGCCTTCTACCCACTAGTGGAATTTCCGGTACTATTCCGGGTCAGCAGAATGTGACGGTAGTGCAGGCCGGGCGACCAGGTGGCGCCCCTGGCTCACTAGTGAGAACAGTCCACGCTGTAAACACTACAGGTCAACTGCAACAGACACAGCAGCAGGTTGTGCGTGCAGTACAATCCCCTGCTGTGTATCGAACTGTGCAAACTCCTGGAACAATAGGCCAGCAGATCGTCCGGACGGTACAGTCGACTGGAACTGCAGGAGCCAGTGCCCACCAAATTATCCGGACAGTGCAAACACAGGGTGGCCAGCAGGTTGTTCGCACCATGCAGGCTGCTAGGCAACAAAAGCAGCCGCAGCAGATTATCAGAACTGTCCAGGGGCAGGTGGCACCTGGTCAGCAGATCATCCGGACTGTGCAGGCCGGCCGCACTTCTGTGCAGCAGATTGTGCGCACCGTGCAGGCTTCCACTGCAAAGGGACAGCAGATCTTACGAGTGGCTGGAGGGAACCAGCAGCTTCTGCGGAGTATCCAACAGGTGAAGGGCGCTGGCTCACCAATACAGATAATCCAGACACGTCCAAATGGCTCTCCGCTAACTGGCTCTTCGGCGCAGCGACAGATTGTGGTGAGTCAGAATAATTCAATTCAGGTGAAGAGCATTCCGCAGACAGTGCAACTGCGTGGGGTGGCTGCAAATGGCCAGCCCCGCTTTGCCACCATCGTTAGCTCAAAGGGCAATGTCGCAGCCACAGCCCAAACAATCTCACTACTGACTGCATCCCGGGGCACTGCACCGGCCACCTCAAACAATGTGACCCGCATCCCGGCCAAGATCGTGCAGCAGATCGGACCAGATGGCACGACGCGACTCGTGCGAATCGTCACTGTTTCTCCAGGGATGTTGCAGCAAGGTGGATCGAAAGGGATTACAGTTGCTAAGATGACACATGGGGTAGTGACTGGTGCAATCTCTGGGGTGACATCCACAACGGGCTCGGGGACCACAACAATTCGCCTACCCCAGCAGAGAACGATTCAGGCTGCCCCAGCCACAACAATCGCTAACCAGGCAGTGACAGTCGTGCGCTCAGTGCCTCCGCAGACGCAGAAGGTGACTATCGCACCCCGGCCAGTAACCGGAAGCAGCAAACTGGTGGTGACCTCTAGTGTGCCGCAGCTGAACCCACTCCTGCAGAATCGTGTTGCGCATCCGATTCGACGGGTGGGCTCCCCACTTGCAGTCCAGCAGGTTTCGAACAGTTCACAGGCCAAGTCAACCACACCGCCTCCGACACCACTGCCACAGGTGACAAATGGGGCCATCAAGACACAACTCACTGAGAAGGATGTGTCCCGGCTGTGGGCGAATGATGAAATTAAATTCCGCAAACTTGTTCGACCAGTGGTAGGTGGCAATTAGATTTCTTATGCTTATGATTGTTTTATTTAAGGAAGCGTATCGTAATTATGTGGAAATGGGTCGGTCAGTCAGTCAAATAATCTAAATAATGCATGTGGAAATGGTAATAAATTGGATGTGTGTGTGTGTATATATGGGTCACTCTCCAGAAAACTGGTCAGAAGTGCCACATGGATGAATTTTTAACATTTTTTGGTTGCAAATGAAAGCTGAAAATCTCCCGTTTACATCTATGTAAAATATAAATTGATGAGATAAAAAATAACGGTGTAGTCCCTGATTATGCTATGTCATATGACAGTAACACATGTGTTGCTCAGACGTAACACATGTTACACTACACATAGGACACTACACAATCTGCTTAATAAAAATCTAAGCAGAATTAAATAAGCATATTAATCATGGCATAATATACAGAAATATGTAGCGCTTATATCGATTTAAAAAAGTAATTCCCAGCCATGCTTTATTCACTGAATAATTAGTGTACAATATTTGTGTGGCATCCAGATACCACTGGTTACATCGGTGATGGAAATTTGTAGTGTTATTTCTGAAGACATCAAATAATTTTAAAAAAAATAAGCATGCATACATGTTTATAAATACTTCCTTTTGATTTGGGAACTGTTTCGTTTCATATCAATGCAATACAAGATGCTAGTAAGGATACAACCATGTCCCATATGTCATGTTACAAATGGCTGACTGTAAAATGGGGTTTTTTGGTACAAAAACACTTCATAACTAAAAAGACCAAATTTGCTTGCGGTTTATTATATTTCCTTTATTTCTTAAATCAAATCTGAACATGAATATGAAAAGTATAAGGAAAAAAATAAGTAGGACGTTTTTTATTGATGTTTTAAAATCTCATCCCATGCTGACCAGGTTTCAGGAGAGTGACCCATATATGAGTCAATCTCATGAAAATAGGCCAATTGGTGCATGGGGGAAAGATATCGGCATCGACCATTGGATGTCGGCATCGAATGGCATACTTATAGTTTAACATTGATAGAGGAGTTGGAAAGTTCTTAAATTATACTGAATGTAAAGGTAGAGAAAATACAACCCTATTTGTTTCTAGAATAATTTAATATGAAACAAAGAAATACGCTACACTTTAACAATTGCTACGCCCACATCTGTTAAAGATGTTGGCGTCGAACAGCATAATTATAGTTTAGATTTGACAGAGGTGTTGGAAAGTTCTTAAATTTTTACTGAATGTAAAGGTAGAGAAAATACAACAATCCTATTTGCTTTGAGAGTAATTTAATATGAAACAAAGAAATACACCACACTTTAACAATTGCGACGCAGACATCAGTTAAATTGACCAAAATCGCTATTTGAAAATAGGTAATTTAGACAGACATATTGATGAACCCTTTTTTTTTTAAACGGGTTTCCGTCAATGTGTAGTCCATAGGATTTTGTAAGGAAATCTCCATGAATGCAACGACTTTTTTTTGTAAACACTACATGACCAAAATGGAAATTTTACCTTATTTGTTCTTCTTTTTAGGCAACATATAAGATTTCCTATTTTTAACATTTAAAAATATTTTTAACCATGGTTTTCACAGCATATATTTAAACACGCGCGCGCACACGCACGCACGCACGCACACACACACACACACACACACACACACACACACACACACACACACACACACACACACACACACACACACACACACACACACATACACACACACACACTACACATACACATACACATACACATACACATACACACACACACACACACACATATATATGCATGTATATATCAGAGAGAGAGACAGACATACACAGAAATACACACCAACAGACAGCGAAGGGGGTATAAATGTTGATGGCAAAGCATTGTTGTTGTGTTCCGTACGGAGTTTAATTACGCTCATCGAGAAAACATGGTTAATCTATGATTTTTTGGCTCCGTTTTCTACCTGAACTCTGTCAGATTTTATCTCTTAGATCACGCCTGCTTCAATCTGCCAAAGAGTCCATCTGACTGCGAATGTAGGACCATGACTATGTCAGTGGTGTGATATCATTTGCGACATGCACTATTAAGCCATGACAGTCATTACTGTGCCTTGATAAAGGTACTCCAATCATATGGCTGTGTTAAATGCAAACGCCAATTATAATGTTAAGTTCTGTACTTAAGTACTGGGGTATTTGCTACTGCATACAATGGAACCACTGCTATATGATGTCGCTAAAATATGGTTAAATATCAGATAATGAAATATCTCTATGTATGTAAACTGAAAGTTCAGATAAAAGCAGGCGTATATGTGTTGGTCCTCATTGTTAGGGGTCGTGGTTTCATGCGGACTGAAGTATCTTATATTTTGATTGGACGGGGGGGGGGGGGCGATTTCAAATGAGTTGAAGGATTGTGACAAAACCAACATTTCTTGATCAATTTAAATATGTCCACTTTTTATGGTAAATGAAATTTCGCTATCTTTCAAATAGTTAAACCAAATCGTTAGTGTGTCATGTCATGGTTTTACTGTACAATACCATAAAATGGCTATTAAATTTACAACATTTATTTATTTGTTCAAGTGATTTTATTCATCTAAATAACGTGCTGTTATTGGTGATGCACTGTTCTTCCAACCATATTGACAAATGCTGTTGTTATGCACTACACAATAGATGGATAGTACACCCATTTTGATTTTAATGTTAATTGAAGCTGCGTAGTCTGATGAAGCATCAAACTTTCAAAGCAAAAACAATTATCTAGATTTGATTCCACATATGTCACTTTTTCTTGGTACATTAGTTGTTTAAGCAGGGGAAATTTCAGTCGCAGGCGATTGGTCTTCCTCATTCCACTGCTCCTTGCCCTATCCTAATAATGCCGAGCGCCTGGCTAGGAAGCTACAAGTATCAATTTTTAAGTCATTGGTTTGACTCGACCAGGATTCGAACCCACAATCTACCACACAGGAGACGGGTGCTCTAACTCATTTGGCCGTCCCGTCTGGTATACCCACGATTTATTTTTTAATTGACCAAATCACATGAAACTCACAGGAATCATACCCGTTACCAAAGTATGATCACATGCCAACTTGCAAGGCTCTAACGGCATTCAAAAATGAGATATGACAGACTGAAAAAATATTTTTGGGTTTCATGCAAATAATTCAAACTGCCATTTTTCAAAACTCATAAAATGAAAACTATTGATAATGGAGAGCTCATATTTGGTACACACCTTATCTATAGTACAATTATCAAATAATTTTTTTTTGGGCCATACAACAAAGGAAGTAGGATATGATGCCTCAAAATGGCATTCTGTGTAATTTGAACAATTGAAATACCACACAAATTTCAAGTTTGGTTGTTGAAATTATTGTATTTGGTCAACTTTTCTCCATGTTTTAACAATGTACAGGCAAAACAAGGCAAAAAAAAGTGCAAAAGAGACATACATGTATGTGTTACGGGCAGGGCAAATAAATTCTTTCTTTTTTTTTAAAGAAAAAGAAAAAGGACTTTCCGGAGCTGTATTTCCGGGTCTCAATATATATCATGTTAAAGAGCGATTTCTCCTCTTTGAGATCACAGCCTAAAATTCTATGGGCATGGTAAATAAATTTTTTAAACACACACAAAAACTTAGCAAAAAAAACCTGGACTTTCCGAGGACAGTATTTCTGGGTCCTGTTATATATCATTTTAAAGCGCAAGTTCTCATTTTAACGGTAGAGTTCTTTCACAGCCTAAAATTTTATGGGCACAGTAAATACTTTTTTTTTTAAATTAAAAAAAAAACAAAAAAAACTATCACGGTCTAAAACTTTATGGGCAAGCACATTATTTCTTTTCTTTTTCCTTTTAAAAAAAAAAACACAACAAAAACATACTTTCCGAGGGCGGTATTTCCAGCTGATGCGCAGCGAAGGAGGAAGACGGAGGCAGGAGTGGAGAAAAACACACTTTATTATGTAAAGTGGGGGGGGGGGCAATGTACAATGTGGGGGAGTAGCTGTACAATGATAATGAGTAAATAAAGTGCAGGATCCTATGTCAGTCTTTTTATGGGAGCGGCTCCGAAGAGCCCTCCGCCAAAACATAGGAGAGGGCTCGAGGGGCAACTGAGGCGGCGAGGCGAGGGAGGTATGTGTGGACCGCCTCGGAGGTCCAGGTGCCCTGGGCCATGATGTCGCGGAGGGGGACCCCGGCCCTCTGGCAGGCATGGGCCGCGCCCCGACGTAGGCTGTGGAGGGTGTAGCTGTCGGGGGCGAGAGGGCGAGGGCGCGGAGCGTGCCTCTGAGGAGGGCGGTGAGGGTCCTGGGGTCGAGCGGGCGGCCCGATGGCATGATGAAGGCCGGGGCATCCGGAGCGGCAGGAACAAGGGCGGTGGAGGCTTGCCAGGCGGCGACCGGGCAGAGGGGGGAACCCGGGGTCGCGGGGATGAAGAGGGCGACTGCCCCCGAGGGCAGCGTGATGGTCTTTGATGTCCTGAGGAGCACGCGAAGCCCGCCGGGGGCGACGTCGGCGCGGGTGATGGTGTGGGGGCCGCCCCACCCCTCGGGGCTGGGAGACAGGAGGCTGGATTGTCTGAGCATCCCGTAGTACCCGAGGAGGAGGGCCCGGCAGAGTGGAGGTGTGTGACGACAGCGGCAGGAGGGGCGGAGGGTCGCTCCCCGCCTCGGCAGACGTCCCGGGCGAGGCGCGATCCGAAGGCGGTGGGATCGCCCCCGGCGGCCTCCACCCAAGAGCGCGCCCCGGATAGGGCGTTGCGGACGGAGGCAGGGGCGATGGAGCGGGCGTAGAGGGCGGCCGTGTAGGCCGCGACATCGAAGGCGGTGGGAGCCAGAGGGTCGCGCCCGAGCCTAAGGTGACATAAGCCTCAGCCTGGCGCCGGCGGTTTCTCCAGGTGGCGCCGGCGAGGGCGGCGATCCTGAGGCCGTCGACGGCTGCCACCTCGGCGGAGGAGAACCCTGGAATCAGAGGCCAGGGTTGTAGGGGAAGCTGTCGTGATCGGAGTGGGTGTAGGTGAGTCCGAGGCGAGCGACCTCGGTCTGCGCGAGCTCGGCACAGGGGCCGGGGAGATGGGCGCGGCTGAGGGCGTCCGCGAGGATGAGCACCGCCCCGGGCTTATGGAGGATGGCGAGGGTAAATGAGCCCTCGGCGGCCATAAGCCAGAGCTCCCGGCGCAGGTGCCGAGGACCGCATCGCGGGCCCGCCCGGAGTCGAGGGCGGCCGCGGAGGCCTGGTTGTCGGTATTGACGACAACGGTGGCCCCTGCGACGTCGCAGGGGAGGAGGGCGTGGAGGGCGACCACCAGGTTGATGGCCTCGAGCTGGTGGATGGAGGGATACCGCTCCCGGTAGGCTGTGGAGTATCCTCGGGCGTAGCAGTGAGTGGCGGGGTAGGCCCCCCCGCCAGTGAGGCAGGAGTCGCACTCGATCACCACCCGGTGGACCTCAGGGGCGCGGAGGAGGCAGAGGCCGTTGGTGGCCCGGCCGTAGGCCACGAACCACCTGAGGTCACGGAGGGCGTCGTCCCCGAGTGTGATGGAGGCGGCTCCATAGCAGGTGCGGGGGGCGGCGAGGAAGCGGGCCATGAACTTCCTCACGGGGAGGACACAGCTCCCCACGTGGTTGAGGCGCCCGAGGACACTCTGCAGATCGCGGCGGCCGAGGGTCGGGTGGGTGACCCGGGCCTCACAGTCCCGGTTGAGGTCGTCGACCTCGTCGGGTGCGATGCGGATGGTCATGGCCTCGTTGTCGATGGCGAAGCCTAGCCATGTGAGGCGGACCGCAGGGGGGTGGCACTTCCCGGGGGCCCCGGTGAGGGCGATGAAGGCGTCGAAGGCCTGGCGGGCCCTCAGGAAGGTGCGCTCGCACCCGACAAAGTCGTCCACATAGACGAGGGCATGGAAGCCCTCGCGGCGGATGACCCAGGCGACTGCGGAAGTGACTCGGACGCAGGCGGCGCCGGAGGAGCGGCAACCAAAGGGGAGGGCGAGGTCGACGTAGGTCGCGCCGTCGAGGGTAATGCCGTGGAGAGGGGGTCGGCCCGGAGCTGACGGTAGGCACGGGAGATGTCCGCCGTCCAGGTGTAAGCTCCGGGGCCCTTGGCGACGAGGCGGCGACCCACGTCGGCGACACTGGGGAGGCTGTAGGCGTGGGGGGTGCCGAGGAACTCGCGCCTGGGGATGACAGCGTTGACGCTGCGACCTGGGGGGTATGAGAGGTCGACGATGACTCGCCTCTTGCCCGGGTCGGACTTGGGGCGGGTCATCATGGGGGAGACCTGGGCCCAGGGGGTAAAGGGAGGGGCGAGGAAGGGGCCCGCGAGGGCACCGTGGGCGAGCTCGGTGGCTACGAAGTCGCGGAGGTGGGCATGGTGCACCGGTGCTTCACGGTGGTTGGTGTAGGTGTAGGTGGGGTGGGGGGGGGGGGGGGTGCTGGCAGAGTAATTGGCGGGGAAGCTGAACTCGAGGAGGTTGACGAGGTCGCCATCATGGTATCCGTGGAGGTGGGCGCGCCATGCGGGGATGTGGAGGCCTGAGGGGAGGGGGATGCGGGTGGCCAAAAAATTAGGTAGGCCAGGGAGAAGTTGGGTGGCGGTCCCATTCGGGGGCGGAGAGGTGGGGCCAGATGAAGAGGAGGGTAGGGCGGTATTGGTGGGGGGAGGGGCCGCAGGAGGGGGCGGCGGGGAGGGTATCCTGTATATCAGGATCGACGACGTCGGCGATGGGTTTGCCTAGGTCGGGGAGGGGGGAGGAGGCGCGGTTGTGATGAAGGAGAGGGAGGTGGAAGTCGGTGGTGGAGGAGGGGGGGGGAAGGGGGGAGGTGGTGGAGGTAGGCGGTATCGCCGATGATGGGGGGAGGCGGGGGGAGGGTGGTGGTGACGGAGTGGTGGCGGGAAGAGAGAAAGGGTGTAGGGGCGGCCGGCAGGGCGTGCAGGGCGAGCAGGGGCGGTGGTGGTGAAACACTGCTGGCGGGGAGCGGGACGGTTAGGTAATGGGGTTTTGGGAAATGGCCAGTTGGCGGCGGGCCAGGGGAGGGTTACGTAATCGGTGGGAGATGAGAGAGGCTGTGGCGGGGGGGGGGGGGCGCGGGTGTTGCGTCGGCCCGGGAGGTGGGCGGGCGTGTGCGGGCGGAGGGCTAATTTCCGTTTCCGGTCTGGGGCCGTTGAGAAGGCGAGGTGTGACGTCAGATCTATGACGCTGTCTGTGTAGGCGGCAGATGGTCGGGGGATGTGAGGAGCGCTCCCGGGAGGGGGGTCGCCGCTGGGAGCGGCAGGTCGCCGCCGACGGACTAAAAATCCGCCGCGGGGGCGGCGGAAGCGCGTTCCCGGAGGCGCTTGGTGTTGCACACCGCCTCACTGTGCATAGTGAGGATGTGCCTGACGTTGGCGCAATAGGCGCAGGCGTGGCGCCTCCGGGTGCCCTGCTCCCCATGCGCCTCACCGGCAGGGGCGAGGTCGCACGAGGCGGGGTGACGGTTCCACGCTGAACAGGGAACCCCGTAAGCTTCCCGGGTGTAGGGAGTCCTAGCATCGGTCTGGGAGGCGCGCGGCTGGGGGGCGGCCGCATGGCGGGCAGCGGCCGGGGCGCGTGAGGCGGGTGCCCTGGCGCTCTAGGTGAAAGTCACGGGGGCGGTGAGGACGTCCAGACGGACGGCGTTGATGGCGATGGGGTCGAGCCATCCGTCTGGGAGGCGCCGTCGGCCACCCACGCGAACACCGCCTCGGACCGTGGGCCAGGGATGGGTCACACAGTCGCGCTGGACCGTGAGGTTGTGGTAGAGGAGGCCTGGGATGGAGTCCGAGGGGAACGCGGGATGGGATTCCAGCATCCTGAGGGCGAGGTTGTACTCCTCCAGGGTAGCCTCTCCCCTTTTCACCGCCTTCCCCTCGGGGCCACGCTCGATGAGGTCGTGGGGGAAGACGTATCCCTGTGGAATACCTCTGCGGCGTCCGGTGTTCTGTGCCTTGGCCGACTCCAGGATCTCACGGACTGCGTCGGCCGCGGTGGTGGGGCTGTGGTTGGTCGCGGAGGCGAGTAGGGTCCGAGGGGCGACAGTCCGCGTCGTGGCGGGTCCTCGCCTGATGGTTTGTAGATAGAGGGGGTGGACGTCGGGGGCGGGGCGGTGAGCTGGCGCTGTGTCGCGGGGGCGGCGCTCGCGGGTGAGATCCTCCATGGAGGCGGAGAGACGCTCCAGGGCCGAGGGAGGCGGTGGGGGAGGTGCCGGCGCGGGAGCCGGGGTCGCCCCTTGGAGGGGGAGGCTCTCCACTAGTCCAGTGAGGTGTTCCAGGGCGCGGGAATTGGCGTCGACCCGATCGTCAGTTGAGGGAACCTGCTCCGGGGCCTCCTCCCTGGCGGCATGCCGAGGGGAGGTGGGCGGCGAAGTCTCGGAGGCGGAGTCGGCCGTGGAGGAGGGTGGTGTGGCAGCTCCTCTCCTGGAAGCACGCGACGGCCTCTGGTGCACGGCATCACTGGCGTAGGCTGGCGAGGTGAGGGGCGTGGAGGCTGCAGGGGGCGAGCCAAAAAGAAGAAAGGAGGAGTGGGTCTGGCAGGAGAGGGAGGCTGAGTGGCGAGAGAGGGCAGTGAGGCTGGGTTATAAGGGAGAGAGAGAGGGGCGGGGGGGGGGGGGGAGTTACGCAATGCAACGGTCGCGGGCTGGGGGGGGGAGAGAGAGGGGGGGGTACTCCTCCACTGCGAATCAAGCGCAATGCAAGCATTACGACCAATGTTATATATCAGTTTAGAGAGCTATTTCTCCTTTTATTGGAATAGAGTTCTTTGAGAACTGATCAGAGCCTAAGATTGTATGGGCAGAGTAAATCAATTCTTTTTTTTTGTAAACACACAAAAAAACCTGGACTTTCCGAGGGTAGTATTTCCGGGTCATGTTATATATCATTTTAAAGAGCGATTTCTCACACAGGTGAGCGCGGCATTGTATTTGTTGGCGCCGCCAACCCAGAGGTCGGTGACCTGGCGGCAACTGGTCGTTGCCAATCACTGGCGACCTGGCGCCGACCACACTGGTCGCAAGGAGGTTGCAAATGCAACAGCTGCATCCTCCTTGCTCCCAAAATTTCCGAAATGGTCACCGGGAGGATGTGTGGACGTCGCCAATCGATCTCAGAAATCCTTAGGAGTTGAAACAGTATAATTTTGCGTATGTTCATTTACATATGGTGGCACTCTACAAATAAATTTGAGCCAAATCTGAGTCTTGGTTGAGTTCATCTGGAGTGATCCCAATATTCTGGCTGTGGAGCTTTGGACCATGTGCATAGTAAGATTTGTCCAATAAGAATTGGAAAAGATTTCTTTTATCTCTTCGTGCGCAATCAGATGAGGTTTTCTATTAAAAAAAATTCAGTAAATGCTTTCAAACTTAAGAAATAATTTAAATTGCAGAATTTACATTGACTTACTTGTTTGACCTAGGGTAGACCATATATGTACAGAAAACTTAAGGAAGGATGAGCCAATTTAAGATAGCCTCTTATCCTTGTTGTTTGATTTACACCAGTGATAAGTGCATAATTATGAATTACTGCCAAACTTAGCTAGATTTAAAAAAAGAACCTTCAATATAGAGCTATCAGATAGAGAATATAATCATATGATATAGAGTATGTATGCCCACTCACTCTATAACCATATAGGACAAGGCCCAATCACGCCTATTTTTGCTCAAGTTTGCTCAAGTGCGGTGTAGATCCACAAATAATGTATACATATGCTAGAAATATGAATGAATGGCTAAAGCAATCTTTCTACCTTCCATATATGTGAGTGTGAATAGTTCACTTCAGTAGCTTGAATCCCTTGGTATGTATTATGATTAAAACTATGCGCAACCACTTTCGGAAAATGACCAAACTGGAAATGCATTTGGGACTCCTCAGAATAAATGTTACTGATCTTCTGAGCCTCTTATATTAATGGAAAGCTATGATCTTGACCTACGATGTAGTCTTGATTTTTGTAACGATGCATGTAGGTTTTAACAAGTTAAAGTTGCTGTATACATATTGACACTTAATAAAATCTTCGGCTGTGGTCCGTTCTCAAAGAACTCTATGCAATTAAAAAGAGGAGAAATAACTCTTTAATATGATATATAAACATGCCCTGGAAATACCCCCTCGGAAAGTCTGTTTTTGTTGGTTTTTTTATTTTAAAAAGATTTTAATGAATTTATTTACCATGCCCATACAATATCGCTCTCGGAAAGTGTTTTTTTTTTTTATTTCTTTACAAAGTATATATATTTATGAATTTATTTATCCTGACCATAACATTTTAGGCTGTGATCGGTTTTCAAGGAACTCTATACTATTAAAAAGAGGAGAAAGCGCTCTTTAAAATTATATATAACATGACTCTGAAATATCACTCTTGGAAAGTCCAGTTTCATTTGTTTAGTTTTTGGTGGTTTAAAAAAAAAATTTGATTTACCCTGCCCATAAAATTATAGGCTGTGATCAGTTCTCACGGAACTTTATGCCATTAAAAAGGGGAGAAATCGCTCTTTAAAATGATGTATAATATGACCCAGAAATATCGCTCTCAGAAAGTCCATTTATTTTGTTTCATTTTTTCTTTAAATGAATTTATTGACCCTGCCCATAGCACATGTATGTCTCTAATTCTCTCCATTATATTTATGATATCTATCAATTGTTTTGCCTTATATTGTTAACTGTTGGTAGAATTAATTATATATAAAGATTTCAACAAAAGTCCAAATTTGAAAGAAAAAAATTTTTGTTGTATATCAATTGTGCAAATATCATATCTTCTTTCTTTCTCTGCTCCTATGAGTAGAAAAAAATACATTTGATAATTGTAGTATAGATATTGTGTGTGCCAAATATGAGCTCTGTATTATCAATAGTTTTGATACGCAGCGAAGGAGGAAGAGGAGGCGGGTGTGGAAATAAGCACTTTATTCAGAGTGCGAGAAGATAAGCAATAATACAGGCAGTGCATATGAATAAAGTACAATAATAAGGACATAGAAGATAAGCAAGAACAATAATGAATACAAAGGGCAATGGACATGTCAGATCAAAGAAAGTCAAGGGGGAAGAGGGGCCCCTGAAGAGCCCTCCACCATAGGAAGGAAAAAGAGGGTAAGTATGGGTAGTGGCTGGAAGAATTATGGCAGGGGACCGCTACTGGAGGTGGAGTGGCTGGAGGCAGCTGCGGGCCCGGGTTATAAGGCTGGGACCCGGGGAGGAGGGGGGGTACACTACGGGATGCTGAGACAGTCCAGTCTCCTCTCCCCCAGCCCCAAGGCCGACAGCTGGACCCTCGGAACCTCACAGCCATCCTCCAGTCTCCTCTCCCCCAGCCCCGAGGGGTGGGGTGGCCTGCACACCATCACCCGCGCCGACATCGCGGCTGCACCGGTCGGCCTTCGGGTGACCTCCCGGAGCTCCAAGACCATCTCCGACCCCTCCGGAGCGGTCGTGAGAGACATCAGTAGTCTTCATCTCGGCCTCCCCGCGCTCCCGGCTCTGCCCCATCGCCGCCTGGAACGCCTCCGTCGCCCTTGTCCCCACTGCCCCGGCCTTCATCATGCCCTTGGTCCTACCCATGACCTTGACCTCCTCACGCCCCGTCTGACTTTGACGTCGCTGCCTACGCCGCTTCCCTTTACCCAGGCACCCGCCTCCGTCAAGAACGCTCTCTCTGGCGCGCGGTCCTGGGTCGAGGCCGGCGACAGCGACACCTCGGGCTTCGGCCACCGCCTCACGCGAGATGTCTGTCGTGGCGGCGAACGGGCCTCGGCGCACGTCCCTCGCCCCCTCAGGCCTGGGCACCTCGCGGCCGCGGCCGGTGCCTCGGCCCTCGTTCCGCACTCCTCCTGGGGTACTATGGGATGCTGAGACAGTCCAGTCTCCTCTCCCCCAGCCCTGAGGGGTGGGGCGGCCCCGCACCCGCACACCATCACCCGCGCCGACATCGCGGCCGCACCGGACGGCCTTCGGGTGACCCCCCCGGAGCTCCAAGACCATCTCCGACCCCTCCGGTTCGGTCCCCCTCTTCATCCCCGCGCTCCCGGCTCTGCCCCATCGCCGCCTGGAACGCCTCCGTCGCCCTTGTCCCCACTGCCCACTGCCTTCATCATGCCCTTGGGCCGGCAGCTGGACCCTCAGAACCTCACAGCCGTCCTCCTCTCCCCCAGCCCCTCGGGGCTGGGGGAGAGGAGACTGGACTGTCTCAGCATCCCATAGTACCCCAAGAGGAGGGCGGAACGAGGGCCGAGGCCGCGAGGTGCCTAGGCGTGAGGGGGCGCGGGACGTGCACCGAGGCCCGTTCGCCGCCACAACAGACATCTCACGCGAGGCGTGCGGAACGAGGGCCGAGGCACCGGCTGCGACCGCGAGGTGCCCAGGCCTGAGGGGGCGTGGGATGTGCGCCGAGGCCCGTTCGCCGCCACGACAGACATCTCGCGTGAGGCATGGCCGAAGCCCGAGGTGTCGCTGTCACCGGCCTCGACCCAGGACCGCGCGCCAGAGAGAGTGTTCTTGACGGAGGCGGGCGCCGAGGTAGAGGGAAGCAGCGTAGGCGGCGACGTCAAAGTCAGACGGGGCGCGAGGGGGTCAAGGTCGTGGGCCGACACCTACTTGACATAGGCCTCAGCCTGGCGGCGATGGTTCCTCCAAGTCGAGGGTGCCAGGGAGGTGACGTGGAGGCCGTCGACCGCAGCAACCTCCAGGGCAGTGTAGACTACAATCAGAGGCCCGGGTTGTAGGGGAAGTCTTCGTAGCGGGGGCTGAGGTAGGCGAGCCTGAGGCCACCTCGGCCCAGGGTCCGGCGAGGTGGGCGCGACTCAGTGCATCAGCGAGGACGGCCCTGGGCTTGTGGACGATGGGCAGGGTGAAGGAGCCCTCGGCCGCCATGAGCCAGAGCTCGCGAGCGCACGTCCCAAGGGTAGCGTCTCGGGCGCGCCCAGACTCGAGGGAGGCGGTGGAGGCCATGTTGTCGGTGTTAACGACTACAGTGGCCCCCCGCCACATCGTCGGGGAGGAGGGCTCGGAGGGCCACGACGAGGTTCATGGCCTCGAGCGCGGTGAACCGCACCCGGAACTCCCTAGAGTACCCTCGGGCATAGCAGCCCGTCGGGGTGTAGACCCCGTCGCTGGTGAGGCAGGAATTGCACTCTATGACCAGGTGGCGGATGAGG
The DNA here is from genome assembly GCA_030323885.1 of Branchipolynoe longqiensis. Classification (NCBI taxonomy): domain Eukaryota; kingdom Metazoa; phylum Annelida; class Polychaeta; order Phyllodocida; family Polynoidae; genus Branchipolynoe; species Branchipolynoe longqiensis. The sequence goes on along the minus strand of CM059195.1, from coordinate 6,268,104 downwards.
TGGAGACCATTGGAGGCGCGGCCGTACAGCGCGAACCACCTGAGGTCGCGGCGGGCCTGCTCCCCGAGGGTGATGGCGGTCGCTCTGTAGCAGCTGCGCATGGGTGCCAGGAGGCGGCTCATGAACTTTCTCGCAGTAAAAACGCAGCTGCCAATGTGGTTGAGCTGACCCAGGATGCTCTGGAGCTCACGACACCCAAGGGTGGGGTGGGAGGAGGCGGCCTTCGTCGGTGACGGGAGCTTGTAGGTGTCCAGCTTTCCAGGGATGGACTTGGGGCGGGTCATTATCGGGGAGACCTGTGCCCACGGTGTGAAGGGGGGGGGACGTGGAAGGGGCCGGTGAGCGCGCCGTGGGCGAGCTTGCACCGGACGAAGTCCAGGAGGTGGACCTCATGCTCCCAGTGGTTTGTGTATGCGGGGCAGGGAGGGTCGTTGGCAGAGTAGTTGGCCGGGAAACCGAACTCAGTGAGGTTGACCAGGTCCGGGTCATGGTATCCCTGGAGCCGGTCTCGCCAAGCGTCTATGTGTAGGCCTGAGTGGAAGGGGATGCGGGCGGCCAATAAATTAGGGAGGCCCGCACAACGGAGGGCCGCGTAGGGGAAGGTGGGGTAGTGGGCCCGCGCCTCGCCAGAGGTGTGTGGCCAGATAAGAGAGGAGGGTAGGGCGGTATTGGTGAGGGGTGGGACGCAGGAGGGGAGGGTGTCCTGGATGGCAGGGTCGGCGACTGGTTCACCAAGGTCGCCGGGGGTGGGGGCAGGTGGGGGGGCGGGGGAGGAGGGTTGGAGAGGGGGGCGGGGCGCGGATGGGGGGGTAGGCGGCGGAAGCCGGGGAGGTGGTCGATATTGGCGGTGTCGCCAGCTGAAGGGCCGCAGCGGGAGGGGAAGCAAGCCGGGCGAGAGCTTGTGCGGGGTCGAGGGGGGGGGGGGGGTTTCGGCGGGTCGGTAGCGGTGGGGGGGTGGTGGTGAGGGAAGGGGTGAAGGAGGTGGTGGCGGTTAGCAACTCCAGTGTCTGGGATGTTACATAATCCGCCGTCGACGGCCGGTCGGTCGGGGCGAGATCTGACGAGGTGGGGGTGGTAGCACGCGAGCAGGGTTCAGCGGCTCACCGCAGGGGGTGTGGTAGGGCCGGGCATCTGAGGGTGCGGCGGTGTCAGGAGGGGTGGCGACTTCCGGCGGTGTAATTGCGACTTCCGGCGGTTGACCGGTGGCATCTGGGGTGGCAGGGTGTGTAGTGACGTCTTTGATGATGTCACCGGGTGCGCGGCCGCTGCTGGCTGTTGTGACGTCTCTGATTACGTCACTGGGCCAGCAACGGCCCACCGCTGGAGGGACGGTGCTGTGGTCTTGGGGGGGGGGGGGGGGCTGCGTGGGTCTGGGTGTGCGTCCCGCCACCGCCAGCCGCCAAGGCGTGCTCACAGGTGCATTTTGTGTAGCACCGCCTCATTGTGTGCTGTGAGGATGCGCCTCACGTTAGCGCAGGCCTGGCGCCCTCTTCGCCGTGGGCCTCGCCTGCTGGGGCGAGGTCGCACGAGGCGTTGTCGCGGTTCCAGGTGGGGCAGGGGACGCCGTAGGCTTCCCGGGTGTAGGGCATGCGACCGTCGGCCTGGGAGGAGCGGGCCTGGGGTTTCGGGCGGATGGCATCGGCAGCCCGGGAGGATGAAGTCCGGGAGAATGAGGTGGAGATGGCCATCCCGGGGGCAGTGATCACCTCAAGCCACGCAGAGTTGATGGCCATGGTGTCGTGCCACCCGTCGGGCCGCCTACCGTCCTCGATCCATATGAAGACCATTTCCGAGTATCACCGGCCGGCAGGCCACGGATGGGTAATGGCATCCCTGAGGACGGTGAGGGTGTGGTGGGTAAGGCCCGGGATGGCGTCCAGTGGGAAGGAGGGATGAACCTTGACCATCCGGAGGGCGAGGTTGTATTCCTCCATGGTTGCTTCCCCTTTCTTGACTGCCTTCCCCTCCGGATCCCTCTCGACCAAGTCGTGGGGGAAGATGTAGTTGGCCGGAATACCTTTCCGGCGTCCGGTGTTCTGTGCCTCGGCTGACTCAAGTATGTCCCGGACGGCTTCCGCGGCGGAGGCAGGATTGTGGTCAGCGGCTGTAGGAGTTGCGGAGGCGGCCGGGTGCGGCATCGGGCTCCAGTGCTGGGCGTGTCGTCAGCAGAGAATATGTATGGGGTGGGCAGCTGCTGGGTGAGGCGGCAGGGCCGACGCGGCCTGCTCAGGTGGCGGAGCCGGTGCGGCTGTGGCGTCCGTGGGTTGCTGGGCGGTGGCAGAGGCGAGCGCCATCACCTCGACGATTCTGGCGAGGCATTCCAGGGCTGTGGAGGCATTGGCCGCGGCGGCGGGGCAGGGGTGAGAGACATCACCTGCACGATGCCGGCGAGGCTCTCGATATAGCACGCTGTAGCCTGCATGGTCGTCTCCGCCGAGGTGATCCACTGCGCCGCCTTTGAAGGGCGTCCCGAGACGGAGGTCATGGATGCCGAGTTCGGGACGGAGGCACCGACGGATGTCCGGGTTCCATGCTGTGCGGCCTCATCCGCGGGATATTGACGGCATTCTTGCAGAGTGTAGGCCAGCGATGCTGGAGGCGTGTAGGCCGGCGATAGGCAAATCGTGCAGTGTAGTGTAGAGTAGACCAAAAAGAAATAATGCAGAGAGCGCTACTGGAGGCGGCTGGTGGCTGGAGGCAGCTGCGGGCCCTGGTTATAAGGCCGGGACCCGGGGGAGGGGGGCATTATGTAAGCCAACTGTCGCAGGAGGAGGGGGGGGGGGGTACTCCTCCTCTGCTGCGAATCAAACGCAATGCAAGCATTACGACCAATTTTATGAGTTTTGACAAATGGCAGTTTGGATTATTTGTGCAAACACAAAAATATATGTTTTTTCAACCTGTCGTATCTCATTTTCGAATACAGTTAGAGCCATGTAATTTTGCATGTGATCATGCTTTGGTAGCAGGCATGTTTCCGTGAGTTTCATGTGATTTGGTCAATTTAAAAAAAATGAGTGGGTATACCTATATATAGAGAATATGTCATGTAATTGTTTGTTTTTTGTTGTTTAAAGTCCTGGCAACATCTAAGGTCATGTCAGGACGGTGTCTCATGTAATTTCATCATAGTCAAATACTTACAGAAATACATATGAGCACGTCAACATTGTTGAAAAATTGCACTGAATGCACCAAATATGTTCCTAGATTTATTTTCATGGCGCACCCAGTACCTATAATTATAGTGCTGTTCGACTGAGATATTATAGTGCCAGCCCTGTGACACGATCTCCTACTCAGTCGTATTAGCCCAACACTAAGCCAACAAGTCCTCACCCTATCCTACAAACGCCTGGCCCCAGGTGGTAATGCCCATTTGGTGTTTGTTTTCACTCACCCAGGACTAACCCTGGTGACGACAGGTATGTGAACTAACCGATATTCTAACCATCTGGCTCATGAATCGAATTGTGGAAACGTGGACTAATTGTATTTGTTTTTCCTGCTTAGCCAACACAGAGTCCGTCTCTGAACACCGTTGATCTCGCTAAGCCGGCTGTGATAGAAGATGAGGAGGAAGACGAAGAGTTGGGACATGCGGAAACGTATGCAGACTACGTACCTGCCAAATGTAAGTGTGATAGGAAAGTCTGGAGATTCGATTTAAAAACCCTTGAATTTTTACGATGTGCAGGGTTTTGAAATCTGTTAAAATTAGAATGGCATTTTGACTATTGTGAACTAGACACTAATCGTTTTTTTGTGGGTTTAATTTCACTGATTTATATTAAATGACGCATGGTGTGGCTTATTTTAATTAGTCTTAAGGCAAGTGTAGTCAATTTCCTTTTCTATTTTGTTGACCGTAACCATTAAATTTCTGACTTTTACTTTTAGTACCTTTAATTTGATAGCTAAAAATGTGTGCATAATCCATTAATCTAATCGGGGTAGTGGGTGTTGTAGTCAATCTTTCGAAGCACCGTGATTATTGAATATTGAAAAAATCAATTGTTGTAAAATCCGTCACAAGCCGTGGCTTGGAGAAAGTAGCCCAATGCTGCCTGTGACAAAATTTGCAGTCGCAGTCGGTCTGATAACGGAGATTCTTTTGGGGAGTTTAAGCAAAATTGCTGAGTGTCATTTTTGGAGCTTATATTATGATCACAGGTCTTGTTTGAATGTGATTTATGATTTCCTCCCCCGTCCCTAGGAAATAATATTTGATATTTTAAAAGTGGAATATCCGTGATATTTTGTTTGTTTTTCTTCCCCCCCCCCCCCAAAATGCAATCTATATGATATATGAAACTTGATTCTGTCCTTAGTTTTGTCTTCCAAGTATCTGCACATGTTCTATGGCTTTGTGAATTTGCTAATTTGGCCAACTTCGTTTTTGAATGAGAAAAGCCCTCAATATTATATTTTTAACCGATTATCACATCAAGATAAATTTTATTCCAATGAAATCAGTGTATAAAGTTCTATCTAATTATCACAAAAGTGTAATGCAAACATCCATTCGAAAATCAGTTTGGAGTACCTACCTTTAATGCTCTGGAAGTGGCTAGTAACCTTTCCCTTCCTTCCCACTTTGAGGGAAAGACAGTTCATATAGTTTCAGATCTCAAAAGACACTCTTACTAGATGGACACTCTGAGTGCTGAAATGAGCACGACCAGTTTGCAGTCCACTCCACCAAATGGGCAGTTGCTTCCAACACCCGGAACCTAGGTGTTCTCATTAATACTATTCTAAAAAATGTGGGTTGGAAGACCTCAATAGCATTTGCTAAATATTACAACAATAGCATCGAGAAGCAAAATATGGCCTCCACTTTGCTTAGGCAATAAGATGTTTAATTGGACAAATAATTAGCAGATAATTAGCTCAAATAGTAATCGTAATTATGTCTATGTAAACACTCTCACTGTGCTATAATTAGCCAGGATGCCGAGAATGAGGTGAAATGGCTACCTTGACACAAGTGGATTTAGCTGTTATTTCTAACCGTTAACAGTGAGGATTGGGGAGAAACATCCTGATTCTGTTGTCGAAACGAGTTCACTGTCAAGCGTGGAGCCCCCAGACGTCTGGTATAAGCTGTCCATTCCGGAGTCGACCATCGACTATGGTAGTCTCTCTGCACTGCAGCTTGAGTCGATCGTATATGCCTCACAGAAGCATGAGATGTATCTGCCAAGTCAGGAGCGTGCTGGCTACCTCATCGGGGATGGAGCCGGTGTGGGCAAAGGGCGAACCATAGCTGGCCTCATCTTTGAGAATTACCTACAAGGCCGCAAAAGAGCCCTCTGGTGAGAGTTTCATTTTTAGCCATAGCATCCTTTACTGCGGTGCCGTAATTGGAATCGTTCAGCTCAGCTAATCTAACTGGCTGGCTCATTTGGTAAGAGCGCTGGCTTCCCATGTCATCAGTTCAAGTCCCAACCGAGTCAATCCAAAGACATACAAAATGGATACTTGTCACTACCTAGCCCGGTGTTATTACTAGGATAGGGAAATGACTATTCTGCTCAGTATCCAGATGATGTGACTGAATGGAATATCGTGTCATGACGCAAGTGGTTCTGTCCTCATATGATCTTAAATATTGCTAGTATGTAAAACAAAAACAAAATATCAATCAAAACTGATTTGAGTTTTTCGTGAGTATACTGAGGCCTCTACTATATATGTAAAAATACAATACTGCAGAGAATGCAGACACCTAAATTTCATGTTGTGTTAGCACAGCACACTGTACGTTAATATCAGTTATCTGTTGTCTAACATATAGCTTAGGGATAGGAGACATGCCTCAGGAACTTGATAGTGCTTATTTAGGAACTTAAAATGTTATGGCCATTTTCCTTCTACAAAACCATCAAAATGGTAATCAAAAACATGACACTTCGGAGTGGTAATATTGAATGTGCAATTTCTAGTGATTATGGGGATGTCAGCATGGCTGCAGGAGGCATATAAAATAACCTCATCACCTCTACTAAAAAAACAATATGGCAAGGATAATTAATTTCTTATGAACTTTTAGTGACCTAAAGATGCTGTAACGTTCGCCACTCGTCGTGTACACCTCGCTGACGAACGTTTAAAGGCACACACAAGAGCATGAATAAATCAAATCACCATGTTTTCTTTCAGTTTGAATAACTTTATACGTTGCAATAACAATCCAATGGATATTTTGAGCATAGCTTGAATTGCTCTTGAAATAATGCAATAAAAAAAAGTCTGTTTATGTCTGTTTTGTGATGAACGTTACTTCAAACAGTGAATTAAAGGAACATGGTGAATCCTAATCAACTTTAAATTAAAAAAAAATGCTATGATAATGTCTATTTGACATGGTAACTAATTTTGTGGCATGTAACTAGTTACGCGAATATTATTAAGCAAAGTGTAAATTACTTGTTGGTAACACATGTCGGTGGGTCTGTGCAACCTAGGTCTGTATGCAGCAATATCCTGCGTTGAAGTCAGGCCTGTCTACTGGACAGCCCTCACCCAGCGGCGACAACGCGCTGGGGCCGATGTGTTTATGCAAGCGATACTATCTGCCTTCAGTCGGCGAGAAATTTGCTTTGAGTCGGACGTGTTGGGTATTGTGTCACGTCCGAGATGTTTTCACGCCCAACTGTCGGGTTGGGCGTGGATCTGGGACTGACGGGCAGCATCGGCAGTGTTCAGGAGTGATAAGGATGGGTGTGGATTTGTGTCCAGGTTGTGGGGACGAGCATGAGGCCCCACGAGGCGCCAAATGCAAGGTGGTCAAGGCGAGATTATCGCGGAAAGTGCTCAAAAGTGGACGGGGAAGAGTTGCAAGGCGCGGTGGGAGGTATGGAGGATACAGTGGACTGTATGCTGGCCCTGTCGGTGAATGATGTGAAGGAGGCAAAAAGTAAACCTAAAAAAGTGATCAGTGTGGCAGAGGTGGAAGCGGACGAGGAGTTGGAGTTGCGCCGTAGACTGGCTCAGCGTGTCCTGGAACGGCGAAAGGTGAGGTTGAGAGCGGAGCTGGAGAAGGATTCAAGCTCAGGGGAGGAACAGAAGATGGTCTCGCGCTCATGGAAGAAGAAAAAGGGGAAAAGTAGCAAGCGCGGCAAGGACGAGGCAGTGGGGAGTGACCCTACCACCAGCCCCAGCAGCTCGTCTTCATCAAGTTCATTGTCAGAATCATCTGACTTGGATAGCAGCAGGGAGTGGAGCCGGGAACGAATGAAGCGACGCCGCAAGAAGCACAGTAAGTTCTCGTTGGATAAATACACTAAAGGAAGAAAAAATGTCAAAAACCTGAAATTTAATGAACTGATGTATGCGGCTTGTGTCTGGGGACCGAAGTGGGCTAAGAAAGCTGATATGGATGTGGAGGCACTGATGGGTTATCTCGGTCACCTTGCTTACATGTGCATGCACGCCACCACAAACAACTACTCGGATGAGGCTTACAGGGGTTACGACAGCAAGATGGCGACCGTGCGTGGACGTTAATCTTACGCTGACGCTGATTATCGCGAATCCAATATACTAAAACGTGCATAACAACCAAGACTAAGCGGATTTTCCTCATAAGCATCCCAGGATACTATATAAGCATCCCAGGATACTACAGGATAGACCTGTGAGGAGGAATATTCTAAAAACAAAACCAAAACAACCGTGTCGACCGTTAGATATGGCAGGAAACGGCGAAAACAAGGCTACGGATTGCCAGGATTTTTATCAGCTAAGTACCATAGCATATTATCACCCATATACTTTGCTTTACTGTTGATGTGTGTGTGTGTGTGTGATTTATAATGTCTAAATGACTCAAAACCACTGTTGAGTTGAGTGAAGTGATAGAATCCCCTATTATCACTCACCAGCTGTCACTCAACAACACACACCAGGGCTCCAAACCATGAGTATCACAAACTTTTTATAAAATACCACTAACCAAAATTTAAAGCACTAGAAATACGCACAAAGGAGGAAAAATTAAAGCAGGCAGAAACCGCTGTAAACGTAAGTCAGCAGCTAAGCAAGGAGGATATAGTGAAACTGGTAATCCAGACAGTAAAAGAGGAACTCACACGAGACAGCAAAAAAAAAAATGAAGACGAAAACAACACGGGAAAAGACATGGGTGCAACCGGAAACGGAAACAACAAAACGAAACCAAATGGCAATGACGATGACAATAAATATGAGAGCAGGCTACAGACACTCCAGATGTCATATAGCACTCTACAAATAGAGTGCTCATGGTACAAAGCAGAGTATGAAAAACTCAAAACAAAAGAAAACAACACCAATGCCAACAAAACCACCAATGATGCAAGGAAAACACCCACTGAAATAAACAAAATGCCCACCGACCCAGCCCCAAAACCAAAACCAACACAGAAAGATGAAAACAAAAAGGTCAGCGTTGTCGTGCACGGTATCCCTGAAAAAGAGGACGAAAACATGGAGAAAACAATCACAGACATGCTGAGCGAAGCGGACTGCGACTTTGGATGGACGGTAGTGACTAAAGCGTACCGTCTAGGGAAGAAACAAAAACAAAAAGACAAAACACTGAAAAAAAGTGAGGGAGACATGGAGCAGACAGAAGGCAAAAGCCAAAACCAGAAGCCTGAAGAGGCATCCCCACAGAGCAACGAAAAAAACCTAGATAGGCCAAGGAGCATCAGACTCCAATTAGAAAAAGAATCGCAGAGAAAAGAACTCTTCCAAAAAAAGAAAACTCTACAAACCAAAAAAGACTATAACACAGTATCAATCAGGACAGAAGCAGAAATGCTGAGTGAAAAGACAGTACAACAAATGTACACACTGGCCGTTGAAAACAAAAGCAAAAATGAGAAAATAGAAACGGTCAAGATGAGAGGGTGCAATATCGAGATAAACGGGAAGATGTACTCGCCCAACAGAAATCACCCCGGAAAAAGCAGCAACCAGGGAACATGCCTGGGGAGTATCCTTCCAAGGGCACAACTCCCCCCCCCCCCCCCCCTTCAGCAACCTATGCGCATGCAAGATCACAGGCAAAGACGGAAAGAAATACACATCAGCCGAACAATACTACTGTTCTATCATGGCCAAATTTCATGACAAACATGACCTAATGAGGCTGATAGACAATGCAGAAAATCCATACACGATAAAGGCAATGGCCAAGAAAATATGGAGATCGCCAGAATGGTGCAAAACCAACGAAAAAGTCCTGCCCACCTAAACTGCCAGAGTGCATCCAATAAAATAGACACAATAAAAATGCACCTAAAAAATGAGCGAAATTCACTCAAAATGAGAAATTAATGAAAAAATTAATCAATGCATTCAGAGAGTGCACAAAGTGCCCATACTGGGGCTGAGCTAGGTTCCTGGACAATGCCAGTGAAGGGGAAACAGTCAAACAGGGATACAAGAATAGAATGGGAGAAATCCTACAAAAAGTCAAGGTAAGCCTCACAAACGCTAAAGAATAGAAACCAAAATTAATAAGCAAAATAAAGTAAATATAAAGTAGACACAGTAAACCCAAGCAAGCAAAACAGCAAAATAACTTATTAATTATGTATGAAGCTATATATAACAAAACAGAGCATATGTACTGTATGCACCAGCCCATATGCCCATAAAACAATCTAAACAAAGTTAAAAAGTCGCGAAATCTAACAAACGTCGAACCTAAAGGTAAAGAAAGATGGTAGATGAAATTGAATGCAGGCTTGGAAGGGGCACGCACTTTGCCCACCTAAACTGCCAGAGTGCATCCAATAAAATAGACACAATAAAAATGCACCTAAAAAATGAAATTCTTGATGTTTTAACACTGTCAAAAACATGGTTTACTGAGAGACATCAAGACAACACCCTCAACATAGAAGGATATAGGCTTGTACGTAATGACAGACAGCAAATTAACATAGCAAACCTAACAAAAAAAGGTGATGGGGTTGCAATCTACTGCAAAATCTCAAAAAATCTAGACACTGAGGCCCTAAAAATAGCAAACAACTCAAATGAACACCTGGAGCTACTATGGTGCCTAATAAATAATGAGAAGCAGGCTAACATAGCCATAGCAAGCCTCTACAGACCACCATCCGGGGATATTGAAACATTCCTTCAAACTCTAGAGAAAAGTATAAATACAGTGAGAAAACTAACAAATGCAGAAATCTTTGTGCTAGGGGACTTCAACATAAACTACAGTAGCAACGACAAAAATATACTAATGCTACAAACCACTATCAAAATCCTAGGGCTACAGCAACTTATTACAGACAGCACAAGACTAGGAAACAATAGCTCAACAATTGACCTAATACTAACCAACTCAAACCATGCCACAAAATGGGGCACTAGAAGCTGGGGGTATAAGTGACCATGAGCTAATATATGTAACGAGGAAAAAACTCAAAAGCACAAGCCAATATATATATATAAGATGGGCAGATCCCTAAAAAACTACTCAAAAGAAACACTACAAGACCACCTATATGAAAATATAGACCTCACAACAGACAGAGATGACCCTGATATCTACTGGAATAACATTGTCACAGAAATAAAACAATCATTAGATGAGATGTGTCCCATAAAGAAACTAAAAATACAGAGAAACCAAGACCCGTGGGTAGACAGGGAACTGTTAACGCATATTGCAACAAAACGAAGGATAGGTGACAAAGTGAAACGTACTAAAGACCCAGAGGATAAAAGGGCCTATAATACTGCCAGAAACAACTCCCTCAAAGCAGTAAGGGCAGCAAAAAAGAAATATATAATAAAACAAGACAAGGACTGGGGAAGCAACGCAAATAAGTTCTGGAAAAATCTAAGGTTGCTATTCCCCAAAAATAAGATAGAAGAACGGATAAGCTTCCAGGATAAGGATGGAAATACGCACACAGATAGTGATGCAGCAAACAAACTAAATACACACTTTGCCACGGTAGGACAAAGGTTGTCAAAGAAATTCACAAGAATCTGGGAAAACAAGTCAGAAAATATCCAGGATGAAATCCCCACCTGCAAAACTGACCTAAAAGAACTAACACAGCTAATAAATGACATAGATGAAAACAAACCAAGTGGAATAGATGGAATCCCACAAAAATACTAAAAGAGGCACTCCAAGCCATCCCAGATACCATGGTCGACCTGTTCAACATATCATTTGAGCGGGGACACTTCACAGGATGGAAGATGGCAACCATCACCCCCATATACAAAAGTGGTGACAAACAAAACATGGGGAACTACAGACCAATATCAATCTTGCAAATACCAGGCAAGCTAATTGAAAAAATATTCCACAGGCACATAAATGCGCACCTGGAAAAAACCAATATACTAAACAAGAGGCAAGGAGGTTTCAGAAAACTCCACTCCACATCAAAAACAATAGCAAACCTAACAAGTGATGTGCTGGCATCATTGAACCAAAAGAAATTAGTTTGGAGCAGCGTTCATCGACTTCAGCAAAGCCTTTGACACTGTAGACCACAGCATATTAATAAGAAAATTAAACAACATGGGCATTAAATCCAAATCAATAAACTGGATAAAATGCTACCTAAACAACAAGCAGCAAAAAACTAAAGTAAATGGTACACTCTCAGACCAACAAACTATCACCTGTGGTGTACGTAGAAAAGTCCTGGGACCACTACTATTTATACTATACATAAATGACCTAGAAAAATGGCTGGAGACAGAATGCGGATGACACTGTCATATATGCAGAAGGAAGCACAGTAGAGGAGGTAGCAAGCAAACTGAACAACCTCCTGCTAAAACTGGACAGCTGGTGTGAATCCAATAAAATAACCATCAATACAAATAAATCTAAAACAGTACTCTTCTCACATACAGCAATCACAGGAAGAAACCTACAATGCACACTAGGAAACCAAACACTGGAAAGTGTAAATCACTACAAATACCTAGGCCTAGAACTGGATAGCCAGCTAAACTACAATCTGTGTTTAACAAAAATCATACAAAAAGTAAATCACAAACTATGGCTATTTGCTAAACTAAGAAACTATATGACACAAGATATATCAATAAAAATCTTCAAAGGCATGGTACTCCCCTACTTTGACTATGGGGATGTAATCTACATGGGTGCTAAAAAAAGAGCTACTTAAAAAATTGCAGATACTACAAAATAGGGCCTTGAAAATATGCCTGAAAGTAGACAAACTACACCCCACTTATGACCTACACAAAAGAACTAAAGTAAAGCTACTAGAAAACAGAAGGATAATCCACCTAAAAACATTAGCATATGGATATAGCCAAGACATTAAGCGTCTAACCCAACCACTAAGGGACACCAGAGCAAGCAAGGCACCACTACTAAGACAGACCAGAAGCCAGATCAAAGCCCATGAAAGGAGCACACTGGAAATGGCCGCCAAGGCATGGAATGCACAAACGGTGAAAGAAAGAAAGACAAATCCCTGACCTAAAAACGTACAAAAAATATCTGTGCAAAATAAAAACTGGGAACCCCAACTGAACTGCACCACAAGGGGGCAGGTGATATGTCACGGCCCACCAACTGGACAGCCCAGGGCGGGATAACCGGAAATATAAAAGCCAGATAACATATCCAACAACAATATAAATCAAATCAATTTCAAACAAACATAACTCAACCACCTATTACGTACAAGCCTATGGACATGTCAATAAAATAGGCTAGTATAGAATTAAATAGAAAAAAGCGGAAAACTCTTCCCAAGAAAACCCCAAAACACTAACATAGAACCTTAAGAAAACAACTAACATAGTAATAAGAATAGAACAAAAATACAATGCCAAGAGGGCCCCAAAAAAACTAACATAGACTACTAAACGTACGAACAGACCATCTATCTGCTACTGAAATGCAGACAATCAAATAACTTATCAGCAGCTACTGTTTGGTAAGACAACACGAACACTACAGCTGGCCAGCATTGAAAACAAGCCTGGGTACCGAGGCTTACATGCTATGGACAGAATAAATACAGCCTCAATAAAAAAAAAAAAACGACCGAGCGAACAGGGAGAAGGTGAAAGAAAAAGGGCTACGTGCATTTAAAATGGGAGGCAATGGTTTGTCACCGTTACATTTCAATATGGACAATTCAAAATCATATAAGGAAGCCAGGAAGCCTAGAAGCACCTTCAGTAAACCAGAAAGTGACACCAGGCCGAGTGGAGCATCAAAGGTGAAAGGTTTGTGCTTTGCTCATAACTACAACAAGGAGGGATGCACACGGGAAAAGTGCAGCTGGGATCACCATTGTTTAACATGCCAGAGCAAGAAACATGTAGCAGAAGCTTGCCCGAACAAGAAATATTGACAATCAAAAAGTGGTTACGGTGGGGGGCTAGTATGTGTAGATGGAAAGTTAGAGGCTTGCCATGCTGGGAAGATGGCGTCGGCCGTGGGGGATTATGTCACTAATCCCCTTGATGTGAGCGCTGTCGGGCGAACAGAACACACAACACACACACGGAGGATGGGGGTGACACGGCGGCTAATAACAAGGGGATTAGCACGCCACAGCAGTAACAACAGACACAGGCAGGGATCTCTTGTTGGAGACTGCCGACGGTGGAACCAACAGGCAACAATCAATCGGGATCAATGGTGTGAGTGGCGGGCGCACCTCGGGGACCTTTGGTACCTCGCACCGAGGCCTGAGGAACCACAATGATGATTGGCTCAGGGTAATCGGCCCTGAACAAAGCCGCAGCAAAGGCGGGAACTTGATATGCACGTTGTGGGTAGTCGATCAAGAAAACCACCACTACTGGACTGAACGTTACATTGATGTCTTTAATGACTGTACCCTAGGTTGTTGTGATTGTGTCTATACGATTAGTAGTGTATTTCAGAATGTTTGTGCAGAGGTGATGTGGATCCCGATTGGGAATATGTATTAACGGGTGCATGCTTCGGTTTCAGAATTATTGATGATTCTTATGAAAGTAACTATGCTGAAGCCAATTACGGCTCAATCACAAAAGGTGAGGTCGGTGCCGTAATGTCGGGTACGCTGCAAGCCGAAATTGAGGAACAATTACTGATTGTTGTAGATAAACCTTGTGTATGTATTCATGGCCTTGGGGCGGTGCCTAAAGGCTATGATGACTTCAGGGCCATCATGCACTGCTCGAGTCCAGATGGGAGCTGCGTTAACGACCATATGCAGGGCTGCCAAGCCAACTTCTCTTACAATTCGGTGGAATCGGTCACTGAATTAATCCAGACGGGAGATTATCTTGCCACAGTAGACATAAGCAATGCATATAGGGGTTTAAGCATTCACCCGACATCTAGGGAGAAGCAAGGTCTGGCGTGGGACTTCGGAGGCGGAATAGTCTACCTCAGGTATAGTAGGCTATGTATGGGGCTGACCAGCAGCCCCTATGTATTTTCCGAGCTAAGTGATATGGTGGTACGTTGCATGGTAAGGGAAGGCTACCCAGATTGTATAAATTATCTGGACAACTTCTGTGTGATCGCGAGAACGGAAGGGGTGTATAGGGAGGCCCAGTTGGCGCTGGTAAAGATACTGTGCCGACTGGGTTTTTAGGTCAGTTATAAAAAAATTGGTATGTCCGAATCAGGTGATTCGGTTTCTAGGCATAGACATTGATACGATCCTGATGGAGCTCAGGTTGCCGGAGGATAAGCTGTGGAAGCTTATGTTTCTTCTGAAGGGTTTCCTACGTAGGAGGAAAGCTTCAAAGAAGGAGCTGGAGAACCTTGCGGGGGTGCTTCCACACTGTTGTGTAGAACTTTTTCACGTAGAGTCTATGACCTGGTAGAATCCGTAAGGAAGAAGAGCACACACAGGGTGTGGCTGAACGAAGAGTTCAGGCTAGATCTTAACTGGTGGATCGAGTTTGCGGGAGAGTTCAATGATAAAGCTAAGATAATACAGTCGTGTGAACAGTGCATCTCAGTATATAGCGACTCTTCTTTAACAGGATTCGGGGCAATGCACGGAAATGATTGGTTGGCAGGACCGCTCGACATAGGTAGGTCAAGGCTACTAGGGGAGTGGTTAGGTCATCACTTTGCGGATGCGAAAGACTCAGGTCAGGTTGCAGGACCAATAACATTAACGTCTTAGAACTATGGCCAATTCTGGTCGGGGTACAGACATGGGCTCACCTCTGGGAAGATAGGAGGGTAACTTTTGTGACCGATAACACTCAGGTTCGGGGAGCCCTGAATTCAGGCAGAAGCAAGAATAAGACGACTAGCGCTTGGCTGAGACGGATCTTCTGGTTATCAATTACGCATAATTTCGATGTGCAATCGGCCTATATCAATACCAACGACAATGTTATCTGTGATGGTTTAAGTAGATTGGATTCCTACAAAAACATTGCTCGCATCAGAGATGCTGATGTTGCCTCTGCCATGTGCTGCCATGATCGTTTCACCTGTTAATTGCAGATTGGGCCAGACTAAGGCTGGAGTGTGGTCGTTACGAGGACGCCCATTATGCTGAGTCTACTAAACTAACCAGATCGGTCCAGATATAGGCGTACTTTGAATTCTGTGAGATCTTCGCCGATCAACTGTCACCCTACCTGTGTTCGGCCACACGAACATGCTCATACATGTCGTTCTTCGCGAGACGCTTATGTTTCAACTCGATCAGACAGTATCTTAGTGCAATCAGCAACCATTTTAAAGACTTGGGGATGAGCCCAATAGACAAGAAAACTACCTTTTTGCGCCTGTGTGGCACATCTATACTGGAGATGTGCCACACACATCTCCAGTATAGATGTGTGAGGGGGGGGATTTGAAGTCTGACGCGGTGTTCGAATACTTGAAAGCTTCGATTCAAGAAAGACTCTCCCGGGATCTACGCATAGGCGCGTTCCTGGCAACAGGGGTCCAGAACTAGCTGGTTTGGGGTGGATTTGGGCCTTTAGAGGTACCAAGCAGAGAAAACTACTCATCCAACTATAGATACTGATTGTCTTGTCTTGTTAATTGTGGTATGGCGCGTCAAATAATGTGGCATGTAACTAGTTACGTGAATATTATTAAGCAAAGTGTAAGTTACTTGTTGGTAACACAGGCCGGTAGGTCTGTGCAACCTAGGTGTGTATGTAGCAATATCCTGCTTTGAAGTCGGGCCTGTCTACTGGACAGCCCACACCTGGCGGGGACAGCGTGCTGGAACCGATGTGCTTATGCATGCGATACTATCTGCCTTCAGTCGGCGAGAAATTTGCTTCCTAAATAAACGGAGGGGCCTTTAGAGGTACCAGCCATAGAAACTTACTCATCCAACTATAGATACTGATTGTCTTGTCTTGTTAATTGTGGTACGGCACGTCAAATAATATGAAGTAAATGTGAATCATTGATTGATTTTCCATGGGTTTTGACCTTTGGTGTCCCTGTTTGGTACCCAGTATTGTATTTTATCATATATATATATAAGCTGGACCCCCAAATATTGTTGTTCGATCCCACATACAAGCAAATCTGATAAATACTTCCACTGTAAGATGCTCCTTAACTTGGGAATTTTCCTATAAGCTACAAATGGCCAATTACCAGACGGGGTGGCCGAATGAGTAGAGGGTCCGTCTCCTGTTTTGGGAGATCGGGAGATCCAAACCCATGAGTTTGTGGGTTCGAATCCTGGTCGAGTCAAACCAATGACTTAAAAATTGATGCTTGTCACCTAGCCTGGCGCTCGGCATTATTAGGATAGGGCATGGACTGGTTGGCTGTGTCATGATAATGTGACTGAGTGGGATATCAGGTCATGGTGCTGGTGGTTTAGTTTCTCAGTGGGGCAGCACTATTAAGTTGCCATGAGTGTGCACTGTCACAAGTTGGTTCCGTCCTCCTATGACCTTGGATGTTGCTAGGACGTAAAACAACAAACAAACAAATGCCAAATTAGTTGTCTCTAAGCTATGACATGTGGTAGAGATTTTATAATACTGGGTTTAAAATGTATGTAGGCTAATGCAATCGGTTGTAGGATTCTTCATTTAAAATGACTGCTTCATTTCTCATTAATGGGAAAATTAAGTGATGAAATTAATTATTTTAATGCGTTTTCTAGAAAAAAGGTGGAGGATGAGACAAGTTAATCATGTTAAATGTTGACCTATAGGTTGAGTGTGTCAAATGACCTTCGAGTTGATGCGGAGCGTGACCTCCGTGACATTGGTGCTGGGAAGATCGAGGTTTACCCCCTCAACAAGGTATGTTACCCATCTGGGGAATTATTTTCATTATTTGTTCTTCTCTTTTATACTATCAGCTGCTAGTGCATTTGTTATATTTGTCTTTTATTGCCGGGATGAGGATTTTCTGAGTTTTGTTGTGGATTTCCATACATTTTCCATCAGATTTTAGGCCATTTTTTTAATGAAATATGGAGAGGAGAATAATCTCGTGGGGAGTGGTCGGAGATGAGGGTATGGTCGAGTTACATATAAATCACTGGCTGAACATAATCAATTTTGAGAAAGATCCTCAAAGTAGAAGGTGTGATTCTCTATTTGTTAGCATTATAAAAATGTATCGTCTGACCGTTACAACCTTCAGTTGACCTTTACAACCTTCAGGTCTTTACAACCTGGTCAGTTGGTGTGTTACTAAGAATCTTCTGTATTTTGCGGACATCAGAAGCAGTGATCTGGGGAGTTTTTAAAATCTATATATCTGTAAAAAATCACTTCAGTGTGTGTGGTGTGACTGGGGGGATACTGTATACAACTCCCTGACAGCCGGGGGGGGGGGGGGCACTGCACCAATGTGCCGATGGAGGAAGTAGCAAAGTATATATGTTCCACTACCATTTATTCTTGTATAATACATTATACATCATATATATTTATATATATTTTACCTCGGGCTGTTGCTACCAGGGCATTCACATCCCAGGGGGATGAAGCACTTCCGGTCTCAAGTCAATTAGCATATTTCCAACAACTCGCTGATCCGTTTCAAGGTACGTTTTTGCCACTTTCATGGTTTCTAAGTTACTTTTAGAACCCTACACTGTTAAATGTGTATGAATGTATGTATGAATGCGATCTGATCTTGGTCTAGGCTTATATGTTGCAGATGGTGGCGAGACAGAGTTCGCGCAGAAGTTCACACACAGCAGGCGCCCCAAACCCAGTTACCGGGCCGACCTGTACCTCAATATGGACGGGAATGCTGTCATGGCTCCTGATTCGAACGACCTATCGAACCCCAGGCTCAGCCAGCTCACACTCAACCAGCTCATGCTCAACCTACAAACCAGTTTGTTGATGCGGCTGAACTGGAAATTATTTACAGTGCTCATAGCGGATAAGTGTGTTTCACTGCTGGGCAATACTAGTCCAATTTGATTCAAATCTTTTGAAATTTGTTTTAGTGATAATTTTGGTTTTCTTGCTTCTTGTTTATGGCTTGTAGCTGTTTAGATTGCAAATAATTTTCCAGCTTTCACTATACTTTGTGTTAATCCATTTAAACATCATCTGCTTTTCTAGGTTACATTATTTTTTAGTAGTTTCTTAAACACTGATGTTTTTTGCATGTCGTATTGCAGCTGACAGTTTATTCCAAATATTGGCACTCATGTTAGCTACACTCCGATCATATGCACTGCGTGTTTGATCTTACCTTTGCTAGTAACGGATCATTGTTGCTTCTTGTGTGCATTGCCTGGTTTTTTTGTTTAGAATTTTTGTTGTTGTATGCATACACTGTTAGGTGATCCTGTTGCCTGTTTGTGCGGAGTTTTACTCATGCTATCTTATGCAGCTCTTGCGTTTGGAAGAGTTTACTCTTCCCTAGGCATATTTTTGGAGCCTCTGCAGTTTATGTAGCTGCACCTTACTCCATCCCATGAAGATAATATCCCCATAGTCAAAATATGGTGCCACCATAGATTTGAATAACTTGATGGCCATGCGTTCTGTCATGTAATACCTAATCTTGGATAGTACCCACATTTTGTGGTTTATTTTGGGGATAACGCCCTCTGCCTTCATTATAATTTAGGTGTTTATTTAGGGTTAATCCCAACTACTTGTAGGTGTCAACTTGCTCTAGTGGCTTTCCCCCCTTCGTTCACATGTGTCATTTGTTTGTGATAAAGAAAACAGTCTTTTTTACGTTGATTGTTATTTTGTTGGCATTGCACCATGTATCAAGTTATTCGTAATTGATCATTTAGTGTTTTAATCACTACTTGCTGTGACCTGGCTTGTACGTAGATGACCGTGTCATCTGCATAACGGTGAAGATCGGTTGTTTCCAGCGGTCTGAGTACCAAACTCTGATGTACACCTACTTTGACAGGTTCTAATTCTGATACTGCAAGTCCGATTTTAGTGCACTGCATTCTATTTGTGAGGTAGCTGTTGGCCCATTCTAGTGTCTTCCCTATTACCCATCCGTTTCAGTTTTTGCTTTAATATGGCATGGTGGCCGTATCAAAGGCTTTGCTGAAATCGATGAATATTGCTGTTGTTATGTACTTAATTTATGTTATTAAATATGTTTGTTGTCTGTTAGTTCTGCAATTGTTTTTACTGTTATATTTGTGAAAGCCACCTTGCCTTTTGTTCAGTTTGTTGTGTAGCTCTAGATACTCATTGAGATGTTGCTGATAAATATTCTCTAATACCTTCCCTGGTATTGGTAGTATGGATATTGGTCTTGAGTTCCCTACATCCTGTCTATCTCCGCTTTTGAACACTGTTGTTATGTTCACAGTTTTCCAGCTTTCTGAAGGATTCCTTGAAGATATGACAGATACTCCTGATGTCTGGTACTCCTACAAATACATCTCTTATTATCTCACTTGATATATGTTGTAACCCACTGCCTTTGTTTATGTCTAGAGCATTTGATATTTTCACTACCTATTTTGTGGTTGTTTTGCATATGTTTATGTGGGTTGTAGGTGCTTTCTCTTTAGTAGTCCAATTACCATTGAATTTTTCAGATAATTTTATCCCTATGGTAGCGAAGTGTTTGTATAATTTGTTGGCTGTTTCAGTGTTACTAATTATGGTACCATCTTCTCTATTGCGTGAAATGTCCTTGTCTTTATTGTTTGGTACCAATCTTTCCACATTATCCCAGAATCTTTTAGCATTGTTACCCCAGATGAAGTCTTGAGTTGTTATGTAGGTTTTCTTTGCACTTTTGACTGATTTAGTTACTTCATTTCTAGCTGCTATGTAGTTTTCCCTATCCTCATCACTATCGCTATTTGCAGCTATTTGCCTCAGTTTGTGTATTTTCTTATCAATTCTAGTATATTCTTATCTATCCATGGGTCTTGGTCCTGCTTAATTTTTATTTTTCTAATTGGACAACCCTTGCCTAGGTAGTGTTTTATTTGTGTGTGTGTATGGTCCCATATTTATCTACTTCATGGCATTCTAGACTCATCTTTTCAGATTTTTTCATGTGATCTATTAGCTTGTCCTTGTATCCTTTGTAATTTCTTCCTAGTTTGTATTTGAACCTCTGTACTGCTTTGTTTTTCTTATTTGTAGCCCTGACAGATCAATTCATGATCACTAACTCCCCAGTGTTTTACCCCTGATTTGTTAATGTTATTACCGTTTGTGAATATCATGTCAATCACTGAACTATTGTTACTTAATCTGGTGTCTGCTGTGATCAGCTGTTTTAGGCCTAACCCTTTTTAGCACCTTTTTAATTTCTGCTTCTCTTGAGAGTTTTCTTTGAGGTTGATGTTAAAATCTCCTAATATGAATATTTCTTGATTTTTGTGTGCTATGATCTCTATGCTATTTTCTAATTCTTTTAGCATTTTGTCTATCCACACTAGGTATTGTGAGTTTCTTTTGTCTATCAAAGTGGCATACTGACCATATTATTTCTAGGTTGTTACTAGTGTTATGTATTGTTAGCTTGTCATTATCATTTGTGATGGTTATTTTTTTTTATATATGTAGCTACGCCACCACCTCTAGACTGTCTGTCTTTGTGCATTTACAAGTAACCTGGTATGTTCAGCATTCTATCAGTGTAGTTACCATTTAACCAGGTTTGAGATTGACTGCAATGGTAGAATAGCGGTTGGTACGAGTTGGCCTCCAGATGCCCAGTCAGAAGACGACTCAGTGTGGCATAACAAGTTGTTTCCGCGAACAAGCGGCTCACAGTCGGCTCCAGTATCTCCCCAAAGGGGTACCAAATGGGGACACAACACCGATTCAAAAGAAGAATCAGACATCTCTGAGGGAGACAAGTACAACAAGGCGAGGTAAAAGGCCAATACGGACACAAACACAAGAAAAACAAAAAGCAAAAAGAAGAAACAGTCCTCTTCTTCCTCGTGGTCGTTGGATGATTCCGACTCAAGATACCAACCACACCACAGCTCTGGCGAAAGAGTTCAATCTGGCGGCCAGCAATAGGCCTGCTAAACCAGAGAGAGCACTCAATGGGCATTTTCATACCTTCAAACCAGCTGAAGTTATTATGAGAGACTCTAGGGAAATTCACTGGAGTCAGGGGCAGAGACGAGCCCTAAAGATGTGGGCGAAGAAGTCCTCATGTCGGACGACAAGAAGAAGTCTGAAAATGTCATGTACGCGAGCCAGATGGCCATCCAGGCCGCTCTCACGGTGATCCTCCCAGTCGCCAATTAGATATTGAAGGAGAAAGTCTCCATGTCATTGGCTTCTGAACTGAATAAGGCAATCGAGCTGCTAGCGGCAGCAAGCAGGTTCTTAATCTATAGACGGTAAAAGAATGTTTTCAAGGCAGTCACCACAGACACCAGAAAGGAAATGACTAAGAGCCCAAGAAAGTGAAAGACAAGAATGGGAAGGAATTCATGCTCTTCATGGCATCTAAACCCATCAATGGGAAGGTGCTAGACAAAACCAAGATTTTTGCGGGTCAGATTCCCCAATTTCTCAAACGTGTCGAATCAGGAAACAAATGGCTCCAGCCATGTGCAGGCATGTGTTCCCAGCTGGTATGCTGAAAGACAAGAACTTTACCTTAAGCTAAAGGCCGTGTTTCATTGCTTATATTAGCCCGGGAGTCCACGGGTTTCCAATGGGTTTCATCAGGTTAACTCACAAGCTAATCTAGCTCAATTTTGGCGTCCCTTTGTCATGGCTCTCCTGACCACACCCACCAGTGCGTGCCCGGCAGACTTGGATTTTCTTACATGGGCATGCCTCTGCAACATAGCTAATCAGAATAAAATTGGTTAACTTTCCAGCTAGGCTGGACCCCATGGGCTCTTGCTCTATATCTCGGGTTTCCAATATCATTAAAAATACAAATTCCCGGTTTTCATGATATGGGGCAAGAATTAAGTGTTAATTTACAACGTGAACAAGGAGCCTATGATATGGAAATTTATTGAACACAAGTTGGTATATAGTAAGTACAGTAGAGAGGTAGAAGTTAGATTGGTCAGTGATTGTTCGACTCAGGCCCACAACCCCACGCGTTTGTTGAAGGGTTGGGTGGGCGGCTGAGTTGAGGTGCAGAGTTGCTTGTCAGGCTGCCGGAGTGGAAGTGATGTATAGAGGTTCCCAGTAGTCCGAGGATGGGTCCCGTGACGTCAGAGTCTCGCGAGAGGCAGCATCGTGACGTCAGAGTCTCGGGAGCGGCTGGTTCCGGACAAGAGCGGTAGGTGGGCCGTGGGGAGGATTCAAACCCAGGTGGCGCCACTGTAAGGCTCCCTGTTTGTGCGCAAATTACACATGTTGGCGAACCAACATGAACAATTTACAACGCGAACAAGGAGCCTATGATATGGAGTAAGTTCAGTAGAGAGGTAGAAGTTAGGATTGGTCAGTGATTCTTCGACTCAGGCCCTCAACCAAATGTGTTGAGAGGGCCTTTGTCGCTGATGAGAAAGCGGCCCTAGGGACGTAGGTGTATACGGTGGACGACCGCCAATTCCCGAGCTGCCGCACCTCGTCGATGGTGGCTCCGGCCTTGACGCAGGCCTGTGCCCCTCCTCTGCAGAGGCTGTGGAGGGTATAGGAGCCGGGATCGGGCAGTCGTCCTGCGCGAAGAGCGGCTCTCATAGCGGCCAGGAGTGCTGCCGCCGCAAGGGAGCGTCCGTCGGCGAGGAGAAATGCTGGTGCGTCGGGGGAGGTCCTGGCAGTCCCCTTGTATGCTCGCCAGGCTCGGACAGGGCAGATGGATGCCTCGTGGGTTGGGCGTCCACCGTGGACCTGGTGGTTTTGGTCGACCGTACATGTACGATCAGGTGTCTCCCAGCGTCGACCACATCGGCGTCCTTGATGGTATGTCCGGGGTCAGCCTGTGACGAGGTTACCCTGTCTCAGGAGGGTGAAGTAGCCGAGGAGGAGGGCGGCGGAGAGCACCCGGACCTCCTGGGCCTGCAGAGCGAAAGTAGAGGGCCAGGTGATGGAGAGCTGCTGGTGATATGGGCGGTGCTTGTCGTGGGACGTGGTTGGACGACTGGACCACCCCACGCTTGATGACCGAGACGGAGTAGGCTTCGGACGCCTTTGTCCTCCCCCCCAATGAGACTGACCCAGGTCCGAGCCCCGCTGAAGTAGTTGAGGACTGCCGACATGGACCTGAGAGCATTGTGGAGGGTCGCGAGGAAAGTCATCAGGTCGTATGGCGGCGGGTGTCAGAGGAGGTCGCGGGAGTGGTGGAGGTACCGCGTTGCATGGAGGTACCACGTTACTTGTTGCGCCATGTCCCAGCTGCTAGCCCGGCGTGGAAGAGGGAGGCGATCCGGTCGTGATTGTCGTCGTGGAGGCCTGGGGATAGAAAGCAAGGTATTACTATCCCCAGGCCTAAATAGCGTCTGGTATGGCAGTGTTCGAGAGTCTGACCCTAGTGCGTGTGAGACCAAGGCGCTGGCTGATAAGGTGGAGCTGGTCGGGATCCTCGGTGTGGTTGGTGGTAGCTGGAACTGGAGGGTCGTCGGCCGTATAGTCGGCCGGACAACCAAACTCGAGGAAGTCAACCAGCTGGGTGTCATGGTAGTCCTTGAGGTACTTCCGCCAGGCTGATATCCTGAGGGCGGAGGGGACTGGTATCCTCGCCGAGATGTGGTTTGGAAGTCTGGTGGCCCGTACCCTATTGTATATGTCGAGGTATTGTCGATCCTCCCATGCATCGGCCACTGCAGTCGGCCACATTTTCATGATAGTGGACCGGTATGTAATGGTGGGGTGTGGGGGGTCATATGGTTGTGCTGGCTCTGTGCTGGGTTCGGCAAGCATATCATCCACATCCTCGATTGCGTGAGCGCGTTGGTCGGTGGTGAGTAGGGCTTCCGGTGGCTCCACCTCGGGTGGGATATCGTAGGGGGGTAGTTGGGGTGGGGCGCCTCCGCCCCACCCTGGGCGAGGCTGCGCCGGCGGGGGTGCGATCCGTCGCACCGTCCGCCCCGGTGTGTTGCAACGGCTCCCGACAGGCGTGAACCGGAAGGTCCGTTGTCATTTTCCGGGGCTTACTGTGTCGGCGTGCGTGGTTTTGGTGTCGTGGGGGGGGGGGCTGGCGGCAGTTGCGCCGGAGTGCCCGCCAGTGGTTCCCGGTGTGCGTTACCGGCTGTTGGTTGTGTCTGCGGCCACTTGGGTGTTGTGGTCGGTTACTGTTACGTCATTGATGATGGTGGCGTCTCTTTGTGGGTGGGGGGCCGTCTGATGGGGTTGCCGCGGTGTTGTGTGGTGAGATGGCGGGGAGATCTGAGGCGCCGCCGCTGTGGGTGGTGGTGGACGCTTGATCGTTGTGTCGCGGGTCGTCTGCGCCATTATCGGATGGGTCTTGTGGTGGCGCGGCGGCAGTCGTTGGCTGACAGATGGCGACACCTTCTGAAGCGGGCGTCTCGGAGTCGTGTGGTGAGGCAGTTGTGCCGTCTGGCGGGAGGAGCTGGCTGCGGTGAGCTGGTCGGGGAGCGGTGATGTCGTGAGAGGTTTTGCCGCCATGGCTGGATGTTTGAGACCGTCCGTTGGTGGTGGTGGGACGGGGGTCTTTGCTGACGTGTGGTGTTGCGGTTTCCGGTGTTGAGGCGATATGGTGTGAATCGCCGCCAGGGCCCGCCAGGGGTTCTTTGTGGTTGTCGCTGATGGCGCTTGCATCGGCTTCATGCGGTGTGAGGACCGGTGTCTGGGTGGGCGGGTCTGCGTGCGGTTTCCATACGGCGTCGGGTTGGGTGGGGTTAGTGCGTGTGCTGCCGTAATTTCCGTCGTCAGTCTTTACGGCCCTGTGTGGGCCGTTTAGCAAAATTCCGGCTTGTCTGTGTTGTTGTCGGCATTTGCACCTTGCGAACGTTTCTCGAGCTGCCTCTTTTTGTTGTTGCACTCGGTCTCTTTGTGAGGATTCGAACTACGATATTTTTTTGCGCACCGTGCACAAAGCGTTCCGCCCCCATACCATGGGATGTGGTGAAACCACAGCATTGGCCAGTGTTCCTTCGGTGGCAAGGGCGGCCATCCGTCTCATAGTTAAACTCTGGCCATCTATGCTGCTGCTAGCGCGTTTTCGCGGATTTCTGGGATTTCTTATATTCACCGATTAATGTTAAACAAAATTCCAAAAGAGGGGATGTATATGACAACAGTTGGGTGGTTCGAATCCCGTTCTTATATCTGATATGACCTTAGATGTAGCTAGAACATAATGTAGCTAGAACATAAAACGTAAACAAGAAACTGTTAGATATGGGCGATAATACAATCACAAGGCTAGTTGAGACTTGACTTCCAGTGTTTTTCCTCGATTGCCTGACAATGCTAAACCTATGGGAGAATATCGGCATTTCCGCTTTTTTTCGGAGACCACTTTCATCCCTGTATATGATTCGAGCCATCGTGTTGATTGTTGCTCAGTAATACATGATATAGAGATTTAACAGTAGCTGATTTTTAGAATTTTCACTCACATAATGTGTAATTGTGAATTCAGTGCTAGCCACCCTTTTTTGTTATTATTGATGTAATATACGATTTTGGGATTTAGCAGTATGTTGATTGTTATTAATATAAGACATGATTGGAAATGGTAGCCGTCATTTAGATTGTTCCTCGCCTAATAGTTTGATTTAGCAGCAGCCTCCATTCTGGTTGTTTCTCACATTATACCAATTGCTGACACTAACTTGATAAGATAGCTGTTTATTAACACTCCTTTATTCATTATTCTCTGTTTTAGTTAAAATATGCAAAAATCTCCTCGAAAGTGAATGGGAGTGTTAAGAAGGGAGTAATATTTGCCACATATTCCTCCCTCATCGGGGAGAGTCAATCCGGAGGCAAGTACCGGACCCGCCTAAAACAACTTCTCCACTGGCTGAATCGTGACTTTGATGGAGTCGTATCCTTTTTCACTATTTATTTATTTGAGCGCTTTAGTTTGTCTGAATAACAATGGCGTCAGCGTAGAAACGCTGGTCTTCCAGCCTTAGTTGCTTTTCAGTGGACCCTGAATGTAAGTGTTGGGGTGATTAAGGGGAGCTGCATTAGCAGGTGATCTGACGTGGGCTTAACATTTTTCCCCAAAACAAGTTAGGTGGGGTGGGGTGGGAGTGGCAGCTTTCTTTTGGCCTACTAAAAGGAATTATCCAGGGAAACATTTTCCGATTGAACCTGTTATGATCTGCTGTTAGCTGTCAGTTTTGGGTGTCTATAGTGTATTACTGGAATCGTAGTTCATTGGAGAATATTCTTCAAGAATTAAACTGATACTTCTCACTGCCTTGCCTGGCATAGGAATTACTAAGGTAGGACAACGACTGATTTGTTTCATGTCTGGAATTATGTGTATGGGTGAGATATTGAATCAAGGTGTTTGCCAGGATGCTATCCTTGTATGGCAAATTGATTAAAATTGTTTTAAAGCCGTCATAGGTGCATATTGTAACAACTCCGTACCTGTCCTGATGTGACCTCAGGTGCATCAATCAACTAGTGAACCTTAGCCAAATGTCTAGATTGTGTTCGACGAGTGTCACAAAGCGAAGAACCTGTGTCCAGTTGGCTCGTCGAAGCCGACCAAGACCGGCATGACAGTGCTGGAACTGCAGAACAAGCTGCCAAAGGCACGCATCATCTACGCCTCTGCAACTGGGGCCTCCGAGCCACGCAACATGGCCTATATGACACGGCTCGGCCTTTGGGGAATTGGCACACCCTTCCGTGAGTTCATGGACTTCATCAACGCAGTTGAGAAGAGGTTTGTTCAGTTTACACAATGTCATTGTAGTATTTATAATATGATAATTTTTTAAGAATTAAATTTGTTTAGTTAAGACCATCTGGTTGATAATTATAAGTTATTCTCAAGTGTAACATATTCTCAGAGTAACTTGTATGACTGTGTACCTCCTTTGGAGAAATTTGCATTGCAAGTATGTAAGAATAACTTGTGCATGCACACCGATTACGGCTTAACTACAACATGCTATGTTAACTACTAGGTCATGTCAATGCTTCCTAGTTGTAATGTTCATAAGAGTTCAAACACCAACGGAATTGGGAATGAGTACCCTGGTATATAAGTTAGATATGTAGATTTAAACCTAGGTAGAAGTTTTAGTTTTTTTAATATTTTGATTTCTTCAGCATACACAATTTCAAAATGAATCAAGAAGAATTTGGAAACCATAACCTGTTCTAGTTATTATTATTTTGATTTAATTAGGAAATTATCTATTTTTCTTGTTAAGAAATCATCGAATGCAAATAATATTCCAGCTACTTATAGATGTGTCGTTCTCTGAAACTGGGCACCAGTGTGGGGCACCCACTTCAAATGGTTATTATAAAACTAATGTGTCAACTATCATTGCTTTTCATTTAAATCACATCTATATACATGTTAGAAATAACAAAGATAATATACAATTAAAAAAATTATGATTGTGTGGTTTATTGAGTGAAAATTGCAGTCAGGACTAAACGTTGGGGCCTCAATCTGTGACATGGCCTGCATCGAAACATTGATTTCGTCATAAACACTTAATGAATCAAGTATATCAAGAATCAGGTGTATTTTACTCCTTTTTCATTTGGGAAATCATAAAGATGTTTTTATTATGTTTGTTTGTTTGAATATGCATGTTTATTTATGCTTGTTCATCTGTTTGTTCGTTCATTCATTCATTCATTCGGAAAAATATGAAAGGTTTGCCGTTGTCCAGGCTAGTTATATTTTAGGACACTTTTTTTATTAGGAGATCATGAAACTAATAGTTGTTTAAAGTTTTGATAAATTATTAATGCTGTTTCATATATATATATATATATATATATATATATATATATATATATATATATATATATATATATATATATATATTTCACCTCGTCCTCTAGCCTCCTGGCTAATTATAGCATGGGGAGAGGTAGCATGTCCACTTGAATCACTTTCTGTTTCCTCCTCACCGAGTACAGATGTGGAAAAGTGATCAGTGAGTCAGTCTTTACCACTAATATTTGTAAGTACACAGTGCTCTTAATGTATTATATTATGTGATCTATTTGCCAATGCACGGGTGTTTCAATGTTGAAAATGTCTAAGAGATACTTTGTGGAATATTTTATGCTGACATTTGGTGAGTAAATTATTTCAACATTGACATTGGCATGTTAGGCAAATTTAGGTTTGTTGACATTGACATTATCTATGAATTCAATGTCATGGTATGGACATGTCCTAAGCATAGCACAGTTTACACTTCTGCCTGTTTCAATGTTTTTACAGACACACATGAGGTTGTGACTTACATTATTTACACATTATTCACAGACAATGTGCATTTATACTAGTGTTGACAGACTCAGTTGAACTTTCACTGAGTTCACGTTGACAGACGGTCACCGGCCATGAGAACCGGTTGACAACCACTGACAGTGTACAGTTGAAACCATACCCAGGCAACTTTTTGTAATTTTGACATTGCACGTGTGTTTTAATGTGGAAAAGTTCTAAGAGACACTTTGTGGGATATTGTGTACTGACATTATTTCAACATTGTCATTGGCATGATAGGCAATTAGGGGTGATCGTTATGAGACAACTGACCAGGCACCTGATGTTCCTAGTCCCCCGAGGGGTGGTCATGTGGTTCTCCAGAGAGCTGTAGTCAGACAGACTACAAAGGCTCTTCTATGACACCCTGGACAATCCAGTTCATTGTCATATGAACATGAATGCCAAACGGCACTATAGAGCTGTAATGAGACGGATTGCAAAGCTCATCTATGACACCATGAACAAACCAGTTCATTGTCATATGGACATAGATGCTATGCAGCACTATGCACACTATCACACCTACCAGTTGTGATACTATTCAAAGAGCTGTAATCAGACGGATTGTAAAGCTCATCTATGACGACATGAACAGCCAGTTCATTCTCATATGGACATAGATGCCATGCAACACTATGCACAGTACCACATTAATGGCCCTTCAGGGTGTTAAATCCCATAACCCATGTGGGAGTGGAAGTCATTGGCATGAAAACCCCAGACAATTGTGTATATGTTCACACCTACTAGTTGTGAATTCTCACGCTATGGAAATGGAACTTGAAAATCATGAGCAGGCATATATGTACATAGTTGTGATTTCACTCTATGTGACCCCCTCTATGATTGAATAGGGAAAGCCTATTTAGGTCTTATTAGCAGGGTGGATCCAGTCCAGTAGTTGGCTGGGTGTTACATAATGCTCCATTTTAGTACAACTCACATTGGTACTATAATGTCATTACACTGGCACTCAGTGGCCAGGCTACATAAATATATACATGTAAGCGGACGGAAGGCAACAAGGTAATTAAGTATGGGTGATATCATTTTTATTGCTCAGTGTAACAGCAAGCAATCAATAGTATAATATAGTAAGATATCATAAGTTGACAATAGGCAATATCAACAAAGCAGTCAATAGTAAATCAGTAATATAACGACATCTGGCTGGGTAACTGCCAAGGGCGAACGCCCGAACCCAGCCAAAAAGAAAAGAAAGAGAGGGAAAAAGAAAGAGAAGAAGAGAGAGAAAAAAGGAGAGGAGAGAGGGGGGGGGGGGGGAAAAGAAGCAAAAAATAGGGAAGAATTTAAAGTAAACTTTCATCAATGGCATTTGAAGCACGCATGTCATTCAAAATGCGATCAGATATGGGCAGCGTAATATATTTGTAAATGCAATCAGAACGCCAATCACCACAGGTTTTCAATTCCTCCAGGGAGGCACCTTGCATATGCAGAAATGTGCAGCCCCCCCTCCGCAAGGAGTGGCATGAAAAATCAGCATGGTCGAGACCTGCCGCTCTAGTGAAAATTTGTATAGTGGAGTTAAGCTTCTTGTAAGGAAGTGGCATGAACCCCCCCCCCCCCCCCCCCCTCCCCCCTCCTGGGCGAAGGCACTTGAAAAGCAGCCGAATGGTCTGGTAAAGGAGTTTCAGAAAAATGCACACAGCTCTTTATTATTAACATTCAAAATAGGAATAAGAAGCTTGCGCTCGAGAAATTGAATTGTCTTTGAGTTCCAAACGGAAACTATCATCCCCCAGGAAAAAAAGTAAAATCAGAACACAGCAAAACTGAGTCCGAGTCAGTAAGCTGTGACTTACGGAGGAAGCCTCTAAATCCCGTAAGAATAGCCGCTCTTGTAGCAGTGTGGCCTGGTGTATCCGAAAAATAAGAGAAAATTCGGATTAAATGCTTTGGTAATAGAGGGGCAGCAGCTTTAACAGAAAGCCCCAAAACGCGCTTAAGACCACCAAGAGTGGTCTTTATTGTGTGGCTAGAGTAATCAATAGGATCGGAACCCTCGGAACGTAAGAAAAAATTTAGAGCAGATAAATAGTTATAGAGCTATATTTCAAAGTGTGAGATAACCAAGCAATATATATGGCAACTTGCGTAGGAGGGCATGGCGTGGGAGTTAACAGTCCCTGGAATTTGTCAATAAACTTAAAATACTTCCGAATTTGCATAGACCTCGTGGTGACTCTGTTCGGGGCGTAATAATGAGAAGCAATTCTTTTTGCTTCTAAATGCAGATCAGTCAAACCTAGAACCAAAAACTAGCAGTTAGAGACAGCATCAAACAAGTAAGCACAACAGAGTAGTGAGTCATGGTCAGCAGCAATTATTCTATTTCGATGGGCCTTGTTGCACCATCTACTCAGACAGTCAAAAATAACATTATAATTAGTTTTTATATGCACTGCAGAGATGTTGAAGTTGTAATTAATGGAAATCCAAAACAGACACTTTAACCAGTTCATTATGACAGGATTTGTTGATTTCCCTTTGTTTCGCGCGGAACGGACGGTCATGCTGTCACAAATACAATGTTTCCATTAACCCATGAATTGCACCAGCGGTTTGCACCAGCTATTACGGCCGACATTTCGCGAATATTTATGTGAGCGTCAATGCAATCCGCATTAGAAGGAGCCAAATGGTGGGCAAGTTTTCTAGCCCCATCTACTTCGTTGAAAAATCCAACACACAGGTCATGTTGGTGAAGAGCTCCGAACCCGGTGTTGGAAGCATCAGTATATACCGACAGAGTATCCGCATGAACACCAAGAATCTTATTATATCCATTGAAAGAGTCAACATATGACAACCACCATTTAATTTCGTCGCAAAATGCAGAATTTATGTTGAGCGTGACGCAAAGCTCTAATTGCGTCATATATACGAGAAGAAAATGACCTGCCACCACATACAACGGTCAAGCAGTGTGAAAGGCGGCCACCTAATCGCTCTAACTCCTTACGAGTTGCCCTTTTCCTATGCAAGAATAAAGCAAGATGATTCTTTAACTTAGCTATTTTATCAGGAGGTAACCAAACTTGAAGTAAGACTGTCTGCTTCAATCCCGAGGAACCGGTTGCACATGGCACGAGATAACATTTGACCATAACTATTGTAAAACCCTAATCGTCTAAGAATATTAATAACAGTAATCTGATTCTTAGCACATTCATCCCATGAGGAACCAAGGACTAAATATGAAAGGGCTGCAAGAAAGCCCCATTGACAATCTGTTATCTAAAAAATATTGTGGCTTGCCATCAACTTCCCAAAGTAGACCCTGCTTTAGTCTATCTAAGGGTTGAATTGTGATTGCATGGTATGCACCTTTATTATCAATAACCGATAAAACCGATAAAAACCGATAAAAAATTGTTGCGTAAAAGTAATTTGGACATAATGTCTACACTCTTATTTTTAAATTTACAACATGCTTCACTAACATATTTATTAACATAGTTATTAAAAGGTTTACTACAGTCAATTATTAGATGGAACCCTCTGTCGGTAGATTTCGGTACGCAAAATAAGTCATGCGAGCATATCGGTTTTGAGTCTATTTTGCTAATCCAAGTGATATTGTGATATTTATTATCGATAAATAATTTATGACTAGGGCTGCTGTTAGGCCTAATCTTAACCGAATAACTATGGGGGAAATTTTGGTTCATTATCTTAAAACCAAATATAGCGCCGTGTAATATAAATGACCAATCCGGGTCTGTATCTCCACGGAAGAACAGCTCAACAAATACACGACATGGTTTAAGCTGTGAAACTACTCCAGGAATTAAGTGTGCGCAGTTGCACGAACCGTTGAAGCGCGCACATGTAACAGAAAATTGTTTTATGGTAGGGGTAGAAAAATTCAAATCCAAAGCAGAAACTGAATAGAATGAAGAGTTACATTTAACAGTTAGCCAATCAGACTATGTCAACCCATTCAGGTAAGGGTGTTACGTAATTTGTAAGTGGGCTATGCTGCTCAGCCAATTTGCAAGCCACGTGGTCCGCCTCAGACTTTCTACCGGGCAAGTCTAATTTTAGCAGAGGGAGGGTAGCACATTCCACCCCATTCATACTATCGTTAAAATTACCACCTTTCAATTCGCAAGAATAAATAATATTTTCTACACGGTTTTTAGAATTGGTTGGTTCAAAATTACTGCTAACACGTGGTGTTTTTCTACGGTTATTCAATCAGTCGCGATGGCAGGCGCTGCGTTTGTGCGAGTTGCTGCCACAGCGCGAGCACCAGTGACCGTAGCTACAGGTTTTATCGTCACGCGAACAGCCGTCTTCATTATTGTAATTGAAGCACGGCTTCTTCCCGTCACGAGTAAATAGTTTAGAACTGCTGGCTACGGTCGCATTCTTTTTGTCTTTTATGTTTTCAAAATCATAATAACGCAGTGCAAGCTCATTATTACCTGCTGTGAAAGCCTTATAACCTTGCTTCACCGCGACTTTCTGCACCTCTATGTCATAAGACACATGGGCTGAGTTAGTGAACGTGTTGAACTTTGCATTACTGCAGACAAATCTAATGCGCTTCAATGGTGAAAGACAAGCATTGTAATCTGTATCAGGACGGTCCAAGAACCAAGCACAAGTTGCTTCAACAATTTCAGAACCATAAAGTTTTTTCACTTGTTTACGATCGTCTGTGTAATGCTTTAGCGACCACTTACGCCGTTTGCGACGTTCAGCGCTGGGCATTCGACTGCCAGAGCTCCTGGAAGACCGGTGACGATGGTGACAGCGATGCCCATGGCGAGACCAACTCCTGCCTCGCTCAGTCGATATTCAGCGCAGCGAGGTCTTCCTCCAGCTGCTTCTGTTGCTGGAGAAGAGCACTCACACGACGTTTGCGCTCTAACGACTTGACCTTGTCCTTCAGCGCGTTCTCTTCAGAGAAGTCGTCCATCGCACTTCCTCCTGCTGCCCCTCGTGGTCCCGGCTTCACCTCGGATGTCATTGCGTCAGAAAATATATCGTCCGATGCCTCAATGAGTGGGTGCGTTTGTATAGAGCGCTTTGAATGCGGCGCTTTCTGCCTCGTACGTGGCAGCAAAAAAAAAAACGAGGTGTGTCACTCTTGGGTGGTGGTAGCAGAGTGCAGTATCAAGGCAAAGACTGTCAGTGTGCACCTCGGTGCTGCGCCACTGGCGCTGCACGTGCACCTAGCGTCGAACCTGCGAACCACTAATGGTAGCCCAGTAGGTTAAGTTGCCGGAGCCCCTTCACCCTACACCCGTATACAGCGGCTGTATACAAGCTATATATTTTACCTCATTCTCACCCCCCTGGCTATTTGTAGCCCAGTGAGATACAGCATTTCTGTCCGATCAATCTGCATTTTCAACTCGCCAAGAGCGGGCATCGTATCAGTGAGCTCCAGTCTTTCTTCAGCTAACTACAGATTACCTAACGGATAGGATATACAACAAACATTACAAGAACAT
Source organism: Branchipolynoe longqiensis (assembly GCA_030323885.1). Lineage (NCBI taxonomy): Eukaryota > Metazoa > Annelida > Polychaeta > Phyllodocida > Polynoidae > Branchipolynoe > Branchipolynoe longqiensis. Next base: position 6,233,799 of record CM059195.1, on the reverse strand, counting down.
TATATTGATAACCTCTTTATTGGTAACCTATCTCTAAAAGGTTAGTTAGTGGGCTTTGGTTATTGCAAACCGGTGAATAGTGTCCGTGAGGTTGCCTTTGCCCGTAAACAAGCTAAACCCACCCAGGCCCGAGTGCCTAAGAGACACATTATTATTATGTGCTTGACCAAGACATGAAACAAGAGAATTATTTATAATACTATTTAAGTTAGGATTTTCCAAATTGCAATAAAATTGCAGGCTTATCAGTACTGGGGTTTAGGCACCACAGCACAGTTATGCACAGAGGTTATGTACACTGTGGAACATCTATACCGGTTCGGGTTTAATAAATAGGTATAGTGTTGAGGTCTTAGTCTGTTGAGTAATTTCTCTCATTTGGCTTGCGCTTTACACATTGCACATAGACTTTAATTCAAAACAGACACAGCAAAAACCGGTTCGTTCTATCGACTCCCATACAGCTGAAGACCAGTGCAATCAACAGGAACAGGGCTTGACATCACTGATAGCCCTACAGCCGCTTCAGGTGGTAATCCTCAACAACTTGACTCACTGCTGGATTCTAGGCTAGAGGACTTCATTCAGTTAAAATACAACAAGTTGAACTGGTGAGGAAGTCTTGGAAGAAGACTGTTACTTCCTTGAAATGTCCGGTTCTGACTCCGATACACAATAAGCACACCAAACCTAAAAATGCTAAGTAGTCTAAAAAGCATTCGTCATAATCAGAGAGTTCTGAGGCTACTTTTCCGTCTTCAGACTCGATACACAATAAGCACACCAAACCTAAAAATGCTAAGTAGTCTAAAAAGCATTCGTCATAATCAGAGAGTTCTGAGGCTACTTTTCCGTCTTCAGACTCAGACTTTAAGGAGGAAGGTGTTTACGAACGAAAAATGGTTAAAACAGGCAAGGGAAAAAGACGGGAACCAATTTTGACTGAAGTCGCTAGTAAAGCTGCAGTTGATTATAAAGGTGTGAAAGGTGTAGAACATTCCTTCTTAAAGGAGATGGACTCAGACGTAATCATGAATGATCAGATGCGCAGGTTCGAAAACACCATTTTCAATATGCAATCGGCCGTTTTGTCAGCTATTGCGGCAATAGCTCCTATAGCTAACCGCATGTCAAATGAGAATAGGTTCACCACTCTAGCTAACTCCATGAGCGATGGCTTAGAAGTACTAGCAGCAGCCAGCAGTTATGCCACGTTCAAAAGGTATGAAAATGTCTACAAAAATGTAACCACGGAAGCGGAAAAAGAAAGTGACATGGTCTAAGAAAGCTAAGGACAAGAATGGCAAAAAGTACACTTTATTCATGCCATGCAAGCAAGTAGCAGGCAAGACCTGGGATAAAACATGCATTTATGGAGACCAGCTCCAGTATTTGATCAAGAGAGTGGAGACAGGCACCAAGAATGTAAAACACCTGGGTTTGAAGTAAACCACTCCAGATGACCAGTCTAAAGGGACAAGATGCTTCCCACCAAAGCGTGCTTTCCAACTACAATCAAAACTTCAGAACCTACGGAGACCTTTACATAACTCAATTTTATCGTTTCTTATTACATTTTCAAACAACATGTTTATGTTTAACAATTAAATTTTTTTTTTTAACTCACCGAACTTGTCAAGTGGTGAGTATGCGAGTCGCCAGGCCACTCGACTTCTAGGCATTTGTTGTAATGTTAGCAAACAACTTTTCGGTCTTCCAGCCAGTGTGTGCTAGGATTCTCTTAACTGAGATTCCTAAAAGTCTTGCCTTGGAGACCATCGCACCTCTCGTTGAGTGAGAAGCATATTTCCCTGTATCCACACCTGCTTCCTTTAGCACCTTAATAGTCCATCTTGCAAGTGTGTCTCTTGAGATTCCTTTGTGTGGCTTAATAAAGCTAATCAATAGCTGCCTGGAATTCCTAATTCCTTTTGTCTTGGATATATATTCCCTGATGGCGGACACAACACAAATTCATCGGTCATCTTCAAACGAGGTCACATGCACAGTTGACAGTGAGTCTCCTGTACGGTTTGATTTAATCAATTGGTCCAACTCAAATGTTGCCTATTTTCTATCTATGTCTAAACCATTCAAGGATAATTCTGAAGATAGACAACAATGCTGAGGTGACTCGAGGCAGTGGCTATTTGTGAGCCAGTCCCACCCTCCCATCCAGATTCACTAAGAGGTGTGGGCTTCGGTTATGAAGATGAGACAAAATTCTGGCCAGTACGCTCACGCCAAGGTAGCTACACCTTGAAAGGCAGCACAAAAAAGATAAAGGCATAATTTCAGTAGGTTAGTTAAAGATTGATTGGACGGAAATGCTGTATCTCACTGGCCCACACATAGCCGAGGCCTCGAAGTCGGTAAAACATCAATTATGCTTCAACCATACCCAGGTAGGTCTAGCATAATAGTGATACCTTTAATAACAAAAGAGAAAATCATTACTGGGTGTTGGCCTTTCTTAGGAAACTCTGCACTTTTGTATAATTTAGATTTAGATTTTACGATGGAAGAAGATTCAACTTCCAACTTAGAACGCGGAACTTGTATCTGTTGGATGAGCAGATATAACTGCATAGCATACAGGTAATAATAGTCAGTGAATTATGAGGCTTCACCATCTAAGAGACAAAGTGATTAGTAAAATCCACTTTTGAAAATATTTCACTGCTAAATAGGACAAAGAGTAACTTTTTACAGATTACTCAATAAATCCATAGAATATAACATTGCTATGATCAGTATGGTTCAGTTACCACTTCATACATATATTTAGATCAATGTAACCCTAAGCTTGACCCAGATGAGAACTTGTCATAACCATTCTTTAACTCGTTTGAATAGGGGATAAATTTGCTGTCAATCATGTCAGGAAAAAACGGGAATTAGAAGGATTACCTTCAATTCATTTAGAAATTTAGACAAGACCATAAATGGACGTAAGCATACACTATGGGTGCCTATAGGCGTATGCCATGGGTGACATGAGGTGCCAAAATAGGTGAGGACAAGTGTTTTCAATAACCATAGGTACACACGGTTCTGGTAATATACCTAGTTGCAGTATCTGTTAAGGTCATAGATACCACTGGCCAATGCACATGAAATACATACATACTTTATCTACATTTGGCCACAAATATGATGGTTTGGTGCAAAGAGGTGCAGACATCACATGTGTACATAAAAACAGAGGTCCTGTGAAGAAACAAGGACACGGACCTGGTAGTAAAACATACCCAAGAGCAGATTGAGGTATGACTACACATTCTGTGCTTACACGCACAGAATCAGGTTAAGAAACTGACCTGGATGGTATAAGGTTCAGGATGAAATCAATAGTGCTCAGCCCTTTTGTGTGTTTTGTGCATAGTAGTAGGATATGGGTTGGTTTGGTTAGAACCCAGACATAATTGATGAAAGCATTACTCTGCATAGCTACTTTGAGTAACTTGAAGAGCAGAGGAAGGCACAGAAAACCATGTATGGCAGTACCAGAATTTCTATTTGTACATCAGGATCCGGGAGGTAATTAAATTGACCCCATATCAGTGTATCCGAAAAGGTTGACAACTTGGTAGCTAGTAACCCAACTAGATGCACTTCCAGATGACATAAAATAGGATTTACCTCCATATGGGGTGAGTCAGCAAGGCAAAGCCTTGTGGGTTTTGAGGAAAATAGCTTTTCACGATAGGGTTTTATAAATTCATAGACGGACTACTCTGATAAAAATGAATATATATCCGTGTATACATTCAGGGGTAATACGAAAAGAGTATATTAAAATATACCAGGGTTTTAAATGCTACATATCTACCTAGCCTTATTCCAGGGGATTGGGGTCTAAATAAAAACAATTCTACTCAGTACAAGTAGAGACAAATGTCTTTGCTTTCACAAAGACATTACTACGTAGGGTTCAGAAAAGATAACCTGGCTCTGAGCCCATCAGAGAACAACTGGAGTGCTCAGTGTCAGGATAATGTGACTGAGTGGGATACCAGGTCATGGTCCCGGCGGCCTGGTTTCCCAGTGAGACAGCACTATAAAGTCGCCAGGATGCGCACTGTCACAAGTCGGTACCCGTCCTGATATGACCTTAGATGTTGCTAGGACGTAAAACAACAACAAACAAACAACTATGTTCAAAAGAAGTGATTGAACTCAGGATACAACCACATTAAGAAATCGAGCAATACAAAGATCAAACCGAAATTATGATTACGTAAACCTCTCCCTGTGCTATAATTAATTAGCCAGGAGGCTAGATGACGAGGTGAAATAGAATAATTATGTGATGAGACTTACCTGTGTATAGTTGACACATAATTGCTGTTTTACCGAGTATTATAGCCTCGGCTTGTTGTAGTACAGCTCCCACCCACCATAACCTGTGGAGAAGGTAAGGAACTTTGGTCTCCCGAAGGGAGGCAAACAAGAAAACAAAGCGGAAAAGGGAATAATAATTTAGAACATAATTTCGGTAATTAGTAGGTAAAGAATGATTCAAGTGGACATGCTACCTCTCCCTGTACTACAACAAGCCGAGGTTATAGGACTCGATAAAACAGCAATTATGTGTCAACTATACACATGTAAGTCTTACATAATTATTCTATATATATTTATATATAGGCCAATAACATTATTTCAGTTATCTTATTTATAAGGACATGCATTGAATATATATAATTATATATTTATTTATACATGGGTCATTCTCAGAAAGTGTACCACATATCTGGATGTCGGAAGCATTTGATCATATCATCAAATGGACATAAACACAAGGTGGCACCATTTGATACAAGGTGGCACCATTTGATCATAACAAATGCAGTTAGGACAGTTTTCATTAGTTGGCTCTCTCTCCCTCTCTCCCTCTCCTCATCTATTCAAATACTTCCAGTAATAGGGAGCATAAATTTTCCAGAAGTGTTTAATGATGTTTAAATCGATTTTATCATATGATCAAATCCATTTCAACATGTTCAAATAGTGTATTTCATCATATTAAATCGATTCAAGATACGATCAAATATAATTTTACATATGTATAAGACATCATTTAGACATCAAATGCATTTGTTACAACAAATATAGAATATTTAAACATATAAATTATTTGAACATATCATTAAATACATTTATTTCATGATATGATCAAATTGATTTTAATTAACGATATTAAAGTTGCAGTCCGATACTTTTGAGTTTCTCCCATTTTCTGAGATAAATACATTATGCTCATTGTTGTAATGTAATTTACTTTAGGTTGAAGTAACTTATTTTAAATGGCTAACTTGGGAGATATTTGACGTCAAGCCGTGCCAAATTAATATTGGCAAGCATGCCAAAACTCTGACACTATTGACTTCAGTCGTAACAGGTTCTATTAAATTGTCTTATTACAACCTTGTATGCAGCACCGATCCATCCCATCCTCTGGGCAAGCTGTCCCCATTTGCCATTGACAAAGGCATTCTGGGGATAGCAGGCATGGTGACTTCAGTAAAGAAATTACGTTCTGGACAGATTCTTGTGGAGTGTGGTAAGAAGGCCCATGCTGATAACCTGCTGCGTTGCAAAACACTGGCAGGTGTCGGCATGAAGGCCTCACCTCACCGATCCCTGAACTCTAGTAAAGGAGTAATCCGTACTAGAGAACTCCAGGGTATCGATGAGGTTGAAATCGCCTCTGAATTAAAACCTCAAGGCGTGTTAAATGTCAGAAGAATAACTATTAAAAAAGAAGGAAATATCATTCCTACAAACACTTATATTCTGACATTTAATAAACCCACTCCACCTAAGAAGTTGAAAATTGGCTACTTAATCGTTGATGTGGATTTGTTTATTCCAAATCCACTCCGATGTTTCCAATGCCAGAAGTATGGTCATGGCAGAGACAACTGCTCCAGTGAGCAGACCTGTCTCCGATGTGTTAACTGTCAAGGTGCCCACATGGCCATATCGAAAGATTGTCCTGTGTGGAAAAAAGAAAAAGCTCTTCAAAGGGTGAAAACTGAAAGCAACATCAGCTACCCCGAGTCTAGGAAATTGGTTGAGGGGTCCATCCCCTCCCGCTCCTATGCCTCTGTGGTCAAACCCTCCACCAGGACAATCGAATGTCAGACCGACTGCACATGCTTGAACTTGGATCAACCAAAGTGCAGTCCTTCTGGTTTCCAGAGCGTGGTTTCTTTGACGAAGACAACCACTGTCCAAACTGATCCGAATCCGAGTGTGTCTAAGAAAGACTATCAAAATTACCAAAAAAAAACAAAGCTGGCGCCTGAAAAGGCTCCGGCACAAAAACAGCGGAGAGTTGCTCCCAATAGGGAGCAGAAGGGATCTATCTCCCTTAAAAATAAATTGTATGTGTTAGATGAAGAAGAGATCGCTGAAGCTGCGCCGAGTCGTGGTCGCAGCGTCTCCCCCAAAATGAAAATGAGGGGGAGATCACCCGTCAATCCACCACCTTGATGGCGGGTGAATCTCTTCTTCAATGGAACTGCCGAGGTTTTAGAGCAAACTTCAATGAAGTGCGATTGCTTTGTGAGAGGCTTGACCCTCTTGCCCTTTGCTTGCAGGAAACCTATATAAAGGCTACTGATCAGATTTTTCTAAAGCACTACAATATGTATCACTCTTATGCACTGGATGGGGAACGAGCCACTGGTGGCTTGTCCATTCTGGTGCGTGAAGATGTGATACACACCCCCATCACCTTAAATACAACTTTTCAAGCAATAGCCATTCGAATTAGTCTAGATAAAACCATTACAATATGCTCCATATATATCCGCCATAACTCCATATTCTCAACACAAGATTTAGAAACTTGAGCTGATCAGTTGCCTCCCCCCTACATTTTAATGGGGGACTTCAATGCACACAACCCCTTGTGGGGTAGTGCAAACGCAAACAGCAAGGGCAGGGGAGTTGAGAATTTCCTAAGCAATTGCGCTTTAAGCTTTCTGAATGATGAGTCCCATACTTATGTTCATCCTGGGTATGGGACCTGCTCTGCAATCGACCTCACTATTTTGCAACCGGGTCTCCTGCTGGACTTCTCATGGAGAGTCTGGAACGACCTTTGTGGAAATGACCATTTCCTTATCGTGATTACGACTAAGGGACCAGCTCGGAACTGGAAGGAACCGAGTTGGCGGCTGAGCAAAGCCGACTGGTCACAGTTCCAGTCACTTGCCCGTGAGAGGTTCATGGGAGTAGCCCGCAATGATCCTGTTGCAATGAAAACATTCACAGAGATCTTGGGGTCGATTGCAGAGGAAACCATTCCTAAGACCTCTGCATTTCTAAAACATATAGCAAATCCTTGGTTTAATGTAACTTGTAAGAACGCTATCAATGAGCGGAAAAAGGCGCAACGTGTGTTCTTCCGGCGGCCTACCGCCGAGAACCATGTTCGCTTTAAAATTCTAAGGGCTCGGGCTCGCCGAATTATTAGGGAGGCAAGGAGGCTGTGTTGGAGACAATATGTCTCCAGCATAACCACTCGCACCCCACTTTCTAAAGTATGGACCATGATCCGGAAAATAAAACAAAAATATGCTGGATCATCGGTCCAACACCTAAAACACAATAAAATTCTTTTAACTTCCATAACCGACATAGCCAACCTTCTTGCCAGTACTTTCTCCCAGAACTCATCTGTGCAAACTGCCTTCCGGCCTTTGCGCAGATGAAGTTGCGCCTGGAACGACATTCTATAAATTTCAAATCTAATAACACTGAGCACTACAATAGTTTTTTCACAATAGATGAATTAAAGCACACTTTAACTAGATCGCATGACACTGCAATAGGTCCAGACAAAATACACTACCAATTTTTAAAACACCTCCCACCAGCACCAATAGAACTGCTTCTGCACCTTTTTAATAATATTTGGCGCACGGGAGACATCCCAACCTCCTGGCAAGAGGCCATCATTATTCCCATCCCCAAACCGGGGAAAGACCATAGCGAGCCCGGGAACTACCGCCCGATAACGCTTACAAGTTGCATTTGTAAAACTTTCGAACAAATGATTAACGATCGCCTCGTCTGGATCCTGGAGTCGGAGCACCATCTGACCGACTTCCAGTGCGGTTTCAGGCGGGAGAGGAGTACCATCGAGTCATTAGTTCGAAATGCCTTCATAAACAGAGAACATGTCGTGTCCGTATTTTTCGACCTTGAAAAAGTGTACGACACGACATGGAAGTACGGCATCCTGAAGGATTTGTTCAATATGGGGTTTAGAGGGCGCTTGCCCATTTTCATTTATAAATTTTTATCAAACCGGAACTTTAGAGTTTGGGTCAATGCTACCCTCTCTGATCCTTTTGATCAGGAGATGGGTGTACCTCAGGGTAGCATTCTATCTGAGCCTTTTTGGCATTAAAATTAACAATATAGTAAAATCCATAAAGAGTACTGTATCCTGCAGTCTCTATGTAGATGACTTTTTAATATGTTATAAAGGTAAAAATAGGAACACTATACAACGGCAGCTCCAATTAAACATAAATAGCCTTTCTTCATGGGCAATGGAAAATGGTTTTAGATTCTCCAAATTGAAAACCGTTTGCATGCACTTTTGTCTTTTACAGACTTTGCACCATGAACCTAATTTAACAATTGGAAATGATCCCATAAAAGTCGTCAAAGAGACTCAAGTTTTTAGGAGTCATCTTTGACAATAAATTATCTTTTATCCCTCATATTAAGTATTTAAAGTCCACATGCCTTAAGGGACTGGACATTTTAAAAGTCCTAGCCCACACACAGTGGGGAGCAGATAGCACTGTTCTGCTTCAATTATATAGAACTTTAATACGTTCAAAATTGGACTATGGCTGTATTGTTTATGGTTCAGCCAGGAAATCATACATATCACAGTTAGACACTATACACCATCAAGGCCTTCGGCTGGCCCTGGGGGCATTTAGAACCTCGCCCATCCAGAGCCTTTATGTCGAAGGCCGAGAGCCTTCCCTTAAGAGTAGAAGGCTCAAACTGTCTATGCAATATGCGATAAAATTAAAAGGAAATATTTTAAATCCTGCATATAACTACATCTTTATGCCACCATATGAACGCCTCTATGAATCAAGGCCAACATACATAAAGCCATTAGGCCTCAGAATAAAGCCTCATTTGGAGGCCCTGAGGGCAAATCTACATAACATAGCACCCTCACAATATTCAGATGTTCCTGCCTGGCAGCTGAGGAAACCAACCTTCATCCTCCAGCTGGCCATGTCCAAAAAATCTCAAATGCACCCATTTTCATATCATGAAAGCTTTATCGATGTGCGAAGTGCTTTTAGCTCCCACCTAGCCGTTTACACGGATGGGTCAAAGACAGACAACAGAGTCTCTGTGGCAGCGATCGTCCACGGACGTGAATTAGGTACGCATATTCCAGATCAGAGTTCCATCTTTACTGCTGAAGCACGAGCACTCCTACTCGTGTTAGATTGCATCGAAACCTCAGCCAGTCATAAATTCATCATTTTCACTGACTCTTTTTCCTGCCTTCAGGCTTTAAACAATAGGAAACTGGACCACCCAATACTACTTAAAGTACTCATTAAACTAAACTCTCTTTCAATAGCAAAATTTGACATTCACCTATGTTGGGTGCCTAGTCATGTGGGTATCCCAGGAAATGAGAGAGCAGATCAAGCGGCCACTCGAGCCCTGGAACCTATGGCAGATCGAATGGGATGAACACCCAGACAACAAACTCCATAGAATTACCCCCTCCGTGAACGGACTGCCGTAGAGTCACCTCGAAGGGCGACACGACCAGGTTGTTTTAACAAGATGCCATATTGGCCACTCATGGCTAACACACGTTTTTCTGCTCAAGGGGGAGCCTCCCCCTGAATGTATTGGATGTCAGTCCCCACTGACATTAAAACACACTTTATTAAACTGTGTGGATTTCATGGCCCTGTGCCAACAATTTTACACTGCAAGCAACATGCATGACCTTTTTACTAAAGTAAAACAAGAAAACATTTTAGCCTTTTTGAGGGCAGCTGGTTTGTACCAACTCATATAGGTTTTTAAACAAATTTCATCAGTGAATAATACTATCATTTAGACTTTTATTTAGCTATTATGATTGTGAGTTTACAAAATTCATGAGTGTCCATTGAAACAAAATTGATTGTATGCTTTTACATGTAAAAGCGACGGTTTGAACAAAAACAAACATTTCTCGCCGTAAATATGGCCTATGCTGCCGACACGGCGTAAAGCAACCACCAATCAATCAAATCATGTATTAATAGGTGAACCAGTATCTAATTTGAATATGTAGAATCAAATCTAGATAAGTGTTTTTGTTTTGTAAATTTGATGCTTTCATCGGACTATGCAACTTTAAACATTTAATGATATGTTAAAATACTAAATAAAACAAGAAATGGCGTTCCATTATATATATTTGATCTTTGAATATATATATATATACTCATATCTTTAAATCGATTTAATGATATGATGAAATAGACTGTATTTGAACATATGTTGAAATGGATTTGATCATATGATAAAATTGACTTGCTCCCTATTACTGGAAGTATTTGAATAGATGAGAGGGACGGAGGGATAGGTAGAGAAGGAGAGGGAAAGGGGGAGATGGGGAAAGCGAGGGGAAGGGGGGATACGGGAGAGTGGACGATATATGAGATTGGCGGTAGGTGGAGTCAACTACCGGAATCTGTGCGAACTTCATTTTATGTTATTAGTAAATGGAGCCACCTTGTGTCATGTGCAATTAATGATCTGATCAAATACTTTTGACCTCCGGGGGAAAGGGAGGGGGAAACGTGTGGATGAGGACGAGGGGGACAGGCGAGAGGGTGGGGGAGGGGGACAAAGAGAGGGAAGGGGAGCGAACGGGAGGGGGGAGGGAGAGGCCGAGGGGGCGATATCTGTCTGGCCCTAGTTTAATGGATTTGATCATATGATTAAATAGAATAAAACTACCTTGATTTAAACGTATATTCAAATACATTTCATGACATGATCAAATCGAATTAATGATATCATTAATTCGATTTAGACAATCATTAAATATTTAACTGAAAAAAAAAAGAAATGGCGTGCTCTATATATATATATATATATATATATATATATATATATATATATATATATATATATATATATATATATATATATATATTTTACCTCGGTACTAAGCCTCTGGCTACTCGTGGTCGAGGGAGAAGGAAGCAACATCCGGGTCCAGCAATTAGCATATTCCACTCATAACGGGAGGACGTTACGAGCAGGTTCAGCAGTTTTTTCCAACAAATACCAACAATTCCAGAGTAAGTATTGGACAAAAACTTACAAGGATTGATAACAATGCATATAGCACAGATTGACATACTTTTTGCAATACTAAGTAACATGTTAATACAGTTATTCATGTAAATGTATTCGTTATCCGGTGAGTACCGCCATTTTTTGTGCTGCCCATTGCCGAATGGAGAGAGGTTTGGCTCGAGTCAATTCATCGCTTAGATTATGCCGCCCGTTGCCGAACGGAGAGATGTTTGGCTGGAGCCAATTCATCGCTTAGATTATCTTCAGGAAGCTTAATAGAGTTCCCAAGGTATGTAGGTGTACCTCCGAGTTTCATAGCATTTTCTTCAACTTTTGGCGTAGTAGCCATAGGAGGGAGCAGTGTATGTTACAGAGAATGTGGGAGGGATCAGTACACTGGTCCCTACCCCTCGATTGGTTTCGGTTTGGGTCATCCAACCGTTGCACTTTCGACATACCATTTAGCTTATCACGCCTGGATTAAACTGGTGTAAATACGGATTTAATACCCATTTAGTGCCTCAAGCACGTTACCGCACTGTTCCATGTGTTCAGTTGTTCCTTGAGCTCGTTTTAATGAACCTTTGTTGGTTTTCAGACGACATGAGATGGCGGTGAGGCAGACTAAGGGCGGTGTACCACACACGCTCAGTGAGGGGGACGCTACCCCTGGGCTCGAGTCTGCTCAGTCACATGACCACTCACCTGAACCGGGGCGATCTAATTTAGACGACCAGAGAGGGACACTTCCACACCTTTAAGCCGGCGGAAATTATCACCAAGTTGGCAGAGCAGGTCACAGGGACCCCAGGGGAACCGGAAGCTACCGTCAAAGAGATGGACACGGATGTCAAGATGAGTGACGAACACAAAAAGTTTGAAACTTGTCTCCACACTGTCCACAAAGGAGTACTAGCAGCTCTAGCGGTGGTGATGCCTATCGCTAACCGCATGATGATGGACAACAAGTTCTCCACCCTTTGTGCTGACATGGATTCGGGGATAGCTCTCCTAACAGCGACGAGTAACTTCATCTCGTATAGATGTTTCGAGAACATCTTCAAGTCGGTATGCACCGACGCTGGCAAAGAGGTGGCACAGTACAAGAAAATCGTGGACAATGACGGCAAGGAATACACTTTATTCCTTGCCCCCAAGCCTATCAAAGGCAAGCCCTTAGATAAAACCAAGATGTTCGGGGGACAGCTTCAGTACCTGTTCAAACAGGTCGAAAGTGCAAATCATCCAAGCATTTGGATGCTAAGAAGGGATCGGACAACACAAACCAATTCAAGAAGATCCGTTAGGATTTTCGAACCCGACAAACTGGACAACAAGGAAGCCGGTTCGGCAGCAGCAACTTCGGCTATCAGGCCAGAGGAAGGGGACAGAGGAACCAGTATGGCTGGAACGACAACAACCGCCCCTTCAAGAGGGAATCGAACCCCCAGAAGCTGTTCCCCAGACCAGGGAACAAGTAGAAGTTGCGACACAAACTCCTGTAAGCAAATTTCAAGCCGGAAATATTGCTAACCATTTAGATGATTGGGAACAAATTACAGATAACCACACAGTGCTTAATATTGTATGAGGAGGAACAATTCCTTTTATAGAACAGCCTATATAAAGCAATACCCCATTCCCATATCATTTTGATGAAATAGAGAAACAAGCATTACATAAGGAAGTGATAAAATTCTGTAATAAAAGGATTATTGAACCAGTCCAACATGTGAAAATTTATTTTCCAGACCCAAGCCAAATGGTGATATTAGGATGATTTTGGACTTAACACTTAACAAGATAGTCCAATACAAACATTTAAAAATGTTTTCTTTAGAAACAGCCAGGGATTTAGTTACACACAATTCATGGCTTGCAAGTGTAGATTTACGAGATGCATACTATACAGTCCCGATATATAAAGCAGACAGGAAGTTCCTAAGATTTATCTGGGAGGAACAGCTTTATGAGTTTACATGTATGCCAAATGGTTTAGCGTGTACTCCACGCCTATTTACAAAATTGTTAAAACCAATTTTCTCAGATATGGCACAGAAAGGTCATGTTATGGTGGCTCAAACACAACACGATTGTCAAAATGCTATAGACGATTTATGTGAAGCTTTTCTTAAGTTAGGATTTTACATACATAATACTAAATCCGTGCTTACGCCAACCAAAACATTAAAATGTTTGGGATTCTTTATCGACACCGTAAAAATGACGATTTTGTTAACACCTGATAAACTAGATGAATTCAAGAATACAGCATATAGTTTATTACACTTGAAAAGACCAAAGATACGGCAAGTAGCAGTTCTGATTGGCATTATGATAGCTTATGCACCGGCCATTTTATATGGTAATGCACAGATTAAGTCCCTGGAAATAGACCAAATTTTAGCACTAGCCAGGACAAAAGGCAATTTTGAAAGACTTATGAAAATTTCGAAAGAATGCTACGATGACATTCATTGGTGGCTGAGGCACATTGATTCTGCACCAAATCCTATTAGGATGGGTGAACCCAATACAATAGTCACTACAGACGCATCTTTAGAAGGTTGGGGTGCACACAGAGATGACCACGCAACAGGAGGTCGCTGGTTAGAGGATGAAATTTCCGACCACATTGATGTATTAGAATTACGGGCTATCTATCTGGGATTGCATAGTTTAGTGCATGTGCCTACATTTCACGTACGAGTGTTAACAGATAACCCCACCGCAATGGCCTATATTCGCAACATGGTAGGGACAAAGTCCAAAGCATGTAACAAACTCGCAAAATAAATTTGGAATTGGGCACAAACACAACAAATATGGCTTACTAGCACATAAACCAGGTATTCAGAACACAATGGCAGACACAAAGAGTCGCCATTTCCATGATCACTTCGAATGGTCACTAAATAATAACATTTTTGAGATTATTTGCCAAAAATGGGGAGTCCCAGAAGTCGACTTGTTTGCGTCACGAAACAACAAAAAGATTTCTAAATATGTGTCTTGGCATCCTGAAACAGACGCCTGGAAAGTGGATGCTTTTTCTATGATCTGGAATGAAAATTGTTATTATATATTCCCTTTTTTCAGCATTATCAGCAGAGTGACCAGGAAGATCAGGCTGTATCAAGCACATGCGGTGCTGGTAGTGCCAGAATGGAACGCTCAACCCTGGCTAGCAGCAGTGTCATGGGGAGCAAAATCTACAACACCAAGGACGGTTGACAAAGGAAGGAGACGTGTCAACGAAGCCTCTATTGGCATTCCTTTTCTAAGCAGATATGTACAAAAATTTGGTTTAGATAAAATTACACAAGATAGACTCATGTCACACACATGGAGAAAAGGAACGGTAAAATTATATTCAAACTATTTAAAGAAATGGGGCGTCTACTGTTGACTCAAGAAAGTCAAGCCAATGGAACCGTGTCTTGCTCAGGTGGTCCGTTTCTTACGAATGATGGAAGGCGAAGGACTTGGTTATGGAGCCATTAATGCAGCTAGATGTGCACTCTGTTATTTTACCGAGAATAGGTTTATGAGATCGGTTTATGAAAGGAATCCTCCAAAACCCAAATACAGTAGATTCTGGGATGTGTCGGTAGTGTTTAAATTATTTAAAACATGGCCGAGTAATAAGCACTTATCAGTGAAACAATTAGGTTTTAAGTTAGCAGTTCTTTTACTGTTAGTAACAGGTCACAGAGGACAGCAATTGTAGCCCTCTCCCTAGACGGACTAGAGACGACAAGAAGGAGGCTACGATTGATTTAGACAAATTGTTAAAGTCAAACCGCACATGTGACCCGCTATCCACGGTTCATGTCAACAGCTTTCCAGATGACCGAAGAATTTGTGTAGTTTCAGCGATTACGGCTTATTTATCCAACACAAAGGGAATACAAAATTCCAGACAGCTTTTAATCAGCTTCATTAAGCCACATAAAGCTATCTCAAGAGACACACTCGCCAGATGGACGATTACGGTACTCAAGGAGGCAGGCGGTAACACAGGACGGTATGCTTCCCACTCTATGAGAGGAGCTATGGTCTCAAAAGCGAGACAGTTAGGGATCTCAGTGAAGAGAATCCTAGCACATGCCGGCTGGAAGATGGCAAGGTCGTTTGCGAAACATTATAACAAACGCCTAGAGAAGACCAGTGGGGTAGCAACCGGCTTACTCACCAACTAACAAGAAGGGGTGAGACAAATAACATGTAAATATTTTCAACTAAAAAAGGATAAAAATGAGATTACGTAAAGGTCTCCCTCGACCACGAGTAGCCAGAGGCTTAGTACCGAGGTAAAATAGTATAGTTATATGAATCTTACCTTGGTACAGATAATGGATAACACCACACCCTGCCACGACTATTACGTTTGCTTGTCCCAAAACGAAAACATTATGGGTATCCATACAATTAAGCTCATTTTTATTCTGAATAATTAGGCGAAGATTGCTGGACCCGGATGTTGCTTCCTTCTCCTTATCCCATGACTATCCGAGGCTTGTACCTCGGGAAAACAAGAGTTATCCATCATCTGTACCAAGGTAAGATTTGTATAACTATACTATATATATATATCCATTGTTAGTTATATTTAATCAATTTGATTGAGAAATGTTGTTTCACCTAAGAACTGCTTTATTCTGTATTAAATGAGAGGTAGATGAGCACTGAGGGTGCTGGACTGATTGTGATAGCACTTGTGCACTGGTCTGAACTTTTCAACTTCTTCAGGGATGAGAATTCCACACCGATCAGCAGTTCCCTGACTTTTGGGGAATGATTTTGACACTCATCAATATCAGAATTTTCCGCTGATCGACGGTTTCTGGACTTTTTGGCAATGGCCGGCCTTTTTAGGTCTGACCTGTTCCCATCTCCACTTCCTTGAAAGAAAAAAAAAAGTTGTCAAAGCTTTTGCGATCCCTGTTTGTAAGACGGCCCTGGCCTGTGGCTTGTTTCCAGAGGCGTGGGTGCCATGGAACTGGTGGCCATGGACATGAAGCTGCGCGGAATCTACATTGCCCGTCAGCTCAGCTTCCACGGTGTCACCTTTAAGATTCAAGAGATCCCCGTCGCCAAAGACTTCATCGAGGTTTACAATGCGGCCGTCAAGCTTGTGAGTCCTACCCAAATATGACGCTATTCATTTTGATGTGATGATTATTATCATCATCACCATTATCGTCATCGATACCGTCAACTGTAGTAGGACATTGGTATGTAGAAAAGTGTGAGAAGTTAAGTTGATTGATTAATTGGTGGTTGCTTTACGCTGTGTCGACAGCATAGGCCATATTCACGGCGAGAGTAGTTAAGACATGGAGGTGAACATAGAGTTGCTGACAGACAAGCAGACTGATCTGATTTAAGGGCGGTGTGCAGAGTTCCAGGATGCAGCTCTTGCTGCTGTCTGCGCAACCAGAGGTTCCCTGCAATGGCACATACCGTTGCTGACATGTTTTCTTCGTGTATATCATACACAATTTCAGGCAGAATTGTGACAGTTCTTGAAATTCTGTATTTCTGGAATGAACACCATGCCCCGAAAGATTGTAAGTGATAAGCACACTGTGCAGTCAGAATGTTGTGGGATATGTCCCCTTCCCACAGTAACGAAGACACTCCACATCTGAGCTGCATGAGGGAATACTTCTGCCCAAGTAATCGGTCAGTGCATTGAAAACGGCTGCTTTTGCATTTTGTAGTGGGTGGATGCACGTGCCAAGTTCCAGCTGTGTGCAGAACTGATTCATGCCGAACAGCGGATGAAGAAATCTATGTGGGGCCAGTTCTGGTCAGCGCACCAGCGATTCTTCAAGTACCTCTGTATCTCCTCAAAGGTCCCTTACTGCGTCAAAGTCGCCCGTGATGCAGTCAAGAACGGCAAGGTCAGTGTGGGAACAATAGATTACAGAGGTCTAGGCAAATGTCTCTTGTTGAGGGTGTGGGGTCTAATTTCTGATGTATTAGAGAAATAGACCAAATCTGAGTTTTCAGGTATAATATCCGATTTATTACTTTAAAAAAGTCTTTGTCATTTCATTAGTTGGTGGGTGATTTCCGAGTAATTATGGTGTGTAGCTGGTTTGGTAGAATATAGGTTGGTGCATTAAACTTAAATTAATGTGAAGAAAAGAATATATCGGACCTACTCTGCTCTCAGCTCTCTTGGCAACTTCCTCGGCTGCTCAGCCTTTACTTTGTGACATGGGTCCGAAAGACAACAGTTGGCAGTGGACACTTTGTATGTGTTCTAACACTACCTCTTCATCTTAGTGCTTGTGCGCATCTTAGGCCTAATGGAACCAAAGTGTTCTTCTAGCAAGGCTAAATGTCACCGGGTTATCTGTATTGAAACTATCGGCCTAGTCAGGCTGGCATTGTAAGTGTAGGGCGTTTTTGTTTGTTTACATTCATTGATTGAGGCAAGGAAAATTTCAACTGAGGATAATTGGTGTTCCTCATTTCCAGCACTCCTTGTGCTATCCTTTTAATTGCCAGACAAGGTGGTGACAAGTTGTAGACGCTGTGTCATAATCAGTGAAGCGTGCCTGCCCCCCTTTCATACACGCCCATCCACGATACGAGTTGTTAAGCACAATGTGATGACTTATCTTTCAGTGTGTGGTTATTGGCCTGCAGTCGACCGGTGAGGCGCGGACACTGGAACAACTGGAGGAATCCGGAGGCGAGCTGAACGACTTTGTATCTACTGCCAAGTAAGCTGACATCATGTACCCAAGTACTGATTCTCACTATTAATGTTAGCCAGAATAACTAAAGAATGCCGTATTAACCTGAGTGTGGCAACCATTTTGTATCCTTATTCGTATGGTGATGTAAAAGTCATATACCGGGTGATGTGAAAGTCATATACCGACCATGTAAAAAATCCCATTCTGATTTATATAGGAATTTTCTTCTACGCCATCCCATAAAAAAATTTCTTTTTAATACATGCGATTTAATTAATAACTTAAGCTAAGATTCCATATATGCCCATGCGGTTTGCGGTAGATACCCATGAGATTTTAGGTTTTTTTTTGTTCCACATTTGTGAAGGAAAGTTAAAGTTCTTGTTGTTTCCTATGGTAAACGCAGCAGCATTTGAATTCGCACCTATCGGTCCTGGTAGCGATCAACTTGCCGCATTCGCATTCAGACATGGAAGCACCCTTGTGTATTTACATGCTTTGCCAATTTTCGCCGCATTCGCATACTGCATACCGCCTATGTGGAAATTTAGCTTTAGAATTAAAAATATTCTTTCAAAAGAAAAGAATCTTAATAAAAAGATGTGACTTCTCCGAGGCCTTAGGGTAGGCCCCTTCCTTGGGTGATGGTGCTATTTCTCATTCGTCCTTCATCATGGCTGCCTAGACACCACGTCTGGTTTAAAATTTAAAATCGAATAGAGCCAGCCACCCTGGTCGATAAGTCAGTGGTGCTCGCCTCGTGGGGCCGTCCCTTAGGTATGCCGGGCTTTTTGCTGCCTAGCTAGGTCACCAGATCATGTATATCACGTTGAAGCTAGTCGGGTTCCAGTGCTTTCCAGGGATGGGAAAGGGTCATCCTTGACTTCAAGTGTAAGCTGGTGCTGCGACCAGGCGAGATGGGTCTCCACTACACTCCTTACTGAGGGACCAGCAGAACTCGCAACACGCATGTTCTGGATGTGCTACGCTGAAAATGTATAAACCCTTAGTCTGGAAGCCTTTTAAAAAAATTGTTTTATTACAGATATACAATTCAATTCATAATAAGTGGATGTATCTGTTTTTGTTTGTTGTCAAACTAAAATACAAAATAAGGTGCATATGTGACTTCAGCGCACTGAATTTGGTTTGGTGAATTTGCCCACACACAAAAAAGATGTACATATATATTTAGGTATGAATAAAATTATCAAATGGCAAATGCTGGTGGCTTAAAGTGGCAGCGATGAAAGCATACAATTTTCGAAATGAAGACACTTGTTTAGATTTGAGCCCACATATTTAGACACTGGTGTACTTATTAAGCATTTGTTGCTGTATAGAAATGAATTCTAAGAGAGAAAAGGGGTAGGGGGAGGAGGGGATAATTGTGCTTTGACTTGCTTCTCATTTTACTTTTTAAAATTGTTATCTTGCATCCCCGAAGGTCCTTGTAAGGTGTGATTTTTCATTGTTTCTAGGGGCGTCTTCCAAACACTGGTCGAGAAGCACTTCCCAGCCCCAGATCGACGTAAGACACTTGACATGTTTGGGTTGGCAGGGTACGACAGTCCGTGCTCTTCTCCGAAACCACAAATTGGCACAAAGCGAAAGAAGGAACCAGGTAAGTTGAGCTGGCCAGCTTGTACAATTTACAGTTCTCATCCTTAACCCCATGTTCACAGATCTTAAAAGATTGTACGACGATATGCTAGGCATGCGAGAACAAACTAAAGGAAGAGGCTGAAAAACCACCAGAATTAGCACAAAATGAGACAAATCCGTCGGTTGCTAAGGACCTGGTGAATAGTTTTGGCCAGTGTTGCATGGAAAGCGGGCCGTTACCAGGGATACAATACACCCGCCAGTTAAGCTAGTGACAGAATCTGGAACATATCGGCAGAATCTGGAACCACTCTAATCGGGTACTTTGACCGTGCGCAGCATCATAGGGCGCAAACAACCGATATATAACATCATTGTTTTTATATTTGATGTAAGCACAGCACGAATCCGAATGTTTGAACTACCAACATTTAAGTCTTTTCCCAGGAAGAAATATGTGCCAGTTGAGCTGAGAAAACTCACCTAACTTTCAATGCTTGGCCGCACTAATTGGTAAATATATATATTTAGTATAATCTGTTTGTTAAACATGTTATCTGTTTATGTCAGAAGCAGTTTGTTTCTATGTGGTGCGATTTTAGAGATATTTCACTTCTTCTGATTTAGGTTACTTCAGGTTGTCATATTGGTGTGTGGCTTTAGAAACAATGTATTCTGATAAAGCACTTTAATCCCTTTAATTTGATATACGGATGGACTTAATAGGTCAAGTAGAAGCAAAGTTATGATATGTAAGAAATTCCTCCGTTTACACACAGGGTCTGGCCCCAGTGCTGCCAACTACAGCGGAGTGACTCGACTGTATAAAACGCGGGAAAATTAGCTCGCGGGGTCTATTGTCCTCAGGTGATGTGGATGCTTGGCAACAGGCTTGGTATCTAGAAGAAGGCGAATATGTAGTTATGGGAGTATATTTGGATGAAGATGGGAGTTCTCTACATCCTTTTAACGTCTATGATCAGTTGGCAGCATTAAAGATGGCATTTGTTAATGATATCCCATCGGATGATGTGAGTCATTCGAACGCACTCAAGAAGGTCCAGTCGAGTAAAGAACCGACACTACCGCATGCGGGCACCCAACCGGCAGAAGCAGCTGACGTACAAAATGTGACCAAATCAAACATTACTAGTATGAAACGTACATTCAAACTGGAACAAGGTCTTCAAGAAGTTGTTCCCAGGATTGTAATTAGTGAAAGCATGGCAGGAGCGATTCACTATTATTATCAGGGTCCTAAGTACCTTCAGGGAGTACACAGGTTTGGCTGATGTACAAGCTCTTAATCAGGAAATTAAATTCGCTGAAAGCAGGAGGATGGTGAGTGCTCTTTACTGACTGCTACAAATGAGATTGTTGGTGCCGCTGACTGCTATTGCTCCTGTAATTGGCTTGATTTTATCGAGTGGCTCTTCAAATCCAGAGACACCCTATTCACGCGCGACCTAATTCGTCATCAGAACGAGGCTGAGTAAGCATCGGTATTGGAAATTGCCATAAGACACTACTGTGTGCCGATGTGTATGAGCTACTACCTAAATTAAAGGAGTAAAATTTAAAGATATTAACTTTTGAACCTATCATCATTATTTTTGCATTCCTTTTTTCTATTTATTGGTCAATTTTCATGAAGATTGAGTGATGATCAGATGCATTTCAGTAGGCAATGTCAACAAAGTCACTCACCTTGGCTGCCAATCTTTCCTTAAATTCAAAATTGCATAACTTTCTTAATATAAACTGGGATTCATAAGAAAAATCTATGAATTGATCAATATAACTTATGTTATGATTTAAATATAGTTCAACAGTGGAATGTATGTTATAAGTCAAATCCCCTCCCATATAATTAAGTTAAATAAGTTTGGAATTTCCATAATAAAGGCCTAAATCTCGGCTAAAACATCGGAGCATGCAAAAACACGTCTGATGGGTCTGGCTCCGAAGGCCCGACCTTCTATCGTTGCTAGGATAGTCACAATCGACGTATCCAAGCAACGCTTTACAGCAGGGAACCCTGCCTCGCAAAATGCACGCCCGCGCAATATGCGCACCCGCGCAAAATGCGCCCCCGCGCAAAATGAGGTCGAGCAGTCTCACCCACTTCACATGTATCTTCATTTGATTATATATATCCAGCTTAGATATTGGTGCATTAACTAGTTATTTGGGGCAGCATATGAGACTATCAAAAGGTGCTAAGCAATATGGTACAAAACTGTGTCTATTGTAACGATCAACATACTATCTGCTTATGCATTTGCTCAGAATAAACTGTTTTTTTTACATGGTGTTTCATAATCCCAATAGAATACATATTGATTTCAAGCAAATGTCCTTGTGTTTTCAGTGTAACCATTTCTGTGCTGTTTTGTGTCAACTATTACAATGGACAAAAAAAAGATGAGTTATCACCTTTTGAGACAGACTCATATATATAATAATCAGTGAATTTACCTCGTTAGGTGACCAGGATATGTTTGCTTTAGGTCATTCCACATAACGTGGTTATCACGAGAAGTTGTAGTGAGAGGACTTTTAAGAAGCTTGTCGAAAGTATTTTGTGTTCTTTCAGCTCAAATTGCTTCAAAACTAGCCATGTTTCATCAAAATAACTCCAGACTAATGATTAGTAGGTCATAACGATCAATTTGATATATTTATCTAAAAAATAAGACAAAAATCCAAACATGATCAGACTATGTAACATCCTGATATGACCTTAGATGTTGCCAGGACGTAAAATTCCAACAAGCAAACAAACTTACTTAATATTTAGTGGATATACCATAATTAAACATTCATGATAATCAAATTAATGAATGTTGGTATAGATACTGTACATATAATGTAAATATACTTCATTGAATATTTGTTGGTATATGAACATCCCACCCCCCGACACACACATACAGCCCCAACTCCCCCCCCCCCCCCCACCCCACCCCACCCCACCCCATGACATGTCAGGTAAGGACTGAGTGTGTTGGTATTATTTTAATGCTATCCATATCCCAGCCTACCATGTCTTAACACCAGTTCATGTATCTAATTGATTTCTCCACTCCTTGTGTTCAATAACAAGACACTGCGAAATTTTCATAAACATGCAACACTACTATTACCAGAGAAGCAGTAGGACCTAGTTAGAGTTGCTGCCAGCTGGGGAATCAGTTTTCGTAGCACCCTTCATTAAACTCAAATTGTTTATTCTTACCCCCACCCCCGTTTTGACAATCCATTCTTACCCACTAACTTGCTAAGGGAATCTTTGGAGCGCTTATTATTACAATTCAAAGGGAAAAGGAACCGATATAGAAAGATTAAATAACCAAATTTGATTGACTAAAAACTCAAACTAGAATATAAAAACAACATGTGGTTCTCTTCGGTAGTAAAACACGAGACTAAGAAGAGCAAGCTGGAGTTGTCAGATTACAGTGACGGTAGCAGCGACAGCTCTCCTTCTGCCGCTTCATCGGAGAGTGAACTAAGCATCTCTGACAGTGATGGTAACATGTCGGATGATGGCAGTGATGACTTCAACCCGTTTGGTGATGGTTCGGATAGTGATGAGGGTCAGTTTGATATTGAGCTATGTGATTCTGATGGATTGAGTGATTGATTGCAGGTTTACATGTAGCGGGATCTGGCCACCTACACTATGATATAATATCCCACTCAGTTACAGTATTCATGACCCGATATTCATTCCACTGAGTCATATTATTCGTTCCATGAGCCCACGTGGCTCTATCCTAGACGAGACGAGGTGATGGCGAGTATATATTTTGTAAGAAGTGTTTGGGTAACGGGATCGAATCGATTACCTCCCACATGCAAGCTCCTGTCTCTTCTCAATAGAATTCCACTTCATTCTGAGAGATTTGTGCATCAATTTATGTCTCTTATTTGGACGAACTAAGGCCATAAAATTACTGCATTTAGATCAGCTATGATCAGTTATTTACATCTCATCATCCAATGGAAGTCTTGCCAAGCCGAATATATCAATGACCGAGTATTGTTTTGTTAATTTCAAAACAGATCCATGGTTGAAGAAGGCGAAAGCCCACACCAAGAAGCCAAAGAAGGAAAAGAAGAAAAAAGAAAAAAAGAAGAAGGAAAAGAAGGAGAAAAAGAAGAAACATGTAGACAGCGATAGTGATGACATTGATGATGAATTTGACCGTGCCTTAGAAGCCGCTGGCCTGAAGGGCAGTGCACTTGCGGCTGCCAACAAGGTTGCTTCAGCAAGTAAGTGGATCCTTTTTTAGAACATTTGAGATGGACGTTAAGTTAAGTCAGATGAAAGCATTATATTTTCAAAACCATACTTACCTAGATTTGGTCATTTGTATTCAGCTTAGATATTGGTGCACTCACTATTACTAGTATTAGTTAGTTAGTTACATAGTTAGTTAGTTAGTTGTGATTGCTTAATGCTGTGCCAGCAGCAAAGGCCATAGTCACAGTGAGAAGTGTTCAAATTTTATTCTGTCGCATTGTTATTGGGCCATTGCTTTTACACAGAATGTAAAAGCACACTATCAACTATGTATCAAAATAAACTTTTGAAGTTAAGAGTTCACAATTACAAAATATTAGCCATTTGTCAAAGTTACCTCAAACTAATGAAACTGTTATAATGGTTAACTTGGTGTATTTATTTAAACAAATATGGCAACACCTCAAAAGTCTTCGGACTATATCCACTGGATGTGACATAGGAAAGTATTAGATGAAATAAAGTATCTTGTAATGGCCTCTACCAAATATTCACTGAGTGTGCAGTTTTAATGAATGTCAGTAGATTTCCATGAAAAGCTAGTCATTTTCCAGAGTTCACCTGATATTAGCAAATACCTGGCTGGCCATAAAATTTTCGCCGGAAGGTAATTGGGTAGTGAAGTTGGTACAGATGTAGTGTGAAACTTCCAATACAAGCCTACCTTCAGCATAGCAGAGTTTCTGTTTTTCGTATAAATCACATCTAAGCCCATTTGAAAAACACTCTAAAACACTTCAGGACGACAGGATTGCCAAATAAGTTGAGCGTCCGACCCCGCCCTCGAACCGAGTCAAACCAATGACATAAAATGTATACCTGTTGCTCCCTAGCCTGGTGCTCGACATTACTAGAATAAGACATGGAGCAGTGGAATGAGGAATACCAATAGTCCGTGATTGAAATTACTTCTGCTTAATAAACTGATGTAAACACACAAACAGAAAGAAAAAACAAACTGTGATTTTCCTACATCAGCCATATTAGGCTAAATAAATTAAAAGACCCATTTGATGTTTTACAGTGATTTGCATTAAGATGCGCCATTGAAGTAAGCGAACATCAAATCTTTTTTTACATTTTTTTTTTATAGATATGCGAGCAAACAACTCTGTCTTGCCAGGAATGGACGCAGTGAACCGGGCAGTGGAGATGAAGCGTGACCTCTTGCAACAGGTCGAATTGCTTGGAGACCGCCTCCCTCCGAACACACTTGATCAGCTCATTGATGAACTTGGGGGGCCGGAAAGTGTTGCAGAGGTGAGCTATTAGCTTATATCCATTTTTAGATGAACTTCAATTAAGCCTTGAAGGGCTCCGCGTTTTCGTCAATTTCCACGAAAAAGATTAGGCTTAGCACTGTTACAGTCTTTTTAAACTCTGCTAACTTTGCATCCGAACCTAGTCATTAAAGTGGATTATCCTGATTGTGTTCTCACCATTAAGTCTTCGTACGGATGGTAGAAATGTAAATAAGCTAGTCTGAAGGGCAGGGCCTTGACAATGAAAGCAGATTAATTCACTATTAATATATATTCATGCCTGGAAGTTTTGTTTATATTACCAATAAAGCTCTATAAAATTAATATTAAATAATTCTTTGTATGTGAGACAATTTTGGCTCATTTGTTCTCACATTTTTAGATGACTGGGCGAAAGGGCCGTGTGGTTAGCACAGATGACGGGATCCAGTATGAATCACGAAGTGAAGTGGATGCCCCGCTGGAAATCCTGAATCTGACAGAGAAGCAGCGCTTCATGGACGGCGAGAAGAACATTGCAATCATTTCTGAGGCTGCGAGCTCCGGCATCTCACTGCAGGCTGACCGGCGAGCCATCAACCAGCGGCGCCGTGTGCACATGACGCTCGAGCTGCCCTGGAGTGCCGACCGTGCCATCCAGCAGTTCGGTGAGTGTTGAACATCTGACTGCTCACTTTACCTGACATTGAAAAGCTTAAATATTCACTTACTGTAATAAGTCCCTGTAAGCCAAGCCTACATATCCACTCATTTGAACAAGCTTATAGAGCCAGTCACTGTCTTAGGAATCCTTTAACCAACTTAAAGGCAGTCTTATAACCTTTTAAAACCAGAACACTTAGCTAGATTTTATCTCAAATATTCAACTTAGATCTTGGTGTACTTACACCAACTCTCCCAACTCCCTCCCTCCCTCCCTCCCTCCCTCCCTCCCTCCCTCCCTCCCTCCCTCCCTCCCTCCCTCCCTCCCTCCCTCCCTCCCTCCTCCCTCCCTCCCTCCCTCCCTCCCTCCCTCCCTCCCTCCCTCCTTCCCTCCCTCCCTCCCTCCCTCCCTCCCTCCCTCATATTTTCACTTTAGCACAAAATCATATAAGCATATTTTGGATACATTTTGTGGGATATATAAAGTACATGTACTGTTTGTTGCTAACATAATTAATATACAGAGTCTACAACAAGTATTTAATTTACTAGCCCTCCCAACAATTTTTATTTGTTTAACGACCCCCTCAGCACAAAAAGTTGACTGGCTATTTAGTCCATGGGCCTAGTAGGTTTGTTGGAACCACCTGGATTGGCAATTTTATGTTTATACCATTTTGACTACCTTGCTATAGGGACATAACAAAAATGTATGGTTCAACGTGGTAGCTTATGGTATGAAATTCGACAGCATGATTTCTTAACTTATTTTGAGTTTGCTGTTATACATACTTGTGCATAGTGATTATACTATAACTTTGTTTATACAAGAAGTACAGCATAATTAATAGGCTCGACAGATAGGAAAGAGCCAGGGCATGAAAATATATAATAATATCTGACCAATAATGACACATATGAGCAGTTAATGCTGTTAATACATACTGCTATCACATAATATTTAGGATTTTTTTATTTATTTGTCCATGTCAATTGGTGTCAGATGAGGTGTATGATATCATAGCTAATAATGATGAATATTATGCAATATTCACTGTATCTTTAATCAAATGCATGTCTATTTTTTAGAACTTAAAAACATTTTCTGGACATAGAAGAAATATCGAGTGGGCGATAATTTTGAGCAATGTATACTTTTCATGATAACTTTGGAACCATTTAGGGTAGAATTACAAATGAGGTATCACTAAATAGCTAACAGGGCCATCAGTAGCAAACAATTAATTTGATATCTGAAGAAATGTTTCATATTTTTCACATTCGTGACAGCTGAATAGGCCAGGTGGCAGCACTAGGCAAGGCAGAGAGCCTGTCCATTCCCCTGAGTTGTTAAGTGTCAGTAGTTGTGAGGTGTCCAGATAAGGTGTAACGAGAGGCACCATAAAAGGATAACCAGTTTACGGATAATTATACTGATATAATGCTTATATAGCACATATTAATATTGCACACTACTGTCCACCATTGGAGATAGATTTCAAGATGCAGAACTCATGGACCTGTGTGTATAGGCAGGTGTCATTGCTGATGTGTCCATAACTGGGGTGATGGAAGGTGAAAGTACAACCAAGTAGTCAGGCTCCACAAATTGCTGTATGAGGCATTTATGAGGATGGCATTGAATGTATTCCTTCCATGGTTAGACACCAATCAGACTGAATTCCTGGTGCACTTGGAATACCTTATGCACTTGGAAGAAACCATTGAGGCCATCAGCAATCTTTGTTAAGGTGTTTTGCAAGCTGCATTCCACAAGGTACTAGAATCTCATGTGCACGGATCTTGAGGCTATTTGAGATCGACCTCGATCATCTCAGACAGAAAAATGGAAGTCTGTCGACATTTTGAGGGTGACTGGATACTAGATCTTGCATCCATTCATGCCAGCTTATCCACAGGAATGGTGGTCCCACCAGATATTGCCAATGACCTTCTGAAGGCTCAGAAAGTGGGAGAGGAAGCATAGCAGAACTTCAAGAAGGATCGTTAGGAGAAAGATCCAGCAACAATCAAATGCCATGACAAAATGAAGAAACAAAACTTGAAAACATTCTCCCATATCAGGAGAAAGTCTGCTGGAGGAAAAGCACAAGGAAAGCAAGTGATCCTGAAGGCAGACAGAAACCTATTTGGGCACATGATCCTTGTTGCCCAGAGCAGACAACTACATATCAAAGATCTTCTCGCACATCCATTAGGACCACTACCATGGGCACTCTCAAACAGTGAAGGATTTCTGCACAAGACAAATAAAGCTGCACTTGGCAGAGAACTGGAAAAGAATATGTCACCAGCAGAAGCTATTCCACAACCATCAGCAGGCATAATTGATGGAATGAGCCTGGTCCAAAAACTGAAAGGAGATGGCAAGACATTTGCACAGCTAGCAGATTCGGTTCTGTCCCTAATGGCCGGTGCACACCTACCGTTTACGATTCGCGCACTAAAACTCGCGACTCGACCCGACCTGCTTAAAACTGAAAACGGGCCGATTCATTTTTCGAATCGCAAATCGCAATCGTAAACGGCCGCTTTTAGCACTAAAAACTTAGTTTTATGCGCGAATCGCATGCGTCTAGTGTGCTAGGGGGTCGCACACCTAACGATTTTTGGGCAGTTTTAGATCGTATACGGTAGGTGTGCGCGGAAAAACGGTAGGTGTGCACCGGCCATAACTCTGCATGAGGGCGCTCACAGTCACATAATTGATGTGTTTGATCTGACACCAATTGATGTGTTTGATGTCTATTGAGAGATGCAACAGAGGTTCCACCATTGGCGGCACACAGTGTAAGAAAATTTCACCAGAGCACAGCATCCTGCAATGGAGTCAAATTCTTGATGGAAGAATGGAAGCAGCCTTCAAAGAGAGAGAAGCTCCAAGACAAGTCACTGTATGCAACCTGTGGAGAGGTGTGCTACCTGCTCACCAAAGATCACAGGGACGAGATCCAGGACTGAAAACAAAGCAAGAGGAAGCTGACAACAGAATTGTTCTCCATAGTCAGCACTGCTGAAGACTCAGATATGCTAATACTGCGTCTTTGCTTCAGCAAGAAGATGTCATGCCCTCTATATCAGAAATGTGGAACACAGAATTATACATGGTACATAGAAATTGCAAAACTTGCAAGCTATGTAGGACCAGACATTTGCTAGTTTTGTTGGACTGCAGGCCTTCACTGGCTGTGACACAGTCAGTGCGTTCACTGGCCGAGGAAAGCTCAGTGGACTGAAGCATCTGAAAGAGAGCAATACCTACCAGGATACCTTAAGGAATCTTGGCGAATCATGGGATGTATCTGCAGACCTATTTAAAAAACTGCCAAACTTTGTGTGCCATATGTATGCATACTCATCCACCACCTATGAGGTCAATGAGCTCCGCTACTACCTCTTTTGTGCAAAATGTGGAGAAGCGGAATCTAGTCAGCTTCCATCATGCAAGGACTTTCTTCACATGAATATCCTCCATGCAATCTATCAGGCTGCGATTTAGAGTCGGTGCCTTACAAGTCAACCAGCTGTTCCAGACCCATAGGGTTATGGCTGGACTACTGATTATAATGGGAGTCTCACCATAGAGTGGATGCGAGGACCGCCAGCACCAGATGCTGTGTTGCAACTTATGTCTTGTAAGTGTGGGCGCTCTTGGAAACTTCCGGATTGCACATGCCTGGCTAATCAACTGAAGTGCACAAACATGAGCAAACTGCAGACATGCACCAACCAGAGAATGGATGATGAGGAAGAAGGTGAAGTGGAACTGGATGATTTTGGTGATGGTGATGGTATTGGTCATGATGATGGCAGTGATGGTGATGATGATGATGATGATGATGATGATTATCAAGGAAATGGACAGTGAATACATATTAGAACAGTGTGTCTTGTATGCATTGATTGGGGAGCGGGACGTAGCTCAGGTGGTAGAGCGTCCTGCTGTGTATGTGTCGGTCATCCTACTGATCCTGCTCAGTGGACATATTTGCAGTTTGGGCTATTTGCCGTTCCAACCAGTGGTCCACAACTGGCTCATCAAAGGCTGTGGTATGTGCTCTCCTGTCTGTGGGAAAGTGCATATAAAAGACCCCCTTGCTGCTTATCGGAAAGAGTATCCTATGTGGCGTCAGCGGGTTTCCTCGAAAGAAATGTGTCAGAATGAACAAATGTTTTGACGTCCAATAGCCGAACCGGGTGCAGTGGCCGAATCGGTAGATCACAGGCCCCCGCATGCGGGAGAGATTGGTAGTTCGCACGTTCGGTTCCCGGTCGAGTCAAACCAATGACTTAAAAATTGATACTTGTCGCTTCCTAGCCTGGTGATCGGCATTATTAGGATAGGGAAAGGACTGGTTAGCTCGGTGTCAGGATAATGTGAATGAGTGGGATATTGGGTCATGGTGCTGCCAGCCTGATTTCTGAGTGGGGCAGCACTATAAAATCACCATGAGTGCGTACTGTCACAAGTCGGTACCCGTCCTGATATGACCTTAGATGTTGCTAGGACGTAAAACAACAACAAACAAACAAAACCAATAGCCGATGATAAAAATGCAACTTTCCTTTATGTATGCATTGGCTGAGTAAACAGTTCTCTCCCGTTGATTTAATGATAAACTGCAGTATCATTTATCATCAATAGATCAAGTAAATAAGTATACCTCAACCATACTGTTCTTCATGGATATTAGGATATTGACACTAATACTGTTTTTGCTGAAATGTTAAAAACATAAAAACTGCATAAATCCACAACAGCCATAAATTTACTTTGAAGACAAAATAATACCCAAAGAACAAACAGAAGTGTCCTGATATAAAACTATCAAACATTATTTGAAATATTGTTAAATTTTTAGGGGTATGGGTAAGCAGTTATGTGCTGTATAATCTATTATGGGAATATAAACAAGGACACTACCATCTTCAGTTATATCTGTATTGTTATTTGCCAACCACAGCTAGTGTATGCCAGTGATTAGTTCTTGGTTTGGCCACACCGGTGCCACCTGTCAAGGGCTCTGACCTCCTATAAGCCTGTTTATATGAAATACAATGCATTAACAGAAAATATCTAATCATTCATTTGTATGTGAAGTCCATATGATGTACCTATCCGCTGATACCTCATTTACAATTCTGTCTTAAATGGTTTGGAAGTTATCACGAAAGACAGTTGAAAAAGTTCATGTAGCTAAAAATTATCACCTACTTGACAATTCTTCTATTATTTACAAAATACTGTATAAAACACTCTTAAAATGTACACACTAAACATGCATTCTATTGGCAATATATTGTCAATGAAATTATTGGTCAAAATTACTAATTGGCATCACAAAGTCATCTGACATAACCTGATTGTGAAAAGGATTGAACATTTCCAAAATAATTAAAGCATATGGGTAGATATTAACACATGACTGCTCCTACTTGTTCTCTGTGGTCAATTATGAATATTCACTTTCAAGCACTGTGTCTCTGATCTCTGTTGAGCCTATATTTGTAATTGTACCTACTTTTATTTGTTAGTTTGGAATTTTACGTCCTGGCAACATCGTATCTACTTTTACAATAAAGTTGTAGTCCAATATATACTCACAAGTAGGTATAGCAAAAGATAAAACCAATGTGAAGAGGCCTTAATACAAAAGCTCCAAAATAACTTGTTAAGCTACTCGATGCAAATAGTTATCAATATCATACAGAAATATTAACTAGAGATATTTACCTAATCAATGTTGGGTCGTACAAATTGCCAGTAGAGGTGGTACCTATATGCCTATTTTCAGGGCTCTGGCCCATGGACAATTGGGGGTCACCATCCCAACAAAGGCAAAATCATTAACAATGTAACATGGAAACCAAATATGTGGTACACCGTTTTTGAGAACGACCCATATATCAATTTAATTGGATGAACATCACATATTCAGATTGTTCAACAATTCTGTCACAACTCTAGGGACTTAACAAGGAAATCTCATTAGGACTTAAAGGGTTTAAGGTGCACATGCATTGCGAACACAGACACAATATTCACATGCCCATTTATGTAAATTTTGCTCTTCTTTCAGGCCGGACACATCGCTCCAATCAAGTATCAGCACCTGAGTATGCCTTTCTCATATCAGAGCTTGCCGGAGAGCGGCGGTTTGCTGCGACAGTTGCGAAAAGACTCGAGAGTTTGGTAAGTAAACCATGTATGTTGGTTACTATTTTCAACTGATATTTGATAATTTGCAGATGGGAAAATGAATTTTGGGACAGGTATGTTATTTCTACTTTAGAAAGGTTCTATCAGCGGTATACTGGAAATGAAGTGAACAGAAGAATGAATGATTTCCGTTTGTTGATGCTGCTGTCTATTCAGTGCCCCCTGGCACCTCATGCAAATAGACTGGAAGGCAGCTAATACCACAACAGAAGCAGAGGCAAAGGAATTCTACTTTATTGAGAAGATTAGAGATAATTTTCGAATGCAACACATCACAGAACCAACCAGATACAGGGGCATGGATAACCCATCAACTATAGACCTGGTCCTAACAAAAGAGAAGATGGTAGTATCATTCGAGATTGGGGAACTTCTAGGCAAAAGCGAGCACTCTCTAATTAAGATCCAATTTGCAGATACCTTAACTCATCAGACTGAACGGTTTGAATATCGAAATTATAATAAAGGTGACTACTGTGGATTACGAAATCCTTGAATAGGGATTGGAAAACCGAGCTTGAGTCCTTCAAAGGTGTGCAAGAAAAATGGAATTTCTTTTGTGGCAAACACAATGAAGCAGTGGACACTTATATTCACAGGAGAATCCCTAGGAACAAGATATACAAAGTTCCACTAGATCGAGAATCAAGCAAGAAGGTCTGGAACAAGGTGAACGAAAAGGACAAGTGGAAAAAGTAGTGTAGAGAAGGAGATTACGACATAAAAACTTAATACGATATGGTTCGAAAGCAGGCCCGTAGATTGACTCATGGTGCAGAAACGATGTATGAGAAGAATATTGCAAAGAAAATCAAGGAAACCCCAAAGATATTTTGGGGGTACATCAGAAGAACAAAATATCAAATGGCCATTCCAGAACTTGAACTGGAAGATGGTACTACTCTCACAATGGGGGAATAAAGAAAAAGCTGAGGTACTATCAAAATAATTTGCATCAGTGTTTACCCGTGAAGAGGAAGGGGAGCTACAGCTACAGAGCTTTGCCAAAATAAACTTGAGGAGTGCAATGTGGATGATGAGGTAATAAAGAAGAGACTTCAGAAGATCAATATATCCAAGTCACCATGCCCAAATCAGATACATCCGAGGATATTGAGTGAGCTAAGTGACATCTTACACATACCACTATCTATTATCTGTAGCTCAATACATACAGGAATATTGCCCTCAGATTAGAAGAGTGCTCATATTTCGGCCACCTATTAGAAGGGTCCAAAACAAAAGCCAAGAAATTATCGTCCGGTGAGCCTAACAAGCATGGTAGTGAAGATGGCAGAATCAGTTATCAGAGAAAAAATAATCAGTCATATGAAGGAGAACAATCTTTTCAGCGAACAAGCAATTTGGGGTTTTGGAAGAAGATCAACTGTTGATGGTACTGGACGAACCACTAGATCAGGGTGGAGTTGTTGATATCATCTACTGCAAATTTATGAAGGCATTTGATAAGGTGCCACACAGATGCCTACTCAGCAAAATCCAAAGCTATGGAATATCAGGTAACCTACTTAACTGGATAAAAGGATTTCTCATAAACAGTAGACAGAGTCAGGGTACAAGGGTCCTTTTCGGATTGGCAGAGTGTCTTGAGTGGGATTCCACAGGGATCAGTACTTGGCCCTCTGTTTGTTATTTATATAAATGATCTACATTCCCAGGTGTTTCTCTTTGCAGATGATATGAATCTATTTTGAGGCATATTTAACTAGCAGGATTGTACTCTATGACAGCAAGATCTTGAGAGAACATACAGTTGGACTGGAAAATCAATATTGAGACTTCATCCAGAAAGATGCAAACAGATAAGAGTGGGACTAAGAGATATGGGTCACTCTCCTGAAAACTGGTCAGCATGGGATGGAATTTTAAAACATCAGTACAAAAACTTCCTACTTATTTTTTTCCTTATACTTTTCATATTCTTGTTCACAATTGATGTAAGAAATAAGGGAAATAAAATAAACTGTGAGCAACTTTGGTCTTTTTAGTTATGAAGTGTTTTTGTACCGAAAAAAACAACATTTTACAGTCAGCCATTTGTAACATGACATATTTGAATCCATACTAACATCTTGTATTTCATTGATATATAAAACAACAGTTCCCAAATCAAAAGGAAGTATTTATTAACATGTATGCATGCTTAAATTTAAAAAAGAATTAATTGATGTCTTCAGAAATAACATTACAGGTGTAACCAGTGGTGTCTGGATGCCACACAAATATTGTACACTAATTATTCAGTGAATAAAGCATGGCTGGGAATTACATTTTTACAATCAATATAAGCACTACATATTTCTGTATATTATGCCATGACTAATATGCTGAAATTATTTAATTCTGCTTAGATTTTTATGAAGCAGTTTGTGTGGTATCCTAAACATGTGTTATGTCTGAGTAACACGTTATACTGCGATATGACATAGCTTAATCATGGACTACACCTTTATTTTTCATCTCATCAATTTATATTTTACATAGATGTAAAGGGGAGATTTCCAGCTTTCATTTGCACCCAAAAAAAAATTTAAATTCAAATATTAGATTTTAACTCTCCATGTGACACTTTTGGCCAGTTTTCAGGAGAGTGACCCATATACCTGGCAGAGTATACAAATTGAGAGCTGGGCATACTCCACTAAAAAAAATCAGACCAGGACAAGGTTATTGGAGTGATTATTGACTGTAAATTGAACTTTGAACACCATATCACTGCAAAAGTCAATAAGGCCAAGTCAATCCTGGGAGTGATACATTGTACATTTAAATATACGGATGAGAGGACTGTGGTCACACTATACAAGTCTCTGGTAAGACCACACCTGGAGTTTGCAAATCAAATTTGGGCTCCTCATCTGGTTGAGCACATTGTAGCTCTAGAAAATGTACATCTTGCAACAAGGCTGATCCCAGGAATGGGAGAGATGGCATATGAAGTTCACCTGTGGAGACTTTGGCTACCAACATTGTCATATCGTCATCTCAGGGGAGATATGATAGAGACTATTACTGTCCACCAGTGAAGGTGTCGATCATCCTATCGATCCTGCTCAGTGGACCCATTTGCAGTTTGTGCTATTTTCCGTTCCATCCAGTGGTCCACAACTGGTTCATCAAGGCTCTCCTGTCTGTGGGGAAGGACATATAAAAGACCCCTTGCTGTTTATCGGAAAGAGTAGCCTATATGGCAACAGCGGGTTATCTCCAAAGAAGTGTGTCAGAATGACCATATGTTTTAGGTCAAATAGCCGATGATACAAAAATCAATGCGCTGGTGAGTCGTCGTTAAATAAAACAAGCTTTACCTTAATAAGAGTATTACGGGAGTCTGTCACAATGGGTTTGTTCAACCTCAGAACAGACAGCAACACCAGAAACCAGAGGTACAAGATCTTCAAGGAGACCCTCGGGCTTGAGGTCAGGAAACACTCATTTTTCTTTCAAGTGACAGATCTATGGAACAGTATTCCAGACCAAATGGTTAAAGCACTAACAGTAGAAGCATTTGAGAGAAGGCTGGATAGACATTGGAGAGGAGATCCACAATTATATGACTTCAAGGTTCCGTCCACCTGACCAAGGTTTTTGTTACCATAATGACTTTGCATTAGAGATCCAATAAGTCCTAGATCAGCCAGAAGAGGAACTGCATCCCAATAGAATTTCGATTTTATTTTCATCCATTTTGCAATAAGAATTGTGGGTTATGGTTTACAGCTTCCAGTAAGGGATGTATTACATATGAAAAGACCTGTTCAGTATTTGTGGTGACAACTTTGGTTATTGCTTCAGCAGTTTGACCGATGCAGCCATGATACTGGTTTTGGACTCTTCTTTTATTTGTGCAATAAAAATGCACTTTTTCACATTTCTAGATATAATATTGCTATGGTGATGTGTATTACTTCCAGACGATGTGTACTGTCAATTCATGGGAAGATGCAACGATTGGTTGAGCTACAGTGAACATTTAAAGATTCAGCAAATTTATATATTTGGTTTTCTTTATAAGTTCAATCAAAATGCACATGTTCCCAATTTTGTTGATATAATATTGCTATAAATATGTATTTGTATCAGTGAATGGGTATTCTTACACAGTGCTAAATTTGAGAAAGATTCAAAAGTTTTGTTTAGCTGCAATGAGCTTTCAAAGATTGAAATATTTCATTTACATATGTTTACATGCAAGCAATTACACCTTTTCACATCTTAGGATGCAGCTATCTTTTCAGATATAGAGGTTTGAAAAAAAAGAAGCTATTACATTGTTATGGATATGTGATGTATTTAGCATGTATTTAGTGTTGTTGCAGCTTGACCAAGTTAGAATGAATTTCTTTTAATAAATTGCACTTCTTGACATTTTTTTATTAAAAATCTGATTTTTCCGGATTTGTTCCGGATTGCGGCGGTAAATACGGAAATACGGTTTCTCTTCCTTTGTTCTGGAAATTGGTGTATTTTTTATCACACTAAAAGTTACTGGTCGCATCTGTACACCTCCACAGATCGACCACTCCCCTATATCGATCCCTTTATTTGGTTTCCAACAATACTATCGTAACCATATTTTAACTCCATAAACCGACTTCCTCCCTAAATGGACCAGTTAATGTCGGTCGATTTAGATTATCAAGCATGAAAAGTTTGCTTGTGGATATTATGTAATTGTTTATTTTTCATTGTAAATGTGTTAGTGAAAGTCATTCAAGAATACAGAAAATAGCTTTGACAATACAGAAAGCTGCGAGATCGGGTGCATATGTCTGAATAAGCAATCAAAATATTGCACACTACATATTTTAGGATTTTGCTGCCGGTACCTTATGATTACTTCCAGCTCCTCACTGTCTCGATCAGAATTGTTGTCTTAAGCCAATGGTTTAACAACATTTTTTCAAACCAACTTGCTGTCAGGTTAGTATTGTTTCAGTGATATAAATGGAAAATATTGAACCTAGAGCAAGATTCGAATCCACACTTCTTGCCATTGTGGAGCTTCTGTCCTAACTATTAGATGAGCCTCCATATGCACACCTACCTGTCTATGCAGCTCCTTACCTAAGAGGTCAGTGCAGATAACTACACTCGTCCCCCTTGGAGTCGTAAGTCTTTTACATGATTTATGTACATGTGTATATGTATACACAGCATCATGGAGCCTAGATAGAATGATAATCTCACAATGACAAATGTGACCTCGTGTGTGCGTGCGTGCGTGATAGATAGATAGATAGATAGATAGATAGATAGATAGATAGATATTACCTCGGTATAAAGCCTCAGGCTAGCCACAGGCTAGGGAGAAGGAAGCACATCCGGGTTCAGCAATTAGCATAAACAACTCCTGACGGGAGGACGTTCGTTGAGCTGCTCCGGCAAAATTTGTCTACAACAAGCTAAATAACTGTAAGTAGTAATCAAAACTTTGGTTTAGCTTGTTTATGATGCATTATAGCATCTAGATATGAAAGTTCAGAACTTTCTGAGATCCATTTAGGACAAGATTAGTGTTTTTATAAATACGGGTAGAACAATGCATTGCTTTGTGTTACGAACTGAAACCATTGTTCTATCGACACCTGTTTA
Organism: Branchipolynoe longqiensis; assembly: GCA_030323885.1. Lineage (NCBI taxonomy): Eukaryota > Metazoa > Annelida > Polychaeta > Phyllodocida > Polynoidae > Branchipolynoe > Branchipolynoe longqiensis. The sequence goes on along the minus strand of CM059195.1, from coordinate 6,196,035 downwards.
CACACGGGTAGAGATGTTGGCATTGTCACATCTCCTGTGGAGATTCCCTGGGACCCTAATAAAGGGTGTTGTTGGGGATGATCCTGGGTTTCTTTTATAGAGTCCCCAATATATATTTGAGGCGTTTTCTCCAACTTGCTGGCGCAGAAGCCGTGGGAGGGAGAAGTGTACGGAAAAGAGAGTGTGGGAGGTCCGAGAGGCCTACCCCTCATATGGTTGGTTTCGATACCAGACACCTACGACAATACACTTAGCTTACAACGCCTGTACTGAGAACGCTGTAAATACGTTACTCAATACCACATAGATCCTCAACCCGGGTTAAACCTGGCGTCACTATTGTGTTCACGTTGAGTTGATTCCGGTTTATAGTAACAATTTATTTGGTTACAGACTACCGATGGCTATGAAGCGAAACAAGCCCCCACCGGCAGCAGCGGAGGGGCATGCGCCGACGGGATATGACTCGTCGCCCGGGTTGACGGCACCGCCGTCCCCACAGCCCGGTGCAGACGTTCCGTCTGACAGGGAAAGTGACGACGGGGCCACTTATCCGGTAGACCTGGACGCCCGGATAAGCCAGATGTTGGAGTTAAAGCTACAACAGATCCATCTAAACGCGCGCCCGGCTAAAGGCTGGCCTCTCCCTATCCTCGATTCGGACTGGGAGGACTATTCCGATCCGGAGGACACTGACTCAGCGGACGAATTGGTTTGTCCAAAGGCGCCAAAACCTAAGAAACGGAAGAAAACCGGCAGCTCGTCTGGTGACGAGTTCACCAAGGCAAGTAAAGCCAAGCGAGTCAAAAAGCGCAAGAAGAAGAGCAAAAAGAAGAAACATTCTTCATCGGACTCTTCTTCCGACTTGTCTTCCACCGAGTCGGACTCCGACACGGAGAGAGCGGGAGTTTACGCCAAAATTGGCAGAAAAGTCTGCAAAAAGTGCGTAAAACAAAAGGCAAAGAAAGTATGCATGACAACTATGATGCGAGAGACGATTAAAGGGCATTTTAACACCTTTAAGCCGGCAGAGGTTATCACAAAACTGACCGAGCAGATTTCGGGAATCAAAGGGATTCCGAACACGGTAGTAAAGGAGATGGACTGAGCGACGACAGACGCAAGTTTGAAAATGTACTTTTCACCATCCATAATGCGGTGTTACGGGCACTGGCACCCATCGCTAATAGGATGCAAACCAGAGAACAAATTCTCCTCGCTAGCTCGCTCTATGGATAAGAACATTATGTTGCTTACGTAGCTAGCAACTTCCTAAGCTACATACGATACGAAAACGTCTTTAAGGCGGTCATGACAGACCCTGGGAAAGAAGTAGCGAGATCAAAGAATATCATGGACAACGACGGTAAAGAGTACACGTTGTTCCTAGCGCCAAAACCAGTGAACGCCACTCGACAAGACGAAAATGTTCGGTGGCCAACTCCCTTACCTCTTTAAAGAGGTAGAGGCAGAGGCAAATAGTGGAAAGAACATGGAGACGAAACGGAAACCGGATAATTCTTCCAGGTTTCGCAGGCCCCGGAAGGATTTTCGGAACCGCCAGGGAGCAAGAGCGGGAAGGTCCGGCCCCTCCTACGGCTTCCAACCAAGGGGAAGGGAAAGAGGAGACCGACAGTCATTCGGGTGGAACTACGGGAACTGCCCGTTCAGAAGGGAGTACACACCCAAACAATCGTTCCCACGCCCAGGGAACAAATAGAAACTGCCAAAACGCACACAATTTTGATAGTCCCCGAATGGGACACACAACCATGGCTGTAATGTGATTAAGGACCAATGACTGCACACGTTGACGTCTAGTTACTTAATCGTTTATTCAAGCAGCGAGTAACTACACTGGTCCCTCGGTAGCGGCGGGCTGCTCCCCTGCCAATGAACTGCAGCCACATACATAACATCTCCTTTTCCAAATGCAATAAGAAACAATTCTGAAAATAAACAGATTAATACAATACATGATTGCACAATCCAAGGTAGGACAAAGATGGATCCAACTGAAACATCACTCATTATGTCGATTCAGTCCTGTGCCTGAACTGGTTATGGACCAATCCGTTTTGGTAAAGCTCAGTCCAGGTTAGTTACCACACACTGCTTTATCACATGCATGCGTTGATGTCCGGTCATCACATTCTGACTAACTGTCCACTTATGACCAGTTCCACACAAACTCATCCATAATCATATCCCCCTCTGAAACAAAAAAGTAAAGTAATGTACAAAACTTTCGAAATGTGTCAAAACACAAATATTGGTGCGCCTCGAATATACATACATAGTCAAGACTCCTTGTTACATGCTTTCAATGAACAACCTATCATATAATGTAACTCGATATAGTCAACTTGTGAATAACGCTACATAGCATTTAGTTTACGGGTGCCACAAGTCCCTAAGCATGGGAATTCCCACTGCACCCCGTTTGCAATCTTAATTCTAACATTCACACGTACATTTAGTCTTAATTACACGCACTTTCACCGAGCCAGATAAGAAAACCTCTTAACCACCTTGCTATCTCTCCTGTGACTCACAGTTTCCAGATTGCTGTGCCTTATCTGAAACACATCGATGATTAACCTTTAATGACTGCCTCTAGATATACCCTAATCTCTGCACTGGTTTCACTTCTCTCCCTTTCTGAGTTATATAATTAGATGGCAGGGCATGTAGGTTCCTTGCATGCACAGGTTGGTTTCGGTTTCGTATTGCCTGTGGGTTTCGCTCACTGTTTGTATGTTTTGGAATTATATCTTTGCGATTTCTTTTTAGTGTCAAATTGTCTTTGTTCTTTATCTCATAATTCCGCGATTCTTTCCCTGGCCCCTTTGTGATTCTGCCTGGAGCCCATTTTCCTGTGTGTGTGATGTATTGTACATGCTCTTCTGCTTTCAACTGTCTGAATTCTTTCCCTGCATGTCGATCGAAAAACTTCTTTTGATTCTCTTGTACTTGTTGAATTTGTTTCTGACTTATCTTTACCGTCTTCGCTCTTAAGTGGTTATTCAATGCTGGCAACTTTGAGCGCAGCTTCCGACTCATTAACAACTGAGCGGGTGACACCTCCAGTCCCGTTAAAGGAGTATTACGAAAATTCAACAAGAATAGATTGTAGTCCTTCGACTCATGCTTTGCTTTCTTTATCATCGTCTTTACCGTTTGAATGTGCCTCTCTGCCTGTCCATTACTCTGTGGATAATGCGGACTCGAAAATTCCAAACCAAACCCGTAATCCCTCGCAAATGCTCTGTACTCTGCACACGCAAACTGTGGACCATTGTCTGAAACCACGACCGCTGGAATTCCATGTCTACCAAATGTTTGCTGCATAGTGTTAATTACTGCCATACTTGTAGTTGACTGCAACTCCACTACTTCTGGATATATCGAAAAATAATCCACTATTATCAAATAATGTTGATTACCTATTTGAAATAAATCCGCTCCCACCTTGTTAAACGGCACGCATGGTATCTCATGGGGCTTCAGTGGCTCACTATGCTGTTTATTTCTGTTTTGCTGACACAAACTACAACGCTGGATTATGTCCTCAAGTTGGGTTTGCATCCCTGGCCAAAACACATGTTCCCTTGCCAACCTCTTACTTTTTATTATACCTTGATGTGTTTCGTGTAGTTTGTCAAGCATTGTTTTCTGCGTGCTCTTTGATGTGATTATTCTGTCGCCCTTTAGTAAAACACCACCCCGCCTTGTTATTTCATGCCGAAATGTGTGGAAAGGTGTTGTGGATTTAGGTATTACATTTTTGTCTTCTATCAACCATGTGCGCTACCTCTTTTAATACTGGATCAGCTATCGTTTCAGTCTCAATCTGTCTCAAGCCACCCTGAACGACTTCTATGGCTGCAATGCTGATCTCTCTGTCAAACAGCTGATTTGGCTCGGTCTTGGTGCTGTGGTCTCTCGACAGCACATCTGCAACAAACATTTCAGAACCTTTGATATGAACCAACTCCAAATCGTAATTCTGCAACCGCATTCTCCTGCGTTGCATGCGAGCAGACAATTGATATAGAGGCTTGTTTACTATCGATACCAAAGGTTTATGATCGATTTCCACATGTACCTTTTTACCGAAAATGTAATTGTGGAACTTAGTACACCCGAAACAAATTGCCAACAACTCTTTCTCGATCGCCGCATAACTACTTTGCGTATTGTCTAGGGCTTTAGAAGCCATAGCAATCGGACGCCCTTCCTGCAAAAGAGCTACCCCAAGACCCGACTTGGAGGCATCTACCTGAAGAGTCACTACTTTGTGTACATCATAGAAACGAAGCACAGGTGCATGCGTAATCATGTTTTTCAGTTTCTGAAAAGCCCGTTCCTGCTCATCTTCCCAGTGCCAAGCGGTTTCTTTATTTGTCAGAATGCGCAGCGGTTTCGTTATTTTTGGCCAACTTTGGAATGAATTTGGCGACATATGCTATCATTCCCAAGAACCGCTGTACCGATTGCTTGTTTGTGGGTGTGGGCATGTCAGTTATAGCCTGGACTCTCTCCTTATTTGGTGTTATGCCTTTCTCAGATACCACATGACCTACATACTCAACACTGGATTTACAGATGGTCGACTTGTCTGGGTTTAACCTCAAATTCACCTGTCTTGCTCGTTCCAGGACTGCCCTTAGATTGTCATTATGCTCCTGGACCGAACTACCGTATACCAGGATATCATCGGTGACTACATTCACTCCTTTCAGCCCATGCAGAATCTTGTTCATCTCAAATATGAAGATATCACCAGCCGTCTTTATGCCGAACGGTAACCTAGTGTATCTGAACCGCCCCCATGGTGTGTTGAATGTACATAGCTTCAAACTTTCTGTGTCTAATTGAATTTGCCAGTACCCGCTTTTCGCATCCACAACAGAAAAGAATTAACCCCGTCTAGCTTTGCAACCACCTCTTCAATTGTTCTCGTCGGATACGGCCCTCGCTCAATTGCTTTGTTCAATTTTGTAGGATCTAAATATACACGGATTTCGTCTTTTTTCTTCACGATCGTTATTGAATTAACCCATGGAGTCAGTTCAGTCTCCTGTATTATTACTCCCAAACCTAGCATCCTATCTAACTCTATCCTCCCGTCCTGATATGACCTTAGATGTTGCTAGGACGTAAAACAACAAACAAACAAATAACTCTATCCTAACTTTATCCTCAATGGCATGAGGAATCCTCCTAGGAGGATCTATCACAGGTTGGATACTTTTATCTACATGAATTTTAGCGTCAACCTTAATTGTCCCCAATCCCGTGAACACATCATGAAATTCTTTTACCATGTTCATCGCTTCTCGGCTGTCACTGCCAGTCTCTGCACGGATGCTGTCAATGCGTGAAATGATGCGCAGACGTACGCACGCATCCTTTCCCAGAATCGCGCATCCACTCCTAGTGATCTGGAAGTGTAGCATCTGGTCCCGCACCTGTAGGTCTGTCCGACCCACCGGCGTGATTCGTTGCCCTGTGTACGTCACAAGCCGACACTTTGGCTGCCTGAAGATCCCCTTCCGCATGGTCTTGAAACTGTCTATGGGGATGATATTGGCCTCCGAGCCTGTGTCTAGCTTGAAACGCACATCGATCCCCCCGACAGTTATAGTCTCGTACCATAACTGGGAATCCTCATCCTTGTCGTTCGACACAGCACCGACGAACAAATCCGTCTCCGATTCGTCACCTGGCCCCTCGTCGCCGTCATCTCCGTCGCCCATCGTCAGTACATTTACCGCCGCAGTTCTGCCTCGACATACCTTTGCAAAGTGACCCACTTTGCCACATGCATCACACGACTTGTCTTTCGCCGGACACGCATCCCGGCCCTGACGATGCGAGTAACTGCACCACCCGCACTTTGTAGGCCTGGCACCGCTACTGTTCTGCTGATTAAACCTCCCGGATGGTCTTATAAAGGTCTGCTGTCGTGCCCCCGACGACTGAGGTGTGTACCGCCCGGACTCCCACCGTTGTATCACATCCAGCGTATACTCGGCCTTACTACCCACTGTGAGCTGTTTGGTGTGATGCTCACTCAACCGACACATTTGTTCACACAGCTGCAGAGTTAAATCAGGAATCTGTAGTAAGCGATCCCTCAGCGTATCACACTTGACCCCGCTGACCAGCCTATCAACAGTGAATCCTCTAACTCTCTGTACTCACACTGACCAACCCGATGCTTTAACTCACGCACATACGTGTCCATCGATTCTGTGCCTTGGTCGTATGAGTTGAATTTATACCGCGTTACCGTGATATTGGTTTTCCCTTCTCAGTATCGTTGGAAAGCCTCTTTCAACGGCCGTAGCTTGTCCACATCATCTGCCGCAAATCTCATAGCCTGGGCCCGTATGCATGGAGCGGTGTTAGCGAGGCAAACCGCGTTTAGGGCGGGATTTCTGGTTTAGCGCCGAAAAGTTGGTATGCATGGAGCAGTGTTAGGCCTAACACCGCGCGTTTAAACTCGGAAATTCTAACTCTGCTCATAGCAGGTTTACAGCGGTGTTAGTGTTCGGTTAGTGTCAGGATGAAGTCCAAATCTATTCAATGCTATCATATTTAACACAATTAAATACGCAATAAGTAAAATTTAATCAAATTAACCCTAAAAACGAAGCGATATTAATGCTACCGCCGCATTGGCGGTGATATTAATATTGTCGAATCGACGAATGTAAAGTAAACAAATCGCCGCCGCATGGACGTCGATATACATACTGTCACCGCGCCGGTTAGTGTGCGTGTGTGGGTCTCAATCTATTCAATGCTGTCATATTTAACAGAATTACATACGCAATAAGTGAAATTTTATCAATTTAACCCTAAATTCGAACCGATATTAATGCAGCCGCAGCATTGGCGGCGTTATTCATATTGTCGAATCGAGGGATTTCCCAAATCTATAAATACATTCACATTTAGCTAACACTCACCGTTTAGGCGCCCATGCATACGGCTTGACATAGTTCTCGACGCCGCCGATAAACGGTGATAGCTACCCGGTGTTAGAGGCTTAACACCACACGCCACTAACACTGCTCCATGCATACGTGCCCTGGTGCACCTTCTGAGCGTCGGCACCGGCAACATGCAGGAACAGGCAACATTGCACCTTTTCACTCCTGCTTTGAACACCTGCCACCGTAGCATAAATGTTAAATGCGTGAATCCACGTCTTCCATCCGGAGGCCAAGTTTTCCTCCAGGTTCAACGGCCCGGGGGGCTTCAATCCCGGTAGTGACATGCCCGTCTAAGGTTCTGCCTCTGACACCATATAATGTGATTAAGGACCAACGACTGCACACGTTGACGTCTAGTTACTTAATCATTTATTCAAGCAGCGAGTAACTACACTGGTCCCTCGGTAGCGGCGGGCCACTCCCCTGGCAACGAACTGCAGCCACATACATAACAATGGCTACGAGCCATAGTGTCGACAGCCAAAGACTGCCTACGATTCCGATGATCACCGGGAAATCTAACACATCAAGGCCCATTGACACGCCACGGAGACGTGTCGACAACGCCACTGCTAGCATTCCTTTTTTAAATAAATATTTACAACAATTTGGCCTCGACAAAATAACTCAACAAAGACTAGTTTCACATGCATGGAGGAAAGGCACAGTTAAAATGTACACAACTTACTTAAGGAAGTGGGGCGTTCATTGTCTCATACAAAAGGTCAAGCCAATAAACCCTTCGATTTCTCAGGTAGCAAGATTCTTAATCATGTTAGAAGATGAAGGCCTAGGATTTGGGGCCATTAATGCAGCCAGATGTGCATTGTCCATTATTCTGCCTCGAATAAATGGCCAGACAGTAGGAAAACATCAAGTTATTCACTGGATCCTAAGGTCAATCTAACCCCCCCAAACCTAAATATAATCGGTTTTGGGATGTATCGGTCGTTTTCAAACTTTTCAAACAATGGCCGCATAACAAACACTTAGATGTTAAAAAGTTAGGTTTTAAAGTAGCAATGCTACTTTTATTAGTAACAGGCCAGAGAGGACAAACTATAGTCGCATTATCACTAGATGGCCTGGAGATAGATATGAAAGAAGCTACTTTTGATTTAACACAGTTATTAAAATCTAACCGCACGGGAGACCCTCTGTCTACGGTGAACATTACAGGTTTCACAGAGAACCCAAAACTATGTGTAGTTTCAGCCATACGGGCGTATATATTCAAGACCAGGGAATTAAGGAATTCAAGACAGCTTTTGGTGAGCTTTATTAAGCCACACAAGGGCATTTCGCGGGATACTCTCGCACGGTGGACAATTACAGTGTTAAAATTGGCAGGAGTCAATACCAAACAATATGCGTCTCATTCAATGCGAGGCGCCATGGTTTCAAAAGCACGGTTGCTAGGCATTTCGGTAAAACGAATCCTAGCACATGCAGGCTGGAAGACCGCTAGATCGTTTGCAAAACATTACAACAAACAGCTAGAAAAGTCAAGCGGTATCGCCAGACAATTACTCAAAGACTAAACTACATAGGTGAGAAACAAAATATTTCAATCTCATTAATACCGTCTTAACATAACATGAAATGTTTTTTTAAACAATGTTTAAAGAGGTAACAAATCTAATAAAGAATACAATACACAGGATAAAAATGATATTACGTATAGTTCTCCCTAGCTTGCAGCTAGCCTGAGGCTTTATACCGAGGTAAAATAGATTAATTAGATGAATCTTACCTGGGTATAGATGGATAACTGTTGTTTTCCCGAGGTATAAGCCTCAGATAGACGTGGGTGAGGGCCCAACCACCACCCCCTGCCACATCTATTACGTTTGCTTGTACCAAGAAAACATTACAGTTCCATTATTATTATTATAGATCATATTTTATCCTGAATAAGTAGGTAAAGATTGCTGGACCCGGATGTGCTTCCTTCTCCCTCACCCACGTCTATCCGAGGCTTATACCTCGGGAAAACAACAGTTATCCATCATCTATACCAAGGTAAGATTCGTCTAACTAATCTATATATAGATTTTACCTCGGTACTAAGCCTCAGGCTAGTCTATAGCCTAGGGAGAAGGAAGCACGTCCGGGTTCAGGCAATTAGCATAAATCCAAGCACAGCATCACATGCTGAGTGGTTCATGGTGAGTTTTTGCTTAAAATTTGGTGTTATTACTAGGATAATGACACTTTTGGTTTCATATTAATGCGATTTTATGATCCAAGAATACAGGAGGATATTTATTCTTGTGTAGTTACCATTATTTTGGTAGTTTTAACGATATAAAGGTGACTCAACTGAGCGATATTAAGCTCCCGCAGTACTAACGTGCTGACCTATTTTGTTGTTGATGGTCGGCTACGGAGCGAGGCTCATAAGGGGTTTTCGGAACCGGGTTTTGTCGAATAACTAAAGTAAAGCAATGAGAGCCTCGTCAGTCATTGAAATTTAATAATATTTAGAACCCAAGAATACAGAAATATATTATTTTGAGGTTTTTTTACCGTATTTCGGTCTTTGTTAACGTTTTGAGGTCATTCGAAGGGGTGATTTTACGCTCGCGCAGTACTAACGTACTAGCGTGGTGACCTACTTCGCTGTTGACGGTTGGCTACGGAGCGAGGCCCGTAAGGGGTTTTCGGAACCAGGGTTGTCGATTAACCGAAGTAAAGCAATGAGAGCCTCGTGAACAGTTGAAATTTAATTATATTTAATAATATTTAGAACCCAAGAATACAGAAATTTGTTATTTTGGGGTTTGTCCGTAATTTGGTCTTGGTTAACGTTTTGAGAAATTTTGGTGCCAGTTTAATTTTTTTCACGGATTAAATTATTATTTACCGAAGTTAAGCAAGTATTGTTCTATGGGAGTACATTTCCCCACAATTAAGGTTCAAACTTTCAATTGTTTACATGTCTTTTAAGTGTTCTACAAGCCGCCCATTGCCGACTGGAGAGCGATGTTGGCTGGAGCCACATCGCATTTTTTAAGCCGCCTGTTGCCGAACGGAGAGCGATGTTGGCTGGAGCCACATCATGTTTGGATTTTTCCTCGGTTTCTTTTATGGATTCTCGTTGGAAATTAATCCTGGGTTTCTTCAATGGACTCCCCACATTGTTTAGGCGTACCTCCGAGTTTCGTAGCATTTTCTCCAACTTGCTGGCGGAGTAGCCGCGGGGGGGGGGGGGGTGGAGAAGTGTATGGAACAGAGAGTGTGGGAGGGTACCGATACACTGGTCCCTACCCCTCGTTTGGTTTTTGGTTTCCATAGCATTCACCTACGACATTGCACATTAGCTTACACGCATGTGTTGGAACGATGTAAATACTTCTCCAGCACCAGTAAATTGCCGCCCATTGCCGAACATAGAGGGATGTGGTTGGAGCCACACCTCATTGGGACTTGTTCCTGGGTTTATAACACGATTCCCCACGTTGTGTTACTAAGGCGTTCCTCCGGATTTCGTAGCATTTTCTCCAACTTGTTGGCATTTAGCCACAGGTGGGAGAAGTGTACAGGATGGAGAGTGTGGGAGGCTACCGATATACTGGTCCCTACCCCTTGTTTGGTTTTGTTTTGAACCATAACTCTACGACACTCACGGTGTAAATACGTTCTCCAACACCAGTGAATGCAAAAACAGAGGTTTATTAACCTGTTGTGACATTTGGTTGAGACCAGACGGGATGGCCGAATGAGTTATAGCGTCCATATCCCATGTTGGCACATCATGGGGTTGTGGGTTCGAACCCTAGTCGAGTCAAGTCAATGACTTAAAAATGGTTACTTGTTGCTTCCGAGCCTGGGGCTCGGTATTATTAGGATAGGACAAGGACTGTTTGGCTCAATGTCAGGATTATGTGTCTGAGTGAAATATCAGGTCATGGTGCTGGCTGCCTGCTTTTCCAGTGTGCCAGCACTATAAGGTCATGAGGGCGCACTGTCACAAGTCGGTACCCGTCATGATATGACCTTAGATGTTTTTAGGACGTAAAACAACAACAAACAAACAAATCATTTGATCGTTACAGGTTTCTGGCCTGAGACATAGTATGGCTATGAAGCGCAGTAAGCCCGAAGCTCCCATATCTGATGATAAGGACTTTCTTAAGATTTATTTAGAATGACCAAATTTATGAATTGACATGTATGCTAAATGGTTCAGCTTGCGCTCCTCACTTGTTTACAAAATTGTTTAAACCAATATTTCCCTTAATGGCAAGGAAAGGACATGTAATGTTTCCATATATTGATGACTCATTTATTGTGGCACAATCGAAAACATATTGTCAAGAAGCAGTAAATGATCTGTGTCAGACATTCACCAAATTAGGATTTTATATCCATGATAAGAAGTCAGTTCTCATGCCAACAAGAGAAATAAAAAGGTTTGGGGTTTTTATTAAACACAAACAACATGACAGTAGCTCTAACTAACCAGAAGTTAGATAAATTTATTGATACGACTAATCAATTATTAGCATTAACTAGCCCAAAGATTAGACAAGTCGCTATTCTGATTGGTATTATGATCGCCTATGCCCCAGCGATCCTATATGAGAAAGCTCATATTAAATCGGTAGAGATAGATTAAAAAAAAAAAAATTGGCGTTAGCATGCACAAAAGGTAATTTTGAAAGAAAGATGACTATTTCAATAGAAGAACTAGAAGATATTGATTGGTAGTTTCAGAACATTCATTCCTCTCCAAACCCGATTAGAATGGGTTAACCCAACACTGTAGTTATGACAGATGCGTCACTAGAAGGGTGGGGAGCGCATAGCGACCATCGGGCAACAGGAGGCCGATGGCTCGAGGATGAGATTTCAGATCACATTAATGTTCTAGAACTTAGAGCAGTCTATTTGGGATTACGCAGCCTAGTATGTATACCAAAACATCACGTCAGATTCTGACTGATAACACAACAGCGATGGCCTATATTCGTAACATGGGTGGGACAAAGTCCAAACCGTGTAATAGATTAGCGAAACTAATTTGGAATTGGCACAACTGAATGACATGGCTAACAGTAGCACATATCCCAGGCAGCCAGAACACTTTGGCAGACAGAAAAAGTCGCAAATTTCATGATCATTTGGAATGGGCGTTAAACAACAATATTTTTGAACAAATTTGTCAGAAATGGGGACAAGTAGATTTGTTTGCTTCACGAAACAACTTTAAATTATCCAAATAGGTTTCGTGGCATCCTGAGCCTAATGGATCGTTTTCATTGATTTGGGATAACATATTTTATTATGTTTTCCCGCCATTCAGCATTATCAGCAGAGCGGACAGGAAAATCAGAATGGACAGTGCACACGCAGTTCTGATAGTTCCCGATTGGGACACGCAGACATGGCTAGCAGCAGTGGCATTAGGAGCGAAAGATTCCCAAGAGCTCCCGGAAACCTGAAATACTGTCGACAACACCCCTCCTGCCATTCCTTTTTTAAATAAGCATTTAGAACAATTTGGATTAGACAAGATAACACAGCAAAGGCTAATGTCCCATGCATGGCGGAAAGGAACAGTAAAATTATATACAAGTTATTTAAGAAAATGGGGTGCTCATTGTTTGATCAAGAAGGTTAAACCTTTGAAGCCTACTATAGCCCAAGTAGCTAGATCTAGAATGTTAGAAGATGAGGGATTAGGTTTTGGGGCCATTAATGCAGCAAGATGTGCGTTATCGATTGTTTTACCAAGAATCGATGGACAAACGATTGGTAAACGCCAGCTTATACACTGGTTCTTGAAATTGCTGTATGGTAGAAACCCCCCCCCCCCCCCGAAGCCCAAATATAGCCGCTTCCAGGATGTCTCCGTAGTATTTAAATTATTTAAATCCTGGCCTAGCAATTATCATTTAGACGTTAAACAGCTAGGATTTAAGTTAGCAGTCAGGCCTTTTACTGCTAGTGACAGGACACAGAGGGTAGACCATTACTGCCTTGTCTCTCGATGGACTAGAGAAAGGAGCCAACGTTTGATTTGACACAATTATTAAAAATCAAACCACACTGGAGACCCATTGTCTTCAGTGCATGTGAACAGCTTCCCAGAGGATCGCCGTTTGTGTGCAGTTTCGGCCATACGGGCCTATATATCCAAGACAAAGGACATACATAAGTCAAGACAGCTTTTGGTAAGCTTTATTAAACCAAATAAGGGCATCTCGAGAGACACAATCGCAAGATGGACCATAATAGTGCAGAAAGCAGCAGCAGCAGGAGAGGATACGGGACGATACACCTCCCATTCAACCAGGGGAGCCATGGTCTCGAAAGCGCGACTGCTAGGGATCTCCATCAAGAGAATCCTCGCACCCCCAGGCTGGAAGACTGTTTGCAAAACATTACAACAAATGACTAGAAAAGTCAAGCGGCCTAGCATCATGCTTGCTCAGCAACTAAAGAAGACAGGTGAGACAATTAAAAGTATACGTTTGTAAAAGACTGCTGTATACTGAATTGAAATGGATATTGAAATAATAATAATATATAAAATTGAAATGTACTAAGGATAAAAATGATATTACGTAAAAGTCTCCCTAGGCTATAGACGAGCCTGAGGCTTAGTACCGAGCTAAAATAGTATAGTTATACGAGTCTTACCTTGGTACAGATGATGGATAACTGTTGTTTTCCCGAGGTACAAGCATCGGATAGTCATGGGCTAGGGGCCGTCCACCACACCCTGCCACAACTGTCACCTTCGCCTGTGCCAAGACAAAAACATTGAAGTATCCATATTATTGAAGATCATTTTTATCCTGAATAAATAGGTAAAGATTGACTGAACCCGGATGTGCTTCCTTCTCCCTAGCCTACGACTATCCGAGGCTTGTACCTCGGGAAAACAACAGTTATCCATCATCTGTTCGAAGGTAAGACTCGTATAACTATACTATATATAGATATATAGCTATATAGATACATAGATACATAGATATATAATCATTCTATCTATGCTCCCTTATGTTATCACTTTATCCATGTCTACCTGGTGTACATGTTCTTACAATGATCATATTGTTATTCAGCCGTAAACACACACCCTCACCCTCTTCCCCTTCCCCAGTCTTTTTTTTTTGAATGGGGCTGTGTGGATTCGTTCATTTCTCTTCTTTACTCAATTTACTAGCTTTAACTGTTGTAATTGTAACACAAACGAATTCAGAAAGTATAATGTGTTTGTATTGCCTGTTACCAGGGTGCATTGACGCATGGTGATCGGCGTGCAACAGAGACACGTGACCTAAGTCAGTTCAACATCGACAACAAGTATGGTCGGGCAGCGCTGGAGGCTGTCATGAAGTCTGTGCTGCACATAGAACCCTCGCTCGTGCCACCGCCTGAAGACTACTCCGGCGACTTCTTTGATGGTCAGTCTTCTTCATCCCTCTATCATTTCTCAGACTGCTTAGTGTGTTCTTCATGCTGTCACTCCTTCCTTGTGAACAACTTCTGCTTGCATGTCTTGGGACATGTACTCTGGGAAAGCATATGGGTCATTTTATGGTAAATGCGGCCAATGTATTTTCCAGTATGTAATGGTCAAAAACAATCATGGAAAGAGTAGAGGAGTTATTTTCTTTATAGAATTGGTATTCTTATACTTTGGAAGGACAGATTTGAACAAATTAAGGCCGAATGTGACATGGTAAAAAAAAAAAGCCAACATGTTCATTCCAAAAATATGGTGGTTTAAAGGTATGAATTTGTTACATGGAGAATGTGGACTGTTCTACTAGACACAGAGACAGACATACACACAGACATACACACACAGACATACACACACAGACACCCATAGATAGGCACACACAGACAGACATGCAGACAGCACACACATACACAGAAACACACAGACATGCACACACCCGACATACACAGACACACATACACCCAACCTGACTTTGCAGAGAGAGAGCCACACACACAGACACACACAGACAGACACACACATAGACACACACATACACACAGACATACATATACACATAGACAGACACATACAGACACACACATACATACACACACCGACATTACCACACATACATATACACCCAGACAGACACACATAGATAGACACACACAGACAGACATGCATAGACAGCACACACAGACGCTGAAACACACAGTTATGCACAAACCCAATATACAGAGACACACATACACCCGAGCTGACTTTGCAGAGAGAGAGACACACACCCAGACAGAGACATAGACAGAGGCAGACACACACACATACATGCACACACATACATACACACATACAGACAGACACAGACATACACACCCATGCACACAGACACACACAAACATACACACACATATATATACACACAGACACAGACAGACACACATATATAGACACACACAGACAGACATGCAGACAGCGCACACAGACACAAACACACATACATGCACACACCCAACATACACAGACACACATACACCCGACCTGACTTTGCAGAGAGAGAGACACACACACAGACAGAGACACATAGACAGATGCACACATACAGAGGCAGACACACACACATACATACACACAGACAGACATACACAGACACATAAATACAGACATACATACATACATACACACATACACAGAAACATACAGACAGACACATACACACATACATACCCACACATACACAGAAACAGAAACACACAGATAGACACACAGACAGACACACACACAGATACATACAGACATACGTAGACAGACAGGGTGGTGGCAGGGGAGGGGGGCCATTGGGGTGGGTGGTAGGGGGGAAAACCCCACAGGAGAGCAAGCGAGGAGCTCAGGGCTTTGCTAGTAATTACTGCAGTAGTCATTTAAGGGCCTGAATAACCAGGTGGGCTCTATATGCATTTTTGAAAGCAATTATTGTTTGCGTTTCTCTGACTCTGATTGGGAGGTCATTCCACATGACACTACCTTTGTAGATTGGTGCTCCGATATATTTATTTGTTGATGGGTGTGGTACATTGAGCAGAGTGGAGGCTCCTCTTCTTGTTATTCTATTTGTGCGGTCAATGAATTTTTCATTTTTTGCGCATGTGTGCATTAGTGCCATCAGGTGTAGGTCCCTTCTTTCTTAGAGAGTATCCAATTTTGCTTTCTTGTGCAGTTCAGCCACACTGAGTGTCTTGCCTTGGTAAACTGTTCTCAGTGCTCGGTTCTGAATTCTTTGCAGTTTGATCTTTTGTTGTTTTGTTAAGAGCTCATATATGATGTCATTGTAATCTATAACAGGCAATATTGTAGTCTTGTACAGGAGCAGTGCAGTCTTTTCACTTATGAATTTCCTTAATTTCCTAAAAGTTGTCAGTTTTAGTGCCAGTGTTTGATTCAGTCTTGCCAATTGTTGGTTCCCATTTAGAGTGGAGTCAAGAGTTGTGCCCAGGTATTTGTAGGAATCCACTTCACAAAGTAAGGTTCCACCCATTTGTAGTTGGATTCGAGGGGTTCTTGATTTTCTCATTTTATTCCCATAGATCACATACTCTGTCTTGGCACTATTTACTGTTAGTTTATTTTCATGGAACCATGTATTCACCTTATCTAACACCATGTCTGTCTGGGCTGTAGCTGCCACAATATGCTCTCCCAGTAGGGCTGTGTACTGTGAGTGCTGCGTCATCAGCAAATAATGTAAATGTTGCTCTTTCAGATACTAGTGGTAGGTCATTAATAAAGATTAGGAATAGCAGGGGTCCTAGGGTGGAGCCCTGTGGCACGCCAGTCTTGACCCTACAGGTGGTGGAATCATTGTTGTTTAGTTTTGTGCACTTTTTCCTGTTCTTGAGATAATTTGTGAAGAAATTATGTGCTTTGTTGCCTAATCCAGCTCTTGCTACTTTCTGCATCAGGATCTCGTGGTCAATTGTATCAAATGCCTTCTTGAAATCAAGGAAGACAGTGATTGTTAGTTCACCTTTATCCATGTTGCTGAAAAGTTCATCCAGTAGAGATGCCAGAGCCCAAAAGTTCATCCAGTAGAGATGCCAGAGCCCCTGTTGTGGATTTGATTTGCCTAAATCCATTTTGCTGGTAGGTCAGATAGTTGGATGATTCAAGGAATGCTTTAACTTGGTCAAGTATAATCTGTTCAATAATTTTTCCTGGAAGTGGGAGGATTGAAATTGGTCGCAGTTCACTGCAGTATCTTGGGTTATTGGTCTTGGTGATTGGGGTGACTGTAGCTACTTTCCATGCATCGGGGAAGATATCTGTTTTAATTTTTAAGTTGTACATATGTGTGAATTCCCTAATTAATGTTGTTATTGCCATCTTTATCAAGGTAGTACTGATGTCTTTTATACCAGATGATTTATAGGATGATATTTGATTTGTTCTGTCTAGGATTTCATCACAAGATGTTTCTTGTAGATCATAGTTGTGGTTATTTAGTTTGGCTTGTTAACATTTTTGTTGGGCTGTTCGTTGGTTAAATTTACTGGCTAACCTTTCTCCTATCTCGATGAAATAGTTATTGATTTCTTCAGTAAGTAGGTTATGAGGTATCACGTTGCCAGATTCTTCATTGGAAAGGCTACTAATTTTTGTCTAGTTTTCTGGTTCAATCTGTTTGAGTACATGCCAGCATTTTTTGGCATTGTTTCGATGTTTGTATAGTTGGTCTTGGAGGAATCTTGCTTTGGCTTTTCTGACTTCATTTCTTGTTTTCCTGGTCATACATTTGGCTATGAACTCATCACCAGGGTCTTTTGATATTTCAAATTTGTGTCTGAAGTAGTCTCTGTCTTGTTGTAGTTCTGTTAGTTCTTCATTAAGGTACCCGGCTGTGATAGTTATAATAGTGAGCTCTACTAGGTGACAGTGTATGTCAGCTGCTTTTGGTATTGTTGTCTTAAGCATTTCCCAGCATTTGTTTGGGTCTTGTTCCACTAGGAGCTCTCTTTGGTTGAATTCCTGCAGTGAGTTTTCCAATTCTCTCTGGTCACAGTTTCGGTATGGGCGTCTCCAGTAGGTGGCAGATGTCTTGTCATTCCTTATTTTCTTTTTTAGTATGTATATTGGTTTATGGTCACTTATATTATAATTGATAACTCCTGCAATCGTGCAGCGCTTAATATTGGTGAATGCTAGGTCTATTGTTTTGTCAGAGTTTCTGGTTATCCTGGTTGGTTTGTGTATCATTTGCTGGAGCTCATGATCCGCAGCAAATTGTTTCATTGTTCCCCAAAGAGTATGTTTCTTTTCATTGTATTCCACATTAAAGTCTCCTAGTATGAGTATCTCATGTTTGTCCATGTCAGTTATTTGTCTCATAGATTCGTTTAGAAGGTCAATTCCTTCGTTTAGATTGCCATCTGGAGGCCTATATATGTTGCCGATGAGTATACTCTTGGTGTGAGGTCTGATTACAATTGCCCATTGTAGTTCGATGTTGCAGTTGGAGAGGTTAAGGTCCTTATATTTCGATGTATCAGTATGTAGCTCATTTTTTGAATAAATTCCCAGTCCACCTCCCAGTCCTTGTTTGGTTTGACCATCTGGCCGCTTTGTTTTTCTGTCGGCTCTCATGAATTGGTAGCCTGGTACACTGGCTACTCTATCTTCCATGTGACTGTTGAGCCATGTTTCCGATATTGTGAAGACTTCAAATCCTGACTCAGGTAGGTCTATCCTTAGCTGGTCAATCTTGTTGGGGAGACTTTGAATGTTTAGATGGCCAGTCTTGAAGCCTGGTTGGCCCTTCAGTTTTGTCAGAGGAAGTGCAGTAAAAGTAGGTGTCCCATCAACCACCAAACCTGGGCCTCGCAATCGCTCTCCCGTGCACGCAACCCCACACCCAAGGACCCGCCAACCCCCATGTGTGTAAATATTGGTGACTGTTGTATTGACATATTTATTTGTTTATCTTAGTGAGTGTTGAGTGTTGATCTGGGCTGAGAATTTGTATCTTTACTTTTTAAATTATATTTATGCTCTTGTATCTCACATCATGTGCATACTTGGTGTGTTTTGTGTGTGCATGGTGATCTCATGCAGTAATGTCCATAGTACTAGGCACTCAAAACTGTTTTCTATACATGGTAATACTGTAGCTGGTAGTAAAAGGAAATTTAAATCTCACTTCTGATCACTAGTTTAGTATACTTCCATATAACCCAACCTCTACCTCTACAAGCGGCACAAACGTCCCGACATGCAACAATGCGTTGATGGCAATGCTGCTTTTACCCAGGACACACAGCCAGCTCCCATCACTGACAATTGACATGATTTATAACATTGAGTACATTGACAATATGACAACACCCATAAGTTAGAAGTAGGCCAGTTTCTCCACTGATCTTTTGTTGTGAATATAGTTTGTCCTGAGAGGGCTCGGTTCAACCAAGCTCTATTGTTTCCCTTTGTGAGATGAGGAGCTGGTGTTGACTGAGTGCAATTGTTGGTGTGCTGTTTGGCGGTGGCTTACAGCATCCATGGTGGCACTTGGCATCCTCGGCACCAGTCGTGTTATCACGCTGGTGAGTCAATAGACACTCATTTTTTAACTCACAATCATATAGTTTCTGGTCAAGCTAAATAAAATTCTAGATGATAGTATTATTCACTGATGAAATTTGTTTAAAAAGCTATATTAGGTGGTACAAACCAGCTGCCCTCAAAAAGGCTAAAATATTTTCTTGTTTTACTTGAGTAAAAAAAGGTCACGCATGCTGTTTGCAGTGTCAAATTGTTGGCTCAGAGCCATGAAATCCACACAGTTTAATAAAGAGTGTTTTACTGTCATTGGGACTGACATCCAATACATTCAGGGGGAGGGTCCCCCTTGAGCAGAAAAACGTGTGTTAGCCACAAGTGGCCAATATGGCATCTTGTTAAAACAACCCGGTCGTGTCGCCCTTCCAGGCGACTATGTGGCAGTCCGTTCATGGAGGGGGTAATTCTATGAAGTTTGTTGTTTGGGTGTTCATCCCATTCGATCTGGCATAGATTCCAGATGTATTTTTCAATGGTAGGTTTCAGATCAGAGTGGGGAATATGACAATGTTCCAAAGGAGCAGTCAGGGCTCGAGTGGCCGCTTAATTGCCTCTCTTATTTCCTGGAATACCCACATTACTGGGCACCCAACATAGGTGAATGTAAAATTTTGCTATTGGAAGAGAGTTTAGTTTAATGAGTACTTTAAGTAGCATTGGGTGGTCCAGTTTCCTATTGTTTAAAGCCTGAAGTCAGTGAAAATGATGAATTTATGACTGGCTGAGGTTTTGATGCACTCTAACGCGAGTAGGAGTGCTCGTGCCTCAGCAGTAAAGATCGAACTCTGATCTGGAATACGTGTACCTAATTCACGTCCATGGATGACTGCTGCTGCAGACTCTGTTGTCTGTCTTTGACCCATCAGTGTAAATGGCTAGGTGGGAACTAAAAGCACTTCGCACATTGATAAAGCTTTCATGATATGAAAGTAGATGCGTTTGGGATTTATTCGACATGGCCAGCTGGAGGATAATGTTTGGTTTCCTCAGCTGCCAAGGAGGAACATCTGAATATTGTGAGGGTGCTATATTATGTAGATTTGCCACCAGGGCCTCCAAATGAGACTTTATTCTGAGGCCTAGCAGTAGCAGCTTTATGTATGTTGGTCTTGCTTCATAGAAGCGTTCATATTGTGGCATAAAAATGTACTTATGCAGGATTTAAAATATTTCCTTTTAATTTTATCACATATTGCATAGACAGTTTGCGCCTCCTACTCTTAAGGGAGGGCTCTCGGCCTTTGACAGAATCTGGGGGGGGGGGGGGGGGGGGGGGGGGGCGAGGTTTTAAAAGCCCCTATGGCAAGCCGAAGCCCTTGATGGTGTATAGTGTCTAACTATGATATGTATGATTTTCTGGCTGAACCATAAACAATACAGCCATAGTCCAATTTTGAACATATTAATGTTCTATATAATTGGAGCAGGACAGTGCTGTCTGCTCCCCACTGTGTGTGGGCTAGAACTTTTAAGATGTCCAGTGCCTTAAGGCATCTGTAGTTTAAATACTTAATATGAGGGATAAAAGACAATTTGTTGTCAAAGATGACTCCTAAAAACTTTGTCTCTTTGATGACTTTGATGGGATCATTTCCAATTGTTAAATTAGGGTCATGGTGCAAAGTGCGTAAAAGATAAAAGTGCATGGAAACGGTTTTTGATTTGGAAAATCTAAAACCGTTTTCCATTACCCATGAGGAAAGGCTATTTATATTTTAAAAGTCATCCCCGCGGGGGAGGGTGGTGGTGAGTCTGGCGGGCAGGCGACTTCCGACGGGCGGGTGACATCCAGTTCGGGCTGAGGCGTGACGTCGCCAAGGCGGCGGGTGTGAGGGTGGCGGCGGGTTTGAGGCGTGATGCCACCAGCAGGGGGGGGGGAAGAGATGACAGGGCTGGGGTGGCAGTGGGGCTGGGACGTCCGGCGGGCGACTGGCGAGCAGGCGACTTCCGGCGGGCGGGTGACTTCAGGTTCGGGCTGAGGCGGGTGAGAGGTCTGAGGCGTGACGTCACCAAAGCAGCGGGTCTGAGGGTGGCGGCGGGTCTGAGGCGTGACTCCACCAGCAGGGGGGCCAGAGATGACAGGGCTGGGGTGGAAGGGGGGGGGGGGGGCCCTGAGGGGTGGTTGCTACCACTGTATGTGCTACCACGGTAGTGCCACGGTAGTGTGAATGGGCCAACAATAGTGTAGGTCGGCCAGTGATGGTGAAGATAGGCCTCGTGCAGGATAGTGTAGGTCGGCTAGCGATAGTGCAGATGGGCCAATGACAGTGCAGACCGGCCAATGGCGGTGAAGAGGCCAGGGGAGGCAGAAACCGCATGCAGAGGAGTGGTGAGAGGCTGGATAGTGTAGATCGGCCAAGGATAGTGTCGACAGGCCAGCGGCAGTGTAGGCCGGCCGTGAGAGTGGAGATGGGCCAGGGAGTGTAGAGCGGCCAACTACCTGCTGCCACTGGTCACTGTCCTAGCAGGTCCAGCGACCAATGGATATCAGCAGGTTGGCTGGTGTCGCGCTGTTAGTCACTGTTAGATCCAGCGACCAGAATTACGTCAGCAGGTGAAGGTGTCACACTGTCACTGGTAGGTCCAGTAACCAGCGATCACCAGGATATCAGCAGGCAATCTGGTGTCAGGTCACTGTTACTGGCAGGTCCAGCGACCAGCGAGATCAGCAAGTGAGCTGGTGTCAGACTGTCAGTCACTGGTGGGGGCAGTGACCAGACTGAGGCCAGCAGGTGAACCGGGTCACAGTGTCAGGTCACCGGTCGGCCCAGTGAGCAGAACTATGTCAGAAGGTGTGGCGGTGTCACTGTTAGGTCCAGGGCCCATATGCACGAATCGGGGTTAGGGCCGTAACCGCGGATAGGCTAGCTCCACACGGCTAAATGTGAGGAATCGGTATGCACCAATCGGTGCCAGCGCTAACCGCCGACTTTAGCCTAGGCTAAGCTAAACTACCTTCTGAGTTGGGTTTAGGGCCTATCCGGTGCGGTTAGTGTGCATGTGTGGCTCTCAATCTATTGAATGCGATCATATTTGACAGAATTACATACGCAATAAGTGAAATTTTATCAATTTAATTCTAAATCCGAAGCGTTATTAAGGCTACCGCCGTATTGGCGGCGATATTAATATTTATATTTTCGAATCGACGAACGTAAAGTAAACAAATCGCCGACGCATCGACGTCGCTTTCCATACTGGCGGTGGCGGCGGTTTGTTTACTGTACGTTCGTCGATTCGAAAATATAACTATTAATATCGCCGCCAATGCGGCAGTAGCCTTAATAATGCTTCGAATTAAGGTTTAAATTGATCAAATTTCACTTATTCCGTATGTAATTCTGTTAAATATGATAGCATTTAATATATTTGAGCCTAATATATGGGTACAAACGCAGAGGGAATTCCCAAATCTATAAATAAACTCACGGTTAGCTATCCGCAGCGGCTAAAACATTGGTGAATACCGATTTACACATTTCTCAAACCCCCGCTACCCTGAGGTAGCTATCCGCGGCTAGTGCCTTAACTCCGGCTAAGCCTAACCCCGATTGGTGCATATGGGCCCAAGGGTGGTGGGAGTACCGGGGGAAGCAGTGGCTGTGATGACGTCACAGATGACACCGTCGTGTGCTGTGATGGTTATCCCATCCGGTGGGCGGCGGCTGTGTGAAGGGCCCCCCCCCCCCCTGGGGGTCGGTCGTGGTGGGGGGATGGGGCTGCGGTCTCGACAGTGTAGATCGGCCAATGATGGTGAAGATAGGCCGGGGGAGGCAGAAACCGCGTGTAGGTGCGTGGTGAGAGAGAGGCCACTATGAATAAGGCCACAGTAGTGTGGATGGGCCAATGATAGTGTAGGTCAGCCAATAGCGGTGAAGATAGGCCTCGTGCAGGATAGTGTAGGGCGGCCAGCGGTAGTGTAGATGGGCCAAAAAAAAAAAAAAAAGGCTGGAGGCAGGAGAGCGTGTGGCGGGGTTCGGAGAGAGAGTGGCTGGAGGCAGCCGGAGGGCAGGGTTATAAGGCGGGGGGAGGCTACGTAATGGAATAACCGCTGCGAGGAGGGGGGCCCTCCTTCTCTGCCGCAAATCAAACGCAATGCAAGCATTACAGCCAATTGTAGGTGCTGTTCTATAGTGTTCATATTTTTACCTTTATAGCATATTAAAAAGTCATCTACATAGAGACTGCAGGATACAGTACTCTTTATGGATTTTACTATTTTGTTAATTTTAATGCTAACAGATAGAATGGTACCGTGAAGTACTCCCATCTCTTGATCAAAAGGATCAGAGAGGGTAGCATTGACCCAAGCTCTAAAGTTTCGGTTTGATAAAAAAAACTTAGAAATGAAAACGGGAAAGCGCCCTCTAAACCCCATATTGAACAAATCCTTCAGGATGCCGTACTTCCATGTCATGTCGTATGCCTTTTCAAGCTAAAAAAAGAAAGAAAAAAAGCGACACATGTTCTTTGTTTATGAAGGCATTTCGAACGAATGACTCCGATTGGACCAAGTGGTCGAGGGTACTCCTCCCCTGCCTGATACCACACTGGAAGTCGGTCAGATGGTGCTCCAACTCCATGATCCAGACGAGGCGATCGTTAATCATTCGTTCATAAGTTTTACAAATGCAACTTGTAAGTGCTATCGGGCAGTAGTTCCTGGGCTCGCTATAGTCTTTCCTGGGGTTGGGAATAATGATGGAGGTACTTTCAAAATTGGTAGCATATTTTATCGGGACCTATTGCAGTGTCGTGCGACCTATTTAAAGCGTGCTTTAGTTCATGTATTGTAGTGCTCAGTGTTATTAAATTTAAAATTTATTGAGTGTTGCTCCAGATGCAACTTCATCTGCGCAAAGGCCGGAAGGCAGTTTTGCACAGATGAGTTCTGGGAAAATGTGGTGGCAAGAAGATTGGCTATGTTGGTTACGGAAGTTAAAAGAATATTATTATGTTTTAGGTTTTGGACCGATGATCCAGTAGCTTTCGGTTTTATTTTCCGGATCATGGTCCATACTTTAGAAAGTGGGGTGAGAGTGGTTATACCGCAGAAATTGTTTCCAACACAGCCTCCTCGCCTCCCTAATAGTTTGGCGAGCCCTAGCCCTTAGAATTTTTAAGCGAACATGGTTCTCGGCGGTAGGCCGCCGGAAGACTGCATGTTTTACTTTTTTCCGCTCATTGATAGCATTCTTACAAGTTGCATTAAACCAAGGATTGTTATATGTTTTGGAGTGACTGGAACAGTGATCGGTCGGCTTTGTTCAGCCGCCAGCTCGGTTCCTTCTGGTTCCATCACTTAACAACAGGAGAATCAAACTGGCCATGCAATATGTATTCAAGATAAAAACTAATGCATTGAATCCTGCACACAATTGTCTATTCGAGCAACATGACGAATCCAGGTATGAAGGCAGGCCGAATTACATCCAGCCACTGAGGCTCCGAATGAAACCTCATTTGGAGGCCTTAGGCATGGATTTGGATGTTTTGGAGGATGCCAAAGTCCCAGAACATCCTCCGTGGTCGTTGAGGAAGCCGTCGGTTATCCTCCGACTCACGGAACTGAGGAAGTGCGGGACACATCCACTCGAGTACCAAGGACTGCATGCAGAGATTCAAGGCCAGTTTGCAGACCACCTCTCCATATACACTGATGGTTCGAAAGACCAAAGCCGGGTAGCTGCTGCGGCAGTCTGCCGATGAAAAAAAATTGGCGTATGCTTGCTCGATCAGAGCTCAATTTTTCACTGCGGAAGCCCGAGCAGTCCTTCTCGCCTTGGAGTGTATCGAGGTATCCAACCACACTAACTTTGTTATATACAGTGATTCGTTCTCCTGTCTCCTGGCTGTTGCTGGACTGAAAACGAATGACCCTATTCTAGCAATGGTCATTTTTAAAATGAACCAACTGGCAACGAATGGGTATAAGATCCACCTGTGCTAGGTGCCTGGCCATGCCAGCATACAAGGAAACGAACGAGCTGATCGGGCTGCAAAGAAAGCCCTGAACTGTGATCTTGAACCGTCTCTGATCTCTCACTCTGATCTGAAACCGCTAATAGCCACCCACATTTTTTGTTGTTGTTTTTTTGTGACAAGTTTTCTATTCTGCCCATAATGTATAAGCTCCCGTGAGGGTGCTTGTTTTCAACGCTGGACAGCTGTGATACTGGATTGGTCTGGTCCCGCACTCAGGAGTCTTTACCTGATCTTTCTCGGGCCAACCTTTGTGGTTTTGGGTGTTAGTAGTTTCTATATTAGTTTTTTTTTTAATTTTCAAGTTTTTTCCTGACCTGTATATGATAACTTAGGCTACTATGTACATCTAAGCAGATGACATACAGGCATGTGGGAGAGGATCCCATCCCATTGTGGTTTGTTACAGCATCCTTTCACCCTTAGATAGTACACCAGTCTGCCAGAACACCCCTGGATCCTTGAGGTGCGTTTCCCTTCTACTGCATTTTTTGTGTAATTCGATTGTGGGATATCTTTTGTTCACCTGAAGGCATACTTTGAGGGCTCTATTTTGTAGCACCTGTAGTTTGTTTAATAGTTTAGTTGATTAAGTTCTCTAGTGAGTGTTTGTTTTTGTTGTTTGTTTTGTAGTTTATGTTGAAATCCCCTAGTAAGAATATCTCTGCCTTCGTCAGTTTCGACACACTTTCTAGGGATGTCTCCGGTTGTGCGATGAAGTCTTCGATGTTTTCATTTGGCGGTCTATATAGACTCCCTACAGCTATATTAGCTTGTTTCTCATTTTTTATGAGTGTCCATACTAGTTCAATATTTGTGTCTGATCTGTTTGCCTCTTGTAATGGCTTATGTTCGGAGTTTAGGTATTTTTTGGTGTATATTGCAACTCCTCCACCCCTCTTTTGTATTTGTGCATTGGTCAGTGTTTTTCTATCCTCTCTCACAAGCCTGTACCCACCAATTTCTAGTAGTTGGTCACTATGCAGTTCATGAAACCATGTTTCTGATAGTGTTAACACATCAAATTTACAAATATCTAAGTGTAGTTTAATGCTGTCACTTTTGTTGTAGGCACTTTGGCAGTTTAGATGGGCAAAATGCATGCCTCTGCCTAGTCTACAATCAATGTCTTCCACCATATTTGTGCTGTAGTCAGGTTGAAATAGCTGTTTGCGCTGGAGGTGGTTTTTAGTGTGGAATTGGGATTTGTATTTAAAACTACTCAGCCTGCATTATGTGGTCACCTACCTTAACTTGCTGTCGGTGCTTGCGCCGCCAGTGCATGCGGTCACATTACTGTTCCTGTGCAGCATTAGTAAGGTGGCCGCTGAGTATATATATATTCCGATATTATTTTATTTTATAATTAAAATAATCCCATTCGTAGACTTTGAATAATTATTAAAGGATTTTTTTGTGGCAAATTATGTTATGGTTCTTAACAGAGCCATTTCAACATGATCAGTTTGGGTACATTTTCTTAATTTCTATAGCATAACGACAAATTTCGCTCATTCTATGGGCGTGTCGTAGAAGTTTCTCCGTTTATGTTTACGCCCGCCTCGTAGCAGGTATGGCGTAAGCTTCAGTTGGGTTTAATTTATCCTGTTTTATTATATTATTTTTATTATTATAAAATCCAAATGCCAACATGAGTGGGATGAAAACATTAATAAACTTAACGAAATTGAACCATCTGTGGGGAAATCACCACAGACTCATGCGGGAGGACGGTGGGACCAAGTGGTCCTTAGCCGCTGCCGTATTGGCCACTCGTGGCTTACACATGCTTTTCTGTTCAGGGGGAGCCTCCCCCTGAATGTATTGGGTGTCAATCAATCAATCAATTATATATGTTTCTTGTAAGCAAAGGGCAAGGGGTCAAGCCTCTCAAAAAGCAATCACATTGAAGTTTGCTCTAAAACCTCAGCAGTTCCATTGTATTATATGTGTATTATATGTGTGCCTGTCATATTGGTGGTGTGACAGGCACACGTCTTACAAGTCTCACCTTGCGGGACATGCTACGGCTGCGCTCGGGCAAACCTCGGCCATATCAATATCCTGCAGTGTAGAAAACTGATTTCCGGTGGGGATGGGGGATGCTGTCCCCTTGCGCATACTGCCCGAGATGGTCTTTCGCACAATAAAGCACTTTTCTTAGTTGCTTCTTTTTTTCCCTTTTCAATTGTTTTGTCTGGAGAACTTGAACCTGCCTCTGTCATTTCTGAATTTTTTTTCAGATGGCTTCACACTCAGACTCGGTCAGTGAGCGGGCAGTGGGCCTCTCTCCAGACAGCCATGTCAAACCGGTCTGGCAATCGATTGTCCTGGTAACGGACTTTGCCACCGCGGCATAGCTCTTGGCAAGTGGTTAATCGGTCAGCCCCTCCACCTGCTTCCAAGCTTCCGGTTTTCGGTTTTAACCCGCTGGATTTGTTTTTCTTTCATCCAAAGAGGACAATCCTTCAACACGGCCATATGGGGACCCAGGCAATTGGCACATTTTGCCTGGTTCTGACAATCACTGTTGTCGTGACCTGTCTGGCCGCATCGGAAGCAGGTTACCTCGTGTTTGCAGTTATTCTTTCCATGTCCGTATTTTTGGGATTTAAAACAGCTAAGAGGATTCGGGATGAAAGCATCCACGCCAACACTGAGGTAACCAACTTTAGGTTTCTGGGGCGGCACTGGTGTACTAAACGTGAGGATGTAGGTATTTGTTTTTATTTCCTTCCCTTCTTTCCGTATGGTTTTCCTTCAAACGTTTTGCACACCTTGTGGTTCCAGCTCGAGAGCGATCTCATCCTCACCAACCTCATTTAGATCTCTGGTTCGGATTACTCCTCTACTAGAGTTGAGGGTACGGTGAGGAGAGGCCTGTATGCCGACACCTGCCAATGTGCTTGCAGGTTCTCGGCTTGGGCCTTCTTGGTGCACTCAACCCGAAAATCACCAGACTTAATTTGTATGACCTTTGTGAGGGTGCCCGCTATGCCCTTGATGCCCTTATCAATGGCAAAACAAGAGGGCTTGGCAGCCGAGTCAGTGAACGCAATCACAATGAATCACGGCCAATTATTTATCATTATGGGATCGTCGTTTTCCGAGTCCGAGTTGTCAGCCATCTGTCTTTTCTTTTTTGGGGGTGTAGTTGTTTGCCATATTTGTTTTCTAATTTTTCGTCGTCCTTGCTCTCCACCCACCACAGAGTGCTACAAGGGGATGTGCAGAGCTGCATATCCGTCAGATGCACACCAGTGATACAAGGACGATATACTCAAATAATCAGGCAAAGAAATCTGCAGTCATTACTTGATTAACCCATTACCCTCCGCCTTCTAGGAATAGCTTTAGTTCACTGGGTGTGCAATAACCATTTTCACCACAGTAGGTTTGGTCTGTTGAGTGTCTTTGCGAAATAGCTTACTATCCTAGGGCAAGGCGTGACCAGCCGATTGATTGGACTGGGCCAATCCAACCCCTCGTCTAGGTGAAGTCGGGGCCAAAGCGCAGTGTTGGATCGGTGAGAGCAATCGTTGCCCACCGTCCTCAAGCACCAAGAGCCCTTCCTCCACTGACAAGAGTTGCGACTCACGGCAAACGAGTCACCCCATTTGTCGCCTTTTACGATCTGCAAGGGAGTGCAAGGGAACTATTCTACCCCGGTTCCCCATGGGGCTTGTAATTAGGGGGTCATACCATGAAAATTAATTGTTTCATGCAAT
This sequence comes from Branchipolynoe longqiensis, assembly GCA_030323885.1. Classification (NCBI taxonomy): domain Eukaryota; kingdom Metazoa; phylum Annelida; class Polychaeta; order Phyllodocida; family Polynoidae; genus Branchipolynoe; species Branchipolynoe longqiensis. Next base: position 6,166,753 of record CM059195.1, on the reverse strand, counting down.
AAATCGTTGAAAATAATTGTTGGTATTAATCAATCATATGTTACATCCACACTTGGGGATGGCTATTCCATTAGTTTGTATTATTCTGACAAGAGACTAATCTCAACTATCTTTTCCTTCACATTACTAGTATACATATGGACAAGAGTTGGCTACTCATTGAAAAAAAAGGGAAATACACAATATTAATTATTAACCCTCATGTCACACTTTGGCCCCATTTAGCATGAAAAGACCCATATGTATGTTTTTAGTTTCAGCAGTTATAGTTTGAGTTTCTCCAACGTTTGTACGAATAAAGCTCTTCAAATTAGATAAACCGACCTAAAACCCCACATAAATGTGCTTCTTCGTAGATGTGCAGCACGGCCTGATTGGTGTAGGCCTGGTGAACTTTGACGAGCGAATCGGTGTGCCAACATTGGAGAAGGACTACAACAGCATAAGCAAGTTTCTCAACAGGATACTGGGCATGCAAGTCGAGCTTCAGAATGCATTGTTTGCCTACTTCACAGAAACACTCACCACCATCATCCTGCAGGCAAAGCGCAACGGGCGCTGGGACATGGGCATCCTCGGTGCGTAGAAAGGAACCAGTGTAGTTAGCATTTTTATTGCATTAGCTCAAAAGGGGTTTATTTTTTTTAAACAAGGTCAGATAAAACCTTGTTGCATTACAATGAGTAATTCTGTTTTTGATAAGGGGTTCAATTTCACTGACTAACATTATATTCATCTTCTGAGTATCTCGTCACATTAGATTTAAACGGTAGTAACTGGTAAGTTTGATTCCTGACTGAGTGCATCTAAAGAAATTGATTCCTTGTTGCTACCGGACTCATAAATGTTATTCTTGTCGCTCACTACCTTGTAAAGACATCAAATTAATGTGTTACTACCTCAAATGGTTTTCATTATTCAGCCTTAGATTAGTCTATTAAATCTGCATTGATATATAGTATAATGTCGTGTCTAATTCAGATCTGGGTGGTGGTGGTGAGAACGTTCGAAAGCTGTCAAGCAAGAACTTCATCAGCAACTTCTCCGGGACGACGGTGCGCACGACGCTGCACACGGTGAGCGTGGAACGCGGCATGACGTGGGAGAAGGCGCTGCTCATGTGGCGTGAACATGCTGGGCCTGATGACGGCTTCTACCTCTCTGCACAGGTCCGTCTCCTCCCAACTGCACACTTAGTCATTTCTTTGTTGTTAAGCCTACGTCGAGATATGGTGACATACGTCAGGTTTTGGACATACCCAAAACTTTCGACATAAGTGGCTTATACGTTAGCATATACTATGTATACGTTAGACATAGATCAAGTACGCTAGACATACGTTACACTACATTATACATACGTTGAACTACGTCAGGCGTAAGTCAAGCCGGCAGAAACGTACATCCTGCGTATTGACAATGTACGGATAACGTACGTTTGGCATTTCTCCACCGTGTTTTGACGTATTTAACGTATAAAGGCATACTTCTGGCAAATGTTCTCATCCGTTACCACTATGTTGGATCGATGTTTCGCCTACGTGCACTACGTTGCACTGACGTTCAACTTGGCACTGAAATGCAGAGAATTTTGACGTATCTCGACATAACTAGCTGGCCTGTTACGTCGTAGTGTGACGGGGTATAAGAGTAACCGGATTGATTTTTCTGGTAAATGAAATTTCTCCACCCGTAAACTTTTTTTAGACCAAGTTTTGTTGTAGTGTGCCTTAGAATCACTTCCGTTAGTGATAGCACTTTATTAAATTTATATTTATATTATCATTATCATCCTGTCCTTGTTAGGTGCGAAATGCAAAGCGCACTGCCATGTTGGTGATCAGTATGTCGGGTCGGCGAAAGGAGAAGCTGTACTCGGTGTACCGCTCCAACACTGGTCTCCAGCTGCGGGCTGAGAACCTTGACAAGATCAAGGCTACATATAAAAAGGTATGCTGACCACTGTTTAGTACTCAAGCTATGGGTAACAGCTTCACTTAAATATGCTATGCACTTTAGTTTTTAAGTAATATTTCTCTGGGTCTTCTTTCAAAGTAGAATGAAAAGTTGCCTTTAAGTTGCATGGTCCGATGAAACAAATCTTGTTCTCAAAAGCAAAACAGTTACGTACATTTGATATTATATCCCCACTTTAGATACTGTTGCATTAACTAATGATTTGAGACCGCATAGAAAGAATAATCAATGTATTTTTTAAACCATCCCCTAGGACACCTACTTTGAGAAAGCCATTAAACAGGAACACCATTAACCCTTTCACCTCGAAAGAGTTGTTCAGTCCCTGGAGTCCTGACTAAATTGTTGAAAAATCTGAATGTCTGCTTTTAGTGCAATTAAATTGATATATCTGAAAAAATTGTAAATGAAGTTGATTTTTTATATGAAAGTAAATTGATATCAAATTGGTATTAGTGGTTATGAGATATAAAAGGTGTGATATGAGATATGGCGGGCACATTCAGGCGCTCCCAGATAAGTAGGTCTAACTTGCGGGCACATTTGCACTTTTTGTACAGATCATTTTACATTCTTTTTGGATGGATCCATCAGATTTTGCGAACATTTTTGGGGTTTTTTTTGGTGGTAAATATGTTTATTCTGCTGAATAAGTCTTTTGTCAGTGCCGAAGCACTGGTCTTCAGCCATTTTTCAATTCAAATTCTTATTCAAAACTTAATTTGAATGTCATAAATTCTTTGGAATGCTAATAAAATAAGTTCTGACAGCTTAGTTTTTTCAGATTTTCAGATTTTGGTTGCACAAAAGTAGGATTTGTATTTCTGCCTTGGTACAAACACTGCATTTGGGAGCTTCCGACTTTAAAGGGTTAGCCAGTTATGCCAATCTTGTGAGCTCATTAGGCTTTCCCTTATCATTCCAAGTACCATGTGCTTAAAGCTGCATAGTGTGATGAAATATCAAATTTTCAAAACCAAACCCAATTATCTAGATTTGATTTGAATCTCACTTAGATACTGATGCACTTAGATCCCCGTCCTGATATGACCTTAGATGTTGCTAGGACGTAAAACAACAACAAACAAACAAACAAACAAACTGATGCGTAGAAGGCAATACTGAGTCAATTTAACCGAACCTGTTACTGCAGAAGTCTATGGTGTCAGAGTTTTGGCAAGCATGCTAAAACTAATTTTCCCATGTTTGCACTCAAATTATCTCAAAAGTTTACCATTTAAAATAATAGTAGCTGAACTAAAGTAAAGTACATACTAGTGATCAATCTAATATATTTATCTCAGAAAAAAATACAGAAATTCAAACCATTGGACTGTGCAACTTAAAGTCAGATTCCAGCATGTCCAGTGGAAGTTTCATGGCACGATAGCCTAGGCTATTTTTAGGTTACAGGCTATTTTTAGGTTACAAGGTCTGATGAAGCGTAATCTTTTTTTTCAAAACCAAACCACATACTTGCATTTGATCCTATATTTCCAACTCAGATGGGACAATGTTAGACTGAAGGTATCCAGGGTTTTTTTGTACAATAGTTAAAGTTGCATAGTCTGATGGCTTTCGAATTTTTGCATCATTTTTTAGATAAATATATCAAGTTGACTACTGTAACCTACTATTTATTATTCCGGAGACATTTTGATGGAAAATGGCTATTTTTGGAGCAATTTGAGTTGAAAGAACCCAAAATCATTTCAGCAAGCTTGTCAAAAGTCTTGTTGTGGCCCAGATTCACATCTCGGGATGGTCATGTGATGAGGAATGACCTATTAATGTGTAGGTAGTGTGGAATCTGACTAATGACATATAGGGCACTGGGAATGAGGGTAGGACTAATAAGGTCATGAGATTGACCTAATTGGTTAGTGATCTCCCTGCCTAATGGCAGTCTCAAAGTAGGTGTCCAAAGGGATAGGGATAGGGTAATAAATTCACTGATTATTCCATATATGCTGCCCCAAAGCACCTAAGTTGGATATATAGAATCAAATGTAAGTATGTGTTTTGGTATTGAAAATATGTTTCATCGGACCATGCAACTTAGAGTGGGAATTTCCAATCGCATAACAATTGGCCTTCCCCATTCTATTGCTCCTTGCCATATCCTAGTAATGATGAACGCCAGGCTAGTTAGTGACGAGTATGCATTTTTAATGGGAAGCAGGATACATTCATCCACCTTATGTGGTTAGTTTGAATCCTGTCATGGCAGCTATATTTTAAAATCTAGCTTTTAAAACATTAAACAGATTTTATTTATGGATGCACAAATACATTAATAATAAAATCAATATGCATACCCAATTTGATTAATTCTATTTATGCAATAGACTAAAATCAAATATAGGATAATTCGGACAACCGAGAGAACAGAAAGACACACGATCAAGTCATGTTCCAGTCTATATGTCAGGAGGGACTAAATATTGAGGCGGATGTTGTGGATACAGTACGTCTGGGAGAGAAGAAAACTGGAGTGGCCAGACCCCTGAGAGTCAAGCTTACGGAAGAAACTGATGCCAGACGCATACTAAGACTGGCAAAAAACTTAGCACGGTCGGAGGAGGACGTGCTGAGGAAAACATTCATCCGCAAAGACATGACGCCAACCGAATGCAGAGATGATTACCTACTCCGATGGAGCTGAAGAAGAAGCGAGCAGAGTCCGCAGACAAAGAAGACGGAAAGCGTTGGATAATCAGATGAGGGAACATCGTGGACGTCAGCAGACGTCTGAGTCAGAGCGAGGAGACCTAGCCACAGGTAGTTTGAACTGTAAATATGTAGATAAATTACGTTGTTTTTACACAAATACAGACACCCTAATGAACAAGCGACTAGAACTAGCTGAGGTTATTTCGGAGTATAAACCTGATATCATCGCCTTAACAGAAATTTTAGATAAAAATCGAAGCATGGACCCAGAACATCAAGGGTACGATCACCATACTAACATTGATAGAAATCACAGAAGGGGAGTGATCCTATACACAAGATCTCACCTTAATATATCTGTAAAGGAAATTCCAGGACAAGACGCCTTTGAAGAGTCGCTATGGTGTGAACTGAACTTAAAGGGTACAGACAAACTCCTCCTGGGTGTTGTGTACAGATCACCAAGCTGCTCGAAGGAGAACCATGACCACCTGCGGACCCTACTGAAGAATGCCATGGAATTAGGGACAAGTCATATCCTTGTCGTAGGAGACTTTAACTACAGTGAGATCAACTGGAAAGTTGGGACGATGCCAAATGCAATAACAAATCCAGCTACACCATTTGTTGAGACACCCAGGGACTTGTACTTACGCCAGCATATAATGGATCCAACCCACTACCGGCCAAACCAACAGCCGAATACGCTAGGCCTAGTGATCACCAATGAAGAAGGCATGGTGGACAATGTGGCCCTAAATGCACCTGTTGGCAAGAGTCATCATACATATATCACATTTGATTTCATGTGCTACACAGAACGACTTGCAAAGATAACACCAAAGTTCCAGTACCACAAGGGAAACTACACAGCCATGAGAGAAGACACTGCCAAAATGGACTGGAATCAGGAAGGTACAGATCTGGATGAAATGTTGCTCAGTTTCATGAACAATATTAAACTCTTGACAGAGAACCACATTCCTAAGTCGAAACCGCATCAGATAAACAGACCTATCTATATGACAGCCAAGGCCAGAGAAAAGGTAAAGACAAAGAACAAGACGTTTCGCACTTGGCGCAGAACACGAGACGGTAACGACTACCGAGTGTACACCAAGGCTAGAAACCAGGACAAGTGGGAATGCCGGGAGGCAGAGAGGGAGTTTGAGAAAAAACTTGCCAAGGAATGTAAGAAAAACCCAAAGGCGTTCTTCAGATATGCAAACTCCAAGATGAAGACAAGATCCGGAATTGCACACCTTACCAGAGAAGATGGCAGTCTCACCGCTACAGATAAGGACAAAGCAGAAGTGTTAAATAAATTCTTCTCTTCAGTTTTTACGAGTGAAGACATAGCCAATATGCCAAACATCCCAGATACTAAAACAGATGTGATCTTGGAAGATACAGATTTTACCATAGACGAGGTAGCTAAGAAGTTATCCAGATTGAATCCAAATAAAGCTGCAGGCCCGGATGGAGCATCCCCGAGAATCTTGTAAGAACTACACACTATAATAGCTGAACCACTGTACAATATATATAGAAAATCAATCGACCAAGGGAAACTACCTAGAGGCTGGAAGATCGGCTATGTGTCCCCAATCTTCAAGAAAGGCGACCAACATCAGGCCAAAAATTACCGACCGGTAAGTTTAACCTCAGTCATATGTAAAACACTGGAGTCTATAATACGTGATAAGATCATGCACCATCTCGTCCAGAACCAACTATTGACAAAGTTCCAGCATGGTTTTGTCAAGGGTAGATCTTGTGTAACCCAGGTACTGGCAGTTCTAGACAGATGGACAGAAGCACTGGACAATGACAGCAACGTAGATTCAGTGTACTTAGATTTTGCCAAAGCATTTGACAGTGTGCCCCACAAACGCCTACTCATGAAGATGAAGAGCTTCGGTATTACTGGAAAACTATGGACCTGGATCGAGGATTTCCTTCATGCAAGAATACAGCACGTAGTCATCAATGGTGTGAAATCCCTGGCAGCGTTAGTGTTGAGTGGTATTCTGCAAGGAAGTGTTCTGGGACCCCTACTGTTCATATGTTTCATTAACGACATGCCCGAGGTCATCCATGCATTCATCCAGATGTTTGCGGATGATGCAAAGCTGTATATGGAGGTTAACAGCCCTGAAGATCAACAGGCGCTACAAAAAGACCTAACTGCACTTGAAGACTGGGCCAACCTGTGGCAACTACATTTCAATGCACAGAAGTGCAAGGTCATGCACCTGGGTAACAGAAATGATAATCTCAGTTACTACATGCACCAAGATGGAGAAGTCCAGCTCAAAGTGACAGAACTAGAGAAAGATCTTGGCACAAAAATGGACATCGGACTCACCTTCTCATATCACAGTGAACAAAAGGTGAACAAAGCGAACAAGCTTCTAGGCATAATACGCCGCTCGTACACGTATCTAGACAATGACACGGTGAAGACACTGTACACGTCACTGATCCAGCCGCACCTTGAGTATGGCAACACGGCTTCGACACCGAAGTTCAAGAAGGACATGTCAAGGATCGAGAGTGTACAGAGACGTGCTACAAAGTTATCACCAACCATAAGAGAACTACCATACGAAGAACGTCTCAGGATTCTCAACCTACCCAGCTTATACTACCAAAGGGCCAGGGGAGACATAATAGAAGCATTCAAACACGTCACTGGAAGATATGCGGTTGATGCTAGATACCTGAAGCTGGCCAACTGTAAAACTAGAGGTCATCGATACAAGCTGAAGAAGGAAAGAGCAATAAAACCAGTCAGACAGCTATTCTGTAACAGGATAGTAAATGCCTGGAACGCACTGCCTGAACATGTCATAGAAGCGCCTTCCGTCAACGCCTTCAAAGGCAGATTGGATAAGCATTGGAGGGGGCTGCAATATTGCATACATCCGGTACTCGATGCGTTTACTCCTAGTAAATCAAATTTTGACATGCATCGACCTGATACAGGCTTATAAGCCTAACAAAATCAGAAGCGTATGAGTATAAGTGGGGCAGCACTATAAAGTTAAATGGGGTGCCCGCCTCCCGTTTCGGTAGCTCAGATTCAAACCCCTGGTAACAATGGTAGTGAAACCCATGACGTAACAATTTATACTTGTCACTACCTAACCTGGGGTTTGGCATAACTAGGATAGAGTGAGGAGCAGTGGAATGAGGAAGACCAATTGTCTGCAATGGGGTTAGACAAATCCACAGGAATCGATAGGTGGCGCTGCGATGCAACTTGGGCCAAGGACTGACATGGTTAAATGCACTGGAGCCAATGGGTGGTGAGGGTTTAGGGGTGTGGTGAGGGTGTAGGGGTGTGGTGATGGTGATGGTGTGGGTGTGTTGGTTGTGTAGGTGTGTGTAGGGGGTGTGGTGAGGGTGTAGGTGTGTATGTTGGTGGTGTAGGTCTGTGGTGGGGGTGTAGGTGGAGATGTTCATGCGTCATGCAAAATCGTATGGCTCTTGATGTTCTGGAGTGACTGGCCTGTTAACAAACTACAATACCTACCTATGTTTGCTCCACACATTCGCGGTCACAGTATGTAAATGTTACAATGCAGATGATAGGCTTAGCTCCCAACAGCACAAAGACCAGATGGGACGGCCGAATGAGTTAGAGCGTCCGTCTCCTGTGCTGGTAGATCGTGGGGTCGTGGGTTCGAGTCCCGGTCGAGTCAAACCAATGACTTTAAAATTGATACTTGTCGCTTCCTAGCCAGGCGCTCGGCATTATTAGGATAGGGCAAGGACTGGTGTGCTCAGTGTCAGGATAATGTGACTGAGTGGGATACCAGGTCATGGTGCCGGCGGCCTGGTTTCCCAGTGGGACAGCACTATAAAGTCGCCATGAGTGCGCACTGTCACAAGTCGGTACCCGTCCTGATATGACCTTAGATGTTGCTAGGACATAAAACAACAACAAACAAACAAACAAACCCAACAGCACAAATAATAAGCATTAGGATGTCAGATCAGCTGAGGTCAATAAGACCGAGAGAAGAGTGAAGAAAGACAGATGTTGTACATAGTTTCATGAATATGTAGTAGTCTGCCCTGACCTCTCCGGCAAGTAACCACATGGACAGGTAGGCATGGGTAGTGTGTTGATATCAGGGAGCCTAGGTGGTGTAATGGTTATTATACTGGCCCAGAATGTAAAGAGATGTGGGTTTGGGTCCTGCTCTCGGCGCAATATTTCCCATTTTCATCATCCCCATGACACTGGTTGCCGTGACCATGATCCTGTACAAGCTATGCACTGATGGTTGTTGAACCTAAATAATCCTGTATATGTATTTTTTTTTTTTTTTTGGTCCATTAGTTGTTTAAGCAAGGGAAATTTCAGTCATAGACGACTGGTCTTCCTCATTCCACTGCTGGTCGATAGAAAGCCCGAGCCTACACTTTTACCGACCCAAGGGATTTTTAACCTCCCACACCACATAGACATGGTATGAGAGCAACCGGCCTTTGATGACGCTGTAAGTAGGTATCCCAATAGAGCGAGCCAGGCTGGTGGAAATACATCATTAGGCACCAACAAAGGTCATTTTAGACTCACTATAGTTCATCTAAAATTCTACCCATTGAAATGAAAAGTACATGTATTAAAAGCTTATGAACTGCACTTTATGGATCCATTATTTAAATTTGTGTCACTTTATATATTCTTTTAGTAAAAATGACATATATGAGAGCTGAATTTGTGCATTTCTCAGCTTTTGGCCGCATCTGCAGATCATAAAGAATTGTTGGGGCAACATTCAATTAAATTTGTGCAATACCCCATAGCTCTCATATGTTCAAAATCACATAGAAATGATAGAGCAGATTCTTAGCCACATTTTAGTATCAAACATTAATGAGTACTTTGAGCGGAATTATTGTTAAAAAATGTTTTAAAACTTCAAAATGATGCCAAAAATTGTCTCACGATATATTGTTTTATATCATTAGAAAGCTAATTTTGTTCACTTTTCAAATAATACAATAGTTTGTGTGTATACTGGATGGGGTAATGCGCAGAAATGCACAAATGCAAGAGAAACTAAGTCCTCATTCTACTAGGTATCCCAAGTCATTTTTGCAACTCAATAAAAAGTAACATATTTTTTTATAGTTCCATAGCTCTCACCAGAAGTAGAAAGTCACAAAGTTCATTAAAATCAGATGATTAGTTTTAAAAAGTTGTAGGTTTTTTAATATGGACAAAAATGATGCAAAAATCAGCTATTTTGGCATTTTGCATGAAACCCACATTTCAGACATCAATAATTATAAATATAATGGCCACATGAACTTGTCTTTCAGGAATATGTGTCATCAAGTCTATTTTTTTTCAGATTAATGACATAATTATTTTCTGAGATACATTCATTGAAAGTCTTTAAATTTATCCTGAATGTAAAGGTCGAGAAAGTACAACAACCTGAATTGTTTTTAGGATAATATAATATAAAACAAAGAAATGTATGAGTCTTTAAGAATTGCGACGCCGATATCTGTTAAAGTTGTCGGCATCGATGATTGGATGTCGGCGTCGATCAGGATAATTATGATTTAGCATTGACAGAGGTGTTGGAAAGTCTTTAAATTTATCCTGAATGTAAAGGTCGAGAAAATAAAACAACTTGATTTGTTTCTAGGATAATTTAATATGAAACAAAGAAATGCACTACACTTTTAAGAATTGCGATGCCGACATCTTCACTTGACCACCGATTGGCCCGTTTTCGTGAGGCTGACTCATATACAAGTCAATTTCAGAGCCTTGATGGTATATTACTCTTAGTTTTTAAGATATGGGTCCCTGAAAATGGCTTTTCGTCCTATTTTTACAAGTCCAAAATTAACCCCAATTTAATAAATCTTTAAATGTCTCTCACAAGTAAACCGTTTGAGATATCTTGAAATAAAAACTAATAAATTTCAAAATTGACCCTCTTTAATATGGATGCAAACATGTAACACTATTTTGCATTAACAAAAATCATCTGTGATACCTACTGTAAGTTATACACAGCGGTGGAAATCCAAATTGGCAGAGCTGGGGGCACGGGGAATCGAACCGCCGACCCTCAGATTAGGAATCTGACCTAGACACTAACCACTCCACCACAGAGAACACCATGTAATTGTAAGCATTAAATGACCATTTAAAAGAATTACAATTCCAGGGGGATGAGTGTAGTAGTATGCACTTACTAGTAACCACATAGACAGGTAGGCATGGGTAGTGTGTTGATATCAGGGAGCCTAGGTGGTGTAATGGTTAGCACACTGGCCTGGAATGCAAAGAGATATGTGTTCGAGTCCCACTCTAGGTGCAATATTTCCCATTTTCATCACCCCCATGACAAATCCATTCGATGTTGAGACCAATGACCTCATCGTACTCTCTTCAGGAGCCACTGTGATTGATGAAATTACCAGGGATGTTCTAAAGCAGAAAACACTGGTTATGCAGCTAAAAAATACTTCATCAATAGCCGTCTTGAAACTGGAAAAGACTTCTTCCAGCCCATAAAGCCATTGAAACTGAAAACACTCGAGAACCTGAACAAAGTAAGAAAGGTCACTACCAGCAGTAACATGGCAACAGGTTAACATTGTATTCCAACTATTTGTCAAGTGTCAAAGAGATGAGAATATCCACATAGATCGGGAAGAGCGATTGGTCTGTCCTATGACACCTGTTCCCTACTGTTTGACCACCACAGATGGCTTGTTTGTAAAGTTTGACATGTCTAAAGCAGCCAATTATGTGAGTAAGAATGTAACCAATGCGGCCTTGCCACCATTGAAGAAAATGCTGGCCATTTATGATGGTAATGCAACATTCTACTGGCTGAAAAGGGTTCCAAGAACTTTCAAACTTATTTGTCAGCATTGTTTTGACATGATGTCGAGTGGTGATGTTATATTCAGCACAGAGTCAGACCATTCAAACTCCATCAAATCTATTGAATAACATCAACAAGGATTAACGGAGAAACTGATTATTAGGGGAGAAAACACAAAAGGTCCAAGTGATTGGAAAATGTTTCTTGCCAATGATGACAAGAAGCGACAGTTCATCCAACTGTTAGTCAAAGAGTGGAGCAGAGATGATTATGCCCCTAAGATTACAGGTCACCAAGTAACTGTGGTTCTTACTTCATCTTCCGAATACCGGAAGTTAAGTATCCAGGGAGAGAGAGGTCAAGCTCGCGCAGGGCGGAAGTAGCCTCAGTTTGAATCTTGGCAGCAAAGTGGCAACAGCGAGTTAGAGGAGGCTACAAAAGGTAAGTTTTTTAGGAGAATTTACGTGATATTTGACTGAAGATTGTTGTGAAAACAATCATGTTGTGTCTGTGCATGTTTTGCACTGTTGTGAGGTGATATAATTGTGCGAAAGGCCTCAATATGGTGTTGTTTCAGAACGACCAGTAAGACTGCGAGATTGGTGCACGTTCACTTCTCAGCCGTTCGAGTACAGGCTTCTGCGCTGATATTGACGGAGTGGTTGCATTACTGACTGATCTTGCTTGTTACACCAAAGATGGCTAAAATGATGTCTACTGAAGACCAGCCACCGATATCGTTACATTGTTTAAGCGAATCGGACAGTGAAATGGCAGAACCAGCCAGCTTAGCCAAAACAAAGCCACGAAAAAAGATGGCGGCTGTTACGAAAGTCAAGACGCGCGCAAAGCACCCCGATGTGGGTTAAGCTGCTGTGGCGAGTGTTGGGTCGGTATCTTCCAAGAAAGCGGCAGTACCTGATATGATGGATTTTAAGAAGATGTATGATGATATGATGGTGTTGAGAGAAGAAGCAAAGTCGTTTCGACTGGAATCAGAATAGTTACAGGATAACCTTCGAGATGAAATGCATTACGAACGCGAGGCCTTTCTGGGTCAAGATGGCGGCCGCGAGTCATGTGGGTCATGATGGAAGTGGCGACTGTGAGTGGGCCGATTACGAACCGGAGGAAGATGATCAAGACTCCCAATACTGGGAAGAAGAAGAAAATGAATCGATTAGCTCTATGAATACGGCAGAACAGCTGTTGGCAATAAGATCGGGCTTATTGAAGGTGAAGACGGTGACGACAGGGATTGACGAGCCAGTGGCGGGGACGAGAAAAACTTCACAGTTCGAGAGTTTTAGGATGCCACAGCCACCAAAGCATATGCCAGCCGAGCAGCCACAAGCTACGGCAACACAGAGTGGTAGCATTACGGGAACTACGACTCAGCGTACGGTACCAAAAACAAGGCGAGAGTTCAAATTAGATACTAAGTTACATCAAGGCTCGCTTCTGACGGAGCTTCAGGAGACGTACAAGAAAGTAAAGAAACCCGTAACTCCACGCATTACGATAAGTGAGAGTATGGCAGGGGCGATCCAACATTACTATGGGGGACCGTTAGAAGGAGCGCAGAAACACCTGAAGACCATTCGGGAGATCTCGACTCTACACAGGGTTGGTGGACGTGTCTCTGACAAGGGTCCAGGTTCTAAATGAAGAAATCAGGTTCGCCGAGAGTCGGAAAGAAGGGGAGAATGGGCTTCTGACTGCATCTAAAGGCATAGTGGGAGTCCTCACTGAACTAATAAATGACAAGCGGGATGTGTATGGGGATCTCCCAGAACCGACAGAATATTTGCTGGGTGACAACTTGGGAGAAAGAAACAAGCAACTCCTGAAGTCAGTGAGGGCGTCGGACAACTGTATGAATACGAACCACGCATACAGAGGAAAACGTAGAAATAGTTTCGAGCACCAAGGGAGCACCAAGGGAGCACCAAGGGAGACATGGAGGCCCGTATAACAGACAATTCAGAGGGAATGCCAGGTTCAGAGCGAGAGTAACAAGAGGAAACTCAGCCTGGGGAAGCAGAGCACAGCTGCCCAAGAAAAGATTTGGTAGGACGGCAGAGGACTACGCGCAGTATGGCAATGTGCCGTCGGTCCTGAGAGGGGGGCGTGGGCGAGGAGCCCCGAGCATGGGTTTTCAGAAGTGAGGCACCCTGACCAGGTGGGTGTCTCCACAATCTTAAGTGAGGGTAAGGAATCTTTCAAATTGTTTAAAGCAGGAAACATAATAAATAACTTTAGAAACTGGTGAAAGCTAACTAGTGATAAATGGATATTGAACTGTGTAGTAGGTCTAACCATACCGTTCGGGAAAAAACCAAAACAAACAAGAGAACCGTTTCCTTTTAGGATGGATAACACGGAAAGAAACCTTGTACTTCTGGAAGTCGTTGAATTAATAAATAAGGGGGTGCTTTTGGAGGTGAATCCAGTACAGGATCAATGGATCTCAAATATTTTTCTGAGACCAAAGCCAAATTGAAAATTTCTCATGATACTTGACTTAACAGAATTAAATAAAATAATTCATTACAAGCATTTTAAAATGTTTAATGCGCGAAAAGGAAGAAACAAGGCGGGGGTGGAAATAAGGCGTTTTATTGACGCCTCAACAGAGCATACAGAGGAGAAGAAGGCTCATGAGGAGCAAGCAATGAGAGTAAAGTACAAAGGGGGCTCATAAGGAGCAACAGAGTATAAGAGGAAGAGACAGGCTCATGAGGAGCAATGCAATGAGAATAAAGTACAAAGGGGCTCATAAGGAGCGACAGAGTATACAGAGGTGGTCAGTGAGGGGGTGCCGAGGAGCCCTCCACCGCTGAAGGAGAAGAGATAAGAGGAAGAGTTGGGTGGGTGGGTGGAGAGAAAAGCGGAGAGAGCTGGAAGGCGGCAGGAGGGCGAGTGCCTGAGGGAGGCCGCCGGGCGGCCTTATAAGGGGAGGGGGACGGGCGACAGCAGGTGAGGTGTGAAAGCTGCCGGCCCGGGGGAGGGCGAGAGGCGGTGAGCAGCGGGCGTCGGGTGAGGCGCGAATGCTGCGCGGCAGGGGGGCGGGGGAGGGAGCGGCGCGCGGCGGCGTCGGGTGAGGTGTCAGCGCAGCGCGACAGCCGGGGCGGGGGAGGGTCTCTCCCTTTCCTCGCATCAAGCGCAATGCTTCGCATTACGACCGATGCGCGAAAAGGAAGAAACAAGGCGGGGTTGGAAATAAGGCGTTTTATTGACGCCTCAACAGAGCATACAGAGGAGAAGAAGGCTCATGAGGAGCAAGCAATGAGAGTAAAGTACAAAGGGGGCTCATAAGGAGCAAACAGACTATAGAGGAAGAGACAGGCTCATGAGGAGCAATGCAATGAGAATAAAGTACAAAGGGGCTCATAAGGAGCGACAGAGTATACAGAGGTGGTCAGTGAGGGGGTGCCGAGGAGCCCTCCACCAAAAAGGCGGAGAGGGCTCGCGGCGCGCCCGAGGGGGCGAGGCGGGGCACGTGTGCGTGGACCGCCTCGGGGGGCCAGGTGCCCTGGGCCACAGTGGGGAGGGGGGCCCTCTGTGGTCGGGTTCCCTCTGTGGGCGGCGAGTGTCCGGGGCCTGCATCGACAGGGAGCGGGCGGCCAAAGAAGGAAGAGGCCCGCTCCTTGGCGAGATCCGGTGAGGAGGTCCGACGAGGGTCGAGGAGGGGGGCAGCGAACTCCTCCGGGCTGGGCTGGGTGGGAGTCGGGGTCGGGTCGGGCGGCATCAAGAAGGCGGTGCCGTGGAGGTCGCTGGCGTGGAGGTCGGTGGCTGAGCTGTCTGGGGGGGGGGGTCTCTCGTGAGGCTGGGCTGAGACGTCCGAGGTGTGAGGTGCAAGGTGATGATCCTCGGCTTCGTCTGGGCGGCGTTTCGATTGGTGTTCGCTGGGAGGCCGTCGGTGGGCGTTGCGGGGCTGTCGGGAATGGTTGGGGTGAGGCGCCGGGCTAGGGCCCCCGGGGGAGGCCGGCGGATCAAAAATCCGCCGAGGCGGCGGGGGTCTGGCGCTCACGGGCTTGCTTGGTGCGGCATCCCGCCTCGCTGTGCATTGTTAATATGCGCCGCACGTTGGCGCAATAGGCACAGACGTGCCGGCGCCTGTCTCCCACCTCGCCGTGAGCCTCTCCGAGGGGTGCCCGATCACACGAGGTGGGATCGCGGTTCCAAGCGGAGCAGGGAGCCCCGTGAGCGTGCCTATCGTAGGCGGTGCGGGTGTCAGGAGCGGGCCCCCCCTTTTTTGGCCGCCCGCTCCCCCTCCACGTAGGCCCCGGACCCTCCTCTCAACCAGGCCTCCCTCTCCGGGCCCCCGCCTCGGGCGCGCCTCGAGCCCTCCCCTTACTCTTTGGCGGAGGGCTCCTCGGCCCCCCCTCTACCAGAACTCTGACATTGCTCCCTATGAGCCCCTCCTTATTTTCTGCTCCTCCTGAGCCCCTCATTTACTCCTCCTTACGAGACTGTTGCTCCTCATGAGCCCCTGTTGCCCTGTTTGTTTTACCCTTCTCATATGTTGTTATCTCCTTCATACCTCTGTATATTGCCCGAGGCGTCACAATAAACGCCTCAGTTTCCCACCTCCGCCTCTGTTCTTCCTTCTCGCGCATCACAGGTAAGTCTAGTATAACTATCATATATGTGACGGGGAAGCTAGCCTGCATCTGAACATGGACATACAACTAAAAATACTGTGATTGCTTCACTCCAATCCTCACAGGAAGAGTCTGACACCAGAATCATTCTATATTGTATGTATGCCAAGAGTCAATGGTATATCTACTACAGAGTGAAGTCTACAAACACTGATGTATTTTTCATCCTTCTGCACTATGCCCAGAAATTGAATGGCATAACAATACTATACGATACGGGCATGAGAAACAATCAGACTACTGAATATGACAGAACTTGCTGAATCTTGCGCACCTCAGTACAGTTATGGTACTCCATGCATATTCTGGATGTGATACAACAAGTACATTAAAGGGACCTAGGAAAGTAAAAGCCATCAAGGTGCTGATAAAATCTCCAAATGTGAAGACACTTTGTCCAAATTGGGTGACCGTTGGACAGTCACTGATGAGCTCATCAATGAATTTGATGCCTTCACGTGTGCTGTGTATGGTCAGCCAAAAATCAGTAGTCTCTACTCCAAAAACAAAGGTGTGCCTTTTACGAATGTTAACCTAGCATCTCTTCCACCCTGTAGGAAATGTTTGGATCAGCATATCTGACTTGCAAACTCCCAAAGTTGGCATTTGGAAAAGGGCACTGGAAGCTAACCCATATGTACCTGCTCCAGAAGGGCATTGATGGACGAAGGTTAATGATATGTTGGAACCACTATCGTAGGATTGAAGGATGCTACCTCGGGCGCTTGTTGATGACACTACTGGTACTCGTACTGAAATGACCTTAGATGTTGCTAGGATGCAAAACAACAAACAAAACAATGACACGACAGGCAATCTTCAGGAAGGTGATGAGAGATGATGATGATGATGATGATGATGATGATGATGATGATGATGATGATGTGGATGATGTGGAATCTTCTAGAGACGATACATTCACCCTTCCATGTTGATGTAGACTTTGATAATGATAGGTATAGTAATGATGAATAAAATAATTTACTTGCTCAGTTTTGTAACTGAATAATTTTTGTCATGTTCATATGTTCTATTGAATGTAGAATGTCAGTATTATAAGAATATAATGTGTTCACCTTTGTACTGATATATGACTTTTATCATGACAATTTTGCAAATTAATAACTTTGAATCGCATTTTTATGGAACTTATTGCGATCGAGATGGGGGGGCTAGTCTAGTATATATATGGTCATTTGATTATATTCTATCATATTAATATGGTTTATATACCAAACAAACAAGTAATAAACACCCTTATGAATAATACTACTGTAAAACCTCTCTATACCCACCCAGACACAGATCGACCACTCCCCTATATCGATCGTTTTATTTGGATTCCAAAGATACCATTGTGAAGATATTATAACTCTAAACCGACCACCTCCCTAAATGGACCACTTAAAGTCGGTCCTAAGGTCGGTCGATTTAGACAGCATTACTGTATATATAATGTGATCTGATAAACAACATTATGTCAGCATAGCAAATCAACATGTATAACGAGTCATGCATGTCGCGATTATATGGTATCCTAATATTAATGGCCATAATAGCTATTGCATTCCTATATTTTCACTGTTAAAATTCCTTTTCATATTCATGACATCCTAAAGCTATAAAAAAAACTTGGTTCATTAAGATGTGGGAGTGGGTGAGGTGCACATGGATCATTCCTAGCTCATGACCTAGTTTAACGAGACGTGCATGTCACGATTATACGGTATCCTAATATTAATGGCCATAACAGCTATTGCATCCCTATATTTTCACTGTTAAAATTCCTTTTCATATTCAGGACATCCTAAAGCTATTAAAAAAAACCTTGCTTCATTAAGATGTGGGGTGGTGCACGTGGGTCATTCCTAGCCCATGGCCTATTACACTACCTAAACTGATACAATCACCCGATCCATGCCTAGCTGTTTATGTGGCTCCTTGCTTGAGAGCTCAGTGCACACTACTACTCTATTTAACTATCCACCATATGCAATGTAAAATTAGATACCCACTATAGGTTTAAGGACTTCATATGACACCAGTGGCATTTTCTTAGTATTCTTAATTTCTCAGTGTGGTTGACCCCCAGGTTCTGCCGGACGAGGCCCAGCCGTACTGGCAGGACCAGTTTGAGTTGTCTGCGACAGTGTGCAGCCATGCATACTGGCGTGGCAACTGTAAGCGTACATCTGTGGGGTTGTCATGTGAGGTGGGTGTACGCTGTCGTACCTACCACATCCTCGGTGGCTCTGTGCTCGGCTGTTGGACCAAGGTGGAAGCCGTGCTCGCCTCACTACCTGGGGGACATGCCTCCCGCATGCAGATCATCAGGATTCGCACTGATGAGGGAGAGAGGATTGTTGGTGAGTGGTTGCGTTGATCAGAGTTTCTGGGGCCTTTGAAAACCCACAAGGCACAAAGAGATTGTTGGAGTCGAGGTCTGGAAATGCCTTCATGGATCAGTATTGAATTAGAAAGAGGCACTAATGAAAGAGAATTGATCAAAACTATTCAATAATTGCATGAAATTAGCTTCATATGTATAGAAGGGACATTAGTGTTACTCCTTCAGGAGTTTTCAATCCAATGATAGCATGATATTAAAAGCTCAATTCTTTCCTAATTAATCCCATATATTGCTATGTAACAGGAATGTTAAGAGCAATTTGATAAATAATGAATTACATTTCTGTGAGTTGCGTACCAAAAGCCTCACTAGTGAATGTAGTTCAGTGCGGTGCTCCTGTACTACTCTGCTATGAGTTATGCACCTATGTTTTACCACCTTTTGTTTTACTAGAATCGTGCATACTTATTGTAATTACTGCTGAATATTGACCATCAGGTAGTTTTTGTCATTTTCACTTATTGGTTTATCCTTTTAGGCACTCTGGTTCCTGACGCAGCTATCATCCCATTGACGAACCTACTTTCGCAGGACACCACGAAAGGACAGGGTGCGGGTAGTGTGGGTGGTGGACTAGGTCCATCACCCAGCATCATGGGTCCATCTTCACCTGCACTCTCTGCATTTTCCCGAACGCACAGCCTCAGTCGTGTCTCATCGACTGGAAGTCTCCAGCAAGTGCACTCCCCTGCTGCCTTCAGCTCAGTCGGTGCTTCACTATCCCGGTCCTCCACTGCGCCCAATTCTTTCCAGGCCACTTTCGCCAACTCACTAGGACTGAACAATGGCATGAACCATGTGTCATTGATGCCTCAGCAGCATGTCGTATCACAGCACAATGTTGTGCCATCAATGCAGCCGACCCGGCCCCTGACTGTGAGTCCCACTGGAATGTTGGCAGCGGCCACCCAGAGCACTACGCCCAAGAAAACGACCATCAACCACCTCAGCATGCCCCTGTTGCTATGACGACTGCTCTATCAATGGCCACTGTGTGCAATCCAGACTGAATAATGGTTGGATATCATCATTAATATTGTTATCTTTTTTATTTATCTAGTACTACCACTACTATTACTACTACTACTACTACTACTATTACTACTACTACTATTACTACTACTACTACTACTACTTCTACTACTACTACTACTACTACTACTACTACTACTACTACTACTACTACTACTACTACTACTACTACTTCTACTACTACAAGTGCTGTGATCAAGACAACTGATAGCTAAATGTGTGGATGGCTGAGTGCAGTGGATGGGGAAGAGCGGGTGCGCCTTTCACTCAAACTCAAATTGTGATACCCAGAAGGCACCTGGTGGATGAGGCTGTTCCAGGTAGCAGATGTGATTGAGAACACATGGGCCTATGTCCACACATGAAAACTAAACAGTGTATGGCAGTGTTCTTTACCCACATTCAGAGGGGAATACGAATATATATTGTAGGATGTCCTCGCCTTGACTAGTGAGTAAGGCGAGCAATTAAAAACACAAAAGTGGTGCTATAATCACTGAACAGTACGAGTCCTGGACCAATGTGCGTGTAGTAAGGACACAAGTTGGGTTTACTGGTGCGGCCCTTAATGGGCAGCGGCGAATATGCAATCATGGCATATGGTTTCTTGACACTGTTCCTGCTCACCTCCCGTGCCCGAATACAAAAAAAAACATGACAATTTGTTAGCTATGTGACTGGTCCGTTAATAGGTACTGCTCCATTAATTAGGTACTGATCCGTTAATTATGCTCTGGTCCATTAATTCAGTGGCCAGTCAATTAATTGAGTGGTTAGTCAATACATTGATGGCTCAGTTAAGTGACTGGTCCACCAACTGAGTGACTAATCCATTAATTAAGTGAGTGGTGCATTAACTAACTGATGGCATCTGTAAGTAAGTGACGTGTGTTACTTGACTGGTCCATTAATTAGGTGACCGTTCAACAGTAATAAGGAAACGGTTCATGGTTACCGTGGGGAAACTGGTTGGGTATTTTACGGCATTTATTATATTCGGAGATTCAAAGCTACAAACTCAGTGTTATGTTTTCCTTGTAAAGGAGTGCGGAAGTCGCAGTTTACCCCCACCCTCGGCTCCTCCAGATGAATACAGAATAGGCATTGTAATTTCTATGGTACTTAAAATATATTTGACTCGTTCCTGATTTGTTGCTTTTCGTTCGTAGCCAGCACCGTTTCAGTTTGTATAGTAGATAGTGATTAATGTGCTGCCTCGTTCCATATTAGCTGGGAAGGCATGTGTGAACATGGCTGTCAACTTCAAAGTGACAGATCTCTGACAGCGGTGCAGCGCACCCGTATAGATTCACTCCACGTGGAAGGGCCCGCCCGAGGGAAGCCCTGCTAACAGCACAATTACGGAGCGTATTTTGTACATTTCCAGGGTAAAGCAATCATGTTGGCATTATGTTCCATGATTTTTGCCGACATATTCGGCACTAACTTATTTATGCAAGTTCTATTCATAATAACTACCCACGTATGTGGGGCTGTACGGTGCGGGGTGGATATTTAAATTAACGTGAACAACCCTCCCGGCACACTGACCCCCGTATCGGTGTTAGCGGTGGGTTTCGGTAAGCAGGTGTCTCGTATCGAAGGGCCACAACCAGCCATGTAGGCCAGCGGGACCTTAAACTGACATAAACGAATTATTAAATCAAACACTTTAATAAAGATGTGTACTGTTTGAGAAGTATGGACGGGGAGAAGGGTATGGACACTGCGCAAAGGAGAAAATTCATCATGAAATAAATATTGGGGTGACCTAGATAAATCAACAATAACTTTGTGACAAACTACTTTGGTGAATTATCATTCTGATGCCCTTTGATTACCCCCTGCAAACATGTAACACAATTGGTCAGATTTAGTTTTAGACGAATTGAATCTAGAAACGTTTAACTTGCCGTCTTTGTGCAACGACTGCATTTCCCCACGTTCTCGCCCATCGTAATGGTGGTTCCAAGATTAAAGGGGTCAAATTGTCAGTGACACTCACTCCTGCCAATTTGTTAACATGCAATCTGATTGGTCACGGTCATTTGGGTATGAGTAATAATGACCTCAAAACGGAATAATTGTTGTTTATGTTTTTTAATGGGGACACCAATTTGCCCTACTGTTCCTACCTCCTCAGACTGGGTGTTGTCATAACCGGGGCCGTACAAGGTCATGTGTATGCACAATGGCCCCGACAACCTTGGTTTGGAATTGATTACTGAGTACACTCACTGCAACAATCTTGACCATTGCGCTTCACACAAGCTATACTAACAGGGCCGCGTTCAGGGTCCGTCTCGGCGATGCTTTTTGGCCTATTTCCGTTCAGGGTGTGTCTTGGCGACGTCTCCGAGACGCCTCCCTTTTCAGACTGGAGATGAAAAGCGCCTCGAAAATGGCCGCCGCATTCAGTGCTTTCAGCCAATTACAGCACAGCTTGTCCATTGCAAATGGCCACCGCCTATGGGGGTGGCCATTTTCGCGGCGACCAACTGCTGTTGTCGTTCAGACTAGCCTGACGTCACAGGCGCCTCTGAGACGGAGCCTGAACGCGCCCCAGGTATTGTACTGTATATCCGTAGAAATTTCCACGCCCACGCACCCCCCCCCCCCCCCAAATCGAGGGTGTTGCTGGTGAGAAAGGAATGTGGAGTGGGTGAGGTGAGGTCGGTTTACTGCTGGTTCCTTACTGGCGTCGTTGGTTCTGATGTGAGGTTCTACAATCCGACTACTGAACTTCTAAATAGGTCAATAGTTGGGGCTTCACTACAAGCTATTGGAATAACCTGATATTAGATAGTTTTAATGGGTTCAATTAATTACAAGTGAAAACTGATGTATGTATGCATGTGCATCGCCGTTTGGAAGGCGCCATCTTGTTGGTGGGTGAACTACAAACCCCAAACCCTCTCACCCGTCCCTCCCCCGGAATATCACACGCACAGAATAAGCACCCAATGTGTCGTCTGTTACTCATACGTAAAATAATTTGATTACATTCCAGGTTTATCTAATCTTCAGATTAGTCTTATTTTTGTGATTTTCTTCTATTATTTTAGCGTTTTCTTTCTTAAAATATATGCCATTGCATTTGAATACAACAGAACATAATAGAAATGGTGTGTTCAGTTATTGAACACATTGTGCAAGTTTCTCGATGTCGAGGTCACTCATAACCCCCAAGAACTAGTTTTTACCCCAGATTAAAATGGGTCTGAAAGAATTTATTGATACCATGATTTATTAATTGAGTAAAGTTATTTTTTTAACGCTGGAATCCCGGTATTACGGCCAAAGGGCATTGCAGTTGTTTACATTATTTATATTTCTTATGCATACATACAGTGCTAAGTGTTGGGGATATGGATTTACTTAAATATATAATACAGCTGTGCATTACAACAACCAAAATGATTGGTTTAATATTCAAATTACCAATTATTACTTATGATGCTAGGAACAATTGCTCATTATGGGGAGGTATGGTTTCCTAATTTAGATTTCAGAAGCGGGCATACATGCGTTAATATTTATTCATTTTTTTTACAGTTAGCAGATATGGAAAGAAAGCAATCGCTCAAAATGTATAATACTCTTTGTTCCCTTGTACCGCCACCACAACACCCCACTTGGAAGCCAAGTTTACTATTCTATTTCCTACCTAAAGGGCAGTATGGAACCAATTTAAGTATTAATGGTGGTTGATAGTTTTGACTATTTAATATAGGAGCTGCTAGCATGAGGATGACTACCACGCTATATTATGTCGACTGATCAACATTCGTAGCAAAAACTAAAAAGTCACTAAGTGAGTTGTGGAAGTGTCCGTGATTTAGAACAAAGTCCAGCCCGAGTAATTCCGGTTCTGCTCTACTCCGTTTGACGAGTTCTAACCGCACCATCTATAAGCTCGCTAACTAAGCACCAATATGTTAATCACTAACTGTGCCACTTGTACCAGTTCGCTAGCATGAAGCTGTGTGGTTAGTATATAAGCTATGTAGATGTGATGAACTAAACAGTTGGTATTGAGCTGGTGTAGCACTACCTCGACAAATGCTCTCATCACAGCTTTGCATGAGTTCTCTGTTTATAGAATCTGATGTGGGCCTAGACAGTGCAGTTTGACTATTTTTGAATGCAGCAAATCGCTTATTTTCGCTTGAATGCATTTCTTGTTTGTTTTTAATTCGATTTAAAGTTGCATGGCCAGATGAACCTTAACACTTTCCTACATTTGATTAGTTGGCTTTAAACTAAAAGTTTGGTAGATTATAACAATCAACCTAATATATTTATCTCAGAAAATGACGGAAAAACTCAAAACCATCGGACCATCCAACTATAATCAACTAATCTTAAAAAAAATATAAAAATACCCAAAAGTTATGAGTAGTCACGTGACAGGTTTCACTGGAAGTACCGAGGTGTGTAAACACTTCTCGAATGATCTACCAGAACTAGGCCCAGAGCGGAAATGTATCAATTTCAGGGGGCCGCAGTGTATGCTGGGCCACATAACACACAACTCATTTATCCTTCCCCACCTCACCCTCCTCTAACCCTCTCCCCCCCCCCCCCCCCCCCCCAACTTAGATGCTGGTGCATTAGCTAAAGCTAAGATTCCTTACACGCGGTATGCGAATGCGGCAAAAAATCGAAACGCCTTGAAGTCAATGGGCTACATCCCTGACACGCGGTATGCGAATGCGGCAACTCAATCGGTCCCTGTAGCGATCGGTGTGGCACGCGGTATGCGAATAGAAACCTCAGTCGCACATGTCCATTAGCTTTAGATGAGGAGAGGCGACAGCATTACGGAACGGTCACACACAAGGGTGCAGAGGGAAAACATGGTAGTGGTGGTGGTGGGGAGACGGACGGTAACGGGTTGGTAAAAATGCTACCATATCCACAGAAATATGAATACTTATCTATAATTTGGTAATTATAAAGGTAGGAACCCCCATGTGACGTACCAAGAGGTACATAGATATAAATGCCATATTAGGTCATATACTGTGCAGTATGGAGTATACTTGTTTATTTTTATTTTTTAAATATAGCCAGTCGTGTGCCGCATGCTGCGTAGAAGGAATCCTCCCATTCGCATACCGCATGCCGCTTAAGGTTTGGGGACAGCATGGACTGAATAATCAGTGAATGTATGACCCAATCACTTTGGACACCTACTTTGAAACAGCCATTAAGGTGGGGGACACCATTAACCAATTGCGTCAATCTCGTGGCCTCATTAGCCTTAACCCTCATTCCAATAACCTAGTTAGGTTCCAGGATGTCCAGTGGTAGTTTGCTGCCACCATAGCCTGGGCTGATATAAAGTTGCATGGTCATAATTCTTTTTCAAAACCAAAACACATACTTACGTTTGATCCTATTTTTCCAATCCCATGACTACATCAGTAGGTCAGCCCACAAGACATCACATGCCAACAAACAAATGATGGTGCAATGGCACCATAAGTAGAAAATACTATATTTGATTCATGTCATCCCACATCACGTGGTCATTGTGAGATGTTAATACAGGTCATAGCTAGAGGACTTGAAAAGCTTGCCAAAAGTATTTTGGGTTCTTTTAGCTCAAACTGCTTCAAAACTAGCCATTTTTCATCAAAATTACTCCAGACTAATGATTAGTAGGTTATGACTATCAATTTGATATATTTATCTAAAAAATAAAACAACAATTCAAACGCCATCGGACTGCAACTTTAATCATCGTAACCATTTATATTTGGTTCTATTAATTAGTAGGAAAAATGTGATCGACTTGTGTTACACACACTGTTGCAGGTGGTTTGGTTGTCTAGGCAGCCAACTCATGCGGAGCTTTAAAGCCCCTCTGACACCGTACTGGCGGCGGTGCGTCCCGCACCAGTTGTCGGTCCCTGCACAGGGTACTCGGTACTGCGACATATTCTAACTGAACTACACCACAATCTCTGGGTTTGTTACCTAAGCAATCACATATTTGCCACTGTGACTGCTATTTGTCCCAGCTCGTCAGCATGGCGCTTTGTATGTGTTGTTTGGATGTATAGACCTATTTCATGTGACGTCAGAACGGGTATCTAGGTCAGTGCGCGCGGCTTTTGGTTGCAGGACGACACACTGTCACACTGCAAACTCAATGGCTATGAGCAATCTTCATAGAGAAAAGGTGAAACATCTCTAAAACTAGACCACTTAAAAACAAACTGCTTGGTAGACATATAGAAAACATTCAATGAATAGATTATATTAAATTTATACGGTTAGGGTTGTGCATTTCTATTAATTTTTAATATAATAAACGTTTTGTACTGCACATACCGGCAAACTCAATGCATTGTCAATGGCCGTGGGCAATCTTCATACAGAAAAAGTAAAATATCTCTAAAGCTTACACCACTTAGAAACAAACTGCTTGGTACACATATATAAAACATATTCAACGAATAGATTATATTAAATTTATATGGTTATGGTTAGGGTTGTGCATTTCTATTAATTTTTTAATAAAATAAACGTTTTGCACTGTGCGTACCGGCAAACTCAATGCATTGTCAATGGCCGAGGGCAATCTTCATCCAGAAAAAGTAAAATATCTCGTTTTGCAATGCGCGTACCGGCAAACTCAGTGGCAGTGTGCGTTCGTTCTGCAGCCAAGCTGCGCGCGCATACACGATGTTTACAAACATTGAAATAGGTCTATACGTGATTAATTAAATAGTTCATCTCTTGCACCGTTTCCATGACTTAGGTTATATGACTTAGCTATATTGGATTGCTGTAACTTGGACGGTGGAAAGACCCATGTGAAATATAAGGCGAAGAGCATTTGTCGGCAGTGGTATTCTGGTCCTGCCAGTCCATGCCTAACACCATTGAACCCACTAAAGCTGTGGGTTTTTTTTTTATAAGAGATGAGGTTACACACAACCAAAGGCATCTTACAAAGTGTTGATTCTTGAGGTGCTTTGTTGGAAGAATTTGTTGTCTGTTTTTTTTAATATTTCCGCGGGTTTCTGTATAATCCAACAAGAGGCCGAATGAACTGTTTGAGAAAGAAGTGTTAGCCCTTGTAAATACTCCTTTATAATAAGCCTTAATCTATTGAGGAGGTGTGGCCAGATTTAGCCAAGGTCTAGACAGAAGGTCCAACTCCTTCACAGCTTTTGAAGAATACTTCCATTGTGGATGTTATCTTTACTTAAGGTTGAGTAAATAAATGCAATAAAATGATTTAAGTTGTTCCGGCTCAACTCCCTCTGGAGTGGCAGATGCCATTAAGAGACTGCAGACATCCCCTTTTATAGTGTGAATAAAGTACTGTTACTACAGCAAATATAAACATAGTTTTTGCTTGTTTGTCCAGGGTTTAGGGGGAAAAGGAGATATCCATGTTGTTACAATACAGTCCTATAATGTTCCGGGGGAAAGCTTCTGCCAGAGATTCATGGGAAACCAGACGTTTTTTGTTTTATTCTGAGACAACTTTCATATCTAACTACAGAATTAGTGTACGGCATGGCACTATTTCTTAGTAATATTCACTGTAATAGGCAGACTTAGTGGTGAGAGAAATAGATCGAATGCCAGTGAGTTAGTGAGTAATCTGATCCACTCCCTACATAAAAAGTTGCATGGTTCCTTATATCGCATCCAGTGTGGATGTTCATGGCCATTCCCAGTTTCTCACTAAGAATACGCTTTGAATTAATTAGACTGTGCCTTGTGGCCTTTGTGTATATTTCACACAGGCCCTGAAAAGTTATTGAAAACAACCAGTCCTTGAGAAGTCGTTGAATTTTGAAATATCAGCTTTTGTCCTTGAAAAGTCCTTTGCAAATGAAAAGATGAAAGGCACCACTGCTGGCAAGTCTAGTGAGAGAGAGGTGATGGAATTCAGAATCAAAGCAAAGCTTGTCTTGTAGCCCTCCTCAAAAAGTTTCTGGAAAAGTCCTTAGTGTCTTACTCCCTTGTGCAATACTTGCCCTGCTTGAATCCAGTAAAGATGACATCAGACAAGTAATGCCTGGTACACACCTCCCGTATACGATTCACGCGCTAAAACTCACTGTCCGACGTGACCCGACCCGTCCCGTTTCCCGACTAAAACTGACGACAGGGGAACACACATATGCCGACTGGGGCGCTCACATATACGTCCGTTTCGCGACTGCGCTCCACGAACCTGGTGTGTTTAGCGCGAACTACACTAGCATGAGCACCACCTAGCAGTTGGTGAGCAGCAATGCAAGATGGTGCCGCATCTGTTTCGCGACTGCGCTCCACGCACCTGGTGTGTTTAGCGCGAACTACACTGGCATGAGCACCCCCTAGCAGTTGGTGAGCTGCAATGCAAGATGGCGCCGCGTTCAGCCATACAGAGGAGAAAGGTTGCTGTCTGCCTTGCTGTGCTTGTGATACGTCATCTTCGACGTCGTAAGAGAGGATGGAATGTGTGGATTCGTCCACACATTGCTCAACATGACCAGCTTGGTGCTTTCAATGCCCTGGTGGCTGGGTTGCGTGCTGATGAACCACAAGTGTTCACCAACTACAGCAGGATGCCGTCGGAGCTGTTTGACGAATTGCTCAGCCGGGTAGAACACCGCATATCTCGCCAAAATACTCGGTATCGAGCATCAATCTCGCCTGCGGAGAGGCTTGCCATCACCCTCCGCTTCCTGGCCACAGGTTAGAATTTACTATGACTGTTCCCTAGTGATTATGAGCAGCATCAACAACATACATGTAACATCATAAATATGATGACGTTGAGGATCATGGTGTTGGCAGTGTTGACATAATAGACTACGTGACCTATATCTGATACAACTCTGCTACACCCTGGGGCCGCATGCACGAATCAGGGTTAGGGCCGTAACCGCGGGTAGGCTAGCTCCACACGGCTAAATGTATGAAATCTGTATGCAATTACTCACATTTAGCCGTGTGGAGCTAGCCTAGCCGCGGTTACGGCCCTAACCCCGATTCGTGCATACGGCCCCAGGTGTCCCTAGATGTGTCTAACTGGACACGGCAAAACGTCCTGCTTATATTCATCTCCATGCAGTGCTGAATAAACCATTAATTTTTTTAAATTTAAATTTCTTATATACAATTGTTTATTTGGGAATCTATGTTTCAAGATAGAGTTGGTATGAGGTGACATTACCAGATTTCTTAACCACACCCACTGTTTCTAGGGGAGTCGTTCAAGAGCATTAGCTACCACTTCCGTGTGGGGGGACCACCATCGGCCAGATTTTCCCCGACACATGTGAGGCCATTTACGCAGCTATCAAGGATGACTACTTCAAGGTAAGATTAGCTATAGGACAAGAATGACCCCATGAGTGTTGTCGTTCATAGA
The DNA here is from genome assembly GCA_030323885.1 of Branchipolynoe longqiensis. NCBI lineage: Eukaryota > Metazoa > Annelida > Polychaeta > Phyllodocida > Polynoidae > Branchipolynoe > Branchipolynoe longqiensis. Next base: position 6,137,731 of record CM059195.1, on the reverse strand, counting down.
TTTGTTATGTTCTTTTATTCGCTATCAAATTTTACAAATAGACCACCGTCACTGACAAGAGTGATGTCACTTTCCTAATACAGCTACTCGGTGTACTCCTCTGAATCCAACATGTTGATGAAGGAGAAGGACCCTGGGACTTGGCTAACGACTTCGGTTCCGGATGAGCTTGCACTTTGCAAATGGGTGCTTTGGCCTCCATTCTCGAGCATCTTCAGCCTCCCACGGAAACACGCCTGTTCAATGTCGTTCTGCATGATCAATAGGATGCATGTGTCCGTTATCTGTCGTAATTTCATCACAATGTTCTTACCGAAAATGCTTAACGCATCGTCAGGTTCAGTGTTACTAGCGGCATGGGTGTCCTCTAAGTTTTTGAGAACGAGCTCCATCAAATCGTTCTCTCGTGTTTCTACCTCCGTTCTCTTTCTGCTATGCTTTTTGACGGACCTTGGGGTGCTCGCCCGGTTCGAGTCAACCTCTTCCTGTTCATCTCCGACCATACTGAAACTTTGCGATGACATACTGTTTGCTTCCCCTTCATTGTTACTTTCCTCGTCATTGTTGGCCAGCTCCTCACCATTGGCCTGCGTGGGGAAGAGAGAAACAATTGGTTCATTAACAAAAATGGTGTATATATGATTGTCTTTGTATTTATGTTTTGCAGTCCCCATCCTCCTCTGCGGAGTGGAAGAAGGTCGCTGATCTCATCATGACCCGCTGGAACTTCCCGAATTGCATGGACGCCCTGGATGGAAAACACATACACATAAAGCCACCAAAGCATTCAGGGTCCTCATTCTTCAACTACAAACATACATTCAGCATCGTGCTCATGGCACTTGTCGATGCAGACTATCGCTTTCTCTACATTGATGTGGGCTGCAATGGCCGTGTAAGTAACGAAGGAGTGTTTGCCGGGTGCACCGTCCAGCAAGCCCTGGAGAACCATGCGGATCCTTCCCACCCACCAAACCGGTTCCCGGAGATGAGTGTCCCAATGGGTATTTCATTGTGGCTGACGATGCGTTTCCTCTGAAGGAATACATCATGAAACCATTCAGTCATAGAGACATGCGAACCTATCACCGCATATTCAACTACCGGTTGTCGCGAGCCCGGCGTGTGGTGGAGAATGCCTTTGGCATTCTGGCCAGCCGATTCAGAGTGTTTCTAACAACATCGCCTTAGCACCTGAAAAGGTGGAGAAATTAGTGATGGCAAGTTGTGCGCTTCACAACTTCCTGCGTGAGAAAATAGGGCACACAGCAACCATTGACTCAGAGGACCCCACTACGCACACTGTAACCCCCGGTAGCTGGAGAACTGACCGAGTGCTGAGCCAGGCGACACTTCCAGCAGGAACCAACTCAACACAACGTGCAAAAACCCAACGAGACTACTTGGTTGAGTACGTGAATTCACCGACCGGGTCTGTGCCGTGGCAGTCGGACATGATATAGATGGCTATACTGCACTTGTCTATAAAGCCATGAACAGTCTCAGTGATGTGCATGCTGTTCTAATTCAACGACGAGGGAGAAACTTGAATTATATATAATATAAAAATATTAACAACCCGGAAAATGTTGTGTTTCGTTAAATAAAGAATTGGTAATGTAAGTAGTATTGGCAGGTATCCTTACCTCACCATGTTCTTCACTGTAGCTTGGTATGGGGAGCATGTCGTTTGTAACACTGTCTTTTCTGGACATGCGCTGAAAGGAACGATAGCGAGAGCTGAATCCATTTCTGCCTTGCTGTCAGTCATTTCCCCTCTGATCCAGAGGCCGCTTGTTTCCGTAAGCGGGTATATACCGTGTGGAGATTCGTCATTCTCTTCTGGATGGACTCCGCAGTTAAAATATACATTTTAGGCAATGTAAATTACTAGTTTCGAACGTATGTGAGCTTGAAGAGAACGTAGTGGTCATATCAAGTTTGCAACATCAATGCAAGGAAGTTACAATAAAAGCAAGAAAGTTACTACAAATGCAAGAACAAAGTTTGGGCTAGCGTACGTCATTTTCCGGCATTGTTGACAAAGTGCGTCAATGCTATCGGAAAAACGGTCCTACCTGACTGTCCGACGGCAGCTGTAATCTCCTGCCAACGCAACATTCTTCTTCACCCGGTTTGAGTACTCCGCACTGGACACATCGAATAAACATGGCCGAGTTTGCCACATTTCGACCATCCTTCCCTCAGCTTCGCCCGTCCAGTCCGCCATTTTTTTGCTTTCTGTATGGACAAAGTCACATGATGCTTTCTGGCTCTGTGATTGGCTGGCAGATAAAACCCGGATGGGACCGATCGGCGGCAAGCGCACATATACCGTAAACGATACGACTGACCGCTCACATACACCGTTTCTCGAACGGCCCGATTCGTTTTTCGAATGTCTTACGATTCCAGTTTTAAGCCCTAAAACTGAGTTTTATACGTGAATCGCAAGGCTCTGGTGTGCTAGGGGGTCGCACGACTAAAACTCAAACTTAGTCGCGAAACGGGCAGTTTTAGGTCGTATACGGGAGGTGTGTACCAGGCATAAGGTTGCCCTACACGGTTCAAGAAGATACTTTGTTTCAAGAATACATGTCTTCGACAACATTCCACTGTTTGGTACCATCAGATTTGCTAATAATGACAGAATGGACAATCTGTTCTATGAATACATGTTAGTTTTGTCACCCTTTACACAACCACTGCAAGGACCCAGCACATGTGGCCCACATAACAGCCTATGCTGAGGAGGAGGTTAAGAATGTCGGCTGTCCCCCCCCCCCCACCCTTTTCACACGATGGGCACAGTGCAGCCCGATAATGAAATGGGAAGAGGCCCATCGTCATGGACCTCGCCTATGCCCCGGGAAAGAATAGCATACCAAGGAAGGAGTACCTGAGGCGCTTACACTCATAGTCTCCCTTCAGTTGCCAACCTTGGTCACCGCCTCACCCAGAAGGGGAGGGGGGCCTAATGCTGGCTCGCGGACGTCTCGCGGGCTAACCTGCTTTTCTGCAAACTAGTTGACGACAAGCTCTACCTTGAGATTGCCTTGCTATTGAGGGGGCCGGACCTCGGGGGCCTGTGTCTGTGTCCGCGATAAGCTGGCTCCTTGCAATGCGCAGCAGCTTCTTCAGCTTGGTCTATGTGGACAACTTTGTGGCTAGGCATCGAGGTATGTACGGAGGCGATGGTGCTCCGGATCCCCAACACCAAGCTTACCATGGTCATAGAAGAGTGTGATCGTTGGCTTACCTGCCCCTTGCTCAACAGAAGGGCTCTTCTCCCGCCTCCGGCCAGGCCTGCTTTGACAATTCAGTGTGACTCATGCTTGACCAGAGCAGGGGAGGGGGGACTACTCCCAAGACCTTTGCTTCTCCAAAGCCTATGACGAGGTCATGACGAACACATATCCAACCATCCAGAAGCTGGAGGCTGTGATCCTCATGATGGTGAGCATACTTTCTGCCCCATCGTCTCATCCGGTCTGCATTCGACCTCGCATCAAACAACTTCACATATCTGTCCTCAAACACCAGGTCGTGATCAGGATGTATTGGCATCGATTTAAGCCCAGAAGCATACTGAAGTGAGAACTTTGTACATCTAGCCCCCAAACTAGGTTTGGGAGCATCAATGTACAGGCTTTCAGCAGGAGACTTTCTGAAGGCACCAATACAGATCCTGATTCCCTGGTTGTGCACAGGATCAAGCATCCGCAAGTAAGACTTGAGGGCAGACCCATACACAATGCACCCGTAATATAATTTGGATCTCACCAGAGATCTATAGAGACGTAGCAGAACCTTATGGTCTGCTCCCCATTCAGTGTTAGTGATGACTTTTAAAATGTTGAGGGCCTTCTTTTTTAGCATACCTTAAATGTGGTATGAATGAGAGTTTTCTGTCAAAATATAAGTCTAGAAATTTGGTTTCCTCCACCACTGGAATTGAAATCTTGTCCCAACTTCAGTTGGGGGTCCAAATGGCAGTCACGTTTGTGACAAAAGTGCATACAGAGCCTTTGTTCTTGAAAATCGAAAACAATTGTCAGTTGCCCATTGTTGAAGTTTATTCAGACAAAGCTGCAACTGACATTCAATGATATTCATATTGGGCAATCTGTAGCAAATCTGAAAGTTGTCAATGTATAAACAGCTTTCGACCCCAGGTTTCAAGCACTGGGTGATGCTATTTATTTTGACAGAAAATAAGGTGACTGAAAGGATACTGCCCCGAGGCACACCCATTTCCTGGGGGTGAGGATCAGAAAAAATGGATATGACCCGAACCCTAACATTTTTTTATATTTTTTATTGTGCAATAAAAAGGGGTAGTCGACCCCTAAGGCCAAAGCCATGGAGGTCTTTTAAAATCCTGTACTTCCATGTGGTGTCATATTAAAAAATATAGAAACCATGTGCTGGTTATGGATGAAAGCCTCCTTGGCAAATGTCTCGAGGCGCACGAGATGATCAACCACACCCTCCATAGCCCTGAACCCACATTGCACACTAGTGAGCAATTTGTGTGATTCGAGGAATCAGAGGAGCCTACGATTGATCAGTCGCTCCATGGTTTTACATATACAACTTGTAAGAGCAATAGGGCGATAGCTGGAAGGGCTCGTAGGGTCCTTTCCAGGCTTCGGAATAGGAATGATGATTGCTTTCCTCCAATCAGGGAAAGCATCCAGTGGTCCAGATTGTATTGAAAATATTGAGAAGAATCAAAAGAGATGACTCAGGCAGGTGTTTCAAAAGCTGATAGTGGATATTGTCTGGTCCTACCTCATTGTAGACCTCAGTATTTCCAGACTTGAAATTTATAGTGTGCTTTTCAGCCTTATTTTTTATTGAAAGAAAAGATTCTGTGCAGAACGCAGATGAAGAATTGTATGAAAAGTTGTCTGCCAATGATTGGCTATGTCACGCTGGGTTGTGACCTTTATGTCATTGACAGACAGGTGGTGAATGGTGTTAGTGGACTCTTTCCCTCTGATCTTATGGATCCTACTCCAAAAAGACTTTGATGGAGTTTGAGGGTTCAACTCGGAGACGTAATTTCTCTTACTCCGACTAGTCTCCCAACAAGCCTTGGCCTTAGAGATTTCATAATCGCCCAGGTTTTCGCTGGTTGGTTCTCGTTTGAACCACACCAAAACCATGCCAATGCTCTCTTAGCATATTTTTTAAGTTGTTGTTAAACCATGGTTTACGAGCACGCTTTGGAACCGCCAAAGTCTTAGGTATGGTTTCATCTGCAATGGCTTTCAGGATGGAAGCAAACAGAGACACGGGACCGTCAGTGTCCCCCATGGTTTGCTGCTGCAGTCTAGTGCTGCTGCAGTCTAGGGCTGCACAGGTGCTGAAACTGGTCCCAGTTTCCCTCTGCCAACTTCCATCTCTGAACCCTTGTAAGGCATGGTGGTCCATTGTCCTCCAAAAAAATAGGAAAGTGAAAGATCTCAGGTTATATTTTGAGACAGGAGTAGGATATGGGGCAGTGAATGCAGTTAGATGTACAGACCACAACCCTGATATGAAGTGTGGAGTGTGGGTAAGACAACTACAAAACACTTGATGAGCCTAAAGGTGCTGCCATATTACGTTTTTTTGCAGGAGCGTATGGCGGCGTAAGCGCTTTACGTCATATACGTTGGCATACGCTACGCATACGACGTATATGCTCCTCATACGCTGTCGTACGCCATCATACGCTTTCTCACGTCCGTCCGTCCAAAAATTGTTGTGCATGCTCAAAATTTCTCAGCGTATGGGAGTGTATGGTTCATACGCCGGCGTACGTTCCGCATATGCTAGGGGTACGCCGACATAGGTTACGCATACGCTCAACTTGCGTCATCGGCGTGTCTCTGGCGTATGTAGCATAGCATAACCTACGCGTAACGTATGGGAGCGTATGCAGAGCGTATGAATAGCGTATGCCCGGCGTATGCCCGACCTATGGTCTCGGGATATAAAGGCGACACACGGCTTCTTCGGTCATTCCTGCTCTGCTGCTCATACAGGATGGATGCCCAGGCATTCCAAGTACAGTTCCAGCATTTCTACAGAGTTGCCCTTTATCACCATGAGCTTGGTCTATACCTCATGGTTCTTCTGGCGTCCCGTCTCCAGAGGAGAAGGAGGAGGGAGCGGCGGCGACACTCAGTGTGGGTCAGACCCTGGATTGGGAGGCGGCCACAGTTTGGCTTGTTCGACAAGCTGATGGTCGAGCTCTGCAGCGAGGACACCGCATCGGTTGTGAACTTCATGCCGATGCCTCCCCAGTTGTCTGACGAGATTGTGGTGCGAGTGGCACCAAGGATCGCAAAAAAAACGCACCACCTTCAGGGTGCCGCTCGAGCCTGCGCTGAAAATAGCACTTACTCTGTGGCACCTGGCATCTGGCACAAAATACTCCTCCATGAAGTTTGGGTGGAGGATGCCCCACAACACACAGTCACTGATATTGCGTGAAGTCTGTCAGGTCATTGTCGACGAGTACATGGCCGAGGTCATGACGTGTCCGACGACTCCAGAAGGGTGGCGTGCCGTCGCAGACCTCTTTTTAGAGAAGTGGAACTTCCCCAATACCTGTGGCGCTCTGGATGGGAAGCACATCGCCTGCCGGTGCCCTTCAAACAGTGGGTCGCTCTACTACAACTACAAGGGCTTTTATTCCGTGGTCCTGTTGGCGCTTGTACATGCGGATTACAAATTTATCTGGGCAGATATTGGCGGTTTGGGCTCTGCGTCCGATGCCCAGATTTACAACGACTCCGAGCTGAAGGCGGGCACTGAAGGTGGCACCATCGTCTTTCCGAACCCTGAACCAATCATCGACGGCCAGAAGGATGTGCCGGTGACAATGCCTTTGCCCTTCGGCCGACCATGATGAAGCCGTATGGCAAGAGGGGCTTGAACAATGACGAGCGACTCTTCAACTGCCGGCTTTCCCGAGCTAGGAGAGTGGTGGAGAATGCCTTTGGCATTCTAGCCAACCGCTTCCAAGTGCTGCTGACCACTATGCAGCACCACCCCTTCAGCGTGAAGATCATCGTCAAGGCGTGCATTGTTCTGCACAACCTCATGAGGACACACTACCCAGCGCTACAGAACATGCAGCTGGATCGTCCCGAGACTGCCAACAACTTTGTGCCTGGAGCTTGGCGAGAGGTCCACAACCTTCCTGACATTGACGTTCTACCTGTTAACCCCAACACCGCGTCCAAGCTAGGAAAGGAACAGCGCAATCTAATTAAAAACTGGGTCGTCTCACCCACTGGAGCACTGTCATGGCAAGACAGGATGATCTGACAAAACATTTTATCAGTCTGTATGTGCTGTGTCTGTGTACTGTTTTTGCAACCTTATGTGCTTGTTATCGCCATGATCTTGTGACATATCTCCTGTTATATGAGATACTAATATGTTTATATGTGTAGTAAAATAAACAATATCATTTTATAGATATGAAAATACAATTTTACATGTCTGTTACGTTCTTTCGCTCCCTAATTTAAAGTTATTTAGATAATGTAATTGTAATGAATCTGCTCTCTTTTTACATGAATTAATCTTTTGAAAGCCACTGTTTTTACATACATACTAAGAACACAGGAAAAAATAGAGTGACACAGGTACAGAAAGGGGGAGAAGAGATAGAGGGAGGGAGAGAGAGAGGGAGGGAGAAAGGGGAAGAGAGGGTAGGGACTTGTGTCGTTAATATTTATTATAAATATTCTTAATTTTCAGTTGTTATTTATGTTTTAATTTGACTTTTAATTGTACTTTAATGTATAACTTCACGCATCACTTGCTGCCTGACTCTCAGAGGGCGCACATCATGGATTACTGCTTGCGGCAGCGCAGGAATCAACTTCAGCTGCTGAACTGGCAATTGCAGCTACATCAATGACAGAATGTTAACAACATGATTATGTTGCAAGTTATGCAAATCAAGAGAAGACTTACAAGAAAACTGAGAAGTGTGTGGGTTCGACCTTGGTTGGAGAGGAGAATGCAGTTCGGCCAATTTGCAAATCTTATGCAAGAGTTACGTATCGAAGATGTGCAAGCGTACAGAAGCTTTCTACGCATGGATCCAGCTATGTTCGAGGAGATTCTCCTTCGCATCGTTCCAAGAATCAAGAAAAAGGACACATGGTACAGAAAGGCGCAATCACCGGGATTGAAACTGTCGTTCACTCGGCGCTACCTAGCCTCTGGTGACAACTATCATTCTCTGATGTACGGTTTCCGAGTTCCACACAACACCATCTCGCTTGCCATTCGTGAGGTGTCTGAAGCTATAATTGCAGAGTATGCTGAGGTCATTCAAGCTCCAACTACAGAAGAGCAATGGAGAGGTATCGCTGAGCAGTTCTCCACAAGATGGCAGTTTCACCATTGCCTGGGAGCCCTTGATGGGAAACATATCCCCATCCAATGCCCAGCCCATGGAGGGTCAGAGTACTACAACTACAAGGGATTCCACTCGGTCATATTGATGGCTCTAGTGGGTGGTGACTACAAATTCTCCTGGGTCGACGTTGGGAGCAATGGCTCTGCAGGCGATGCTCAAGTCTTTCGTCGTTCAGAACGTAAAAAGTACATTGAAGATGGACGACTTGGTATTCCAAGTGCCGAACCACTACCACATGATGAGGGTGACATGCCTTTCTTCATAGTTGCTGATGATGCGCTCGCGCTGAGAACTTGGTTGATGAAACCGTTCTCCAAACGTCATCTAACAATTCTGGAAAGAATGTTCAACTACCGACTCTCCAGGGCATGCCGCTTCGTGGAAAATGCATTCGGGATTCTAGCTCACCAGTACCAGTGCCTCCTAACAACAATGCGACAGAAGCCAGCAACAGTTGTGTCGATAGTGTTGGCATGTGTCTGCCTACATAATCTGACGCGGATGCGGCATGCAGCTCGTCACAATGCAGAGGTGGACCAGGAGGACAGCAATCACAACATCGTTCCTGGAGCCTGGAGACTCAACAATCCTCTAGCCGACATCGACGGCGTCCGTGGGAACAGACTGACACTCGCAGCGAAATACCAGAGACAATATCTCAGTGCCTATTGCGTGTCCGAGGCTGGAGCGGTGCCTTGGCAAGATGGTATGATATGAACTATTGTGAAGTGTGAACTATTACCAATTGTGCCATGAGAATTGTATTTAATGTGCTATTGTTATGTCTGTGCCTAAAAATGAAATATATTTCATTATTGTGAATGTCAAATCAAAAGAAACCTCAGTAATAATAAACCAGACGGGATGGCCGAATGAGTTAGAGCGTCCGTCTCCCGTGCTGGTAGATCGTGGGGTCATGGGTTCGAGTCCCGGTCGAGTCAAACCAATGACGTTAAAATTGATACTTGTCGCTTCCTAGCCAGGCGCTCGGCATTATTAGGATAGGACAAGGACTGGTGTGCTCAGTGTCAGGATAATGTGACTGAGTGGGATACCAGGTCATGGTGCCGGCGGCCTGGTTTCCCAGTGGGACAGCACTATAAAGTCACCATGAGTGCGCACTGTCACAAGTCGGTACCCATCCTGATATGACCTTAGATGTTGCTAGGACATAAAACAACAAACAAACAAACAGTAATAATAAAAACATCTTAAATTAATTTAATTTGTTTGTTATTTGTTGTTTTTGTTGTGTAGCTTATAACAGCTTTAAGTTATAATCTTATTAAAATGAAATAGCTCCTAATAAAATGTGACAGTAATAAAAAAAACATTTCTGTATTATTGCTCTTTAGTCTATCCTTTTATAATTTTTTTGCTACAGTTAATACCAAAATCTTAAACTCAATAATGGTTTATTTTCTTGTACTTTATTGTTGGTGTAAGAGCTTAACTTAGTTAATGTGCTATTTATCGAAAAGGGGTGTTAATACTGAATTTTATCTTTTCTTCAATAATGTTGGTATAAGAGCTTAACTTATTTTATCGAAAAGGGGTGTTAATACTGAATTTAATGATCTGTTTTTCTATATTGTTGCTATAAGAGCTTAACTTATTTAATGTGGTATTTATCGAAAAGGTGTTTTTTGGGGAGGGAAAAGGGGGGAAATTTTATTTGTTAATTATTTGTTAAATAGTTATTACTTAATTTATTACAAGTGACTATCAACTAAATGGATATAGCATATAGATTGTAACAAACACAAGGTAGTTATCGATGTATGTAATTTATATATTTATTTTCAACTAGTCATAATAGTATATATAATGTACACAATCAGTACTCTCGTCACGATCACATTCACTCATCCATAATACGTCCATAATAAATACTATGTAAAAACAGTTCATTTTACAATGTTCACAATCACAGAGGCTGGACATCCGGTTTGTTGCACTTTGACCTCACAGAGGGTTTTCCGGGTCTTGTCCCATCCCAGCCATTAGTGTGGTAAAGCTGAGATCCGACAGACCCGTAATGTTCCCCCCACTTCCTAGCGTGCTGGATGGGCGTGCAGTGGTGGTGGAAGGGCCCGGTCAGGGACTCGTCCATTCCCCTTCACAGGGTCCCGGTTGTAATCCCGCCGCCTGGACGGGGAAAGCCGGCAATGGCAACGGGGCTGCTGGTTGCGGGTCTAGACAACGTGGTTGTGGACGGTGTGGCTCCTTCTCGCGGGCCAGCTGTAGTGACTGGGAGCGAAACTCTCGGAGTAGAATTCCCCGAGAAGCGACGCGTCAATGCCTTCAGCTACGGCCCCCAGCCACGTTCCTAACAGCATCGGTGTCGACACTTTCGGCAGTTGCATCAACCCCCTCAGATGGCCCGTGATGATGCCAGCCTCCACTTGCTGGTTCTGCACTTGGGACTTCAACTGGTCGAGGTCGGTGTTGATGGTGGGTGTTCGGGCGCCGCCCTTCCCCTTGGCTGCCAGGCGTGGAGTTGCAGGTTGCGTTGCTGCTGCGGGTGGTACACTCGATGGTGGTGGAGCCTGGTCAAGTGGCGTGACACTTTCATCGTACTCATGGCAGTCCGGGAGTAGTCCGGGGGTGGTCCGGGGCAGTCCGCGGGTCGTCCGGGTTAGTCAGGGGCCGGTCCGGCCCAGTTCGGGCTCGTCCGGGGCCATTCCGGGGGCAGTCCCGGGGTGGTACGACGTGGTCCGGCCTTTGGTCCGGGGCTCGTCCGGGAAAGTGTGACTGCGAGGCAAAAATCAACGAAAACAGTGATTTTATCCGTGGTGGTCCAGGACAGTCCAGGCCATTGGTCCGTGGGTGGTCCGGCTCAAAATCCGGGGCTCGTCCGGCTATGTGTGACTGGGGCTTTAGGGGTCTGAACATTCTGGAAATGGATTGGTGCCATAGGCCCATGGCACTAAATTTTTTACAAAATATTATTTTGTAGAAAGGTTAATTTGATTTATATATATCGAATTGACCAAGTAGCAAATATCCAACATCACATATACATCGGTATATGATTGACATCATCCCAATGGCAGAAATTTCAAAGCATCAAACTATGCAATCACCCACCAAACTGCACGTTCTATGATTCAGCCGGGCCTGAGCATTAATGGTTTGACGGGATCCGCCGCAATTGCGCAGGTTTCTGGGTTTAATGATGTGATTGCAGCAGCCGTTCTGGTCTTGCCTATGTGTTATCACTTGGATGGTAGATATTGCAAATGCGCTGTTCCACAGCATATGCATCGGAGCACGGCATGAGGTGATAGCACCATATCAGTTTCTGCGCTCACCTAGGACAAACTGCACGCTCTGCGATCCCGAGCCGTCAGCTGGCGCATACGCTGCGGAATGGCAGCTGCCATCATAGGGTTAAGCCCAGAACCTGCGATGGATCCCGTCCAAACGATAACGCATGACCAGAACAGTTGCTGCCATCATAGCATTAAACCTGAAGATCCACACATTTGCGGTGGATCCTGTCAAGCCATTAATGCTCAGGTCCCACTGGATCATAGAATATGGCTGCTGCTATCATAGCATTAAGCGCAGAACCTGGGCATTTGTGATAGGCACAACCAGAACAGCTACTGCCATCATAGCATTAAAATCGGAAATCTGTGTATTTGCGGGGGATCCCATCAAACTATTAATGCTCAGCCCGGCTGATGTGGCCAGCATGGAACGGCTGCTGCATTAGCTAATACAAAAGATCTGAAAGTCAAAAACTTTCAAATGCACATATCTCACTCCATATGGTTCCTTTTTACATCCAATAACAAAAAAACTTTTCCTTTTATATACAGTGTAACTGACAGATTTCAAACGGATGGGCGCAAAACACATGTATGCGCATCCTCACATACATTTAGACCGCCAAGGATATGCGTACTGCTTGCATTTCTCATGTACATATTATTGCTCTGACATTATTTACTGTTATGTCATCCATGTCTCATCCTCCCTCATACCATACATAGTCCCGATGGCAAATATAATTTACAAATGTAAAATTTTCAAAATTTAAATTACCCAAATTGATTAATTATATTTATAGAATTGACCAAACAGCATTGAATATCCAACATGATGGGGAGGGGCAACATCCACCTCATTTCCCCTTCCCCTCTATGGCCCTGCACAGTAGGTCTACTTGGTCAGGGAGGCTAATAAGGTCACCAGATTGGCCTAATTGGTTAATGTCCTCCCTGCATAATGGGTGTTTCAAACTGAGTGTCCAAAGTGGTAAAGTTATAAATCAGGGATGAAAGTGGGCTCTGTCAAAAAAAGCGGAAATGCTGATATTTTCCCATAGGTTTAGCATTGTCAGGGAATGGCGGAAAATTCCCGGAAGTCGGGTTTCATATATATTGGTATACGCTGATAGTGCTGCGCCGTTTGAACCATGTATTAGTTGTGTATGCTGATAGTGCTGTGGCACATGGAGCATTTATTATTAGTATACGCTGATAGTGCTGTGGAGTCTGCACCACATATTAGTATACGCTGATGGTGCTGCAGGATTGAAAAATACCAGAAATCCAGGGAATGGCAGAGATCTTTCATCCCTGATAAATTCACGGGTTATTCTGTATATGCTGTCCCAAATCATTAGCTAATGCACTAATATCTAAGTTGGATAGACTCACGGCACCTGAACTGGGCAAGGGAGAGTGCTGAGATCAGTGATGGGTGGTGGTGAGGGGTGCTGAGACTGGGTGAGAAGTGGGTCAGTGCTGAGGCTGGGCCTGTAGCTGGCAGCTGTTGTTTTGAAAATGGATGGTTGAGTGGAGAGAAGGGAGAGTAAAACTAATGTATTTTCAATTAGAGCAGTTCAAACAGGAAATATATTTGCTTTAATGTGAAATATATGGTAGTACAATTACATTGCATAATTCAATCAGAGAGACATATGGAAGGAAACACGTTTTTTGTTGTTGAATGTAAAAAGCAGTGAAACACATGGGGTTTGAACCCACAACACCAAACAACTTAAGATTACAAGTTCAACACCTTAACCACCAGGCCACAGACACCAGACATAGTTACTTGTCTCAGTTCAGGCTATTTGTATATACTACGTCATATATACAAGGTGTGTGATTATGTATGTGTCGCGAGGGCATCATATACATTTGATATATATACTAGTAATAGTATATGTCATATATATACAACGTATATACAAGGTTTTACCTCAGTACTAAGCCTCTGGCTAGCCTCAGGCTAGGGAGAGGTAAGCACATCCGGTTCAGCAATTAGCATTTAGAACTCGCAAGCAGTGGACGTGTGCGAGTAGGTTGACCAGGTTTTTTTTTACAAAATACACCATAAAGTGAAGTAAGTTCATGGAATTATTTCACATAATTGTGTATTAATATGTGTAAATTAGTTTGTAAAAGTTTTGTATTTTATTACGACGTATTAATGGAATTATTTGTGTTAATACGATTCTTGTTCTGGTACAGAACGTTGACGAAGCACCACCATCTTGTTTTTTTCTGAGAAGACACTGTCATATGCGGTTGGCCTTATGGCTTTTGCTAGTTAAATTAATAAAATTTTGTGGTTCCGAAGTTAAATAACGTTGTAGTCTACAGCCATATCACATTGAAACCACCGGTTCTCGTCTGATCACCAAAGTTAAGCAAGGTTGAGACTCTTCAGTACTTGGATGGGTTACCACCTGGGAATACGAGTTGTCGTAGGTGGCGAATGATTTGATTACAAAGAATTCCTGGTTAGCTAGTGTGGATCTTAAAGATGCCTACTACACGGTTCCAATTTATAAGTCGGATAGAAAATTTTTACGGTTTATTTGGAACAATGAACTTTATGAATTTACCTGTTTGCCGAATGGGTTAGCTTGTGCCCCTCATTTGTTTACAAAGTTGCTTAAACCAATGTTTTCATTAATGGCAAGGAAAGAACATGTTATGTTTCCATATATAGACGATTCTTTTATTGTGGCAGACAAAAACTTGTTGTCAAGAAGCAGTTAAGGATCTTTGTGAGATGTTCACCAAATTGGTATTTTACATTCATGATGAGAAGTCAGTTCTCATTCCGACAAGAGAATTAAAATGTTTGGGGTTTTTATTAAACACAAACATGACAGTAGCTCAAACTGACCAGAAATTAGATAAGTTTATCCACACGGCTAATTTGTTATTACAAATAATTACCCTAAAATTAGACAAGTTGCTATCCTTATTGGAATTATGATAGCTTATGCACCGGCAATACTATACGGAAAAGCTCATATTAAATCGCTAGAGATAGATACAAATTTAGCGTTAGCCCACACTAAAGGTAATTTTGAACGAAAAATTACTATTTTGCCAGAAGGCCTAGCAGATATTTATTGGTGGTTGGAGAATATTCATTCGTCACCAAACCCAATTCGAATGGGTGAACCCAACACGGTGGTTATGACAGATGCGTCACTAGAAGGATGGGGGGCGCATAGGGGCCACCAGGCAACAGGAGGCAGATGGCTTGAAGATGAAATTTCAGATCACATTAATGTTTTAGAACTTAGAGCAGTTTATTTAGGGTTACGTAGCCTTGTACCTATACCTAAATACCATGTCAGAATTTTGACAGATAATACAACAGCCATGGCATACATTCGTAACATGGGAGGGACAAAGTCCAAACTGTGTAATAGCTTAGCAAAGCTAATTTGGAGTTGGGCTCAAGATAAGGGCATATGGCTAACAGTAGCTCATATACAAATGAGGATGTCATGAAACAACTTTAAACTTTCTAAATATGTTTTGGCAAGTAGATGCTTGGCAAGTAGATGCTTTTTCTTTGGTTTGGGATAACACATTTTATTATGTTTTCCCGCCATTCAGCATTATCAGCAGAGTGGCCAGAAAGATCGGAATGGACCGCACACACGCAATATTGATAGTGCCCGATTGGGACACAGCCATGGAGAGCAGCAGTTGCATGGGAAGCGAAAAACTGCCTCAGATTCCCAAGAGCACCAGGAAATCTGAAACACCAGGGTCCACTGACAACTTATGGAGACGTGTCAACAACACCCCTCCTGGCATTCCTTTTTTAAATATATATTTAGAACAATTTGGACTAGATAAGATTACTCAACAAAGACTGGTGTCCCATGCATGGCGAAAAGGAACAGTAAAATTATATGCCAGTCATTTAAAGAAGTGAGGCATTCATTGTTTAATTAAAAAAGTTAAGCCTTTAAAGCCTAGTTTAGCCCAGGTAGTTAGATTTCTAAGGATGTTAGAAGATAAGGGATTAGGTTATGGGGCGATTAATGCAGGAAGATGTGCGTTATCTATTGTGTTACCAAGAATAGATGGACAAACAGTTGGAAAATATCAGGTGATACGCTGGTTCTTAAGATCGGTGTATGAACGGAATCCCCCGAAGCCCAAATATAGTCGCTTTTGTGATGTTTCAATAGTATATAAGTTCTTTAAGTCCTGGCCTAGCAGTTATCATTTAGACATTAAGCAGCTAGGATTTAAGTTAGCAGTACTTTTGCTGTAAGTTACGGGCCACAGAGGACAGACCATTACGGCTTTGTCTCTAGATGGACTAGAGATAGATTAAAAAAAGCAAGCAACGTTTGATTTGACACAGTTGTTGAAGTCAAACTGCACAGGTGACCCTTTGTCCACGGTGGATGTAAATAGCTTCCCAGAAGATCGATGTTTGTGTGTAGTTTCAGCCATTCAGGCATAACTTTTTAAGACAAAAGACATACGGAACTCAAGACAGATTTTGGTAAGTTTTATTAAACCACACAAGGACATTTCGAGAGACACACTCGCAAGATGGACCATTACAGTTCTGAAGGCAGCAGGCATGGATACGGGACGATACGCTTCCCATTCAACTAAGGGGAGCTATGGTCACCAAAGCACGACTGCTAGGGATTTCTGTGAAGAAAATCCTTGCGCACACAGGCTGGAAGACTGCTAGATCGTTTGCAAGACATTACAACAAACGATTGGAAAAGTCAAGCGGCTTAGCGACGCGGCTACTCACCACCTAACAAGACAGGTGAGAAAGTTCTAAGTATACTTTTTTGTTAATACGAATGTATACTGAATTGAAATGAATTGTGATATGATAATCATGTTTTGATTTAAATGAATTAAGGATAAAAATGAAGTTACGTAAAGTCTCCCTAGCCTGAGGCTAGCCAGAGGCTTAGTACCGAGGTAAAATAGTATAGTTATACAAATCTTACATGGGTACAGATGATGGGTAACTGTTGTTTTCCCGAGGTATAGATCTGGGCTAGGGCTCGCCCTCCACACCCTGCCACATCTATCATATTTGCTTGTGCCAAGACGAAACCATTAAAGTATCCATTTGAGTTTAAGATCATTTTTATCCTGAATAAGTATGTAAAGATTGCTGAACTGGATGTGCTTACCTCTCCCTAGCCCACATCTATCCGAGGCTTGTACCTTGGGAAAACAAGAGTTATCCATCATCTGCACCCAGGTACGATTCGTATAACTATACTATATATATATATATATTTTACCCCAGTACTAAGCCTCAGGCTAGTCTATAGCCTAGGGAGAAGGAAGCACATCCGGGTCCAGCAATTAGCATAATTTACTCGCAAGCGGAGGACGTTCGCGAGTAGTTCAGCATTTTTTCTACAATAACTCCATAATTCGCAGTAAGTTTATGGAAATAATTCACACGATTGATTATAAAGACCTATAGAATACTTTGTACAAGTTTTATTACTTTGTCATATATAGTAACTGATTTATTTACTCTAATCGGCTCATCATCCGGTGAGAACATTCCTGAGTACCACCATTTTGGTTTTCGTGTTGTCGGAGTTTACCGACACGGTTATCACTATAATTATTATTAAAAGAGCATAATAATGGTGTTATAACCAAAGAATACAGGAGGATTTGCTATTCTTGTGTACTTAATGTCACTACAAGTTAATTAAACAAATTAATTGTGCATATAGTGGCGTTTTACGATATTTTTAAAGTACTAGCGTGGTGATTCACTTCGCTGTTGACGGTTGGCTACGGAGCGAGGCCCATAAAGGGTTTTCAGAACCATGTTATCGAATTACTGAAGTAAAGCAAGAAGAACCTCGTCAGTGATTTGTATAATAATATTAGAACCCAAGAATACAAAAAATTTATTCTGGGGTTTTCGGCGGGTTTTTTCAGTCTTTGGTGTTTACATGTGTTTTAGTGTTCTACAAGCGACCCGTTGCAGAACAGAGAGCGATGTTGGCTGGAGCCTCATCACTTTTGGATTTTTGCTCGGTTTCTTTTATGGATTCACATTGGAAATTAATCCTGGGTCTCTTTTATGTATTCCCCACATTTTTTGGGCGTACCTCTGAGTTTTATAGCATTTTCTCCAACTTGCTGGCGCAGTAGGCGCAGGAGGGAGAAGTGTGGGAGGGACCGATACACTGGTCCCTATCCCTCGTTTGGTTTCGGTTTCCATACCATTAACCTACGACATTGCACATTAGCTTACACACGCCTGTGTTTAGACGGTTTAAATATGTTCTGTAACACCACTAGATGCACAAATATTTGGTTTGAATAACCTGTTGTGACATTTAGTCATTAATACCGGGTTATAGTAACTTTCTTTCGATTGTTACAGACTTCCGATGGCTACGAAGCTGAGTAAGACTGCACCTCCAGCTGCTGCAGCAGGCGCCCCGGCTGACGACTACGACTCGTCGCCGGTGTTGACGGTACCACCTTCCCCTCAGCACAGCACCCACATTATGTCCAACCCGGACAGGGACAGCGAGGCAGAGGTACTGACTGTGGTACCTCCTGATTGGGAGGCACACATGAGGTTGATGGAGTATAAGCTCCAACAGGTACAACCACTACCTCGTGGGAAGAAAAGGCCAAACCCCCCCCAGAGGTGGACTCTGACTGGGAGGATCTCTCGGAGGATAGTTCTGGAGAGACAGACTCGGCACTGGAAACGACTCACGTTTCCCAAAAAGAAAAAGAGAACCAGGAAAGCAGTGAGCTCGTCAGGTGACAAGTTCACAAAGGAGAGGAAGGTGACAAGAAGACCAAAAAGACAAAGAAGAGGAAGACAAAGAAAAAGAAGAAAGATTCTTCTTCAGACTCTTCGTCTGAATCCTCGAGCACGGACTCAGACTCAGACACTGAGAGTGCAGGCTTGTATGCCAAGATGGGCAGCAAGATAAAGAAGAAATGTCTGGTGGAAAAGGCCAAGAAGGTGAGAACCACCACTATGATGTGTCCCACCATCAAAGGGCATTTTAATACTTTCAAGCCCTCAGAAGTGATAACTAAGCTGGGAGAACAGCTCACGGGGATCAAAGACATCCCAGATTCTGTCCTCAAGGAGATGGACCGAGATGTCCATCTAAACGACGACAGAAAGAAGTTTGATAATGTACTCCATACAGTACACAAGGGGGTTAGGGTCCATGACAGCGATTGCGCCAGTGGCCAACCGCATGCAGACCAAGAACAAGTTCTCGTTGTTGGCCAGGATGATGGATAAAGGCATCGCGATGCTAAGAGCCACCAGCAACTTCCTGATGTACAGACAGTTTGAAAACGTTTTCAAAGCCGTCTGTATGTATGCAGGAAAGGAAGTAGCCAGATCCAAAAAGTCACGGACAAGACCAAATGTTTGGTGGACAACTCCAGTACCTCTTCAAAGAGGTAGAAACCGGCACCAAGTGTGGCAAGCACATGGATGGCAAAAAGAAATCGGTGGATGCGACTTCCCGTTTCTTACAATCCAGAGGGGATTTTCGAAACCGACAGAGGCTTACAGTCCGGCCTGACCCTACAGCTTCCAGCCCAGAGGGCGAGGCCAACGCCAGCCATATGGATGGCATGATGGAAACCGTCCATTCAAGCGGGAGTACACTCCCAGCAAGCCGTTCCCCCGACCAGGGAACAAGTGGAAGTTGCTACGCAGACCCAACATGCCATAGAGATATCAGTAAAAAGAATTTAATGGGGGAATTATTTTTTTTTAATTGTTTAGAGGAATGGAACTTAATTACTGATAATTTAACAATCTTAAGTGTTGTGGAAGGAATTTGTATTCCATTCACACAAATACCTGTACAGGAAAACATTCCTTTTCCCTATCGCTTAAATTTACAAAATTTCTTAAACCAATTTTGTCCTTAATGGCAAGGAAAGGACATGGAATGTTGCCATGTATTGGTGACTCATTTATAGTGGCAATCGAAAACACATTGTCAAGAAGCGGTAAATGGTCTGTGTCAGACATTCAAAAAATTAGGAATTTTATATCCATGATACAACAACAGAATTAAAAGGTTTAAGGTTTTATTAAACATAAACTATATAACAGTAGCTCTAACTAACCAGAAGTTAGAGAAATTTATTGATACAGCTAATTAATTATTAGCAATAACTAGCCCAAAGATTAGACAATTTGCTATTCTAGTTGGTTTTATGATCGCCTATGCCCCAGCGACCCTGTATGACAAAGCTCATATTAAATTTGTTAGAGATAGATACAAATTTGGTGTTCGCACCCACAAAAGGTAATTTTTGAAAGAAAGATGATTTTTTCAAAAGAACTTTGGAACATTCATTCCTTTCCAAACACGATTAGAATGGGTGAAGCCAACACTGTAGTTACGACAGATGCGTTATGCAGCCTAGTATGTTTACCAAAACCTCATGTCAGAATTCTGACTGATAACGCAACAGCTGTGGCCTACATTTGTAACAGGGGAGGGAGAAAGTCCAAACAGAGTAATAGATTAGCAAAACTAATTTGGAATTGGGCACAACCGAATAACATATGGCTGACAGTAGCATATATCCCAGGCAGCCAGAACACTTTGTGATCATTTGGAATGGGCGTTAAACGACAATGTCTTTTGAACATATTTGTCAGAATTGGGAACGTCCACAAGTAGATTTGTTTGTGTCACGAAACAACTTTAAATTATCCAAATATGTTTCGTGGCATCCTGAGCCTAATGCTTGGCAAGGGGATGCGTTTTCATTAATTTGGGATAACACATTTATTATGTTTTTCCCGCTATTCAGCATTATCAGCAGAGTGGCCAGGAAAATCAGAATGGTCAGTGCACATGCAATTCTGATAGTTCACGATTGGGACATGCAGCTATGGCTAGCAGCAGTGGCATCAGGAGTGAAAGACTGCCTCAGATTCCCAAGAGCTCCCGGAAAACTGGAACATCAAGGTCCGCTGACCAGTCACAGAGACTTGTCAACAACACCCCTCCTAGCAATCCTTTTCTAAACAAACATTTAGAACAATTTGGATTAGACAAGATAACACAGCAAAGGCTGATGTCCCATGTCTGGCGGGAAGGAACAGTAAAATTATATACCAATTATTTAAGGAAATGGGGTGTTCATTGTTTGATTAAGAAGGTTAAGCCCTTGAACCCTACTATAGCCCAAGTAGATAGATTTCTAAAGATGTTAGAAGATGACGGATTAGGTTTGGGGACCATTAATGCAGCAAGATGTACGTTATCGATTGTTTTACCCAGAATAAATGGACAAACGATTGGTAAACACCAGGTTGTACACAGGTTCTTGAGATCGGTGTATGAAAGAAACCCCCCGAAGCCCAAATATAGCCGCTTCTGGGATCATTCGAATCGGGTTTGGGGAAGAATGAATGTTCTGAAGCCTCCAATGGATATCTGCTAGCCCTTCTGTTGAAATAATCATCTTTCTTTCAAAATTACCTTTTGTGCGTGCTAATGCCAATTTTGTTATCTATCTCCAGCAATTTAATATGAGCTTTTTCTTATAGGATCGCTGGGGCATAATACCAATAAGAATAGCGACTTGTCTAATCTTTGGGCTAGTTATTGCTAATAATTGATTAGCCATATCAATAAATTTATCTAACTTCTGGTTTGTTAGAGCTACTGTCATATTGTTTGTGTTTAATAAAAAACCCAAACATTTTAATTCTCTTGTGGGCATGAGAACTGACTTCTTATCATGGATATAAAATCCTAATTTGGTGAATGTCTGACAAAGATCATTTACCGCTTCCTGACAATGTGTTTTCGACTGTGCCACTATAAATGAGTCGTCAATATATGGAAACATGACATGTCCTTTCCTTGCCATTAAGGAAAATATTGGTTTAAGCAATTTTGTAAACAAGCGAGGAGCACAAGCTAAACCATTCGGCATACAGGTGAATTCATAAAGTTTGTCATTCCAAATAAATCTTAAGAATTTCTTATCCAATTTATAAATTGGAATTGTGTAGTAGGCATCTTTAAGGTCCACACTGGCTAACCAGCAATTCTTTGTTATCAAATCTCTGGCTGTTTCGAGAGAGAACATTTTAAAATGTTTATATTCAACTAATTTGTTGAGGAGTGTAAGATCTAGAATCATTCTAACATCTCCATTTGACTTCGGTCTTGAAAATATGTTGGACACAAATTGGCCTGGTTCATAATTTACAGGTTCTATAATCCTGTTCTCACAAAATTCTTGCACCTGGTTATCTAGTGCCTCCCGCTCGTTTAAATCAAATCGATAGGGAAAAGGAATGTTTTCCTGTACATGTATTTGTGTGAATGGAATACTAATTCCTTCCACAATACTTAAGACTGTTAAATTATCAGTAAATAAGTTCCATTTCTCTAAACAATTTTTAATATTGCCCGCATTAAATTTTCTTACGGGTATTTCCATGGCCTCTTGAGTTTGTGTCGCAACCTCTACTTGTTACCTGGTCGGGGGAACGGCTTGCTGGGAGTGTACTCCCGCTTGAATGGACGGTTTCCGTCGTTCCATCCGTACGGCTGGCGTTGTCCCCGCCCTCTGGGTTGGAAGCCATAGGTCGGGCCGGACCATCCGCCTCTGGCGGTCCAACATTTTCTAATCTCCCCTCTGGTCTTTTGGAACCGGGAACTCGCATCCGTCACTTTCTTTTTAGCATCCATGTACTTGCCACACTTGGTGCCTGTTTCTACCTCTTTAAAGAGGTACTGGAGCTGTCCACCAACCATTTTGGTCTTGTCCAGGGGCTTGCCTTTCACTGGCTTTGGTGCGAGGAAAAGAGTGTACTCTTTTCCATCGTTACCCACGATCTTTTTGGATCTGGCTACTTCCTTTCCAGCATCCGTATAGACAGCTTTGAAAACGTTTTCAAACCGTCTGTACATTAGGAAGTTGCTTGCAGCTGTTAGCATCATGATGCCTTTGTCCATGCTTCTGGCCAACGATGAGAACTTATTCTCGGTCTGCATGCGATTGGCCACTGGCGCAATCGCTGCCAGGCCCCCTAGGACGGCCTTGTGTACAGTGTGAAGTACACCTTCAAACTTCTTCCTGTCATCATTGAGATGGACATCGCGGTCCATCTCTTTAATGACAGAATCTGGGATGCCCTTAATCCCCGTCAGCTGTTCTCCCAGCTTAGTTATCACTTCTGCGGGCTTAAAGGTGTTGAAGTGTCCCTTTATTGTCTCCCGCATCATTGTTATCGTCAAGACTTTCTTGGCTTTCTCCATAGGGCATTTCTTTCGGACCTTTACGCCAATCTTGGCGTACAGGCCTGATCGCTCAGTGTCCGAGTCTGAGTCGGTTGAGGAAGAGTCCGAAGACGAATCTGAGGACAAATCCTTCTTTTTCTTTTTCCTTTTCTTGGTCTTTTTGACCACTTTCCTTGCCTTCGTGAACTCGTCTCCTGACGAGCTCACCCCCTTCTTTGTTTTCTTTTTCTTTTTGGCGACCGTGATAGTGGCTTCCGGCGCCGAGTCTGTCTCCATGGATAAATCCTCCTCTGAGACATCCTCCCAATCCGAATCCACCGGGGGATTCGGTCTTTTCTTTCCACGAGGTTGAGTTTGTAGCTGTTGTAGCTTAAACTCCATCATCGCGCTCATGCGAACCTCCCAATCTGAAGGTACTCCTGTTAGTACCTCCGGCTCACTGTCCCTGTCCGGATCCGACATGATGTGGGCCCCGGGCTGAGGGGATGGAGGTACCGTCAACACCGGTGATGAGTCATAGTCGTCAGCCGAAGGGCCTGCTGCAGCAGCTGGAGGCGCTGTCTTAATCCGCTTTGTAGCCATCGCAAGTCTGTAACAATTGAAAGAAAGTTACTATAAACCGGGATCATTGACTAAATGTCACAACAGGTTATGCAACTCAATAAATTGTGCACCTAGTGGTGTTATAGAACGTATTTAAACCGTCTTAACCCAGGCGTAAATAAGCTAATGTGTAATGTCGTAGGTTAACGGTATGGAAACCGAAACCAAATGAGGGATAGGGACCAGTGTATCGGTCCCTGCCACACGCTCTGTTTCGTACACTTCTCGCTCCTGCCGCTATTGCGCCAGCAAGTTGGAGAAAATGCTACGAAACTCGGAGGTACGCCAAGGAAAAATCCAAACGTGATGAGGCTCCAGCCAACATCGCTCTCCATTCGGCAACGGGCGACTTGTAGAACAAAGGAAAAAATGGTCGCTTTGTTCTATCGATGTTTTACAAAAGTAAAACACCCATAAAAGTAACAAAAAACATGTTACAGAATCAAAAACTGTTTCAAAAGATGCTATAAGGTATCATTACCAATTCACAGCTAAAAATAACCAATACTTATATTAGTTATATCGTCGTAGATGAAAAATCTGCTGGAGCAACTCAACGAACGTCCTCCCGTCGTGAGTTGATTATGCTAATTGCTGGACCCGGATGTGCTTCCTTCTCCCTCGGCTATGAGTAGCCTGAGGCTTAGTACCGAGGTAAAATATATATATATATATATATATTGATCTGCCAATACTAATATATATATAGTACTGGGGTAGTAGAACCATATCAGTTTCTACACTCAGCTATGATGAACTGCACATTCTATGATTCAGCTGGGCCTAGGCATTAATGGTTTGACAGGATCCGCCGCAATTGCGCAGGTTTCTGGGTTTTATGCTATAATGGCAGTAGCCGTTCTGGTCATGCCTATGTGTTATCGTTTGGACGGGATCCATCGCAAATGCGCCGTTCCACAGCGTATGCATTCGAGGACAGCCTGGGGTCGCAGCACCATATCAGTTTCTACACTGACCTATGACGAACTGGTGCCATCATAGCATTAAAACCGGAAACCTGTGTATTTGCGGCAGATCTCCTCGAACTATTAATGCTCAGGCCCGGCTGATGTGGCCAGATTGGAATGGCTGCTGCATTAGTTAATAGTAATACAAAAGATCAGAAAGTCAAACACTTCCAAATGCACACATCTCACTCCATATGGTTCACTCCTTTTTACATTCAATAACAAAAAAAGTTTTCCTTTTATATAGGCCTACAGTGTAACTGACAAATTTCAAACGGATGCATGTAAGACATACATACATGCACCTTTTATATATGATGTCATATACACAAATAGCCTGAACTGAGACAAGTAGCTACATGTGATCTCAGTGGCCTAGTGGTTAAGGTGTTGAATTTGTAATCTGAAATTGTTTGGTTTTGTGGGTTCCAACCCCCCATACAGTCCAAAATCTTTTTACATTCAACAACAAAAAAACGTTTTTCATCTATATGTGTTTCTCATTGAATTATGCAATGTATTTGTACTAACATATATTTTACATTAAAGCAAATATATTTCCTGTTTGAACTACTCTAAAGAAAATTGAAAATACATCAGTTTTACTCTCCCTTCTCTCCACTCACTCAGCCATTTTCACAATAGCTGTCACATGACCAATCTAGGTCACTCTACACCACCAAGTGGAAAAGTTCAGTACTAAGCATGCACTACCCTGCGGCACAAATTAGAACTATTCCGAGTATACTGTTGATGTGCGATAACCCCCCCCCCCCCCCTCCCCTTTACAACCCAGGGTTATCTTGGGTGGTTGTTGGAGTTTTACATCCTGGCAACATTTAAGGTCATATCAGGACATTGTACCGACTAGTGACTGCGCACTCATGGCGACTTTATAGTGCTGCCCCCCACTGGGAAATCAGGCAGCCAGCACCATGACCCATATCCCACTCAGTCACATCATCCTGACACTGAACTAATTTATAGTGCTGCCCCACTGGGAGACTAGACCACCAGCACCATGACTTGATATTCCACTGTCACATTCAATCCTGACACTGAGCCAACCAGTCCTTGCCCTATCCTAATAATGCCGAGCCCCAGGCTAGGAAGCGACAAGTATCAATTTTAAAGTCATTGGTTTGACTCGACCAGGAGTCAAACTCCCGGCCTTCTGCACGCAAGGCCCGCACTCTACAGATAAGGCCACCACCGCCCATCCCAGGGTTACCTGTAGATAATGGTAAAGCGCTGACCGCAGCCAGCCCTGTTATTGACTCACACATGAATGTGGTCGGAATTGGCTGAAACAAAGTCTCACCTCATGAAGTGGTGAACGTGCATGTTTGTTTATTTATTTATTTGTTAGTTACACTGACTTGTGACAATGTGCACTTATGATGTCTTTATAGTGTTGGGGAGCGCCTGCAAAACTGGAATACTGACACCTTGGCCTCCATATACCGGCCGACTTTTACCTGGGGAATTTTCACTCACAGACAATTTGACCATCCTTATTTCCCCTGCTCTTAACCCTATCCTAGTAATGCCAAGCTAGGTAGCGACAAGTGTCAATTTTTTAGTCATTGATTTGACTCGACCAGGGTTCAAACCTGGGGGTATGAATCCCATGACTTACCAAGACTCTCAAAGTAGCTGTCCAAGGGAATGAGGTAATAAATTTACTGATTATTCTGTATAGGCTGTCCCCAATCCTTAGCTTATGCACTAGTATCTAAGTTGGATATATAGGACCAAATTTAGATAAATGTTTTGGAGAAAAATACGTCTCATCGGACCATGCAACTTTAACGAGAACAGTCAGAATAAGAAGCGACACAATTGTTAATCTCATCTATTGGCCCACACAGTCCAATATTGCATGCCACCTTGATAAGGTGGCTGTTAAGTGTGAAGAGTTACATTCATACAGCATGATACAAAGGACACAGCACAGGGGACCATCAGTGTCCTCAGCTAAAGCACATGGGGCTAGCTTGGATGCAAGAACTGAGTAGAGCAGTAGAGAATACGCATCATAAATTAAATAACTACTCCCAAAAATGTCGGGATAGAATGAGTGACACAGTAAAAGAGTAACCAGCAAGGATGTCACCAGCACTATATTTTTAAAATGGAAGCCGCGATTATAAGATACTCGAGGATATAGGGCCCATATGAAATTAAGGGTTCAGAAAACAAAGGCATGCGGGTAGGTTTTTCTTCCGTCCAACTGAAAGCTGAGGCTACACCCCGTCCACGCAAGCCTGTTATCTACCCTGATCCTTACCATCGTATTTGTAAATTCAAAACAATCTTTGTAATACTTCAACTAAAGTGTAAAATAAATCATTATCATAACAACTGACCTAACATCCTGTGTGAATGGGTAGAACTGAAACCCACCAAACATCAAACTAACCCAATAATTGTTGTTCCTCCTTTGTACTGATATAGACATATACGTTCCTTCTTACATGCAAGACAGGATTTTAGAACCCCCCCCCCCCCCCACACCACACCTAAATAACTAAGACAATTACTTAAATTAAATGATAATTTATTCGGTTGTGGGGTGAATTGTAAGCTATTGACCGCACCTGTCTGGACATGATCACATTTTAAGAAAGCATTTTTAGAAAGTAGACTTTACTTTAAATGACTAAAATGATCTATTCAGCTATGCGCCTTGTGATGGCGACTAGATATATAGTAAATTAAAAGATTGACAAAAAATATAGCTTTTCATTCATAAAAAAAAAAAAAGCTACAGGTTTCAGATCAAAAGATTAAACAAAATAGAGTATCTCAGTTGTGCCAAAGCGGACATGTTTCGCCTTGCTTCCGCACTCAGGTGAGGTGCCGGGGCGCGCCGCCCTCGGGCCGCCCCGCTGGTGGGTCGGCCTTTTGCCCTTGGGGTGCGCCTTGCGGCTGGCAGCTCGCCGCGCGTAGCGCACGACGCCACGGCGCGCAGAGCTGCTGGCTCGGCTGTGCGACCGGCCCCCATAGCTGCAGGACGGCCCGCTCGAGGCCGACTGCTGGTGGTGCGGCTGCCGCCCGTGCAGGGTACACATGCCGGGGGAGCTGTGTGAGCGCGCCGGCTCGTCCCGCTGGCTGGCGCCGCGCTTGTTGCTGCGGTGGCAGGGCGCGACGCGCGCCCCGCCGCGCGGCACGTCCACCTCCGTCTGCACGAGCTTGTGAGTCCGCGAGTTGGCGGCGGCCCGCTTCGTTTCGCTCATGGAGGCGAGCCTAGAGGAGGACACCGTTAGGTTTGGTCAGATGAATGCGCCCATGGTAGCACATGCTATATTGACATTAGAAAGCACTACTTTACATGATCGCACAAATAATTAAACAACCTGCGATTTAACGTCAGCCAATCAGCAATGCCCCTTGTGGGTGACTGCTTAGTTAGTTAACTAATTTAGTGATTTGTCACAAATTGCCTCGACAATCACTATAGAGGCTATTCACATTGTGTACTATGATGTCTGAGGGTCTCTGAAACGCGCATAAACTGAAATCTGAGAATAATCTGTATTCCATAAGCACTTATTGAAGGACTTCATCCTTCCAATAGAACAGTACAAATAACAAAAATTAATATATTTAGATAAATAACCATAACAGCAAAAAGTGATATTAGATTTAGCAAACTGACAGGAGACCCATTGTCCTCAGTCACATTAAATGTTTTTCCTGGAGATAGGAAGCTGTGTGTAGTTAGAGCTATTAATTATTACATTGTTCGTACTGAGAAAATTAGGAAAAGCAAACAGTAGTTGCCTACCCAGATAGCACACCGCCGTCGGGCCGACGTTGGCTATTGGTCGCACCGTCGCCACATACTTGCCACTGTCGGGCTGACGGTGGTGGTCCGCTGCTTTTTGCAGTTTTTCCCACACACATTTGCCACCATCGGGCCGACGGTGGTGGACCGCCACTGGTTGCCATTCATTTTCCACATTTTTGCCACCGTCGGGCCAACGGTGGTGGTCCGCCGCTCTTTGCCTTTTTTCCCCACATATTTGCCACTGTCGGGCCACCATCGGGCCACCGTCGGACCGATGGTGGTGGATCGCCGCTCTTTGCCTTTTTTTCCCACATATTTGCCACCGTCAGGTCACCGTCGGGCCGATGGTGGTGGTCTGCTGCTCTTTGCCATTTTTTTTGCACACATTTGCCACCGTCGGTGGTGGTCCACCGCACTTTTGCCTTTTTTCCCACATATTTGCCACTGTCAGGCCACCGTCGGGCCGATGGTGGTGGTCCGCCACTCTTTGCTATTTTTTTTGCACACATTTGCCACCGTCGGGGCCACTGTCGGTGGTGGTCCGCCGCACTTTGCATTTTTTTTCACACATTTGACACCATCAGGTCGACGGTGGTGGTCCACAGCTTTTTGCCATTCTTTTTACATATTTGCCACCGTCGGACCACCGTCAGCCATCGGTGGTGGTCTGCCGCTCTTTGCCATTCTTTTTGCACACATTTTCCACTGTCGGGCCACCGTTGGTGGTGGTCCGCTGCTCTTTGCCATTCTTTTTACATATTTGCCACCGTCGGGCCGACCGAGGTGGCCAGCTGCTTTTCCATTTTTTTGCACACATTTGCCACCGTCAGGGCGACGGTGGTGGTCCTCCACTTTTTGCTATTCTTTTTACATATTTGCTACCGTCGGACCACCGTCGGGGGTGGTCCGCCCCTCTTTGCCATTCTTTTTGGACACATTTTCCACCGTTGGGCCACCATCGGTGGTGGTCCGCCGCTCTTTGCCATTCTTTTTGCACACATTTTCCACCATAGGACCACCATCGGTGGTGGTCCGCCCCTCTTTGCCATTCTTTTTGCACACATTTTCCACCGTCGGGCGGTCGGTGGTGGTGCGCCGCTCTTTGCCATTCTTTTTGCACACATTTTCCACCGTCGGTGGTGGTCCACCCCTCTTTGCCATTCTTTTTGCACACATTTTCCACTGTCGGGCCATCGGTGGTGGGCCGCCGCTTTTTGCCATTCTGTTTGCACACATTTTCCACCGTCGGACCACCGTTGGTGGTGGTTCGTCGCTCTTTGCCATTCTTTTTGCACACATTTTCCACCGTAGACCAATACCTCTCGGAATCACTCAAATTTGAGGGTATTCATTTTTTAAACTACCATATTCATCTTTGCATACCTGTTTTCTATCTATTGGCCAATTTTCGCAAAGATTGGGTGACCCTTGGATGGTGATTTTCCCATTCTTTAACTACAATGTGACTGTCAACTTCAAGTCTGCATAGTTATGGTGGTATCATGTAATGCAGCACTGTCAGCGTAGTTATCTGTGCAATGCAGTTTATGACCCAGTCACAAGACGGCCTGCGTTTGCTTGCGATCACTTGCCGACCAAAAGTCTGCCGACCAAATGTGTGCAAAAAGAATGGCAAAGAGGGGCGGACCACCACCGACTGCCCGATGGTGGACCGACGGTGGAAAATGTGTGCAAAAAGAATGGCAAAGAGGGGCGGACCACCACCGACTGTGGTCCGACGGTGGTCCGGCGGTGGCAAATATGTAAACAGAATAGCAAAAAGCGGTGGACAACCACCGTCAGCCCGACGGTGGCAAATGTGTGCAAAAAAAATGGCAAAGATCGGCTAGCCACCACGGTCGGCCCGACGGTGGCAAATATGTAAAAAGAATGGCAAAGAGCGGCGGACCACCACCGGTGGCGGCCCGACGGTGGAAAATGTGTGCAAAAAGAATGGCAAAGAGCGGCGGCCACCTCCGACGGTGGTCCGACGGTGTCAAATATGTAAAAAGAATGGCAAAGAGCGGCGGACCACCACCAACGGCCTGATGGTGGAAAATGTGTGCAAAAAGAATGGCAAAGAGCGGCGGGCCACCACCGACGGCCCGACGGTGGTCCGATGGTGGCAAATATGTAAAAAGAATGGCAAAAAGTGAACGCAGCCCGTCGTGTGACTGAGTCTTTGATAGATCTGGGTGTAGCGTCGATCCGACGTAGTGGTAACGTATGTCGATGCATGAGGCATGCCAATAGACAGGCAAGTACAGAGCCTTCCCAATCCATCAAGCGGTAAATAGCTATGGTTGAGAAGGATGTTAAAATGTGCCTAACTAACAACCATAGGTGAGGTGTAATACAGGTACTTTCGGAACAGGTCAGTAGAGAGTTTGAAGTGACAAATGCCTGCCAGAGCTTATGAAACACCATTTTCATTCCAAAACTGTTTTAGTGAGGAGTGCTGGGTTTTGTTTAGGTTGATTGATTGATTGATTGGTGGTTGCTTTACGCCGTGTCGGCAGCATAGGCCATATTCACGGCGAGAAATGTTTGTTTTTTGTTCAAACCATCGCTTTTACATGTAAAAGCAGACAATCAATTATGTGCCAATAGACACTAATTAAATTAGAAAGCTCACAATCATATATCTGTGGTCAAGGGAAACAAATTCCCATAGAAAAAGAAAAGTTTCATTAATAATTAATAGAATCCATTTAGTAAACTATATAAGGTGGTACAGTCCAGCTGCCCTCAAAAAGGCTAAAATGTTTTCCTGTTTTACCTTAGTAAAAAGGTCATGCATACTGCCTGCAGTGTAGAACCGTTGGCGCAGGGCCAAAAAATCAACGCAACTTAGTAAAATGTGTTTGAGTGTCAGTGGGGACTGACACCCAATACATTCAGGGGGAGGTTCCCCCTTGAGCAGAAAAGCATGTGTAAGCCACGAGTGGCCAACACGGCAGCGACTAAGGACCACTTGGTCCCGCCGACCTCCCGCATGAGTCTGTGGTGGCTTTCCCACAGATGGTTCAATTTCTTTAAGTTTATTGATGTTTTCATCCCACTCATGTTGCCATTTGGATTTTATGTGGGTGGCTATTAGTGGTTTCAGATCAGAGTGAGGGATCAGACATGGTTCAAGATCACAGTTCAGGGCCTTCTTCGCAGCCCGATCAGCTCGTTCGTTTCCTTGTATGCCAGCATGGCCAGACACCCAGCACAGGTGGATATCATACCCATCTGTTGTCAGTTGGTTCATTTTATAAATGACCGTTGCTAGAATAGGGTGATTCGTTTTCAGTCCAGCAACAGCCAGGAGGCAAGAGAAGGAATCACTGTACATAACATAGTTACTGTGGTTGGATACCTCGATATACTCCAAAGCGAGAAGGAGTGCTCGGGCCTCTGCAGTGAAAATCGAGCTCTGATCGGGCAAACGTACACCAAATTTTTCCCGTCGGCAGACTGCCGCAGCAGCTACCCGGCTTTCGTCTTTCGAACCATCAGTGTATATGGAGAGGTGGTCTGCAAACTGGCCTTGAATCTCTGCACGCAGTCCTTTGTACTCGAGTGGATGTGTCGCAGATTTCCTCAGTTCCGTGAGTCGGAGGATAACCGATGGCTTTCTCAACGACCACGGGGGATGTTCTGGGACTTTGGCATCCTCCAACACGTCCAAATCCACGCCTAAGGCCTCCAAATGAGGTTTCATTCGGAGCCTCAGTGGCCGGATGTAATTTGGCCTGGCTTCATACCTGGATTCGTCATGTTGCTCGAATAGACAATTGTGTGCAGGATTCAATGCATTAGTTTTTATCTTGACTACATATTGCATGGCCAGTTTGATTCTCCTGTTATTAAGTGATGGTTCATTGGCTTCGACATAAAGGCTCTGAACTGGTGAGGTGCGGAAGGCCCCAAGGGCCAGGCGCAGTCCCTGGTGGTGGATCGTGTCTAGCAGCCCAATATATGATTTCCTTGCGGAACCATATACTATGCTGCCGTAATCCACTCGTGAACGAACCAAGGTTCTGTACACGGAGAGCAGAACATCTCTGCCCGCTCCCCACTCTGAGCTGGACAGCACCCTCAGAATATCCAGCGCTTTCAGGCATCTTGTTTTCAGGTACTTTATATGTGGCACAAAAGACAGTTTTGTGTCGAGAATGAGGCCCAGAAATTTGGTTTTCTCAACGACTTTAATGGGATCCCCATCCAGGGTCAGCTCCGGTACCGCATGTATTCTACTCAGCAGGCAGAAGTGCATGCAGACTGTTTTGGTCTTGGAAAATTTGAAACCGTTCAGAACTGACCATCGATGGATCCCATTTATGCTTGGTTGTAGCTGTCTCTCTATGACATTCATGTTAGCACCGCTGTAATATAAAACAAAGTCGTCCACGAAAAGACTACAGGAGACCCCCTGCTTTACAGCAGCAGCAATACCATTGACCTTGACCCCGAAAAGGGTCACGGCCAGTATGCTGCCTTGAGGTACTCCTAGTTCCT
Source organism: Branchipolynoe longqiensis (assembly GCA_030323885.1). Classification (NCBI taxonomy): domain Eukaryota; kingdom Metazoa; phylum Annelida; class Polychaeta; order Phyllodocida; family Polynoidae; genus Branchipolynoe; species Branchipolynoe longqiensis. Next base: position 6,104,873 of record CM059195.1, on the reverse strand, counting down.
GTGAGTGTAGGCGGGAATAGGTAGTCTTGACACGGACGCGGAAATGCTTGAAGGCTAGAAAGTTTGTCATCACTTCTTAGCTTTTCTTTTTACCTAATATTAGTGCCTTATCATCTTAATATCTAATATGAGGTGCATGCACCTCTAGGATATTAAACTGATATTTTTTAATTGGGTTGACTCCTCCAGGCCTTTGGGTCAATGGTGGCATATGGTGGTATGGGTCGCTTGCCACCGTTGGCCCGACGGTGGGTCAGTGGACAAAACAACGTTGGCCCGACGGCTGCTTGCCACCGTTGGCCCGACGGCTTCTTTCCACCGTTGGCCCGACAGCGGCTTGCCACCGTTGGCCTGATGGCGGCTTGCCACCGTTGGGCCAACGGCTCTGTGCTATCTGGGTAGCTGTATTATGCCTCATGGACCTATTTCTAGAGACACACTCAAGAGTACTAAAATTAGCAGGAATAGACACTTCCCGTTTTAGGGCCCACTCAACGAGAGGGGAAAGTTGCTTCCAACGCAAGGAACCTAGGTGTTCCGTTTAATGCCATTCTTAAGAATGCAGGTTGGAAGATTTCCATTGCTTTTGCTAGACATTATAACAAAAGAGTGGAGAAGACCAATATGGCTACAACCTTGCTTAGGCTTTAAGAGTTGTTGGATAAATAAATAATTGGCTCAAGTTAGTAATCAAATTTATGTCTACGTAAACTCTCACTGTGCTATAATTAGTCAGGAGTACGAAAACGAGGTGAAATAGATTAATTATGTGAGTACTTACGTAGTACAGTTAATCCATAATTGGTGTTTCACTCAATTCGAGGACTCGGCTATTTGTAGGACAGTCCCACCCAACCCAACCCAGGGGTGGACAGAATGTGCTCTTACTGGACTGGAAGATTACTATTGTGCTACATATTAATCTTTCGCCAATTGTTGGATTCGGCATAAATTTGGGTAAGGTTAGGTAAAGGGTGCTGGATTTGGGGTACGCCTACCTCTCACTGTCCTACAAATAGCCGAGTCCTCAAACTCAGTGAAACACAAATTATGCGTTAACTGTACTACTTAAGTAGTTCCATAATTTATATATATATATAAATATATATATGTCCGCAGGTTTGATCCGCTAGTCGGCGCTTCTGGTGTTTGATATGCACAGTGTGCCTGCTGCGATTGGCACAGATTTTCCCAACTCTATCCAAACTATATCCTTAAAAAAGAAAAGTATATGTAATCTTTAAAAAAAAAAAAGTAATCTCTTTCAATTAGGATATAAATTAAGCAGGAAGTCTTTTGATGATTCCAAAAGAATATTAGCATCAACAACTCTAGTGACTAGACTTATTTACTATTGGTAAATGTGAGCATATATATATGCTCACACATATCAATAGCATGAGGTTGAACTGTAGCGATGCTACTCCTTCATAAACGTTTTGTGATGTTAGCATAGCTTAAAGCATTAAGATTATTGAATTGTCGGCAACTATGTCAGTCAAACTTCATGATATTCATGTTCTCGCAATGTAAATGCTGTTTGTACTGTAATGTATGTATGTACCGCTGGTCACTGGCAGAGGACTACCCACTGCGCCGGTACCAGCGCATGGATGCGATACAGAAATAAACCACTTGGTACTAAGACATTATTGCATAGTCGATTCTATACATGGTGTCAGATCCAGACCAAAGCAATACTGACATGCCGGTGTCTGGCCTGAAGCCTCCAGGACAACTGAAACTGGAAGGTGACTTAGGTACCAACTGAGAAGCATGGTACCATGCATATACCGTATTCGCCGGAGCTACAGGCGTATCCGCTAAAACAGAAAATGCACAATGTTGTGTTTTTAGACGTAGCTGGGCCCGAGGCCTAGAAAGTGCACAGGGGCATGCATTTCGACGAGAGCGCCCAAGACAGGATCAACCCACTAATAGACACCTTCCGCGCGTACTGCGAGGAAAAAACCAACATAGCCGTCATATGCTTCAGGTTTAATCAGCACAACCAAACAACCGCTACCATGGACACGTAGGTACGGGAATTATGGAGTATGATAGCGCGCTGTGAGTATGATGCAATAGAGGATTCACTGTTGCGGGACTGGCTGATAGGTGGCATCAAGTGTGACAGACTCAGGAACCGGCTGTTACAAACAAAGAGCCTGACATTACAGAAATGTGAGGAACTATACAGAATGAGTGAATTCACAGCAAAGCACTTAAACAAGGATGCAGCCTCAATCGACAGCTCGGTGGATACGATACCCAAACAACAGAGACCAGGCACCAGCACACCGGCGCCCAGACAGCAGCCGCCATCCCAACAGCGCAGCCAGCATGGCGTGACCACAACAACAACAAAGACCACATGCGCATTGTGTGGATACACGCAAAGAAGAGGTGTGTGCCTGGCGAAAGGAAAATTCTGCGCAGGATGCAGCAAAATAGGCCACTTCATCAAGGTGTGTCGCAGTACACAACAGTCCACCGCACCAGTTGACATCGCTGTGGACACACACAACATCCCAGAAGAATGTCAGCCAGAAGAATCGACCTCCAGTGACGACGATCTATTCGTTGGAGCGATGGACAAGGAACTCGCCCGCATTAAACTGGAACTGTGGTACGTGGAATTAGCTATGGAAAAAACATTTGTTTGTTTCAAGCTAGACACGGGCTCACAAGCGAACATTTTGCCTGCAAGTATCTTCAACAAGCTGAAGAAGACGACCCTGTCTGTACCGACATGCTAATCACCTATTCTGGCCACAGAATCCACCCGATCGGAGAGGTAACAATCAACCTACGAAATCAAGAGTTACAGTTCCAAGTCATCGCTTCGGGAAGCCCGATCCTAGGCAAGGAGGCTTGCGTAAGCCTCAACCTACTCAACCGCGTGGACGACATCGAAGCCGATCCGGTCCAGCAGCCTCCACCGACCATCAGTTCATCTGCAGCTGAAAAACTGGTAATGTCCTATTCTGACGTCTTTAAGGGGCTAGGCACGATAAAAACCGGTGCAAATATACATGTAGACTCAGACATTCAGTCAACTATTGACCCCCTGTGACGCATACCTCACGCGATCGAAAGTAAAGTACAAACTGACCTAGATAGAATGTTGAAACTAGGGGTGATTGTCGAGATAGCTGAACCTACCCCATGGGTAAATTCCATTACTATAGTGAAAAAGCCAAATAAGATTCGAATCTGTTCAGACCCGACCAAGCTGAATCGAGCAATAAAAAGCCTGGGTATTGAGGCTTGTTTTCAATGCTGGCCAGCTGTAGTGTTGGTGTTATCCTATCACACAGTAGCTGCTGATAAGGTATTTGATTGCCTGCATTTCAGTAGCAGATAGATAGTTGGTTGTTCTGGTTAGTAGTCTATGTTAATCTTTTTTGATTTTCTTGGCATATATGTGTTAAATTTTTTCTACTCTTACTACTAGACTCCTATTTACATATCATAGGCTTGTACGTATCTGTGTGGTGTGCTATCTGACTACTTTTGGCATGGTTACCTTCCAGTGGGCGTCCCGCTGGTGGGCCGTGACATATCACATGCCCCTTTGCAGTGCAGCTTAGTGGGGGTTTCCTAGCCTTATTTTGCACAGATATTTTTTGTATGCTTTTAGGTCAGGAATTTGTCCTTTCTTTACTGTTTGGGCATTCCACACCTTGGCAGCCATTTCCAGCATTCTTCTCTCATGAGCTTTTATTTGGGTTCTGGTCTGCTTTAGTAGTGGCGCATTATTTGCTCTAGTAGCCCTTTGTGGTTTTGTTAGGAGTTTATTGTCTTGACTATAGCTGTATGCTAATGTTTTCAGATGAATTATACTTTGTTTCTTTTGTGTATGTCATAGGTAGGGTGCAGCTTGTGTACTCTGAGGCAGATTTTCAGGGCTCTGTTCTGTAGTGTTTGCAGTTTTTTTAGAAGTTCTTTTTTCGCACCCATGTAGTTTACATCTCCATAGTCAAAATAGGGGAGCACCATGCCCCTGAAGAGTTTTATTGACATTTCATATGTCATGTAGTCTCTTGGCTTTGCAAATAGCCACAGTTTGTGGTTTACGTTTTGGACAATTTTGTTTATACATAGGTTGTAGATTAGTTGGCTGTCCAACTCAAGGCCTAGGTCTAAAACCCAACAAAGAACGCATTCACAAATGTAGCCTCAATTCAACGGAAGTACAGAAGAAGTAATAACAAAACTAAACAAGCTCCTACTAGATGACTGGTGTGAGTCTAATCAAATAACCATAAATGCAAAAAGAAATTGTTGATAGGAGGTTGTTTTCGACAAGGTGAGCCTTGATAGAATCTCTTATTGATTCCAGCAACCTACACCCTACAGCTGTTAGACTGATTGGCCTATAGTTTCCTGGATCACTTCTGTTACCCTTTTTGAAGATTGGAGACACATGTCCATCCTTCCATGGGTGAGGAAGTTTTCTTTGGTTTAGTGATTTTTGGAAAATGTGTCTAAGTGGTTCAACAAGCTCGTTGTGTAGCTCCTTCAATATATGAGGGTATATTCCATCAGGACCTGCTGCCTTAGATGCATTAAGATTCTATAATATTTTCTTTTTACATACTACTGCACATGGGCCTAGTTATGCCGTTCACAACCTACTATGGCCCTAGTTACACTATTCGTACACTACAGTAACGTTATTCACATATTAAACTGCTACTAGTCACTCTATTCATATCCGACTATATCCATAGTTACTCTCTGCACAGTGTTGCCTCAGTTACTCTATATATATTATACTGTGTCAAGGTACTCTATTCATAGATTAAAACAATTATTTAATTACTCTATTCACACAGTTATATTACTAGGTACTGTATTCCCTACTGAGACATTAGTTACTCTATTCACACAGTTATAATACACGGTACTCTCTTCCCTACTGAGACACAAGTTACTCTATTCACACAGTTATATTACTAGGTAGGGCCTACTCTATTCACTACTGAGGCACAAGTTACTCTATTCACCACTGAGACACTAGTTACTCTAGTCACACAGTTATAATACTAGGTACTCTATTCCCTACTGAGACATTATTACTCTATTCACATAGTTATAATACTGGGTACTCTATTCACTGCTGAGACACTAGTTACTTACTCTATTCACACAGTTATATTATGAGGTACTCTATTCGCTAATTGTGAATGTTAATTATTAGGGGGTTTGTGGGGCGAATATCTTGGAAATGCCGGCAAATGGGGCGAATATCTTGGAAATGCCGGTGTGAAACCTCTATTTGCTCCCCGAGAGAGTGCCGCTGGTAACTTGCAAAAGCCAGCAGCACTTCAACACTTTTGCAGGCAGCTTTCATGAAATGTATCTATTCACATAACACCTGATGTAGTTCCGGAGTCACAGTGTGGCTTCAGAGGTAACCGGAGCACTGTGGATATGATATTTTGTCTCCGACAGCTACAAGAAAAGTGCATTGAGCAGGACCGACCACTGTACATGGTATTTGTCGATTTCACTAAGGCATTTGATACAGTCGGGAGGACCGGGCTATGGCAGCTACCGAGGAAGTACGGATGCCCAGAGAAGTTCACAACTATGATCGAGGCTCTACATACAGGAATGATGGCGAACGTTAGTGCTGGAGGGGAAGTCTCGGAATCGTTCGGGGTTACCAATGGGGTCAAGCAAGGTTATGTACTGGCCCGCATGCTCTTCTCCATCTTCCTATCAGCAATGCTAGACGAGGCTTTCCGAAACATGGGGGATGGCATTTATATACAGTCCAGACAGAGCGCTGACCTATTCAATGTCGCCCACTTCAGAGCGAAGACCAAGACTACTCAGATACTGGTGAGAGAGCTACTATTCGCAGATGACAGTGCACTGGTTGCCCACTCTGCTGAAGAGACCCAGAAAATAGTGGACGCTTTCTCCGATGCATCAAAGAAGTTTGGCCTGAAAATTAACATCAAGAAGACGGAGGTGCTGTACCAACCCAACTCTACAAGAACCCGAGAGGAGATCATGGTTGACGGAAACAAGCTGAACTCTGTTCCGGAATTCACCTATCTCGGAAGCACTATATCAAGTGATGGACGCATTGATGCTGAGATACAGAGGAGGATGGCCAAGGCTAGCGCATCTTTCGGCCGACTACACCAGAGACTCTGGAACAACCACCATGTGTCCATTCGGGTCAAAGGTAAGATCTACCGCACAATCGTGCTATCCACCCTACTATACGGAGCCGAGGCCTGGACAGTGTACAGACAGCAGGTGAAAAAGCTGCATGCCTTCATGATGCGACATCTGCGTTCAATCATGAGGCTAACCTGGAAGGACAAAGTGACAAATAAGGAAATACTCGAACGGATGGGGCTGCCCTCTATGGAAGATCTTCTGATCAAAAAGAATCTCCAGTGGACTGGACACCTCATGAGGATGTCATCAGACAGGCTACCAAAGCAGATCCTCTATTCTCAACTGTCTTCTGGCTACAGAAAGAGAGGGTGCTCCCGTCTCCGGTTCAAAGATACCATCAAGAGAAACCTGAAGCTGAAAGACATTAAGACCGACTCATGGACACAACTCTCACAGCAGAGAGCTAAATGGAGAGCGGCAGTCAAGTAATGAAAGCAGTCTTTGTCGCATCGCGACCGACAGCATGATGATGGTGATGATGATGATCTTGGAAATGAATCAGAGTTGTAGGCTGAAAATTGTTACCAGAATCTGCTATTAGGATGGACACCTCTTCTCATTTAAGAGTTATTGACTTCCAAAATATGTGTATTTTCATGGGCGAAAATCAAAAATCCAATTTTTAAGGGTCCACTGTCATCCCAGGACCAATTAAAGAGGGTTAATGATGCTGGATTCCTTTTATTTGAGGACAAGTCTGTCTTCAATAGGAAGATTGACTCTTGTGAACCCTTAATATATGAGTCAAAAACTTCTGAAAATGCTTCCGGACTTTTTTCCCATGTTTGGTGGGCAAGTTCACCATGTGGGCAGTTACCTATGGTAATGAAACTTTTTGAATAACAATACGTTGCACCTACTTACTTTATCAACTTACTAATATGACCCTAATTACTAAGTCCACATACTATTCAACTTACATACACTATGATCCTAGTTATTTTAATCACATACTATTATGAACATGGTTACTCTATCGTACATGCCATGATTGTGCTGGCCAGTCTGGAGCCACCACTACCGCTCTGAGTCAGTCTCTTCCGATCTTACTCATGACCCTCGGTACTAGGCTGAATGGTGGAAAACAATACACAAATATCCCTTTCCAGTTGAAAGAAAATGCATCTGTTCTGCAGTTATCTGGCTCTGGCTCTGAGCTCACATATCTGGTTATCTTGGCATTAACTCTAGACGCAAACATATCTATCTCTGGCTTGCCCCAATTTTTGCATATTTCTTCAAATATTCCTTCATTTAGGTTCCATTCTAGATGATCCTTAAATTTCCTAGACCTCAAATCCGCCAACACATTCTCTACTCCTGATATATGCGTAATGGATGACCAGTTTCCTTGTTGCTGTGCCCACTCCCAGATAAGTATTGTTTCCTTTAGACAATCTTCCAACTTGGTTCTTCCCATGTTCTTTACATATGTTAGTGATGTTGTATTATCTGTCCTAACTCTGATATTTTTGTGTCTACACAGGCTCTTTAATCCAAAATACATAGCTCTCATCCGCATGCCAACGACCCCCCCGTCTCTTCCCTTTGTGTATGTGTTCCCCAGCCTAAATTTGAAGCATCAGTGAACGGTTCTACCTGTGGCTCCTGTCTCCTTATTCTCTTATGTATGTTTAGGTTCTTGACCCATCAGTCAATATCTGCTACTGCTAGTCCTTCCTGTTAAATCCACATCTCACTCTCAAAATTCCCATTGCTCTGCTTCAGCGCTTTGAGCTTATCTCTTTCTATACTCTTGAAGTGTACTCCTGCATATTCGGCTCCTTGTGCATATGCTACCATTAGGCCCACTAAGCCTGCTATTGTTCTCATTTCATGGATTTTTTACCCTAGAACTTCCTGAATTATGTTCATCATCTTCTCTTTCTTTTCCAATGGTAATCCTATCTGCAGTTTTTCCGAATCTATTTCAAACCTTAGAAAAGTAAGTTTCTGCGTTGGCTCTATTATTGACTTTTATTTATTTATTCTAAAACCGAATTTTAAAACCCAACTATCTACCAATTCGGAGATTGGTGCTCTTTTGTTTTCCCTACTATGAAACTGCCATCCAAGTATCGGAATCCTATGTGTCCTTTATGTGCTAATTCTGCATAAATAGGTTTCAACAACCTTGTAAAAATCTGGGGTCCTGGTGACAGCCCGTTTGGTAGGAACTGGTACTCGAGTAAGTTTCGACCTAATCAAAACCTAAGAAATTTTCTTTGCAATTTATTAATCAGTACTGAATAATAAGGATCTGTTAAATCTGCACTCGCAATCCAGTTCTCTTATTCTATCAGATCTAGAACTGGTTTTAAATTATACATTTCTATGATTTTATTCAACTTTGTCAAATCTAAAACCATTCTAACTTTTCCATTCGATCTCAGCCTAATGAAAATATTTTATATCCATTGATCCTGGCATTTTTCTACTACCGTCAGTACTTTTTTATTTAAGAGGTTCTTTACTTCTTCATACAAAATGATCTACTGTATCCATTTTAAAGGGAAACGTTTCCCTTGCCTGTACTGGTGTGACCATAAATGGTATTGTTAGTCCATCAACACAACCGACCAGACAGGGTGGCTGAATGAGTTGAGTGCCCGTCCCTTGTTTTGGGAGATCAGGGGGCTCCGAACCAATAAGATCATGGGTTCGAACCCTGGTAGAGTCAAATCAATGACTTAAAAATTGATACTTGTTGCTTCCTAGCCTGGCACTCGGCATTACTGGGATAGGGCAAGGACTGGTTCACTCAGTGTCAGGATAATATGACTGAGTGGGATATCAGGTCATGGTGCTGGTGGCCTGATTTCCCAGTGGGGCAGCACTATAAAGTCACCTTGAGTGCGCACTGTCACAAGTCGGTACCCATGCTGATATGACCTTAGATTTTGCTAGGACATAAAACAACAACAAATCCATGAACACAATTCAGTATCCAGTTATCTGACGTTAGCTTCTCCAATTTACTTTGTAATTTATTATATTTCCTGCTGTAAATTTAGTCCCCTCTTTATTTTCCCAACTTATCAACTCTTTACCAGGTTCTATTGATGCACCTGAGTTACCCACCTGGTCATGATTGCTCGCTTCTGAAAACCCCAGCTACTGCTGCCCCGCCCTGGACCCAGCTGGCACGTTCCCGTAATGTGCATAATCTTTAGCTGTTCTTCCAAACTGTTTCGCCCGGGGCTGTTGTCTGGCACCCCACATCAAAACTGGTATTCCTCCTCTTTGTCCTCTGAACCTACCCGCACCTCTCCCTGGGTTGGTCCCATTTCTCATGTGGTTGTCCTGAAGGAATCTTTTACCCCTGTAACCTCCTGTGTTTATACAGGTCTCCGAAGCTCTCACTGACTTCATCAACTGCCTATTTCTCTCGCCCAGATCTCTCCCAGTAGGTAGTCTATGGCTTCCGGCAAATTTCCATAGATGCCTCTTTTTTCTTTTATTATTTCCTTCCCCAGTCTGGAATTCACCACCTTGTGTATGTTGAATTTCCTGTCCAACCTCATCTGACTATGTGTACACACCAATGCCCCTTTCATTCAGTTCTGGATCTGGTGAACCTTGGTGTAAAATAATGTCCATCAATGGCACTCTTGCTGTCACTGCTCCCACTACACCTTTAGTTGCTGTCATCAACCAACTTTCCCCATCTATTCTTCCTTCTGCCAACCTAATCTCCTCGTTCATCATTTGCACCGTCGCTCCAGGCAAATCTGCTAATCCTGTGTACTGTCTTGCTATTTCGCGAATAGTTTTTAGAGGTTTGGGCCCCTCATCATCAGGCCCTTCGTAATAATGCTGAATCACGCCCGCCATTGTTTTGCTGATTCTCACTTTATCCGCTACTGGCTTACTTTCTTGTACAACTCCTTTACTTCTCGTAATAAGGCCCCTTCATGTAGTCCAGTATCTTGAACTCTCTACATACATTTGTTTTCTTCACTGTCTTAGTTGCTGACACTGCCTGTGACATAGAAACTGTTGACCCAGTTGCGACTTCTTCTGATTCGATTGGTTTTGGCAATGACGGTGCTTTAAAGCTGCTAAACAGCATCAACTTCTTTTCCCCTTCCTCGTTCTTTTCCTGGTTCTCATAACCTGCTCTCAACAGCCTTAGTTATTCATTCATGCATCAAACGCAATTTCCTGTCCATGTTATCATGGCCTAGATACTGCACCTCCCCTGCCAATTCCTGTCCATGTCATCATGACCTAGATACTGCGCCTACCTTTGTATTCGCTCCTCTTCAACTCGATCTGCTCCCTCTGGTGTTGAGTTGTTTATTGAGGATACTTCTGGCCCTGCGCGAGCTTGCCCTCTCCCCGGATCCTTAACTTCTGGTATTCGGAAGATGAAGTAAGAATCCCAGTATTCTAGTGATAAGAAGGTGCATTGAGTGTGCACTGTCTGAGACAAGTTGGGATCCATTCTGATATTACCCTAGATGTTACTAAGACGCTACCCCAATAAATCAAACCATCCACATCGTTCCATAGTCATATGTACTCCCATGCTATATAAATATGCTGCGGCTTCTTACTTGGTTTTGATGTCGGCCATTTGCTGCTGAGAATTGTCCATGTCGTTATTGCAAATAGTGCACTGCTTTTCAAGCCTAGAATAAGAACGGAACACTGCAGTAATAATTAGTCAGTCATCAGAGCTGAATACATGCCATTTGATCGAAACACATAATTTTACATGTGTAGGCATAGACATTAATTCTTGTGGGTGGAGTGATTTCAAAGAAGCCAATGACAAAGCCTGAGGTTCATTAGAAATCACTCCACTCACTGCTGTGGATTACAATGTTGTTTACAAATAAGGAAAATGGTGTCTTTCATGTTCGATTGTACATGCATTGCCATCTTTGTGTTTCAGTACAGCCTACAGGACTATATTCTTTATATGCTACTAGTGCGATTCGACTAAGCAAAACAACACATCTGTAAAACTAGACTTACCTGTAATTTGAAGTATTACTAAGATTCTTACGAATCTAAGAATACGAAGGTAAGGATCAGGGGAGAGGACAAGCTTGCGCAGGCACGGAAGTATCCTCAGTATTCGAAGTTGGAGGGGAATAAAAACCTATCACCTATTAAAAATAAAACATCAGCAAACCTACTCATACCCAGACCTAATCCTGATTTTATATTTTTTCTTTATACTCGAGTTAATATTTTAGTTCATTCTTTAGGTGTTGGACACTTCAACTTACAGGTAAGTCTAGTTTTACTCAAATATTCTCTCTTCATCTTCCGAATACCCGAAGTTAAGTATCCAGGGGGAATCTTTGTAGCTTGGTTTTTATTGCCCGACTCCTCATACGGTTACTTACTTCCTTCTATATCTATTTCCATTTAAACATATATTTAATATGTATATAAGAACCAATTTTCCAGACCGTTCTTTCCAGTTTGTGTGCCTTTGGCTATATTAAAAAAAAAAATTTCCTCAATTTTTTATTTATTCAATCATTACATTGATTCTCAACGTTTCTTATTATTTCCAAATAAAGTCTTTGCACCTCTCCAGGGTCCTCAATGGATTTGTGGTAAAACTTGCAAAGCTCTTGCTATCACACCAGGAGGCATTCCTCATGATAGCGTTCAAGCTAGCCCCTAGTGCCTTCGCCGCCACCGATGCCTCTCTTGTGCTATGCCCCTTATATTTCTCTGTATGGATTCCTGCCAGTTCCATAGCCTTTAAGGTCCATCTGGCCAGTGTCGCCCTACATATCGGCCCATGTGGTCCAATATATGGAATTAGTAATTGCTGCAATTTCTCCTTAACTTATCCATTTTCAACAAATATTTCTTTAACGTTCTCACAATGCACAACCTTTTATCCTCTGTATATCCGTAAAATCTTATTGAATCTAATGGCTGTCCTAATGGGTTATGTTTTTACAGTGTTTTTATTTTAAAAACAATTTCATTATCCTATATTCTCATTCCGTCCTCCGATAAGCCCAGAATCGTCTGTCCCCTCTGCGAGGACACTAACAGTAACAGTAATGTTAACTTGTATTACAACATTTTCAGGCTTAATTCTGAATTATTACCTAACCTCTTAATCCAATTCAACATTACATTCACACTCCAGTAGCTATCACACCTCGGTTGTGGTGGCCTTCTTTCATGGCAGCTCTTACAGAACCACTTTACTAGATAATGTGATATATGCGTAATAGACGTACAGGTGTGTGGTTAATATATGTTAACGAGATGCAGAGGTTGAGACAAAGAGTTATGCAAATGAGATGACGTCATGGAAAGTTTAGCCGGCGGGTCAAGCGTGCCCTAGGCCGTGACTAAACCATTCAGTATCCAGAAGTCAAAGTGTTCAGACGTCGTACTTTCACAGATAATGTTCACCAATCGTGGTGGTGCTTTCCCTTGGTAGAATTACCTCGCCATATTTATTGCTCCATAATCTACCCCTGTTTCGAAATACATCCGTAAATACCTTCGTACCTCTGCCATTTTCGGGTCCAATACACTCACAGCCCTTTCTATGGCCCAGAGAGCCCATTTATTTATATGAGTTCAGTAACTTTTCCTAGTTGATTTTCTCCATGTATCTTGAAAGTAATTTAACGTCTTATTATCTATGTCAAAACCTTCTAACATCCTCGCAAGAAGAGGTACGCCTTTAATTTGATATTTTCTAGCTTTTGTTGATCCGACTCGTCTTTGAGGTTCCTTACTCACTGAGGTTCCCAGTTTGTCTTGGAAACTTCATTTCTTTGTCTGCTTCCAGCCCTATCAGTGATTGCCACGGTTGAGCTGGCCAGTTTAGAGCCACCACTATCGCTCTTCTGGGTCGATCCCTTCCGATCTTCCTCATGACCCTCGGTATTAGGCTGAATGGTGGAAAACAATAAATCAACATCCCTTTCCAGTTGAAAGAAAATGCATCTCTTCTCCAGTTATCTGGTTCTGGTTCCCAGCTCACATATCTGTCTATATTGGCATTAAATCTAGATGCAAACATATCTATCTCTGGCTTGCCCCAATTTTTGCATATTTCTTCAAATATTCCTTCATTTAGATTCCATTCTAGATGATCCTGAAATTTCCTAGACATCAGATCCGCCAACACATTCTCTACTCCTGGTATGTTTGTAATGGATGACCAGTTTCCTCCTTGCTGTGCCCACTCCCAGATAAGTATTGTTTCCTTTAGACAATCTTCCGACTTGGTTCCTCCCATGTTCTTTACTTATGCTAATGCTGTTGTATTATCTGTCCTAACTCTGATATGTACATTTTTCTGTCTACACAGGCTCTTTAAACCAAAATAAATAGCTCTCAATTCTAACACATTTATGTGCCTCAGTTCATCTGCGTGGCAAAGTCCCCCCCCCCCATTTCTTCCCTTTGTGTATGTTCTCCCCAGCTTAAAGTTGAAGCATCTGTGTACAGTTCTACCTGTGGCTCCTGTCTCCTTATCTTATGTTTATGTTCTTGACCCACCAGTCAATGTCTGCTAGTCCTTCCTGTGAAATCCAGATATCACTCAAAGTTCCCTTTGCTCCGCTTCAGTTCTTTGATCTTATCTCTTTCTATACTCCTGGATATTCAACCCCTTGTGTGTATGCTACAATTAGGGCCACTAAGCCAGCTATTGTTCTAATTTTAGTGACTTTTTCTTCTAGAACTTCCTGAATTATGTTCATCATCTTCTCTTTCTTTTCCAATGGTAATCCTACCTGCATCCTTTCAGAATCTATTTCAAATCCTAGAAAAACCAGTTTCTGCATTGGCTCGATTATTGACTTTTATTTATTTATTCATTTTAAAGTCCAAATTTATAAAGCTATCTACCAGTTCTAAGATTGCTGCCTTACAGTTCTCTTCTGTTTTCCCTACTACAAAACTATGATCAAAGTATGGGAATCCTATGTGTCTGCATGAATAGATTTCAACAACCGTGTACAAATATGGGGTCCTGGTGACAACCCCTTTGGTAGGACCTGGTACTCGAGTAAGTTTCAACCTAATCGAAATCTAAGAAATTGTCTTTGCCATTTATTAATCGGTACTGAATAATAATCATCTGTTAAGTCTGCATTCGCCATCCAGTTCCCTTTTTCTATCAGGTCTAGAGCTGTTTTTAAATTATACATTTAAAAATTATCATACTCTATGATTATATTAAACTCTGTCAAGTCTAAAATCATTCTAAATTGTCCATTCGATTTCGGCTTAAGGATAATATTCAAAATCCATTGATCAATAAACCTTCAGTACTTTTTTATTTAAGAGGTTCTTTACTTCTTCATTCCCTCTCTACTTTATCCATCTTAAAGGGAAACAGTTCCCTTGACTGTACTGGAGTAACCATGAATGGTATCGTTAGTCCCTCAACTCAATTCAGTATCCACTTATCTGACGTTAGTTTTCTCCAATTTACTTTGTAATTTATTATATTTCCTGCTGTAAATTCAGTCTCCTCTTTAATTTCCCAATTTATCAAATCTTTACCAGGTTCTATTGATGTGCCTGACTTACCCACCTGGTCATGGTTGCTCCCTTCTGAAAACCCAGGCTTCCGCTGCCCCGGCCTGTGGCTGCCCTGGACCCAGCTGGCACATTCCTGTATTGTGCATAATCTTCAGCTGTTCTTCCATACTGTTTGTCCTGGGGTGGTTGTCTCGCACCCCATGTCGACACTTAATTGTCTTCTCCTCTGTGTCCTCTGAATCTAACCGCACCTCTCCTAAAGTACAGGTTGGTCCAATTTCTCATGTGGTTCTCCTGAAGGAATCATCTTTTTCCTCTACAACGTGTTCATGCAGGTCTACGATGCTCCCATTGATTTCATCAACTGCCTATTTCTTTTGCCCAGATCATCTTCCAGTAGGTAAACTGTGGGTTCCGGCGAATCTCCATAGATGCCTCTCCTTTCTTTTATTACTTCCATTCCCAGTCTGGAATTCACTACCTTGTGTATACTGAACTTCCTGTCTAACCTCATCTGACCATGCGTGCATTCCAACTGCATTATCGCATTCAACATATGAATGTCCTTGTCATTCAGTTCTGGATTTGCTGAGCCTCATTGTAAAATAATGTCCATCAATGGCGCTATCCCTGTCAGTGCTCCAACTACACCTTTAGTTGCTGTCATCAACCAACCTTCACCATCTTTCCTTCCTTCTGCCAAACTGATTTCCTCATTCATCATTTGCACTCTCGCTCCAGGCACATCTGCTAATCATGTGTACTGTCTTGCTATTTCACGAATAGTTTTTATAGGTTTGGGCCCCGTATTGTCAAGCCCTTCAAAATAATGCTGAATCATGACCGCCATTGTTTCATTGATTCTCACTTTTTCCGCTACCGTCTTCTTTACTTTCTTGTACACCTCTTGTACTTCTGTTAAAAAAACTCCTTCATGTAGTCCAGTGTCTAACCTGAACTCTCTAAACACTCTTGTTTTCTTCACTGTCTTAGTTGCTAACCCCGCTTTCGACGTAGCAACCGTTTGTAAAATATTCTGAAAATGATGCATTGGTGGGGGAATGCAAATGTTCTATTTGTGAAACAGGTATACATGGCCAGGTGCATAAATGGGTTCATGTAGTTGCTGGTGGTACTTGATTGATTGTTAAATAGACATTGTGGTGCTAGTAAGATAGTGTGTAAGGGGCACTCAGAGCCCTACCCACTACCCCCTGCCCCCCTCTGCTAGGCAGGATCACCACACGCATGCTCAAGGCAGGTGGTGGCCAGGGGAGCCACACAGCTTGGTGGTAGTGGGCTGATCACTGTAACCATGGGGATCGGGAATGCTTGTTTCTCATTGGGAGAATGGGGTGGGGTGATATACTACACTGGATCCATGTACCATATAAATAATAAACCTGAGGGCTTGACTCTCTCTCTTCTTTCACTCTTTATACTCTTCCTTTCTCTTTGCCTGTATTTTTTGTTGTTGTTTTAAATATAGTTTTCATTGAATAAAGTCTTTTGTCAGCACCGTGGCACTGGTCTTCCAGCCATGTGACAATACAGTTATTTACAATATATGCAGCGAGCCCAAATCAGCTCAAATAACAATATCAAACATTCAAAGACTTACATATGGTATAGTTTGACAATTCACATACAAAAATAGCAGTTATATGTTGTATTCCTACACACTTGATACATACATGTGTATTGATTAGACCTTTACATTACGGAGTGGTTATCCAGATAGCACACAGCCGTCGGGCCGACGTCGGCTATTGGTCGCACCGTCGCGATCGACTTTCCACCGTCGGGCCGCCGTCGGGCCACCGGTGGATTTCCGACGTTGGGTATCAATCCCTTTCCACTTTTGAGCCACCGTCAGGCCGCCGGTGGTGTTCCGACGTTAGGGTTCAATCCCTTTCCACTTTTGAGCCACCGTCGGGCCGCCGGTGGTGGGCCGACGTTAGGGTTCAATCCCTTTCCACTTTTGATTCACCGTCGGGCCTTCGTCGGCCCGACGGTGGTGTTCCGACGTTAGGGTTCAATCCAAATTTCCACTTTTGAGCCGTTAGGTTTCTATCCCTTTCCACTTTTGAGCCACCGTCGGGCCACCGTCGGGCCGCCGGTGGTGGGCCGACGTTAGGGTTCAATCCCTTTCCACTTTTGATTCACCGTCAGGCCTTCGTCGGCTCGACGGTGGTGGGCCGCCGCAGGTTTGCATTCACTTTCCAAGTCTGGTCCACCGTCGAGCCACCGTCGAGCCGACGGTGGTGGGCCGCGCATGCGCAGTTCTTTAAATTTGGATTCCGGCTCGAGTCGCCCGCGGAACACGTGCGATTGTTGATCAGTGTTCTTATTCTACCAGTAACTCCAGAAATACCGGGAATTTTAAGGAATAATTTAACAGGTATGTTTATTAATATGTTTAGATTATTTGGTAAAAGTTTTGTAATTTATTACGAAGTATTAATGGAATTATTCGTGTTAATACGATTTGAATTATCCGATACGGTTTGTTTACTTCGAATCTCCACCGGACCACCGGACCACGTGCGATCGTTGATCAGTGTTCTTATTCTACCAGTAACTCCAGAAATCGGAGGAATTTTAAGCAATTATTTTACAGGTTTGTTTATTAATATGTGTAGATTATTTTGTAAAAGTTTTGTAATTTATTAGGATGTATTAATGGAATTATTCGTGTTAATACGATTTGAATTACCCTGTACGTATTGACACTAGAGTGACAGTGTCTTCTAGGCTCGTCGGGTCGACGGCGGCAGCCGCCGTCGGGTCGACGGCGGAAGGTTGGACAAAACAATGTCGGCCCGACGGCGTTTGTCGCCGTCGGCTCATCGGCAGTTTTCGCCGTCGACCCGACGGCGGCAGCCGCCGTCGGGTCGATGGCGGGAGGTTGGACAAAACAACGTCGGCCCGACGGCGGCAGCCGCCGTCAGGCCGACAGAGCGGCCGACAGAGCGGCCGCCGTTGGGCCGACGGCTGTGTGCTGTCTGGGTAGGTGCATAGTTTCCCTTCATAGGTTTGTATGCCTACTATGTTGTGAATTGCAAAACTATCATGTTGTTGGAGTTACATTTTGAGATGGAGTGAGTGTTAGTAGAATGGTTTGTTTATTCTGTTAGATAGAGTGTGGTTAGCTTATAGGGTTATGCTTAAAAGGTTAATACCTCAGGTGTGTTTTTTGACTACATGAAGTAGTTTGAGTAAGTAGGTTGTTAGTAATGATGGGATAAACAATGCTTGGAGGATTGTACGTTTCAGTCATTTAGTAGTCTAGTACAGACTTTATTAGTGTCTATGTTTATACAAAGACCCTATAATACCAAGACGGCTCACTCAGCCTGTACTGTGTAATCAAAATGATCAAACCCACCACTTGGTGTGCGCTGGCTGTTCCCCCGGCTAAACAGATGCTATAATACATGCACAAATGTATATATGAATGTGAAAGATGTGTGACGATGGCGACGAGGATGTGTGCCTGTTCATAGCAATCCCATATTGATGTGTATTCATGCTTACCCGTCTCATGCATGATATAACCGTATGTGTTTACATGTGAAACACCAACCAGCAGCTGGGTCGATCAAACCCACCACAAGGTGGCACCGCAAAATTTACATCACATGGGAGAGATAGGGAGTGAGCCGTCCCAGTACCATAGGGCCCCCGGTCTATAGCAATACTACCAGACTGATACACATTTCCGAATTTGCTGGGCAAATAATTTGTATGGTGGATAACTTGGTTTGTTGGCAGCAGGCAAAGGAGCGCGTGGGGTGGTGGGAGTTGGTGGGGTGGCCATAGGTGCTTATAATAGATAGCTAATTAAATATGGCGACCTCATCACTAGGCCTGTAGAAGGGCCTGATTGGCTTGGTGAATTCTTACCAGGTTCTTGAATTCTAGTTGTGTTTGTGCATGTCTAATTCTGACTGGGAGTTCATTCCATAATTTGCTGCCTTTGTAGATAGGGCCTCTTGTCAGTCTATTTGTCAGTGGTTTAGGAACTTTGAGGAGTGTAGCATCCCCCTGCCTGGTAACTCTGGTAGTATGGTCTATGTAGTTTTCATCCTTGGCTCTGATAAACATAAGAGATAGCAGATGTGCATCTCTCCTTTGGCTCAGGTATGTGATATTAGATCTAGTGTGCATCTCATTCACTGAGAGAACTTTGCCCCTATATACTGTTCTAAGAGCTCGGTTTTGAGTTCTCTGTAATTTATTTTCTTGTTGTTTTGTTAAAAGGCCATAGATTAGATCATTATAATCTATTATTGGCAGTATAGTTGCCTTATACAGTTTGAGCGCTGTGTTCTCACTCATGTAGCATCTTATTTTTCTAAAGGTTGTCATTCTCATACCTAGAATTTGGTTCAGCCTCGATAGTTGCTGGTTCGCATTCAGTGTAGAGTCAAGTGTGGTTCCTAAGTATTTGTACGAGTTCACTTCTCTTAGCACTGCATTGCCTATACATAGCTCTATATTTTGTGCGTGCGATTTTCTAGATTTTGTTCCAAATATCACATATTCTGATTTTTGTGTGTTTAAGGTAAGTCTGTTATCAGCACACCAAATATTGACCTTTTTTATCACCTTGTTTACCATAGTAGCTGCCAGAATAATGTTTTTATTGTGCACTGTGAGGACAGCATCATCCGCAAAAAGTGTGAAATTAGCACTGGTAGACAGCAATGGTAGGTCATTAATAAATATCAGAAAGAGGAGTGGTCCCAAAGTGGAACCTTGGGGCACTCCTGTTCTGAGAGTTCTAGTGGAGGATTCTGTATTATTAATTCTTGTGACTTGTTGTCTGTTGTTTAAGTAGTTCGATATGAACCTACATGATCTTTTTCCCAGTCCAGCTCTTTTGATCTTACATAGCAGGATTTTGTGGTCAATTGTATCAAAAGCTTTCTTGAAATCAAGAAAAACAGCTATTGTAAGCTCACCTCTGTCTGTGCCAATCAACAATTCATCCATTAATGAGGCAAGTGCCTTAGTCGTTGACCTTTCTTTTTTGAAGCCATTTTGTTGGGTGGCTAAATAGTTAGTGTCCTCAAGAAATGTTTTTATTTGGTCGTGAATTATCTGTTCAATTATTCTGCCAGGGAGAGGTAGTATGGATATAGGTCGCAGTTCATTACAGGACTTCGGGTTACCTACCTTGGGTATAGGGGTAACTGTTGCTCTCTTCCATTTTTCTGGGAAAATTCCAGTAGTAATTATGAGGTTGTATAGGTATGTAAATTCATCTATTAGAGCCTTGATGGCGCCCTTGATAAAGGTTGAACTGATGTCCTTCATGCCTGAAGGTTTGAATGGTGATAGATTTTGTACTTTGGTAAGGATCTTCTCTTTTGTTGTTTCTGTGAGATCATATCTATGTTGGTTAACTACAACCTTATAGTTTTCCTGGACATCATCTTTTGGTTGAAATTTTTGGGCTAGGTTAGCTCCTATATCAACAAAGTATTTGTTGATCTCTTCTGCTAGTTGAATATCAGGTATTGTTTCACCAGTACTGTCGTTTATTAGATTACTGATTTTTGGCTTGGGATCAGGCTCTATTTGATCTAGTTCATACCAAAATTTCTTGGGGTTTTGGTTGTGAATGATGGCTTGGTCAAGATAGTACCTTGATTTTGCCTTTCGAACCTCAGTCCTGGCCTTTCTAGTTAAGCATTTGGCTATGAATGCATCCCCTGGGTCTTTGGTTAATTCAGCCTTTTGGCAAAAGTAGTCCCGATCTCGTTGTAGTTCTTGTAATTCGTCATTTAAATATTTAGCTGTGTTTTTTCTTATTCTCAGTTCAATCATTGGGCAAAGTTTGTCAGCAGCTCTCTCAAGGATAGCCTCTAAGATGTCCCAGCACTTGTTCGGATCTTGCTCATAAAATATTTCATTGGTAGCAAATCCCCGTAATGTGGTTGAAAGGTCCTCATAGGTGCAGTTTCTATATGAGCGGCCCCAGTGTGATGTGGTTTGTTTGTCATTCCTTGTTGTTTTTTTATTATATAAATAGGTTTGTGATCACTTATGTTATAGTTGAGGATACCAGATGTAGTACAATATTTTATATTTGTAAAAGCCAAGTCAATTGTTGTATTTGAGGTTTGTGTGCTTCTAGTAGTTTTGTTAATCATCTGTTGCAGTTCATATTCTGTGGCAAATTGTCTCATGATATTGGCTGATGGTTGATTTTTTGCACTGTAATCTGCATTGTAATCACCAATGAGAAGAGTTTCATATTTGTTAATGTCTATAATTTGTTTCATGGTTGAGCTTAGTAGGTCAAAAGCTTCCTGCATATTCCCATTTGGGGGCCTATATACATTACCTATTAGAATTTTCTTTGTGTGTGGTCTGGTGATGACTGCCCACTGTAATTCTAGAGTTCCATTTGAAATATTGTGGTTGGCATACTTTTCAGTGTCTATTCGCAGTGTGTCTTTGCAGTAGAATCCTAGGCCTCCACCAGCTTTGACTTGGCCATTTGGAAGCTTTGTTTGCCTGTCAAATCTTAGGAACTTGTACCCTTGAATTGATGTCAGCTTTTCCTCAATGTGGCTGTTTAGCCATGTTTCTGATACTGTAAAAATATCAAGTCCTGACCATGGCAGGTCCATTCTTAGTTATTCAATTTTATGGGTTAGACTACGTACATTAAGGTGTCCTATTTTAAAGCCTGGCAGACCCTTCAGGTCATTCAGAGGAAGCCTGGCCAGTAATTGCCCCCAGTTGTGGTCCCAGCGCGCTCAAACCTAAGAACCATTGTCTCCCCAGTAAATATTGTTACTGCCCTGTCTGTTGCCAGCACAAGATTAGTTATAAAAGTTAAAGTTGTTATCCCACCTGCAATGGAATAAAGTAATAATGTCATATCGATGACTATTTTCCAAGTAATTGACTGTTGCATAGAGTCAGTATAAGTTATATTGGTAGATGGGGGTGAGTTAATGATTTGGAGATCCGTTGCTGGAGTGTCCGTAGATATCAAGGCCGTCTCTCTCATGGGTTAGGAGATGTAATATTATCTGATCGGTTTGTGACTGCATAGCATGCTCGCAAGGATTAGCAACCAAACATCACCCACAATAGTTGTAAGGATGATATCATGCATCGTTAGGTAGTGCAGTGTAGAGTAATTATAAGTATCAACATGCTGTTAAAAGTACCAGCATGCCTTTTTTTTTTTAAAGTAAAATATGCAGCGTGACACTAAGTGCATCACCCACATCCCTGCAATTCACATGGTCAACATTGATAGGTGCCATATCATACAAAATATCAGGAGTCATGCAGATACTATTTATAACATTTCAGCATCATGCCAAGCCACTGCAATTGATGTGTTCTAGGATATATACTTCTGTCATTGTAGTTGACAACAATGACAAAGCAATGATAACTGATTTCATTTTTGTGTGCTGATTAACCACAGGTCACACATAATGACAATATTTGTGCGCACACTCACCATTGTCAACATAGTCAATACTGAAACCCAGCACTTTGCATGATCTGGATGAACATTAATCAATTCCATTTGATTTCACTATAGCCTGCCTACACAACCACAGATTCGAGCCGTGGACTTTATACATTGACCCAGTTACGCCTTCTTCCGTCTCGATCGGTTTTCATATCGATGGTGCTTTGAAGCAGCTAAATGGCATCAATTTTTTTCCTCCTTCCTCTTTCTTCTTCTCCTGGTTCTGAAAACCTGCTCTCAACATCCTGAGTTGTTCGTTCATGTAGATAGAACTCGCAGTTTCTACCGCTTCGTCCTCATAAAGCCCCATCTCATCGCCTTCTTCCTCGGTGTCATAGGGCGCATCAAACAGCATTTCCTGGGCCGCGTTCAGGCTCCGTCTCGGAGGCGACGGGCATGACGTCACGCCAGTCTGAACGACAACAGTAGTTGGTCGCCTCGAAAATGGCCGCCCCCATAGGCGGCGGCCATTTGCAATGGACAAGCTGCGCTGTGATAGGCTGAAACTACTGGATACTCTGGAAATGCTTCGCTGTGATAGGCTGAAAGTACTGGATACGGCGGCCATTTTCGAGGCGCTTTTTGTCTCCTGATTGAAAAGGGAGGCGTCGCCGAGACGTCGCCGAGACGCACCCTGAACGCAAATAGAACAAAAAGCATCGCCGCGACGTCGCCGAGACGTACCCTGAACGCGGCCCTGGTCCACGTCATCATGACCTAGATACTGCATCTCCGTTGCCATGGCGCCATCTTGGGCCACTTTCCACTGCTCCAAATCTTCCCATCTCATCTCATCTGCTTCTTTTTTTCATTTCCATTAACTCAGCGAACATCAGTTTGAATTGTGCTAACTAATTGATCAGTTTTTCACTCGTATCGGTAATGGTGCACATAAATCTGCCTCTTTTGGCTGTGTCTTAGTCTTTGACTCTGACGTCAACTTCTTTCGTTGTTTTGTTTTGTTCGTTCGTGTAGAATCTGCCAACTCATTGTCAGACTCACTCAAATTGTGAGTAACAGCTTTTAGACTCTGTTCATCAGTCGTCATCATTCTGGCCATTCTTGTAATAATTTAACACATATAGAGGAATATGTATTAATTATGTTGACTTGTAGTGACCACTCTGTTTACTAGTCACGTTAATAGTTGTATGTGCGTTCTGGCGGCCAAGAGGGGATCAGCACTACTTTCGCAGTTTTTTATTCTGTAACGACAAGCGTTTGAACTTTTAAGTCATTGGCTCATCACGGTTTTCATTAAATTTCAAAATGATTTTCAATTCATCCATTAAGATAATTACAGTATTTTTTTCTGATTTTGCTCAAATACTTACCTTTGTATTCACTCCTCTCCAACTCGATCTGCTCCCTCTGCTGCCGAGTTGTTTGCGAACTTGTCCTCTCCACAGATACTTAACTTCCAGCATTCGGAAGATGGAAGTAAGAATCAAAGTAATAACCCTCATGATTTAACCATATGTACAACTTAATAATGATTCAATAAACCCTCTTTCTCCCACTCCAGTCTCGAGCTTCCTCTGTCCGAATCAATGCCATATCGGTAGCAAATACGAAACATTAATAGAATTTATTGTCACTTCCGTTTTCTGAAAAAAAATGTTAAAGTACAAACTCACCATAAACATATTCAGCGCTCTATGGAGCGACCCAACCAGCCACGGTTGAACTCGTTTGAGCCCGTTTGAACTTGTTTCCGGTACAAAGGCTAGGGGACCAGGCTGGAAACTGAGCGATAATAGCTGAAAACTCCAGTGCCTCTGCCTGAGCAAGGGTGTAATCGATTAATCAACTTGGCTCACCCGAGCCACTTTTTGGTGCATGCGCACATCCTACAGACTCGGGTTGAATAAACGAATATGCTTGGGGTGGAAAATATGGTGGCTTAATCTAAAACTTCTTTTTTTTTTCAATAACTGATATAAGTCCAGCAAAATAGGATTTAAAGTATTTTATGATTGTAGAAGCTGACAATCTCAGTTTAAAAAAAAGAAGCATTAAAACAACACGTAGGACTGTACTACCAGCACAGATGTGACGTCATCACTCCTCGCAAACACCAGCCGAGAGGTGGGTTAGTGGGGTCGGATCGTTTTGCACATGGCACGTGTATTTCCTGACTCCACTCGCAGTGTTCAATTTGAAATTCTGACAACTCGGGTGACCGGAGTCGCCCGGGTCGTGTTAATCGATTACGGCCCAAATGAATGCCAGGGGACCAGGCTAGACCTCTGTGAGTCAATTATTATTTGACTAGTTTATTGTTCAGACATTATCATATATTTATGTATCTTTTGCACAAATTAAATTGTTTGAAGTATATTTGAAATTTATCTACATTGATTTCTGTTTAAATCACACAATATACTACTTACTGAATGGGAAACTCATCCTGCAAGGGTATGCTCAATATGACCCAGTGGTCAGCCGTTTTTGCTCCTTTCCTCTCTGTGGACCCTTCTCAAACTCACAGGTAATTCTGATATGACCAAATATTATTGATGGATTGATTGAGTAGTGATAATCTAATGTCACATTGGCAGCAGAGGTCATATTCACAACCAATACCTATGTGTCAAATGACGATGAAATATATTTCACATAAGAAATTGTTCTCAGGAATACTCAGATTTCTTCATATTTTACACTTGTATAGAAGATTCACATATTATTTACACATATCGGTACAAAGTCGTGCTATACTATACAAAGAAGGCCGGACACACTCAGGGGCCTGTCCGACTCACGACTTGGTTCAACTAGCAACTTAAGACATGATGCGCGAAAAGGAAGAAAGCAAGGCGGGAGTGGAGAAACAAGGCGTTTATTGGACGCCTCAGCAGGAAAAGTATACAGAGGATCAAACAAGTAAACGAGGCGCTCATGAGGAGCAAAGGCACAATGACAAAGGGGCTCATGAGGAGCAGCAGCAAGTGAAGGTACAATGGGCCCTTAGGGGGCAGAGTCAGAGTTTGTAGTGAGTCAGAGAGGGGGTGCCGCGGAGCCCTCCACCAGCTGAAAAAGAGAGAGTTAAAAGAGAGTTGGGTGGGTGGGTGGAGGAAAAATGCTTGAACTGGTAGGAGGCAGGCAGGCGAGTGACTGAGGGAGGCCGGCGGGCGGCCTTATAGAGGAGGGCTGGAGGGCGACAGCAGGTGAGGTGTGAAAGCAGCCGGCCCGGGGGAGGGCGAGGGAGAGGTGAGCAGCGGGCGTCGGGTGAGGCGAGAATGCTGCGCGACAGCCCGGGGCGGGGGAGGGTCTCTTCCTCTCCTCGCATCAACCGCAATGCTAGGCATTACGACCAAACTCTCCATAGATTTTACAACCGCTCATGTCATAACCTAACTAACAGCTTTTTTTTGTTTAGATCTTTGTTTTTAAATTCCTGGGAAAATCATTGAAAGAAATCCTCAGACCTTCATCAGATCACTGAGGACTATCCTCATGAGTCAGTCATCAGGGTTCACACGTACAGCTAGTTAGTGAAGATATATATACACAACCCTTGTAAATTACATAAATTGGGCCAACCTTGCCTAGCAATGAAAACAAATCAGTGTGACTGACTTAACAATGAAAAAATATCAGTATCACTTAGCAATGACTAAAGGTCAGTGTGACTTATTGTGATAGACAAATAAAACTACTTTTAAAGGGGAAAAAAGCAACCATGGGAGGGGATTTATCTATAATAATATAACCTGCTCCTACGCCATCTTGTGTTTAGATACTCACTAGTTAAGTCGGTAGCCAAACACAAGTCGAATATGACATGGTTCAGAAATATGGATGTGCCAAAGCTACACACAGTGTGATATATTTAGCATTTGCATTGTGCCATGCAATATACAAAATGCTGGAAGGGTGCAGAACTTACCACCCCAGGCAATAAGCACTGCCTTTAATAGTCTCAAGTGTGACAAACAATATATGCAGTTATTTTCCATCTAGTCATTACCTTGCCCTAAGATCCACCATCTGTTGTTGTGAGTGCTCCAAGTCTGTCTTAGTTGCTAAGAGGTGGTTGCCAAGGTTCCTGCAATGGTAACCTATATGACATCAATGGGGTAACTTTCTCGTCCTTCAGTTGGACAAATATATCAGAAATTATTTAAATTGATTGTCTTTAAAGTGAGACCTACACTTTCTATATAAAATTCAGGTTGTGACGCAGGCTCGATGTTCCAACAGATGTTGTTAAACTTGTGCTAGCTTTGAGATGCGCGATGAAGGAAAGAAAAGAAAGCGGGCGGTGGTGGAAGAAAGGCGCGTTTTATTCACGGCCTCAGCGGAGAACATGTTTAGGTATCAATACGCAATGAGGAAGGGCAGTATTAGGTTCAGAATCAGTTGAGGTATTGCACAAATGGTTGTAATAAGTTCACACTAACCCAGTACAGGTACAAAATCAGTAATGCAGAGAGGTGAGCTCAGGGACACTTTTTGGAGGGGGAGGTTCAGGGACAATTTGAGGTATTGCAGAATAGGATAATCGCTCTCTCGTATACAAATGTAAAGGTGGGGAACGTCAGTAAACTGCAGAAGGTATAGTCAAGCAAGGAGTACGGTTCAGTCAGTGTCAGAGGCGTGAGGGGGTGGCGAGGAGCCCTCCACCCTCGGGAGTGAGTAGTTGAGAAAGAGTTGGGTGGGTGGGCGGGGAAGAAAAGTGAAGAACAGCGGAAGACGGCAGGAAGGTGAATGCCAGAGGATAGCGCGGCGGGCAGCCTTATAAGGGAGAAAGGGAGGGGCGACAGGCGGGGAGGCGCGAATGCTGACGGCCCGGGGGAGGGGTGAGATGTGGGCGAGCAGCGGGCGTCGGGTGAGGCGTGAGCGCCAGACAAAGGAAGTGGCGAGAGAGCAGGGGGGGGCGGGCGAGCCGGGGCTCGGCCGAGGTGAGTAGGCAGCGCCACAGCGGCGGGGGGACGGGTCTCTCCCTTCCCTCGACGCATCAAACGTAATGCTACCGCATTACGACCGATGCGCGAGAAGGAAGAAAAGAAAGGCGGGGGTGGAAGAAAGGCGCGTTTTATTCACGCCTCAGCGGAACATGTAGGTACATACAATGGGAAGACAGTTTAGGTTCAGACAGTTGAGGTATTGCACAATGGTAATAAGTATAACCATAAAGGTAAAAATCAGTTAATGCAGAGATGGCTAGAAGCTTCAGACACTTTAGAGGTTCAGAGAGGGACAATTGAGGTATTGCAGAATGGTAATACAAGTACTAAAATAAAGGTGGAAATCAGTAAATGCAGAAAGGTAAGCTCAGCAAGGAGTCCGGTTCAGTCAGTGTCAGTGGCGTGAGGTGGGTGCCGAGGAGCCCTCCACCAAATAATAGGAGAGGTGCTCGAGGCGCGCCCGAGGCGGGGGCACGGGGCGCCCGAGGTGAGGGCCGGAGCCCTGGGTGAGAGGAGGGTCGTGAGGGCAGTGCCGTGAGGTCGGCGGCAGGACTGTCTGGAGAGGGTCCCTCGTGAGGCTGGGCTGTAGTGGTCTGAGGTGTGAGGTGCGGGGTAGGTTTGACAAGGGGCGGGCGGCGGCCAAAATATAGGGGAGGCCCGCTCCTTGGAGGGATCGGGTGAGGAGGTCGGCCGGCGAAAGTCCTCAGGGCTGGGTGGGGCGGGGGTCGGGGTCGGGTCGGGCGGGTTGATGACGGGGTCTCTGTGAGGCTGGGCTGGGCTGTTGGTCTGAGGGTTCCTCTTGAGGCTGGGCTGGTCAGTGGTCTGAGGGTTCCTCGTGAAACTGGGCTGGGCTGTGGTCCGTGATGGGCGACTGGCGGTTGGCGGCGATGAGGGCCTTGCTGAGGTCGGTAGTGCCCAGGTAGCGGTCAGGGCGGGGATCGGGGGAGGAGGTGCGGCGGGGGGCGGGCTAGGGGGGGCGGCGAAATCGCGGGCGGTGGGGGGGGGGGTCGTGGGGCGGGTTAGGGGGGCAGAGGATTTCCTTGACGGCGTCGGCCGTGGACGCGGGGTTGTGCCGGGTCTCCTCCTCGGGGTAGGCCGGCGACGTGAGGGGGTGTACTTGGGGCAGGAGGTGGTGGTACCTCCCGTACTCCGGGTGTGTTGCTCCGGGGAGGGCGGTGTCGCCTGGGTCGAGGTGGACGTCTGGTTCGATGATGGTGGGCGGGCTGGCGCCGGGCGGCGGTAGGGGCGTTACTGAGGGGGCACTGGGGCCGGGTGGCGGTGGTAGCCTTGCCGGAGGGGCGCTGGGGCCCGAGGCGGGTAGTGGGGGCACTGGGGCCGGGTGGCGGTGGTAGCCTTGCCGGAGGGGCGCTGGGGCCCGAGGCGGTAGTGGGGGCACTGGGGCCGGGTGGCGGTGGTAGCCTTGCCGGAGGGGCGCTGGGGCCCGAGGCGGTAGTGGTTGCCGGAGGGTACGGCGGCGCCGGGGCGGCGGGCAGGCCGCGCCTCGGTCGGGCGGGGTGGTTATGTCCGGAGGGCTGGTGGCAGTGTGGTGGGCGGCTTTTGTGTGGTTGGTTGGCCGGTCTGGGGCCTCCGTGCCGGGCTGGAGGTGCCGGCTCCCTAAAAATCCGGCGAGGCGGGAGCCCCTGCCCGGGCGCGCTTTGCTAGGCAGGCGTCCTCGCTATGCCTAGTGAGGATCTTCCGCACATTGGCGCAGTATGCGCATGCGTGGAGCAGCTTGGAGGCCCCCTGGCCGTGGACCTCCCCCGGGCCTGCGTGGGTGCAGGAGTTGGGGTCCCGGTTCCACGCGTAGCACAGTGTGCCGTGGGTCTCTTTAATGTAGGCCACGCGTGTGTCGGTGTGGGCGCGGGGCTGGGCGAGGGGCATTGCAGGGTCGGCGGAGCGGGGCTGGGCGGAGGATGACTGGGGAGGCATGGCGAGGGACTCCAGTCTCAATAGGTTTATTGCCACAGGGTCGTGCCAACCGTGGGGGAGGGTACCGTCCGCGATCGCGGTAAAGACTGCCTCCGAGTAGTGGCGGACGGTCGTCCAGGGATAGACTAGGTTGTCCCGACATATGGCAAGGATGTGGTGGTGGAGTCCTGGGGCGGAGTGGGCGGGGAAGTCCGGGTGGTCGATGAGGGTCAGGAGGGCGAGGGCGTACTCGTCCTTGGTCGCCTCCCCCCTTTTGACCGGCTTCTTCTCGGCACCCCGCCTCACCAGATCAGAAGGAAAGATGTAATTTGTGGGAATACCTTGGCGTTTTGTTGAGTGTCGCGCCTCGGCGGATGCCAGGATCTCCCTGACGGCGTCGGCCGTGGACGCGGGGTTGTGCCGGGTCTCCTCCTCGGGGTAGGCCAGCGACGTGACGGGCTGTACTTGGGGGTGGAGGTGGCGGTACCTCCCGTACTCCGGGTGCGTTGCTCCGGGGAGGGCCGCCTGCGGCGGCGGCGGCGGACGGGCCGCGGCGGTGGCGGGTGCCCGAGGCGCTGGGGCGGCAGGCGGGGGCGCCTCGGGCCGGGCCCCGTTGGCGTTGATGTTGTCGATCCGGGCGTGCAGGTCGGCCGTGGCCTGGCGGTGCTCGGCGTTGGCCTGCCGATGCCCCTCGTTGGCCTGGCGGTGCTCCAGCTGCATCCGCTGGATGGCCTCCAAGACCGAGGAGATCTCGGTGCCCGAGGAACGGACCGAGGGCGCCGGCGGGGAGACCGAGACGGAGGCGGGTGATTCGTCCCTCCCGGGCGTGGTGGATGGCCCGGGGGTCCGTGGGGCGGCCCGGGATCCTTTTCGTCCTCGTCCCTTTCCTTGAGGCATTGTCGATGCTGGGTAGGTCAGCGGTCCGAGGTGTAAGCCAAAAAGAAAAGTGAAGAACAGCGGAAGACGGCAGGAAGGTGAATGCCAGAGGATAGCGGCGGGCAGCCTTATAAGGGAGAAAGGGAGGGGCGACAGGCGGGGAGGTGCGAATGCTGACGGCCCGGGGGAGGGTGAGATGTGGCGAGCAGCGGGCGTCGGGTGAGGCGTGAGCGCCAGACAAAGGAAGTGGCAGAGAGCAGGGGGGGCGGCGAGCCGGGGCTCGGCCGAGGTGAGTAGGCAGCGCCACAGCGGCGGGGGAGGGTCTCTCCCTTCCCTCGCATCAAACGTAATGCTACGCATTACGACCAACTCGTGCACAGCACAGGTTAAAGCTAGGCTCCCTGTTGAACTGTCATTATATATATTCATGGTCTCTGACTATATTCAGAGACCATGTATGTATATAATAGTTACACTAGACTTACTTGTAAGTTGTGGTATTACTAAGATTCTTACGAATCTATGAATCTACAAATACGAAGGTAAGGAGCAAGGGAGAGGACAAGCTCGTGCAAGTCTGGACGTAGCCTCAGTTTACGAAGTTGGAGGGAGCAAAACACCTACTAAGATAACTATCAGAAATCCTGAACCCCCCTTTTTCCCTTGGTCTATGAACCTCTTTTGGTTATTATACTCAAGTATTCATGGTTCATAATCTTTGTGAGGGTGGGCGGGTCCCTGCTCCTAACCTTCGTATTTGTAGATTCGTAAGAATCTTAGTAATACCACAACTTACAAGTGATTCTAGTATAACTATAATATTCTTACCCTATCTTCCGAATACTGGAAGTTAAGTATCCGGGGAGAGTCTTCCTAGCCTTTTTTTTTTTGCTTTCCGACTTCTTCTAATCATCCATCCTCCTTCCATCTCTACCTTCCATCACATTCTGTCTGCAAGTATATAAGCAACCCATTCTCTCTTCCGACATTAGTCAAACAGATTTATTCTCCACTTAATAGTTATATAATAAATTCTTAATTATTTAGTCGCTTTGAATACTGTTTTTCATTTTGTTTTATTGAACAATTATTCAAACAACAGTCTTAAATTCTTAGACCAATTTACCAACACATGTGTGATGCGCGAGGAGGAAGAAGGAAGGCGGGGGTGGAAATAAGGCATTTATTTTGACGCCTCAACAAACAGAGCATACAAGTCATACAGGGATAAACTCCAGGGAGCGAGTAAAAAAGGGCTCATGAGGAGCAGAAGTAGGTACAAGATGAGGAGGAACTCCAGGTAAGGAGTGAAGAGGCTCAGAAGGAGCAAATATGTACAGAGTCAATAGGAAGGTAAATAAGCTCATGAGGAGCGGATAAATGAGTAAAGTCCGGATGAGTTAAATGTCGGTAGAGTGAGGGGGTGCCGAGGAGCCCTCCACCAAAAAAGGCGGAGAGGGCTCGCGGCGCGCCCGAGGGGAGAGGCGGGGCAGCAGGGTGGGGCGGCAGGGGGGGGCACTGCGTCAGGGGCCAGGTTCCCTCTGGGGGCGGCGAGTGTCGTGGCCTGCGTCGACAGGGAGCGGGCGGCCAAAAAGGAGGAGGCCCGCTCCTTGGCGACATCCGGTGAGGAGGTCCGACGAGGGTGGAGCAGGGGGGCAGCGAAGTCCTCAGGGCTGGGCGGGGTGGCGGTTGGGGGTGGGTCAGGTGGGTCGCTGAAGGCGGTGTCGTGGGGGTCGGCGGCTGTGATGTCTGCGGAGGGTTGGTGAGGCTGGGCTGGGCTGTGGCCTGAGGCGTGAGGTCCGAGGTGATGGTCCCCGGCTGTGACTGGGCGGCGCTGCGGTCGGTGGTCGCTGGGAGGATGTCGGTGGACGGCGGTGTTGGTAGGGTCGGCGGCTGTGATGTCGGCAGAGGGCTCCTCGTGGGACTGGGCTGGGCTGTGGGCTGAGGCGTGAGGCCCGAGGTGGTGATCCCCGGCTGAGACTGGGTGGCGCTGCGATCGGTGGTCGCTGGGAGGTTGTCGGTGGGAGTTGCGGGGCTGTCGGCAGTGGTGAGGGTGAGGCGCCGGAGGGGGCCCCCCGGGCCGGCCGGGGGGAGGCCGGCGGATCAAAAATCCGCCGAGGTGGAGGGGGGGGTCTGGCGCTCACGGGTTTGTTTTGTGATGCAGTCGGCCTCGCTGTGCATGGTTAGGACGCGCCTCACATTGGCGCAATATGCACAGACGTGGCGGCGCCTGTCCCCCGCCTCACCGTGGGCCTCCCCGACGTGGGCCCGATCGCACGAGGCGGGGGCGCGGTTCCAGGCCGGGCAGGGGGCCCCGTGGGTGTCCCTGTCGTAGGTGGCGCGGGGGTCGGCTTGGACTCGGGGGAAGTGCGCGCCTCGGTGGAGAGGGTCGAGTAGGCGGGCGGGGGCGGCGGTGGCTTGGTCGTCGGGCATGGCGAGGCAGTCTAGTCTCATGAGGTTGAGCGCTACCGGGTCGTGCCAGCCCTGGTAGAGGGTTCTGTCCGCGATCGCGGTAAACACGGTCTCGGAGTACCGGCGGACGGTCGCCCAGGGGTAAATGAGGTTATCCCGGCAGACTGCTAGGTGGTGGTGGTGGAGTCCCTGGGCGGAGTGGGCGGGGAAGTCGGGATGGTCGATGAGGGTGAGGAGGGCGAGGGTATACTCGTCCTTCGTCGCCTCCCCCCTCTTCACCGGCTTCCTCTCGGCCCCTCGTTTCACCAGGTCGGAGGGGAAGATGTAATTGGCCGGGATCCCTTGGCGCCTGACGGAGTGTCACGCCTCGGCGGATGCCAATATGTCCCGGACGGCGTCGGCCGCGGAGGTGGGGCTGTGGCGGGTGTGCCCCTCATGGTAGGCCGGCGACGTGCTGGGCGGTGTTTGTGTGGAGAGGTGGCGGTACCTCTCGTACTCCGGGTGGGCGGCTCCAGGGAGGGTCGCCTGAGGCGGGGGCGGGGGCCGGGTCCCGGCGGTGGCAGGCGCCCGAGGTGTCTCCAGGGAGTCGATCCGGGCGTGAAGGTTGATCGCAGCCTGGCGCGCGTCGGCGGCGGACTGCCGATGGTCCAGCTGCATGCGCTGGAGTGCTTCCAGCAGTACCGACATCTCGGAGCCCGAGGCGCGGTCGGAGGGCGCCTCGGGGGATGCCGGGGCGGTGGCCGGCGACTGGTCCCTCCCGGGCGTTGAGGAAGGCCCCGGGGTGCGGGGGAGGGGGTGCGGGGGGCGGCCCGGGAGCCTTTCCGTCCACGTCGTTTTCCTTGTGGCATGTTGAGGTTGAGGTGGAGCAGGGGTCCGAGGTGGAGCAGGGGTCCGAGGTGGAGAGCCAATACAGGAAAAAGCAGGGAACTGGAAGGCGGCAGGAGGGTGAGTGCCTGAGGGAGGCCGGCGGGCGGCCTTATAAGGGAAGGGGGGGGCGGCGACAGCAGCTGAGGTGTGAATGCTGGCGGCCCGGGGGAGGGCGAGAGGTGGCGAGCAGCGGGCGTCGGGCGAGGCGCGAAGGCTGCGCGACAGAAGGGGGGGCGGGGGAGGAGGGGGCGCGCCGCGCCATCGGCCGAGGTGAGGAAGCAGCGCGACACGGGGCGGGGGAGGGTCTCTTCCTCTCCTCGCATCAAACGTAATGCTTTGCATTACGACCAATGTCATGAGTCATTTTAAACACAGTTTTACAGTTCTTTATGGTCTCTTCTAATGCTTTGCTTGCTTTAGAATTGTCCTTTGCACCTCGCCTGGGTCCTCCAATGATTTGTGGTAGAACCTTGCGAAACTCGCACTATTCCTCCATGAGGTGTTTTGCATGATTGCGTTCAGGCTCGCCCCAAAAGATCTCACTGAGGAGGCCGAAGCACCCTGTGTACTTGCAAGTGTCTATCCCCAATAACTCCAAAACTGTCAGTGTCCATCTAGCTAGCGTGGCGATAGATATTGGCCCATGTGGCCCGATATATGCTATCAACAGTTCTAAAAATATTCCGATATACGGCAGGGGGGGTGCTATTATGTAATGTTATTTGTATGCCTAGCCAGTTGATTCGAAATCAAATAGGTATGTATGTATGTATGTATGTATGTATGTATGTATGTATATATATATATATAAAGTTAGGCTATGTAATAAAGTAGAGAAGGAGACGAGTGTTGGGTCGGACACTTTATTGAGCGTCTAGGACATGTAGTTTGAAATCCAGAGGCAGAGTGACTGCCCGGGGCAGATATCGCCCGGTGGCGGCGCTCGGACCCGGCTAGTCGGGGCAGATCCCGGGCAGGTCAGTGATTGGACAATAATATAAGTAACAAAGTATACGAAATAATAAATAATAATAAAACTCCGCCTGTTTTTATATCTGCATAATTCATTATACATCCTATATATATATATATATATATAATTGATTGGGTTATATACTGAGTTCATGGTGCGAAACAAAATATGAATAAATTATTCCACTTAAATGAAAATGCATCTGTTTTCCAGTTATCTGAATCAGGTTCCCAGCATACATATTTAGGTAATTTAGCATTTAACGTAGATGCAAGCAAGTCTCCCTCAGGGGTACCCCATTTCCTCCAAATATTTTTTAATATTTCTAAACTGATACTCCACTCCCAATGATCTGAAAATTATCTACACCTTAAATCTGCTAACAACCTTTTCCAATCTTGGTATATGTGTAAGCCAACAATCATTCCCTTAGACCCATTTCCAAATATTCAAAGCTTCTCTCTGACACTCTTCTGATTTAGTACCTCCCATGTTCTTAATGTAAGCCAAAGCAGTGGCATCATTTGTCCTCAAATATATGTTTTAATTTTATTTTGTGTACATAAGCTTTTCAGCAGAATGATAGTGCTCTCAATTCCAGAGCATTAATAATAACATGTACCAATTCTGATTTGTGCCATCGGCCTCCTGTTTGCTCACTCGCTGTATGTGCCCCCTAGTCTAAATGAGAAGCATATACATATTAGGTTATTTCAACTAATTGGCTGTCCCCTCGCCGTTCGGGGGATGTTAATGTTACTAAATTAATCCAGAACTAAGCAGTCAAGCTAGTGTCACTGCTGCTGTCACGGTTAATCCGCCTAAGTGCATGTCATTATTTTAGCCAAAAGTAACCCTACTTTAATTCTGTTAATATGTCTGTTATTATATTCCCCCAGATGGGTTAGTTAACTGCATAAGGCCTATTTAGGCATAAGGCCCTTAATTACATATAAAGCAATCGAATATCAGTTTTTTCCATAGCGGTTAAACGATTTAAGAAATTGGTCATCTGGTTTGTCGACCACAAGGTCTCCCAGAACCATGGCTTACTGAACCTGAAATGTGAGGCGCCACTGCGCAATTTATATCTCAAGATTAACTTTCAAAGAAGTTGGCTGGTTCACAATTTCCTGGAACCATAGCCTAACAGCATATACCATTGAACCTGAATCGTGCTGCGCCACTGCGCGCTTGATATTTAGAGATTAACTGTTTCACGACGTCGGCCGGTTCACGATTTCCTGGAACCATAGCCTAACAGTAAATATCACTGCACCTGAATTGCGATGTGCCACTGCGCATTTGATATTTAGAGATTAACTGTTTCACGACATCGGCCGGTTCACGATTTCCTGGAACCAAAGCCTAACAGTAAACAGTGCGGTGAAGCTGGATTTTTTAAATTTTTGGGCACAAAATGGGGGAAATATCTATAATTATTAGAAAAATCGTTAATATATATATATATATATATGCACTAGCTGACACCCCGGACCCTCGTACTGAGCCGGACGATTCATCATTAGAGATCTGTCAGTCCCTGCTCAGGGCAAATACTACGAGGCTGCAGGTTGTCATGGCCCTTTTTAATCTGTGAGTAAATTTGTATTACGGGAGGAAGCCCAGATAAATTTGTTCAACCGTATCTGAAATGCTATGGTACGTTTAGATAATGAGAAATTTGAGTTACCGTAGGATTGCTCCCCCACATTACGCATTATTCCCATTGACCGTGAAGCGCTTGGCCGTTAAGTACGGAGGAATCATTCCCGTGCTTGTTCATTTGCATGTTAGCTCCTGGTCTAGTTACAAAGAAGTGGGCTCATTTCGCCAATATGTGTTAATCACATATATCCATTTCATAATGGTCAAGTAATAAAGGAGGGGCACATTGCTGGCAATAGTTGGGACGCGTATTCCTACCCAGTCAATACCTGAGCCTAAGCGGGTATCCACAATTTTTCCTCAGCGAGACTGGTCCGACCAGGTACACGCTGCTTAGGTGACACCCGCCCTCCAGCATATTGAACTCTATATGGGCGACCACTTAATGACATTCACCAGCAAAACTGCGTGCCTTCTGCAGAGAGCAGGCTGGGACCGAAGTCCAATGAATTGTTTAAATTTCTCTTTTCCCCCCTTTTCTTTTTTTCTAATATAGAAATGAATTTTATACCAGAACTTCCGTTAGAGCAATCCCATGGCTGGTCGAACTCGTGCAGCGCGCCTACCTGTAGGGCAACTGCCAGACAATGGTTATCATCTATAAGGTAAAGCACTAAAACATTTCCCCCCACAAATGCGCACGTGAGCACTTGTGGCAGCAAGACGCGCACCTGCATAACATACTGCTTACTGTTCAATTGTTAATCTCAAATGTTTAGCATGTGTGTAACTACATATTTACTATCAAGTTTAATTAAATTCCCCGATACTTTAGTGCCGATTGTGCAAGAATCACACAATCCGGCCAACTCACCAAACCGTTACCGAAATGCGTATAGGGGTACACATGGATTTGTCATTTTTTATGTGTAACACAGGCCGAAAGGCCTAAATTCGTAGTTGTCCTACAACTATAGACATCATGTTTTATAGAATTCAATAATAACATAGGCCAAAAGGCCTATATTCGTAGTTGTCCTACAACCATAGGCATTTATAGATTTCAATAATACATAGGCCGAAAGGCCTAAATTCGCAGTTGTCCTACAACTATAGACATTTAATTTTCTACAATTAACTTTTTGGTGACAACACGGGGGTAGGTTATCGCACAGACCTTTTTACTATATGCGTAGTTGTCCTACAACCATAGGCATTCATAGATTTCAATAATAACATAGGCCGAAAGGCCTACAACCATAGACATTTAATTTCCTACAATTAACTTTTTGGTGACAACATGGTAGTAGGCTATCATACAGACCTTTTTTCAATATTCATAAAGTTTGTTTCTAATATTAACTTTTAATTGAAGGTGTATGTTCCACATCACAGGGATTCTGTCTCTGCTTAAATTTTGATAATTATTATAACCCTTATAGACTATCGTGAGTACCTTTATTGGAATTTGGAAGAAAGATTATAAAACTTACAAATTCTTTTTGTAATATTTTGATTCACACGCTGTTGCCCTCAGAGCGAAATTGGTGTTAATTTAAACAAAGTTTATCTCTAAAATCTCTGTATGTGGGGAACAACACGCAAGCAATTTCAACTAACGCGGGAACTCAGGTTTTCTCCTGCCCACCCCTCGAGTCAGACGCGCATCTGCGCATTATTTTTCTTGGATATATATGAGTATATACAAATATGTACAGTATTTTACATTACGTTACGCTACATTAACATGACAATGCGCTTTTATACTAAATGGTGTCACGCTTTGTTAAAAAAAAAAGTTGCAACGTTTTTATATGTATGGAAATTTGGAATAGAAGTATTTTTATATAGTACATTTTAGATTTTGGCTGGGTGGTGGTGTGTGAGGGTTTATTAAGGAGTATTAAATTTGGCTATGCTTTCAGTAGCAATTTGACTTTCATTATTTAGAAGAAAAGTGACATGGGCGGAATTTGGAATATCAATAACTATGGTAATATATTTTTATTTTAAAAATTTAGAAAGACCTCTGCCACTTCCACCTGGGCGATATGAATCCTGTTAAGGATAACATATTTATGTTATGTAAGATTGAACAATTTTTTACATTTAATTTATTATATATATTTTTATATATATATTTTAGTGATCCCAATTTTTTTTTTTTTTTTTCTAACAAAGGTTAGTTACGTTGAAATGTTTTACAACCATGCTGTTTCCCTCAGAGAGATTTGATTACTAGTGTCCCACTTATAATTAAATTTAGCGCAGAAATTAATTAGTTACGTTTATTCATTATAAAGTGCCCTAGCTGATCCTCTGTTATTATTTATTTTATGATATCTAGTACGCGAAACATTAAGAGATATATATGATTCTAATTATTAATAATTATATAGTGCATAGTGTGGTGTATGAAAAAGATATGTAGGTGTAATGGCCCCAATTAATATATTTAATTCCCCTCTGCCCGAAAATACCCTAAATAGATATGTACCCATAAACGATACTCAGTGTAGTCCACTGGAGCGATGGTTATTGACGGCTGGGTTCGCGAGGGTACGTATTCCAGGCCCAACACTTGCGCCGCCTTGGTTGCTGGGGATGGGCGTGGTCCTGGAATGCGCTTGCTGCTTCCCTCACGAAACCCGTGCACGACCGATGGTGAACGCCGTGGCTCCAGGGCACGGTGTTATGTTGTGTTGAATGCGTATGGAAGGAAATTTAAAAAGAAAGTATTCGTACATAGTGATATCATTTAGCAGAGAATCAAGCCATTTTAAAGTAATTACCAATTTTCTACTATCAATTACACTTTACATTACATATTGAACCTGATGGTTGACCCCCAATTTGGAATAAATACTGAAATAGTTAATTGTTATTGAATATTATCAATTGTAGCCATAGGCTGAGCCTATGTAATGTTGTGAGACATTATGATGTACTACATTATTTGGTTATATATATATTGTATTTATTAATAATATTTGATTATTAAATATTATTTATTTATTTATATATATATATATATATATTTATTTAGTAGCACATATACCCTAGTGGGTATGTATTTTATATAGGGCTAGCCTATACTATTTATCTAATACCTAGTATTAGTTTTTAATTTAGGAAGTGCCCGCATCCCCAGGGGGAGTGGGTCCTCCTCGTCACCCGTTAGGGACGAATAGTTGGACGCATAGTCCACTAATACACCCAGTGACTCACCCATCTCCATCAGTTGTGGACTCGGTGGAGGACTGACGACGGTCACATCTGAATATGCGCCCTCATGATCACTTTTCTCGTCCGAGGAAAACTCGATCAAGGAGAGACTAGCGGCTGCTACACCATCAGTGGGGACCGAGATCTCCAGCTGCAGTCACCTGGGAAGGTGGCCTTTCAGCTGGAAGGCTAGCATGAAGCTTAGCAATTGACATACGGGACAGATCTAGAGAATCAGGGATCCCGTCCCATTGTAATGCAGGCATTCCAAATGCGAAGGAGAACTTCATGTTCATCTCTTCCCACTTGCGCATTTGTTGCTCATGTTGGAGGAGCATGAAGCGGTAGCTGTCCTCTGCTTCGCGGGTTTTTGCTTGCACCTCCGGCAAGGATTTCTGGAACTGCTTGTTGAGAGCCTCCCAGATACCATACATGTGGTTAATCTTGACCGATTCCAAGCGGTTAACCCAGAATGTGCCCATGTCACCCACCATATGTTTAAAGATGTCCATGGCTTGTTGGGACTCGGTGCTGGAGTCCAACTGCAGAGCCTCTTGAACTGTAGGCGGTAAGCATTCATACCGCTCAATCAACCGCTTTTTCGCGTCCGGGGTTAAATCCGGGGAGAAGGAATTCTCGGCGACGGTGGGTTCGCGCTCTTGAGAGGAGATAACGATTTCCGCAGCCCGGCATTTTAGATCACGACGGACGGAAGCAGTGACCGGCCCTACTGTGGCAAGTTTAGGGTCCGGGGGTTGCACGATTTTGCGCTTTGAAGATGCGGCTGTGCTTGGTGCCGGTGGGGATCCTGCAGCAGCTGATGGTGCAGGTTTCAGTGCAGCAAGTCGTGCACTTTCCTTCTCGCCGAATTTTTGGAGATGCTCACCGAGAGCGATCTGGTCAGCAGACCTTTCCAAAGGTGGATCCTCTGTTGGCGGATCCACCACGGCCGAGTCATATGATATACCTGGGTCAACTTTCTCTGCCACGAATTTGCGCGGAGCAGCCTTCGCCGGACGTCCCTTGGTGGATGTGAGACGGCCATAACCGCGGCCAGTAGAGGTGGAAGGGCGGCTGGGGATGCCTGCATCCCTATCCATCCGTTGCTGTAGACGACGACGGACTGTAGAGAAATCAAATCTCTCCTTTGGTGTCTCACCGCCGTACATACACACGGCAAGCGTGTGTTCAAAACGCGGCAGTCGTAAGGTCTCAAGGTGATCTTGGCGACGCCGCTGACATCTGAGCTCTGGCTCATAGGTGAACCGGCATTTAGCAGAAAGAGATGGATCTTTTGCTACTCTAGCCAGCCGCCCGATTGTAGACTTCGGGCGCTTGTGTCCTGTCTTGGCGCAAATGCCGTACGACATTAGATGTCTAAACATGAGGCCCCTCCTGTTGGTCTCGAAGGGCTGCTTATTTGCTTTAGCAAACGGACAAGCTGTGGATTTGTGATCGTCGCACAACCACTTAGCCACAGTATACAAGTGCTCCTCACAAATGTGACGAGCAAGCACGTCCCAATGCTTATAATGATGGTGGGGAGTTTTAATATTTTCCGGCAGAGCGGTTCCGCGGTGCAGGAAATATTGACAAAATGCGCACTTGTCGTTAGGCCGGAAGGTGTGCCCAATGAACTTACTTACATCTGCCCGTAGGCGTCTGTGGTAGCATATACATGGCTAGGGCGAGAGGGATCGAAATATCTCTCCCCCATTACAGATTCCTGCACTAACCCCAATTCGGCCGCTTTCCTTATAGGAATGGACCCAAGAGTTGGCTTATTTTAACAAGGTGGGGAAACCGTGGAGGAATAGTTGCAGCAGGAATAGTTGCAGCAGGAATAGTGGCAGAGGAATAGTGGCAGCAGGAATATCGCTATCCCATATTAGCTCACCTTTTTCCAGCCTTGGAAGACGAGCAGCCATCACGCCAAAGTCTGGTCATTGGGCGGTAAATCCTCATCTGACACGTATTCCACGGACGATACTGTTTCCTCAGCAGATGACTGGGGAGCGGGCTGATTGAACAGCCGATCGGCAACTGCCTTCTTGCGGGGCGAGCGCCTTGGAATTTTTCCAGCCGGTGATGTGGCACTACTGGATGCGCCCGGCCGCATTTTCTCCTGGCTAGAGGAGGCCGCGACTGGTACCTGTACTTTGGAAAGTTGATCAGAATTATCCGACTTACCTGGAGATGAGGTGGTAACCTCATCATCCTTTATGATGTCCTTTGGACGATGTCCGGGGACTACAGTAAAGGCTTCCTCAGTCTCCATTGGAGTAACGTGAGATGCCGTTTCACCACTGTCTGCCCAAGATGGGGTTCCAGTGTCAGGTATTGACGTATCCTCAGCCGGACCCTCGGACTTGTCATCTATCACCAAGGACAGATTATATTTGAGCCTATCGGCTCTTGGAAGTAGATTCCAATCAGCGACCGGCATGACATGGATGACTCCGATCTTATTATTGAGTATATTACATACTTCTGGGTTTTTTTCATCGGGGCCCTCACCCGACACTCCTGCGGCGGAGGTGGCCGTATCCAGGCCTGACCGCTGAAATGCGATCAGGCGCAGCACGGTCCCCAACCACGAACGAGTTTATTTTAAACTATCTGAAGCTTTTTTTGATTTAACCGTACTGTCAAGAAAGGACAGTTGTCGAGTTCCTTGGTGAGGTAGATAGAAGCTACCACAAGCGAGACCAACCTACTCAAAAGTAGGCCGGTGAAATGACAACGTACCCAAAATTGGAAAGCGAAAAGCCGTAAGGGGGGTCCACACTCAGTAGAAACTGGATGAGGACTGATCCGCAGTACGACTTTGTCAGACAAGGTGGCGCGTTAGCGCATTCCTGTGGGCCGTCGACCAATGGCATGCTCGCGTTTTGGCGGGAAACCGCAATCTGCCCTGATTACGACCGTCAATGAGGTCACGAAGAACCCGAGTTCTCCATGGCGACGGGGCCGGCTGCTGCCAGCACCCTAAATAGAACGATTTCGTTCATATTTATCTAAATCATTATATGTGCAGACATCATGTATTATAGATTTCCATAATAAATTATAGATCAGCGACTAGTGGCTCTAATCGCATGTCTGCGCATTATTTAATTTTCTACAATTTCTTTTATTTTACGTTCTGAAATTATATTTCCATTACCCTGTGGGAAGGGGGTTCGTAGAATAATAATTTTCCCACTGTATCCCTCTGGAGCATGTGGTAAGAGGCGACTAAATGAGGGCAACCTGTTTGCTGTGGGTTGTGACCTGTGTCGGAGGATGATGGGATCCTGGTGATTGAGGGATAACCAACACATCACTTCGGCCTGGATTTCTCCTAAACAGGTGGTCAAGTTTGGCTCGGCTTGATCAATCGGCTGGTGCCCTAGGACTGCCATTCAATTATGTGATGATTCATTATTCATTCATTCATTCATTACTATTTGAAATTTATAATGCATTGTTGTAATTGTATTTGTGGTAGTTCTAGAAGGCGGCTGGCTGCTCATGAGCTAATCAAGGCGAAGTAAGTTTTTTTAATTTAAAATTTTGCTTCCTGCGAGTATATTATTTGCATATCCCTGTGCATAAGAGTGCTGGGCTCTGCCCCACTCCTCTGTGCATCTTCATAGGGTCAGAGTAGGGCTGGGGACTGCAAATAACGAAGTTTTGAAAATACTATGGATATTTCAATTTCACACGGCAAAAGATTGAGGAAGGATACTTCCTCAGATGATGACGACAAAGGTACGACCAAAGGACATACGACAACGACATTTCCAAGATTTTTTAGTAATTATGGGCTCAGCCAGTGATACTACTCTGTCAAAGATGTCACCATTCGCCATGGCGAAAGGGATCAAAGGCATTGCCGGAGATCCCATCAGTGTTAGAAAAATGGGAAGTGGTATCTTGGTGGAAGTCGGCAAAAAATCACACGCTGACAATCTGCTA
The DNA here is from genome assembly GCA_030323885.1 of Branchipolynoe longqiensis. Taxonomy (NCBI): domain Eukaryota; kingdom Metazoa; phylum Annelida; class Polychaeta; order Phyllodocida; family Polynoidae; genus Branchipolynoe; species Branchipolynoe longqiensis. The sequence goes on along the minus strand of CM059195.1, from coordinate 6,061,927 downwards.
AGAACCACCAACCTGGCAACGGTTCCTGTGACTTTAAATACAAGAAAGGTGTCATACGATGTGCAGATCTAGTTGAGTGCTCTGAGGATGGAATTGTTACAGAATTGGCTGACCAGAAAGTTATACATTCATTTCACATCCATACCAAAAGAGAAGGTGTCAGAAAGCCGACTCAGACTTTCATCTTGACATTTGAGACAACGGTGCTACCAGATTCAATTAAAGTTGGATATTTAAATGTCAGGGTTGATACATACATCCCTGGCCCGCTCCGTTGTTTCAAATGTCAAAGATTCGGACATGGTAAAGATAGATGCAGGCAGCAATTGGTTTGTGCTAAATATACTGGAAATCATGATGACAATTCGTGTGAAAGTACCATTTTTAAATGTGCCAACTGCAAGGGAGATCATCCACCGTACTCTCAGCAGTGCACAAAATATGAATTTGAAAAAGAAGTGCAGAAGATTAAGCATACAAGACAGATCAGTTTCCCAGAGGCAAGAAAGATTTTAAAAGTTTGAATGTCGACCTCAGAGCATCATATGCAAATGTGATAAAGTCTGTTGCCCCAAGTCCAGTCAAGTCAGTCTGTGTTTCAGTTGAAACGCAGACTGAATTGTCCAGGCCAATTGAGGGTGCTAATGAATTTGTAACATTGGAGGACTACCGTATCAGAACACCTAAGCCTGGCACTAGCACTTCAATTTCTGTACAAACTAATACATCTAAAGAACAAGTAACATCAAATAGCAAGAAAGTAACACAGAAGAGCAATAGCAATGCGTCAAGCAATTTAAAATCACAACCTCCCTTAAACACAAACTCGCAAGTGACAAAGAAAATATATAATAAATCACAAAGAACTGGAAGACAATCGAAGGGCTCAAACGACCCTGTCAAATTATTCAACAAGTTTGGGCACTTGGATGATATGGAGGTGGAGAGTGGAAGGAGAGCTAGGTCTCACTCTCCAGTTCACCCTCCGTAGCATTTTAGTTGTTTATAACTATATATTTATTGTTTTAAATGGCTGCTGCAACTATGATACAGTGGAACTGTCGTAGTTTACAGGCAAATCGAAATGAACTGGAACTAGTCATTCAAAAATATAATTCATCTGTAATTTTCCTGCAAGAAACAAAAATAGATAATTGCAAATATGACTTTAAAAGGTTTTGCATCTTATCACAAAATGGGCACAACAGATGCTATAGCTCTCTGCGACAGAGTGAAGTTAATTTAAATACAAACTTACAAGCTGTCGCTGCCAAAGTAACTCTTCACACCACAATAACATTTTGTTCATCATATCTTCCTCCTTCTAGTCCTGTAATACCTGCAGATTTAAACAATCTTTTTGCTCAATTACCCCAACCCTGTATCATAATGGGAGATTTTAATTCCCACAATCACCTATGGAGTGCCACAGACAATGCCGATCCAAAGGGACGCATTGTAGAAGATTTCATGAGCAGGCAGAATCTCTGTCTGTGGAACGATGATAGTCACACATATCTCCATCCAGGTACAGGTTCCCTAACTTCAATTGACCTCACCATGTGCTCGCCCCAAGTTTTCCTTGATTTTTCTTGGGAGGTGGAAGAAGACCAATGGGGTACTGACCACTATCCTATTGTTTTGTCCATCCACTTTTCTCCTCCTGATGAGAGAGTGCCTAAATGGCACTTTCAAAAGGCCAATTGGGCCAAATTTCAATCTCTTTGCCTTGAAAAGATCACAGGCGATCTTCTGCAAGATGTGGAAGATACCATTAAAGCTTTTACAGACACACTGTATGATGTTGCTAGCAATTGTATTCCTAAGTCAAATCCTAACCCTAAAAAACCAGAAAAACCATGGTTCACAGAGGAGTGTAAGAAGGCTGTAAAAGCACGTAAGAAAGCTTTAAAACAATTCAAGAGACAGCCAACACAGTGCAATCTACAACAATACAGAATAAAAAGAGCCAAAGCCAGATATATCATTCGTTGTAGTAAAAACTTACGTGAATGGCGCCGATGACACACGCAGTGTAGGAGGCTCCGTAAAAATAGTGTGGATTACTAATGAAAACACAGTTCTAATTACCAGGAAAGTGCATAAAGGCATAGCCCTAAGCACTAGGACCAACAGAAATGATGCAAATGATGCATTACTAGGATAATAAATAAGGAGGAAATCCGAACAAAAAGCGTGTCGGAAAAAAATCAACTTATCCGGCGGACTGAACGAACGTGTGCGATGCTACACTTTGTATCATCTCTCACAGCTAAGTACCGCTAATTTATGATATATTAACACTCATATACTTTAGTTTTACAATTGATGTATGTGTAGGTATGATTACTAATCCATTAAGAACTCTAAAGCCGCTGTAAATTCAGTCAACTGATAAAATCCCCTATTATCACTCACCAGCACTAAATACAACAGGTTTGCCCGACCGTTAAAAAATGGCGACAGTCGCTATAGAGAACTAACACTGACAACAAAATACATTACTAGGATAATAAGAAGGAAACTGCACTACGGTAGTGTTCTTATTCGCACATAACTTGGACGTTTCACATGGATGTGGCACTGACACTATAGTGACTGTGGATACGCACGTGTGCGATCCTACACGTCGTATTCAGCTCTCGCAGCTAAGTACTAACTGTGTAGATTTCATGGCCCTGCGCCAACAGAAATGATGCATTACTAGGATAATAAGGAGGAAATCCGAACAAAAAACGTGTTAGAAAAAAATCAACTTATCCGGCGGATTGAACGCACGTGTGCAATGCTACACTTCGTATCATCTCTCACAGGCTAAGTACCACTCATTTATGATATATTAACACTCATATACTTTACTTTTACTATTGATGTATGTGTAGGTGTGATTACTAATGTATTAATAACTCTAAAACCGCTGTGAATTGAGTGAACTGATAGAATCCCCTATTATCACTCACCAGCACTAAATACAACAGGTTTGCCCGACTGTTAAAAAATGGTGACAGCCGCTATAGAGAACTAACACTGACAACAAAATTCATTACTAGGATAATAAGAAGGAAACTGCACTACGGTAGTGTTCTTATTCGCACATAACTTGGACGTTTCACACGGATGTGACACTGACACTATAGTGACTGTGGATACGCATATGTGCGATGCTACACGTCGTATTCAGCTCTCACAGCTAAGTACTAACTGTGTAGATGTCATGGCCCTGCGCCAACAATTTTACACTGCAAACAGCATGCGTGAGCTCTTACTAAAGTGAAGCAGGAAAACATTTTAGCCTTTTTGGGGGCAGCTGGTTTGTACCACCTCATATAGGTTTTTAAACAAACTTAATCAGTGATTAATACTATCCTTTAGAAAACCACCGACAAGACGACAATCCCCCAAAATAGTAACAACTTCGAAGAAAAAGTGATTGCTACGATACTAGGAGAAAATGGCTCAAAAATAATCAAGGACTGGATAAAAAAAGAAATGAGCCAGCTTCAGTCCAAACCGTCCGTGACGAAACTGGAGGAAGGAACCGGGACGGACACAGAGAACATGGAAAAGAACGCAAAAACATCCAAGGACACAATCCAAAGCCTTAGAGATGAACTGAACAAACTACAAACGGCGTACAATAGCCTAACATTAGAATGTGCCTGGTACAAGGCAAACTACATGGGCAACAAAAGTCTAACACAAAACGGAAAGGATGAAAACAAAAGGGAAGACAATGCAACAATGCAGGACAAAAATGCCTTACCACAGCCAGCAGAAGAGAACAAAAAGATAAACATAATCGTGTACGGCGTCCCAGAAAAGGAAGGTGAGTCAATAGAAACATACTGGAAAAAGCGGAATGTTCCTTCGACTGGACAGTGGTAAAAAAAGCCTATAGACTGGGGAAAAAGAATAAGAAAAGAACAACGAATGTAGAATCAAACAAACAAGATAGATGGTGGACAGAAAGAAAGGGTCAATGAAGACCAGGTGGGAGACCCCACTGATGACACAAAAAACCCACACAAGGAACCCAGGCCGAGAGGGATAAAAATCCACCTTGAAAAAGAAAGCCAAAAACGGGAACTATTCAGAAATAAGCAAAAACTGACCAATGAACAAAAATCTAAGAACATCACACTCAGGCCCGACAGGACTGAAAAGGAAATGCTAGACGAAAAAACAGTACAGCAAATGTACACACTGGCCAGAGAAAAAAACGAACAGACCACGGCCAGAATGAGAGGAAAAAACTTTGAAATTGAAGGAAAAGTATACAAACCATCGGAATTCGGGAACATAACTGTTGAAGGAATAAACCCAGAAGCGGCAGCAACAAGAACGCATAGCTGGGGAATTTCCTTCCAGGGACCCAACTCCCCCTACAGCAATCTATATGAGTGCAAAATCCAAGGAAAAGATGGTAAAACCTACAGCTCAGCAGAGCAGTACTACTGCTCGGTTATGGCTAAATACCACAATAAGTTCGATATCATGCGACTTATTGAGGCAACGAACAACCCATACACCATCAAGGCTATCGGGAAAAAAGTATGGAGATCACCAGAGTGGATAAAAACCAATGAAAAAGTGATGGAGGATATTGTAATGGCCAAATTCACTCAAAACAAAGACCTAAAAGAGGAAATCCTGAACACACCTGGGAAAGCCTTCAGGGAATGCACGAGATGCCCCTACTGGGGCACAGGATTATTTCTTCAAGATGCAAAGGCAGGAGAAACGATCAAACTGGGATACAAAAACAAAATGGGTGAAATCCTCCAAAAAACAAGAGACAACATCCGGGCTAACTGCCAGAAATCAAGGTAAGTGCCAAAGTTAATAGAAAAATAGAGACATTGTTAACAATAATAATAATAAAAATAATATAATAAAACAGGATAAATTAAACCCAACTGAAGCTTACGCCAGACCTGCTACGAGGCAGGCGTAAACATAAACGGAGAAACTTTTACGACACGCCCATAGAATGAGCGAAATTTGTCGTTATGCTATAGAAATTTAGAAAATGTACCCAAACTGATCATGTTGAAATGGCTCTGTTAAGAACCATAACATAATTTGCCACAATAAATCCTTTAATAATTATTCAAAGTCTACCGAATCGGATTATTTTAATTGTAAAATAAAATAATATCGGAATATATATATACTCAGCGGCCACCTTACTAATGCTGCACAGGAACAGTAATGTGACCGCATGCACTGGCGGTGCAAGCACCGACAGCAAATTAAGGTAGGTGACCACATAATGCAGGCTGAGTAGTTTTAAATACAATTCCCAATTCCACACTAAAAACCACCTCCATCGCAAACAGCTATTTCGACCTGACTGCCGCACAAATATGGTGGAAGAGATTGATTGTAGACTAGGCAGAGGCATGCATTTTGCCCATCTAAACTGCCAAAGCGCCTACAACAAAATTGACAGCATTAAACTACACTTAGATATCTGTAAATTTGATGTGTTAACACTATCAGAAACATGGTTTCATGAACTGCATAGTGACCAACTACTTGAAATTGGTGGGTACAGGCTTGTGAGAGAGGATAGAAAAACACTGACCAATGCACAAATACAAAAGAGGGGTGGAGGAGTTGCAATATACACAAAAAAATACCTAAACTCCGAACATAAGCCATTACAAGAAGCAAACAGATCAGACACAAATATTGAACTAGTATGGACACTCATAAAAAATGAGAAACAAGCTAATATAGCTGTAGGGAGTCTATATAGACCGCCAAATGGAAACATTGAAGACTTCATCGCACAACTGGAGACATCCCTAGAAAGTGTGTCAAAACTGACGAAGGCGGAGATATTCTTACTAGGGGATTTCAACATAAACTACAAAACAAACAACAAAAACAAACACTCACTAGAGAAATTAATCAAAGGCAGAGGGTTAAAGCAAAAAATGAGTGGGCTAACAAGGCTTGGAGAAAACAGCTCGATAATAGACCTAATAATAACAGACTCAAATCATACCCACAACTCAGGAACAAGAAACTGGGGCATTAGCGATCATGAATTGATATATGTTACTAGAAAGAAAATAAAAACAAAAAAACAAAACTACTCCCCGTATGGGTAGATCATACAAAAACTACACAAAAGAGGCACTAGAAACTCATCTGAAAGAGAAAATTAAATTGCCATTTCCAACTGAGATAGGTGTAAATGACCAATGGAACTATATCATTGGGGAAGTCAGAAAGCATCTGGACACTACCTGCCCAATAAAAAAACTTAAAATCAAAAACAACCAAAACCCATGGGTAACCCCAGAATTAATCAACCTAATTATGGACAAATATAAAACAGGCAAATTAGCCAAAGCAAGCTAGCGACTACTAGACATAGAAAACTAACACAAAGCAAGAAATCGTAGCCAGAAATCAGTGAGAAAAGCCAAAAGACGGTACATTGTCAAACAAGACCAGCAATGGGGAAAAAACTCACACAAATTCTGGAACAATGTGAAAATACTAATACTAAATAATAAAAATAAAGAATGGATTACCCTTTACAACAACGAGGGGATGGAAATCAGGAACAACGATACTGCTAATATAATGAACAAACATTTTTCTACCATAGGCAATAAACTATCCAAACAATTCAACACAATCTGGACCACGAAAGCACAACAATTAAACACAGACATTGGAGATTGCACAACCACAATAAAAGAGATAAGTGAGCTCATAAAATCAATTGATTGCAACAAGCCTTCGGGCATTGAAAATACCTCAAGTATAGTATTGAAAGATGCATTCGGATGCATCCCAGATGTTATATGTGAGCTATACAACAAATCGTTCACAGAAGGTACTTATGTGGACTGCTGGAAACTAGCCAAAGTAACACCGCTCCACAAAGGAGGGGATAAACAGGTACTGGGAAACTATAGACCGATCTCTATTCTCCCACTGCCTGGTAAACTAATGGAAAAAATAATGCATAGACATATTATGGACCACCTAAACGAACACAAAATATTAAACAGTAAACAGGGCGGTTTCAGAAAATACCACTCGACAATAAAAACAATTGCTAACTTAATAACTGATATTGCAAACAGTATCAATAAAAAGAACCTAGTGGGTGCAGCGTTTCAGCAAAGCGTTTGACACGGTGGACCACCCTATCCTAAGGAGGAAACTAACCCAAATGGGAATAACGGGAGTAACAGGAAAATGGCTAGCGAGCTATCTAGAAAACAGAAAGCAATGCACCACAGTAAATGGATCCATATTCAATGAGGAAAAGATAACTTGCGGAGTACCCCAAGGGTCAGTCCTGGGGCCACTTCTCTTCCTCATATATATTAACGATCCAAACAACTGGCTAGAAATTGAAAACATCCAACTATATGCAGATGACACTGTGGCATATGCTGCAGGCAAAACAACCGAAGCAATAGAAATGAAACTGAATCTAACACTAACAAAACTAATCGAGTGGTGCCAACTAAATAGGATAACCATAAATAACAGCAAGTCAAAAACAGTACTATTTGGTACCAGGCTAACAAGTAACGAGAAAATGATGCGCGAAAAGGAAGAAAGCAAGGCGGGGGTGGGAAAAAAGGCGCTTTATTTAACGCCTCAGAACAACAAGAAAATAAGCAGCTATATACAACAAGTCAAATGCGGTCAAGGTAACAGAGTAAATGAGCTCGGGGGAGCTTGAAATGTTCGGGTGAGGGGCGCCGAAGAGCCCTCCACCACTAGCATGTAGGGAGAGTTGGGTGAGTGGGTGGAGAAAAAGGAGCTTGTGCAGGGAGGACGGCGGGAAGGCGAATGGCTGAAGGAGGCCGGCGGGCGGCCTTATAAGGGAGGGAGCGTGGAGGCGAGAAAGCGTGCGAGGTGAGAAAGCCGGCCGGCAGGGAGGCAGGGCGAGGCATGAGAGAGCTGAGGGCGGGGTGACAGGGAAAGGTGAGAAAGCCGGGCGGTGGCGGGAGAGAGGAGGGGGGAGGGTCTCTTCCTTCCCTCGCATCAAACGCAATGCGAGAATTACGACCGATGCGCGAAAAGGAAGAAAGCAAGGCGGGGGTGGGAAAAAAGGTGCTTTATTTAGCAGTAACAGAGTAAATGAGCTCGGGGGAGCTTGAAATGTTCGGGTGAGGGGCGGCGAAGAGCCCTCCACCAAAAAAGGAGGAGAGGGCTCGAGGGGCGCCCGAGGTGTAATGTATTGTGGTTATCCGAACACCCCCACCGTACGACCGCATGACGTCATGATCAAGGATTCTTAATAAAGACAGTTACGTTACAAGAACTCACGGTGTCCACACGTACATTATATGTTGTCAGATGTTACGGGTTGAACGGCTGAAATGGCGCTTCATGGATTAAAACCCCCTGGACCATTAAATTTAGATGAACGGATGGCCATAAACTGGAGATCATGGTTGCATTCCTATGAAATTTACTTGACAGCAGCTGGAATAGGATCAAAAACAGAAAAAGTACAATGCTGTGTACTGCTACATGTTGCTGGCAGTGAGGCACAAAAAGTTCACCGTACGTTCGAGTTCGACACTAATGACAAAGACAAAATAGGACCGTTGATAACAGCATTTTCGAAGTATTGCGAGGGGAAGACAAACATAACAGTAATAAGGTATGACTTCAACTCTTTTAACCAAACTACCGAAATTATCGACACATACATTCGCGAGTTAAAACATAGGATCCAGTTTTGCTGTTATGAACAATTGGAAGCGTCCCTCTTATGCGATCGGATTGTATGTGGGATAAAGGATAACAAACTCAGAAATAGGTTACTACAGGCACCTAAGTTATCATTGGAGGAGTGTGTTCAATTATGTAGATTGAGTGAAAATAAATCATCACAAGTACAAGTGTCTTCGAACGTGCAAGTAGATGCGGTGTCTCATGGTTACGGACGACGGGCTGAACTGGGAACCAGGATATCTCCATGGAGACAGGCATCAACAAGTCAATATCAACAGGGCCGCAAGATGGTGGCTACCAAATGTGGACGATGCGGATATAGTCACCGAGATGGAAACTGTCCAGCCCGAGGGAAAGAATGCATGGGATGTCGACGAATTGGTCATTTTGTAAAGATGTGCCATTTACAAAAGAGACAGCAACATGAAGCACCAATATATGAAATTAATATTGATTCGGAGACGGACAGTGACCGAGTCATGCAAGGTCATTTAGACAGTCGAGATCAAGAACAACAACAATACGGTGCCGGATGTGATTTGTTTGTCGGTTCTATACATGATGTTGACATGGACGACAAGGACTTATGGTTTGTAATGTTTGTAGTCGGTGATGTGGAGGTATCATTTAAGTTAGATACAGGCTCCGAGGCCAACATTTTGCCTTTGGCAGTGTACAAACAAATGAATGATGCTGATTTGAAAGCATCTACTTGTCAATTAATCACGTACGGAGGACATAGAATTAAGCCTGCAGGTGAAACGACATTAAAGATTAACGGTCATGACTTAAAGTTTCAAGTGACGGATGCCAGCAGTGCGATCATAGGCAAACAAGCCTGTGTTCAATTGGGTCTGTTAGCAAGACTGGACATTTTGAGTGAGACACCTTCACACGAAGCAGACAAAGTGGTAATAAAATATTCTGACGTGTTTGAAGGTTTAGGTTTAATTAAGGTTGCTGCTAAAATATATATTGATAAAAATGTGACTCCAGTTGTAGACCCTTGTAAAACAGGAGAGTCCAACCCCTTGGGTTAATTCAATAACGATAGTCCGTAAACCTGGGAAACTACGATTGCCTAGACCCGACTAAGCTCAATACAGCAATTTTAAGGGGACCATATCCAGTCAGAACAGTCGAAGAAGTCGTAGCTAAATTGCATGGGGCTAAATATTTCTCAGTATTAGATGCACAAAGCGGGTATTGGCAAATAGAATTAGATAGGGAGAGTTCTGAACTATGTACATTTAATACGCCTTGGGGTAGATACCGATATACTAGGTTACCATTTGGGATAAAGACTGCGGGAGATATATTTATTCAAGAGATGAACGAAATTTTGAAAGGAATGCCGGGTGTTAGTGTCATATCAGATGACATTTTAGTACATGGAGTTACAGAAAAAGAACATAACGTCAGGTTAGAAGCAGTTTTAAACCATGCTCGAACAGTTCATCTAAAATTGAACCCTAAAAAGTCCAGAATTTGCAGAAACAGTGTTAACTATGTGGGACACATAATTAGCTCAGATGGCCTAAAACCTAACAATGACAGAATACAGGCAATTCTCGACATGCCCAGTCCTACCGATAAACCAGGTGTACACCGATTTTTAGGTATGATTGGATATGTTAATAAATTTATTCCAAACATGGCTCACATAACAAAACCGTTGAGAACGGTGATTCCAAAGAATGTTTCATGGCACTGGGAAATGGACTAAGAAAAGGCGTTTCAAGAATTAAAGAAATTGTTAACTGAAGCACCAATCCTACAGTATTTTGATAGTAGGCAAAAAGTTGTCATCCAGGTTGAGGCGTCAAAGTATGGTTTGGCCGCTACTTTGTTTCAAAATAAATTACCTGTGGCTATGGCATCAAAGGCATTAGACAAATCACAAATAAATTATGCAGTAATCGAAAAAGAATTATTAGCCATATGTTTTGGCTGTAAAAAGTTCCATGATTTTATTTATGGCAATGACGTAACAGTAAACACAGACCATAAGCCACTTGTTGCAATTATGCTAAAACCGATACATGAGCTTTCAGCAAGGATGCAACGTATGCGCTTGAGATTACAAAACTTTAATATAACAGTATCATATCTCAAAGGGTCACATTTATATTTTGCAGATACTTTATCAAGAGCGCATACATCCAGTGTAGCCCCTAATGATTTGTATGACCATGGTATGGATGTTGTCCAACGAGTCAGAGAAGCCACCAAGGTAGATCAGACGCTCAACACAGTAAAGAATCTGACGTTGGAAGGATGGCCAAATACTAACAATAATATTCCTAATGATGTGAAACCGTATTACACCTTTAGATATGAAATAACATGGGTAGATGGCTTACTACTGAAAGGTACACAAATAATAATCCCCAAAATTCTACAGACCGATATGCTGGACAAGTTACACGAATCACACCTAGGGGTGGTTAAGTGTAAACAACTCGCCAGAGATAATATTTTTTGGCCAGGATTTAGTAGCCAGTTAGAAGACAAAATATCCAGATGTGATATATGTCAAGACTTTATAAATATGCCACCAAAAGAACCTTTGATAAATCACGAAATAATAGATATACCATTCAATAAAATTGGAATAGACTTATTTCATGTCGATGGTAGAAATTACATCTTAATTATTGACTATTATTCTAAATTTCCAGATTTCATAGAATTAGATAAAACATCTACTACAGCAGTTATTGAGGCATTAAAACAAACATTTGCCCGTTTTGGTATACCCAGATATATAGTGTCGGATAATGGTCCGCAATTTACAAGTCTCGAATTTCAGAAATTTGCGTCACTATATGGATTCACGTCACTCTACTCAAGTCCAATGCATGCGCAAAGTAATGGACAGGTTGAACATTATGTTCAAACCATTAAACGTATAATAAAAAAATGCATAAAAGACGGTAGAGATGTACAAATAGCCATGCTCAATTACCGAAATACGACATTAGATGGTATTGGCGTATCCCCAGCGCAATTAATGATGTCAAGAAAATTGAGAAGCAGGATCCCTGCACTAGATCGAGAATTAAAGGCAAGGGTACATCCATCAAAACTTAACCAAATGCACCATAATCAAAGGTTACAAAAGGGATACTTTGACAGGCATGCCAGCAGTATTCAACGCCCTTTGAATAGGGGAGATCGCATCCGTTATAAAGACCACAATGGGGACTGGAAAAGAGGTACAATTGTGCGTACTAATGTAGGGGCTCAAAGGAGTTACAATGTGATAAATGAACATGACAATGTTGTATGACGTAACAGAAGGTTCATTTACAAATGTCCTGATACACATAAAAATAAGACTCTAGAACATGCACCATCAGTTCATGTTAAAAGTTTGCATAACACGAACACACTAATACCATATACAACACGTTATGGTCGGTTAAGTAGGCCACCAGTTCGTTACGGTTTTCAACGTATATTTAGTGAATAAGTTCAAACATATTTATGTTAAGAATGCCTAATGTTGTTTTTTCAGTAGCTTACCTGTTGTAAGTAGCTTTGATGTACATGTGTATCTATGTACGTTCCTATGTACAATAACTTGAATGAACAAAGTAAATGACGTGAGCGCCCCAAAAAAAACAATACATTGCAGCGTCGAACATATGTGTGTCAAACAAAGAATGCACACAATGTACGCAAAAGAAGCAGCAGGACAATACAACTGCGTATAAAATCATACTTACGTGTGTGACATGAACATTTCTGTTCAGCTGCTATGCGCACACCTTGACTTTATATAATAATATGTTGGACATATGACATAAGACATTTATTGCAGAAAATAAATTTCATGTTAGTTATAAGGGAAAGGATAGGATAAGGAATTATATTAGGTATGTTACAACTCGATAAGTCAGAAATAAAGAATTTAAAGGTATAGGTATAAGTCAATACAGGTAACAAATCAGACGTCACGAAACAGTAGTGTTAAATAATAAAGTATTTATTATATTTAAGTGAAAGGGGAAGATGTAATGTATTGTAGTTATCCGAACACCCCCACCGTACGACCGCATGACGTCATGATCAAGGATTCTTAATAAAGACAGTTACGTTACAAGAACTCACGGTGTCCACACGTACATTATACGTGCACCGCCTCTGAGGTCCAGGGGATGATGTGGGGAGGGGGACCCGCTATCGGTGGCTTGGGCGTCGGTGGTGGTCTTGGGTGTCATGCTGAGTCGGGGGGCTACGGCGACAGGGATGTGGGCGGCCAAAGGTTGGGGAGGCCCGCTCCCTGGAGGAGGTGCAGCGAGGGTCGGAGAGGGGGGCAGCGAAGTCGTCAGGGCTGGGGTGGGTGGGGGTCGGGGTCGGAGAGGGGGGGTTGAGGAAGGCGGTGTCGTGGAGGTCGTGATGGTCGGCGTTTCGGTCGGCGGCTGTGATGTCTCGGGAGGGTTTGTGGTCAGTGTGGGCGGCGTCTGGGGCCTGCGGCGCGAGGTGATGGTCCCCGGCTGTGTCCTGGGTGGCGTTTCGGTCGGTGGTCGTTACGGGGTTGTCGGTGGTGGTCATGGGGTTGTCGGCAGAGGTGTAGGTGAGGCGCCGGTTATGGCCCCCCCGCACCGACCTGGGGGGGCCGGCGGATCAAAAATCCGCCGAGGCGGCCGGGGTCTGGCGCTCACGGGCTTGCTTGGACAGGCATAGGGCCTCGCTGTGCATGGTGAGTATCCTCCTCACGTTAGCACAGTAGGCGCATATGTGCCGCTGCCTGGCCACCGCCTCGCCATGGGCCTCCCCGACGTCGGCCCGGTCGCATGAGGTGGGCTCGCGGTTCCAGGCGGCGCAGGGGGCCCCGTGAGCTTCCCGGCTGTAGGTGGGGCCGCTGTCGGGTTGGGTCCGTGGCTGGTGTGCGCCTCGGGGGAGGTCTGCATCTCGGGGGGGCTGGTTCTGCCGGGGAGGCTTGGGGGGAGGGCATGGTGAGAATCTCCATTCTCACCATGTTCAGGGCCACCAGGTCGTGCCACCCTTGGGGGAGCCTACCGTCCGCTATCCAGGTGAACACGGTCTCTGAGTAGCGGCGGACGGTAGGCCAGGGGTAGAGGAGGTTGTCGCGCAGCACTGTGAGGGCGTGGTGGTTCAGGCCCGGGAGGGAGTGCGTGGGGAAGGCAGGGTGGCTAAGGAGGGTGAGGAGGGAGAGGCTGTACTCGTCCTTGGTCGCGTCCCCCCGCTTGACCGGGTTCCGCTCGGGGCCTCTCTCGACGAGGTCCGAGGGGAAAAGGTAGTCGGGGGAGATGCCTTTTCTCCTCCCCGCCCGTTGCGCCTCGGCCGACGCGAGGATCTCCCTTATGGCGTCGGCCGCGGATGCCGGTGTGTGGTTGACCGCATCCTGGTCGTAGGAGGGCGCGGGAGCCGGCGGCTGGACGGTGCAGCGGGTGTACCGCTCGTACTGCGGGTGCACCGCCCCCGGGAGTGGTGCCTGAGGCGGGGGCGGTGGAAGTGCTCCCCCGAGTATGTCCGCCTGAGGTGCCGGGGTGGGCGGTGAGGAGTAGGCGGCGCGCCGGGGCGCGGCGGCCGGAGTCGTCTCCTCGGCGTGATGGGAGCTGCCGCAGTCGAGGGTGTCGAGGCGTGCGGTGATGTGCTGCAGCGCCTGAAGGATGGCGGCCGTGTCGGCGTCGACGCCGGCAGCCCAGTCGCCCGAGGGGCGGTTGCGAGGCGCCAGGGCTGGGGCTGGTGAGGCAACCCCCGGCGTGCCCGAGGTGGCGCTCTGGACTCCTCCGCGTCCCTTTCCTTTGCCTCGGCCAGGCATGGTGTCTGCGTCTGTGTCGGTAGAGGTGCGTCGGCCGTGGAGAGGTCCGTCGGCCGTGGAGAGGTCCGTCAGCCGGGGAGAGGTCCGAGGTGGAGAGCCAAAGAAAAAAAAGGAGCTTGTGCAGGCAGGACGGCGGGAAGGCGAATGGCTGAAGGAGGCCGGCGGGCGGTCTTATAAGGGAGGGAGCGGGGAGGCGAGAAAGTGCGCGAGGTGAGAAAGCCGGCGGGCAGGGAGGCAGGGCGAGGCCGGAGAGAGCTGAGGGCGGGGTGACAGGGAAAGGTGAGAAAGCCGGGCGGCGGCGGGAGAGAGGAGGGGGGAGGGTCTCTTCCTTCCCTCGCATCAAACGCAATGCAAGCATTACGACCAAAGTGTCTTCTGGGAAACACCGAACTAGAACAAGTAGACAACTACCGATATCTGGGAGTGGATCTAGACAGACACCTAAATTATGACCTCTGCATAACAAATACTATCAAAAAAGTAAACCATAAAATATGGCTACTGGCTAAACTGAGATACTACATGACTGAAAGCATGGCAATTAAAATATATAAAGGCATGATCCTCCCCTACTTTGACTATGGCGATGTAGTATACATGGGAGGAAATACAAAACTATTAAACAAACTACAGGTGCTACAAAATAGAGCCCTCAAAGTATGCCTTCAGGTGAACAAAAGATATCCCACAATCGAATTACACAAAAAATGCAATGCAACACTACTAACGAGTAGAAGGGAAACGCACCTCAAAATACTGGCACACCATTACACCACAAAACCAGGCTACACAGCAACTCCCCGTAGGGACACCAGGCAAATGGCAGCCCCAGTGCTACTGACAGCAATAAGTAACACCAAAATTTATGAGAGAAGTGTATTTGCCATGGCGGCACATGCCTGGAATAATCAACCCACACAACAACGGGCAATCAAAAGCATGGACCACTATAAAAGGTCCTTAAAGAAAACATAATACACAACCACCTACTGAAGAAACAATATCTCACCTGATCTTGGGCGCAGTCACTGCTTGCTGTGTTCTGGCACAAAAAGCAAAAGACCGGCCAGAAAAGATGGTAGATATTACAAATATGGAAACTAGCCCTACTAAGTACTAAAGGCCCTGTCACATTACGGTGTATGGCGGGAGCGTATTGAAAACCTATGTAGGTCCTGCGCGTGCCGGCCTATGATGACATTTGGTGACCTTTCGGCTGGTTTTGAGCGTATGTGGAACCTATGAGGAGCGTACGAGGAGCGTATGGGAGCGTGCTGTGACATTTTTTGACAGTTTTGATTGGCATGTGGAGCGTACGAGTAGCGTACGCGTAGCGTATGCACGTATGAGTAGCGTGCATACGCTGTGCATACGCTAGGAGTACGCTCCCATACGTAACTCATAGGTTATGCGTACGCTACATACGCTAGAGATACGCCGGTGACACAAGTTGAGCATATGAAAATCCTATGCCGGCGTACCCCTAGCGTACGAGGAGCGCATGCCGGCGTATGAGGAGCGTATGCCGGCATATGAGTAGCGTATGGGCCATACGCCCTCATAGGTCGATATTTTTTGAGCATGCACAAAAGAATGTGGACGGACGGATTTATGAAAGCGTATGGCGGCGTATGCCTCATAAGCTGGCATCTGGCGGCATATGAGTAGCGTATGCATAGCGTATGAGTAGCTTATACAGCGTATGCCGACGTATATGACGTAACGCGCCTACGCCGCCATACGCTCCCGCAAAAAACCCTAATGTGACAGCCCCTTAAGGAATTCGAAATGACTATCACCATAGGGCGCAGTCCGTCTGGGTATGTGTACTGGCACAAACCAAAGCAGAACCAGGCAGGCCACGGTCATGCATCCGAATCACCCTGAAATACAAAATGGCTAACCATACAACACAGCCATCCCACCTAGTCGCAGTCCTGAAGGGTCCAGGGGAGTTCTGGCACACTGGTGTACTATCTAAGGACAGGGCATGGGTGAAAGGAAGCTGTAACAAACCACAATGGGATGGGATCCTCTCCCACAGGCCTGTATGTCATCTGCGCAGATGTACATAGTAGGCTAAGTTATCATATACAGGTTAGGAAAAAACTTGAAAATTTAAAAAAAACTAATATAGAAACTACTAACACCCAAAACCGCAAAGGTTGGCCCGAGAAAGATCAGGTAAAGACTCCTGAGTGCGGGACCAGACCAATCCAGTACCACAGCTGTCCAGCGTTGAAAACAAGCACCCTCACGGGAGTTTATACGTTATGGGCAGAATACAAAACTTGTCACCAAAGAAAAAAGAAAAAAAAGAAGAAAAAAAGCTGGTCAGATTATACATCAAAACTGAACACCCAAACACCCATTAAGAAATGTTGGGATATGATTCGAAGGATCAGTGGTAAAGGGGGAGGCGCAAGAATAAAACATCTTTAAAAAAATGGCCAAAGCATTTCAAATCCAAAGGATATAGCCAACACCTTAGGTGAATCTATATCCCAGAACTCCTCTTCTGGTAATTACACTCCTAAATTCCAACGAACAAAAGCAAGGCAAGAAAGAAAGCCTCTTAATTTTATTTCTCAGAATTTAGAAAATTATAATAAGCTCTTTTCCATGGAAGAATTACAAATTGCTCTGTTTAAATCTCACGACACAGAACCTGGACCAGATCAGATCCATTACCAAATTCTTAAACATATGCCAGCTGAAACCACGATGCGCCTCTTAGAAATATTCAACACCATCTGGATGAGTAGTAACTTTCCCCCTTGCTGGAGCGAGGCCACAGTAATCCCGATACCCAAACCGGGAAAGGACTCCACCAATCCCAATAACTATCGACCAATAGCACTCACAAGCTGTGTATGTAAGACCATGGAACGCATGATCAATGAAAGGCTTGTTTGGTTTCTTGAAGAGGCTGCTATTATCTCCTCTTCTCAAAGTGGTTTTAGAAAGACCAGAAGCACCATGGACCATCTGGTACGCCTTAAGACATTTGTGAGAGATGGTTTCATAAAGGGTGAACACGTCGTTGCACTTTTCTTTGACTTGGAGAAGGCATACGACACCACATGGAAATATGGCATTATGAAAGACATTCAGGATAGTGGATTGAGAGGCAGACTACCTCTCTTTATAGAACAATTTCTTTTAAATAGGTGTTTCCGAGTCCGTGTTGGAAGTACTCTCTCAGAAGCCTTTGACCAAGAAATGGGTGTACCCCAACGGAGCATCTTATCGGTCACACTGTTCATAATCAAAATTAATAGCATTGTGGGTTGTGTCAGACCTGAGATTGATAAATCTCTCTTTGTAGATGATTTCCACCTTTGTTACAGGTCTAGAAACATGGCAGCTATAGAAAGAAAACTGCAACATCACCTGAACAGAGTACCCGAATGGGCTGATGAAAATGGTTTTAAATTCTCTCTCAGCAAAACTGTGTGTGTGCATTTCTGTCAACAGCGGGGTGTACACTCAGACCCAGAGATCTATCTCAACCAAACACAGATTCCTGTGGTTGAAGAAACCAAATTCTTGGGTGTCATTTTTGACAAGAAATTGAACTTTATTTCGCACATTAAATGTGTCAAAAAGAAATGTCAAAAAGCTCTAGACCTCCTGAGAGTTGTTGCTCATATTAATTGGGGGGGCGACCGCACCACTCTTCTTTCTCTCTATCGTGCACTGGTCCGATCAAAGCTCGATTATGGCTCCATGGTCTATGGATCATCCAAATGTTGAAACCCATTCAAAATCAAGGACTCTATTTAGACTCTGTCTTGGAGCACTTCAAACTTTGCCAGAGGAGAGTCTTAGTGTAGAAGCAGAGGAACCTCCACTGGTGCTGAGGAGAGAAAAGCTCGCTCTACAGTATGCATCCAAGATCGCAGCAAATCCCAGCAACCCTGCCTATGACTGCATTTTCAACCCAGGCAATGAAACACTCTTTGCCAATAAACCCAAGGCCATTCCAACTTTCGGTATACGTATTAAGGAATCATTAGAAACACTCGAGTTTGATGTAGATAACATTTAGTCTGGTCTGTTAGGGGGATTTTAAGGAGGGATTGTGCAGATTTGTCTACAAGCATGAAATTTGGCACACTTGTAGTTTGTGACCTGCTGAATTCAAATCTGCCGGGAGCCAAAGCCAATTCTCAATGGTGTCGCCATATTGGACAATTCAAAATGACCGCCACCAAAAAAATGATTTTTACATTACTTGCCAAGAAGAAGTCATACAGTTACAAATCAAAACACTTTGCTAGGGTTTTGAAACCTCAGGGATTCTAAATCTGATGTCTGTTTGACAGTAATCTTAATACTCGCCAAAATAAATTGTAATATTATAATGAATTTTGCATAAATTTGACACTTAAATTAATGGAATCATAAGTAAAACGTCTTTTCATAGGTATCCTTTATTGATCAACAAAATCAGGCTAATAACCATCAAGCAAACACTATCCAATGAAAAAGGCAGTAAATCAATCAATCAATAAATGTATCAATCATATCACATGCTGTGACTGGTGTGACACTGATTCATCAATCCTCATTGTTCACACATCCTCCTTCGCATTTGCACAAACCTGTGCAACTAATGCCAGCTCTGCAGCACTTGCAGTTCCCTGTGCATGACTTCGCACAGCCACACTGCAAAAGGATGGAACAGGCCTTGCTGCTGTCCTCAAAGGTTGTCCAGAAGGGCAACCACCCACCGCTGCTGCCCTTGTGCCACCCCCAGTTATGGAAGTCAGGGATGTCCTGGTGGAAAGACGTTGCCTGACTCCAGAAGAAGCTGGCCTCCAGCATTGCTCTGCGGATGTGTTGATACAGAGCAGCTTGTGTTGGTGGTAAGGCCTCCAGTGTCTTCTTCCCACTTGTGAAGAGTCTAAGCCTAGCCTCATTGACTCTTTCCAGACCACATCTCTTGCTGTATAGGACTACAACAAAGCGTTCTAGAGTGCGCATGTGCTGGGACTGTGGGTTGAACTCTTGGGGTTCACTGGTGAGGGCAACAAGGGTGTCTGTGAGTCCTGGTGTGCTCTGCCAGGCTGACCAGGCTGACTTCTTGCCACATCCCAGGAAGTGTGACACAGTGTCACAGCCTGTGACTGCGTGGAATAGTGGCAATGCCAGGCACCTTGATGGTCCAAGCTGGGCAGAGAGAGTGTGGATAGGAATGTCACGCATCTTCTTCCCACTGCCGAGACAGACCCACAACTCGGACAGCCCCAGTGATGAAAAGATGTGAATGGCCAGGATGACCACATCACAGTCGACTGTGTGGACCAATGCAACCTGGTGGCATTGCTGTGCTGCATGGGCAAGATGGAGCAGCATCATGGTATCAGCCTCAATGTGGTTACATGGCTGAAGACCAGACACGTCATGTTGTTTGTTGGAGAGAAGACTCTCATTGTTGGTGCTGAGGAGAAGCCTCCCACCCATATCCTGCTTCACAAGCTGTGCACTCAGGAAGGGGAACAGTTCCCTCTTGTTGTCAGTATTCTTGAGGAACCCAGTGTTCCAGTCCTGCTTTGGAATATGGGTCTGACCATCCCCAATCTTGGTACGTGGGCCTGAGCCACGACGATGTTGTGTCAGGGTTTTGAGGTTGTCCTCTGGGTAGGTGTCCCAGACAGCATCTACCCGTGTGACAGTTGGAGTTACCTGTGACTCCAGAAATGGCACCAAATGCTGTGACACATAATCAGTGAATGTGTGTGCTGAGGTTGGCCGCACCATGTGGACAACAGCTGCCATGTCAAGTACCATAACTGTGGCTGCTTTGGCTGCAGCTGAGCGACCAGTGGGTGCCTTTAGGTGCTCTAGAATGTCAGACTTTTTGCCAGACCTGAGTGATCCTTGGTTGGAGAGACTAGGTGGTTCTCTCTGATTCTCATACCGAAAGAACTCTTCGATGTCTGCATCAGGTAGAGACTGTAAGGACAGGAAAAGCTTGGTTATGAGGGTAGAGTTTCTCTGAGCTCTGCCTGATTGATATGCCTCCTTTTTTTGTGGTAACAGGGCGATTGGCAAATGTGAGGACATTTTGTCGTTTGATAGTGATTGCTATTGGCAAAGTGTCCTGCTCTAGAGTCTGTGTTACAAACTTGGCATGCAGATCTTTTCCAAGGTTATGAAGCTGGGCAAGCGATGCAACAACTTCATCTTTCAAGACCTCCTGTGTGTGTAGAGCCAAAAGCTCATGGCCATTGTCAAAGGGATTACCTAGCTGTTCAACTATCTCCACAAATGACAGAACATCTTCCTTGTACTTAGTCTGCAAAGTACTTGCTTCTTCGTGATGGGCAGTGCGTGAGCTTGCAGTTTCCAACACAGCCTCAAACTCCTCGATACATCGAGAACAGTCTGGACCTGTTAGCATGAAAAGAGTGAGTGCCTCAGGGTTTTCATACAGACCAACTGCACCACCATGGGCCTGAAGGTTCTTGTTTGACTGCTCATGCGATTGGTCCTTGCCAATGAGGCTGAACTTGTGAGGTGACCTCTGGACAACAAAATTCCCCTTGAGAAACTCAGCATACAACTGTGGGTGCTTCTCAGGCAACTGGACCATATCCCGCACATGCACTGGTAGCCAACAAGCATAGTTTGTGTGGCCCATCACATGGAACCAGGAGCACAGCTCATCACAGACCTGCACATACAGCAGGAAGTCTCCCTCATGGAGAGAACGGATGAATCGGCACATTAGGAGCTCCAGCTCCACGATGGTAGACCAGAACATGAGCATGGGATTGTGAGTTCTGGACCTTTGAGCCCACATCTCTAGAGGCTCAGGTGGTCCCTCAACACCAGAGCAGTAATTGGAGTATGACTTCTGTCTGAGGAGATACAGACCCATGACAGAGACCTGGTGAGCATAGCGAGTGCGCTTTATATGATGCTCATCAAGCACAGACTGGGCACGGTCAGATGTGAGGACCTGCGCCTGAGTAAGAATGTTGCTCCACCCAGAGTCTCGTGGCAACTTACCAATCATCAGGTGCATTTTGCCCTCTATGTGTAGAGCGCCCATCATCAGGACCAGCTTATCTTCCCCCATGGTGTCAGGGAATGACCACTGCAGCTGCTTAGCGATGGCATACAGAGGCTGGTCACCACCTAGCACAGGAGTTTGACCAGGGTTGAGGGCCTCTGTGCCTTGCATTGTGAGATGCATTGCATGTTTCATCATAGAAGGTGTGGCTGCTGTGTCAGGGAACAGAGGTAGAACCCCTATCACTGCCTTAGGTTTCACAGAGTCGCCACTCATGAGTCGGGAGTTGTAGCCTGACCAGGTGATGACTTCACCTTCTGGCAATGTGTCCTGTTTAAGCACTATGGACACCTGTGCCATCCAGGAATCATCCTTGACTTTGGCTCTGTGTAGCAGATTATGAGATGGCCGAGAATTGAGACCTGGAGTACATGGTACATGCAAATCATTGCTTGAGAATTCAGCTGGCTGAACCACTGCGTAGGATTCAGGAAGTTGTGGTACAGAATTGTCTGTAGGATCCAGCTGGATAGAGGGTCGCTGTACTCCTTGGTTGTCCCAAGACAGGTGGTTTGTCATGCTGATTGCTGTCCCATGGAACTCATCCAGGGAGAAGTTACCTTGGTTGTTGCTATCCAAGTTGTCTACATCAAAGGTCACGAAGACCCCACTACGGATGTTTGTGGCCAGCACAACTCCATCCTGGGCAAACTGTTTGACCACTGCTCGTGCCATCATTTTCTGATTTTCCAATATAGCGGCTTATGACGAATGCTATGTAGTCTGGTCTGTTAGGGGAAGAATTTGAAATCCTTGATATACAAAACCTACAAAATAGAGGTTATGATTGTGATTCTATGACTAAAAGTGTCAAAGTTATGCCAAATTTGATTTTTACAGGTGGCCATATTGGATTTTCCAATATGGCATTTCCTGTCAAGGCTACTGTCAAACAGACATCAGATTTAGAATCCCTGAGGTCCAAAACCCTAGCAAAGTGTTTTGATTTGTAACGTAATGTAAAAATCTTTTTTTTTGTGCCGGCCATTTTTAATTGTCCAATATGGCGACCCCCGTTGAGAATTGGCTTTGGCTCCCGGCAGATTTGAATTCAGCAGGTCACAAACTACAAGTGTGCCAAATTTCATGCTTGTAGACAAATCTGCACAATTCTTCCCCTAACAGACCAGACTAATTGCAAAATTCCAATATCCAGACACACCACCTTGGACATACGCTGTCAATGTGAACTTGGCTCTCTCTGAAGCAAGGAAAGACTCAACTAACCCTCTGATCTACAACAGTATGTTCAGGGAGGTTAAAGACATACATTCTGATCATAAGTTCATCTACACAGATGCTTCTTACAAGGATGACAAGGCTGCAGCGGCAGCTGTCATGGGCAAGCACACCTTCTCGGAGTGATTACCAAAGGGTGCTTCAATATATTCAGCAGAGCTTGATGCCATATTCTTAGCAATGGACCATGTAGAAACCTCTTCCCATAGAAAATTTGTGATATGTTCGGATTCAAAATCATGCCTACAAGCTATTCAGAGCAAGGATTGGAAGAACTCTCTGATCCGCAAGATTTTAGAAAGGCTACATTATTTATGTTCAGGACTTCACAAAACTGTGCTTTTTTATTGGGTGCCGAGTCATGTTGGCATTCGAGGAAATGAGGCTGCAGACGTGGCTGCCAAAGAAGCTCTCGACAAATGCATTACACCTCTTCCCATTCCTCACACGGACCTCAAAAGGCACATCAGTGCACTCATAAGGAAAAAGTGGCAATTACAATGGGATGAAGCTGTCATGAACAAGCTTCATGCAATTCAGCCCACCCTTGGCAAATTTTCAGGTGCTTGTCATAGAAATAGACACGAAGAGACCGGTGTTGCACGTATGCGAATTGGACATAGCTATTTGACTCATAGTTACCTTTTTAAAGCAGAAGACCAGCCAGAATGCATACCATGTGGAGTGCCTCTGACTGTGAAACATATTTTGATTGAATGCATTGACTTTGCAAATGTTCGAGCACAGTTTTTAATGTAGCAAGTATGAAATGTTTATTTGACACTGTTAGTACTGCCTTAGTTTTATCGTTTTTAAAGCACATTGGACTGTTTAATCGGTTTTAAGACATTTTGATGGCATTGAATAGTCCTTAGTGTGCTGATATGCCGTTAAGCATTTATTCATTCATTCATTATATTTCCAACTCCACCCGTTCGCGATGTTATCAAAGTGGTCCATGTTTTTCTTTTTGTTTGAAATAAATATGCTTGACAACATCACGAATATGGGTGTCGGAGAGTTGGAACCCGTGATTATTCTTATTTCATACCGACTATATACCCACATTATTAAATATGCTATCAATATCAGGGATATACTATCGATATGTGAATAATTTCTTTTCTCTCCTTATTTTTGTTAACCGTTCATATTGGTTAGCGAAGATTTGTTAATCTTGAGATTCTTAATCGACATCCTCGCAATATGACACCATATCCGCACCCTTCTAATACAAAAAGAAACATAATATGAACAACCTGCTCCCGTGACGTCACATGGAATTCCGGCCAACGGCAGGGGTCAGAGGTCACATACCAGGGTAACCCCTCTCTGCAACAGTTCATCGCAAGCTACCATATCTGCCTGACGTGTTATTCAAAACAGACCGACACCAAAAATGAAAATCTCTGTGGTGTGTGATTCGCGCGGGGCAGGGTTATCAAATCTACTGAGAAGACTGGCTCCCGAACACGAGTTCCTCGTACACGTGAATCCCGGGAAGGGATACGTCGAATCTATGCGGCAGTCCCTCCAGCGGTTACGGTAATCCCTCCACCCTGACAATTTCATTATTCGCCCGTTATGGTTCCCACCGTCCTCCCTGTGTACCTACTCTGCAGTAGCAAACATGTATTTATAAGGTAAAATATTTTATTTAAATACCAGGCAGTTCGACCCGGACTATGTGATCATGGCGGCCGGGATCTGCGACCTCACCATACGGGATCGCCGCCGTCGGGTCACCACTGCTCGGAGTGCCTGCGTGATGGAGTTGCAGGCCAGGCTGGCGGCCTTGCGGGATGAGGCGCGCGCAATTTTGCGCACCGCCTACAACGGGCGCATAGGCGAGGCCACCTTCGCTGGCGTCAATCTCCATGATGCCAATAACCCGACTCGGCGACAGATGACTCCAGCACAATTCCAGGCGCACCCTGAGGCACACCCCCTCCAGGTGAGCATCGCTTTATGAAAGTAAATAGTGACGAGGTATGCGAAACGATGCGTTAGCTAGGGGACATGTGTATAATTCTGAAATTTATAAATGCCTTATTCCTGACAGGAAACCGTGGACGACGTGGTGCGGATATTCAACACTATCACTCGCGGCCGGAACATAGCTGACGGCGAACCCACAGCCGAACTGGCCGGCATCATCCACACTGGCGATCCCCAGCACCCCATTCACCGCTACGACCGGCTGGTGGACGTGGTCCATGCTAGTGTGCCTACGAAGAAGCAGTGGGCCCGCTGTATTGTAACCTGAGTGCGGGCTGTGAGCCTCTAATTTGGACATTTTACCATTTTATCATTTTATATATATATATATATATATTTTTTTTTTTATTAGGTTATATTTCATTATTAAATTTTAAAAACTAGTTGTATACATGCTTTACGCTTCAATTTGTGATATGCATTTTATTCTGTGTGCATTTTTATCTTGCGATATCAGGAATGACCTAGTAAATATGTGAAGGCCGCGGGCACCTATCTCCAGAATTTCAGCTTACATACGAGTATTAAATAACTGTTTACCTACATAAACTATGCACCGCGATGCGCAGCCGCGCATATATATTTTAAAAGTGTGTTTCTAAAATTCGGATAGGAGGTGGTTATATATTATTACATATTCTGGAATACATTATTGAATCTCATAGGAGGACACTTTACGAATGTCATACAACAATGCGCGTCCGCACATTTTCAGGAGGTATATTATATATAGCTTCGGTATCAAGTATACATAGAATATTTAATAGTAGAATAAAACCATGCCACACATGTTACATATCAAAGGTCCACACCACGGCCGCCAGGGGTGCGGCTCTAGCGCAGGGGAGTGGGTTGGATTAATTACAACAGCCGATAAGGTGCTGACATCAAACGCGACCCAGCTGCTGACCTCCCCAGCCCTGGGAGAGCTGGAATGTGGGAAATAGGCGGTTAGGCTTTCGAATGTTTGCGCGGCAATATAGCCGGCATCCCTCTTACCCGTCGCCCGTAATAGTACTTTCTGTAGTGACCTTTAAGTTGTAGTGTATATTTCACGAATTTCTAGCAATGAATGTTACTGGGATTGTCATAGTCCGTCAGTGGTATCTAAGGAATATTCCAGATATGACAACGTGGTTAAATATTTTAATATCCTTTGTTTAGTTCGCGCTCAACAGCAATAAATTGTACAGATATCGTGTTAGGTTCATCCATCCGGATGGGATTATGGGAATGAGTGATGTGTTCCAACCACCAATGAATGTTTGCATGTCCTGCCTTGGAAATAGTCATAAGACTTTCGAAATCTCCTTTAGCTTTGGGCTAAGGCAATATTTTTATCTATCTCCAGGGATTTAATATGTGCTTTGCCATACAACACTCAACTATTTTAATACGCTTTGTTTAGTTCGCGCTCTACCAGCAATAAATTGTACAGATATTGTTATAGTGTGTCGTGTATTTTTCCTCACTTTTAAACCATAAATACTGTATACAGGTATCGTTTATATATTTATTTAATGTCTGTTTTACTTGCGAGTTAGACCTGATTTTCTGGCATAAGGGTTCCTTACCGTATGTACTAATTTAGTATTTTGCATTACCTATTTAGGGCTAGTAACGTTAAAACATTGCTGCCAATGTAGTTTCTAAATTATGTATTACTTGATAATAACTTTACATACCATAGTATACATGTATGTATGCGGTGCTTCCCGCCTCTTTATATTTGATTGCCTCAACCGTCGCTAGGCCCTGCTATCGGTGCCTCACGGGTGACAGAGGTCAACAGCCGGGCCGGCTCAGACGATTGCGCCGTATCGGGTAAATTAATTAATTTATCGCCGCTTTCCTTGAGAATGTGCGCGGTATACAATTTCAAACGCCCTGTGCTTGATTTACAAGCCGCTAATTGGTCGGTTCGTATTACAACCATCGTGTCAGATACGACCTCAGAAATTTCCCACGGACCATCCCAGTTGGGCGCGAGTTTAATATTCGCGGTCGGCGCATGGTATCTAAGCACCAAGTCGCCCACCACAAATCTAGGGAATTCAGCATTACCATAAGAATTTTTATTTCTTTGAATACTCTTCAATGTGCAATTACGAACCCTTCCGTACGCATTGTGAAAACAACATTCCAACCATCGGATGAAAGCTGGTGTACATGAATCGCCCGAGTGCTGTTGTAACACTCCGAATTGTAAGTCACAGGGTAGGCGTAATTCCTCTCCAAACACTAGTGTATTTGGAGTAACCCCAGTGGCTGCGTGTACTGTGCAGTTGTATGCATGTGCCACATATTTGGCCTGCAAGTCCCAGTCGCTCTGGTCTTCATTTACCCTACACGCCAGAGCGGAAATTAGGGTTCTATTAAATCTTTCGACTAACCCATTTGATCTAGGACAGTAGGGGTTGGTGCGGGTTTTATAGCAGCCTATGAGTCTGAGCATAGTCTGAAATAACGCCGCCTCAAACGCTCTCTTGATCTGAATGTAATGAAATGGGGCACCAAAAATAAGCACCCAATTGTCTACTAAAGCCTGTGCAGCCACAGCCGCTGTCTCATTGCACAACAGGTAGACCTGCACATATTTAGTAAAATGGTCTTGTACGACCAACATAACCAAGTTGCCCTGGCTGGTAGGTTTAAAACGAGAGACAAAATCACAAGATAACCAACCCCAACGTTGGCCAGTCATTTGTTGCTGTAAGGGCATTTTAGACAAGGCCAGCCAAGGTTTAATTGTTGCGCATTTCGGGCATGTTTTAACCCAATCGTGCACGCGCGCATTCATGCCAGGCCAATAATACCTCGTGCGCAATTTGTCCAGAGTTCTCTCTCGACCAAAATGCGCCAACGTCTTATGGCAGTGGCAGAACGTCAATATTTCCTCCTGTAGGAGAAAAGGGATGATAATCTGTTGATGAGTCGTCAGGCTAGCGCTATCCAGCGCATTTCTGCATAACAACCCATCTACTAGAATTAATTGATCCCATTGATTTAACAATTTAATAGTTTGAATATTTTCCGCACTCGTGAGATCTCTTGGCGGACTCACTGTGTGAGTATTTAACAAGGTAATTATTGTTGAACATGTATCATCTGTGCCTTGAGCCTGATGAATTTCAGGTTGTGTCCAGAAATTAAAATTGTTTTCAACTTCTGTACCCTGACCTAGAGATGCAACCACCGCCGTGTGTGCTCCACAGTCCTCGCATTCTGGTATGCCACAACGACGGACGGGAATGCGGCTGAGCGCATCTGCGTTAATATGCTGCGGGCCGGGTCGATAGGTAATTTGCGTGTTGGTTAGGCCAAATTCTGACAACCAAGCCAACCAACGCCCTATCATTCCCTCCGCCTCTTTAAAATTTAATAACCACTTTAACGAGTGGTGATCAGAACGGATCTGGAATTCTGAGTCCCAGAAATAATGTCGCCACTTTTTGGTATATATGACAATTGCCATTAACTCCCTTTTAGTGGTACAATATCGCCGTTGACAAGCACTTAACCTGTTACTGGCAAATGTAATGGGCACTTCTACTTCATCTTGTACCTGACTTAGCGCACCGGCAATAGCAAATCCGCTGGCGTCAGTGTCCAACATAAACTGCCCTGTCGCCCGTGGATAACCAAGCATCGGTGTATCCGTAAATAGCCGTTTTAATTCAATAAATGCCATATGCTGAGGTTCTCCCCAGTCAAAGGCTTGCGTGCTAACATTAGCCATGTCCTGTATTGGAGCGACTACATTAGCAAATTGAGGGATAAAGTCTCGATAGTACGAGGCAAACCCAAGTAAACTTTTGGTTTCTTTAGGAGATTTAGGTGCAGGCCAATTGGTTAGAGCTTCCACTTTTTTAGGATCAGCTTTGATGCCTTCCCCGGAAACAATGCGGCCCAAATACTCTGTCTCACGTCTGAACAAGTGGCATTTGGACGGTTTAAGTTTCAGTTTAAATTTGCGAAGTCTAAGAAATAGCTCAAGTAAATTGTTACGACAAGTGCTAACCGTGTCGCCAAATATAATAATTCAGGACAGGAGGCGGACTACATAGTATGGCAAATTTATTCAAGTAAGAAGAACAGTGAGTAATGTATATGGAATCAATTGAAGTAGCGAATGATAAGAACTGAATGGTAGAACTTAAGTAGATAAGAATTAAGTGGTGGAGGTTAATAGTTAAGGCAGTATAGCAACATCTTAATGAGGTCAAGTGTCGATCGAGGCAAAGTCATGTATGTCTTAAGTGACCCGGGCCTCAACCCTAGTCGAAGTGATAGTTGGGTGGGTGGGACGGTGAAGGTAGGTCTTGGTGGTGCGGTGGCAGGAGAAGTGGTCGAGCTGAGGGGCAGGCAGAAGAGAGGAAGGGGGGGGTACCAGCAGAGGAACCAGCGGGGGAACCAGCGGGGGCACCAGTGGAGGGAGGAGGAGGGTCGTGGCGACATCTGGAGGAAGTGGGATGAGTGAGGGAAGGGGGAGAGGAGGGAGTGGTGGCGCCATCTGGGTGGTAGGAGGTGTGTGTGGGGTAGTGGTGTAGGGGGGCAGGCGGTAGGGTCGGGGAAGGGGAGGTCGTCCGCCTCCCCCCGAATTACCCATATTGCCAATGCAATATGGACAATTCAGGACAGGAGGCGGACTACATAGTATGGCAAATTTATTCAAGTAAGAAGAACAGTGAGTAATGTATATGGAATCAATTGAAGTAGCGAATGATAAGAACTGAATGGTAGAACTTAAGTAGATAAGAATTAAGTGGTAGAGGTTAATAGTTAAGGCAGTATAGCAACATCTTAATGAGGTCAAGTGTCGATCGAGGCAAAGTCATGTATGTCATTAGAGTCTTAAGTGACCCGGGGCTCAACCAAATAGTGTTGAGAGTGCCCGGGTCGCGACCGTGAAGGCCTGGGCCGGGACGTAGGTGTGCACGGCGGACGAGCGCCAATGGCCAAGGTCAGTGATGTCCTTGAGCGGCGCCCCGGCCACAGCACATGCCTGTGCAGCACCCCGTCGGAGGCTGTGGAGTGTATAGCTGGTTGGGTTGGGACACCTCGAGTGTTGAAGTGCGGCGCGTAGCGCGTTGGTGAGTGTTTAGACCGTCAGTGGGTTTCTGTCCTGGGTGATGAATGCCGGGTCGAGTTGGGAGGCTGTAGTGGCTCTAGTGGCAAGTACTGCCTCCAGGCTCATACGGGGCAGCAGATGGAGGTCGGGATCCGGGGAATCGTTATTGTGAAGTGGTCGGATCGTGACCTAGAGGTCTTCGTGGATCGAACGTTCATGGTTAGGTGCGTGGTGTGGTCTGTCACCTCGCCATGCCTCAGGGTGTGTCCCGGGTCGTCGGGTCGTCCTGTGACGAGCAGGTTCCCTTGTCGTAGGAGGGAGAAGTATCCGAGGAGAAGAGGTGAGGACCTTGGCATTGGGGCCGGCCCGGCGGAAGAAGCGAACAACGGCGAGGAGGTCAGAAGGAGTGAGGGGAGGGGCCTGTCGAGGCAGGTAGTCGGAGTCCCGTATGATGCCTCTTTTGATGATGGTGATGAGGTATGAGTCGAAGCCTTGGGTCCTGCCGTCCCTCAGCCTCATCCAGGTCCGTGCGGCGCTGAGGTGGTTCATGACGGCTCCGAGGGAGCTGAGTGAGGCCAATATGGACTCCAGGTAGGAAGATATGTTGAGCTGCGTCGGGCGGGTGGGATCGTAGTCTCTGTCGAGGGCGTGTGCTATGTAGGTCTTTATCTGTCATTCCTTGTTGCGCAAGGTGCCTTTCGCGAGGCCGGCTTGGAAGAGGTGGGCGATTCGGTGGCGTTCTTGTTGAGTGCCTGGGGAGAGCGAGGCAAATGGTTATCTCTTCCCAGGCTATTCGTCGGGGTTAACTATTGAGGTCATGTGGAGGACGCGGACTCGGTCGAGGTCCATGTCGTCCATGAACCGATCCGCCTTTTGCCTGCCTGCCCGGTCGAAGGGGGCCCTGCTGAGGGCGTCGGCGAAGGCGATCTCAGCACCAGGCTTGTGGACGACCCAGACCTCACATGAGTTGAGGGCCGCAAACCTCCAGATGGCGCGGGCGCATAGGGTGGGGTCTCTGCCGGCACCGGCCTCCAGGACGAGCTGGGAGGCCTGATTGTCCGTGTTTACAATGATGGCATAGTCTTGGGGGTTTGGAGGAGTGAGGGCGTGGAGTGCCACAACGAGGTTTATCGCCTCGAGCTGTGCTATGTTGTGCCCGTCGCCGAGGTATGCCGGCTGGTACTCCTCTGTGATGTATCCGGCTGGGGAGTGCGCCCCGCCGGCGAGGAGGGAGGAGTCGCACTCGATTACCCAGTCATGCTTGGGTGTTGGGCGGAAAGGACGATGCCATTGGATAGGTGAGTGTAGGACTTGAACCATACAATGTCGAGGGTCATCTCGTGTGTGATGGTGTGCTTCCCGGTGTGTGGGGCGGCACTGAGTGCCGCGAGGATGCGGTTCATGTACCTTCTCGCCGGGAGCACGCACTTGGCGATGTGCTGGAGTCGCCCGACGAGGCACTGTAGGTCCTTCTTGGAGGCTCTGGATCCGGGTGTCCAATTGGCGCATTCAGCCACGACCTCGTCGAGCTTCAGTGTTGGTATACGGACGGTCATGTCGGTCGTGTTGACTTCGAAGCCGAGCCATTCCGTCTTCTGGGAGGGTGGAACGCACTTGTGTGTCGATAGCTCGAAGCCGAGGTCAGCAGCGAGGTGTACGGCATCGACATATGCTGCGACGGCCTCAAACTCTGTCGGTGCCGCCCCAACGAAATCATCCAGATAGCAGAGGACGAAGTGGCCTTTCTTGCGCAGAAGGTATGTTACCGCGTTGGTGGTCCGTGCGCAGGCCATCGACGACGTGCGGCACCCAAATGGGGGGGGCCATGTCAAAGTACATTTCGTCATTGAGTGTGATCCCGAGGAGCGGCACCGACAGGGGGCAGGTCCTAAGTTGTCGGTAGGCGCGGGCAAGGTCGATTGTCCAGATCCAGGCGCCTTGGCCAATGCGGGTGACCTCGTCGGTGAGGTTTGTGATGTCTGGAAGCGTGTAGGTGACGGGGCGACCTTGGTAGTGGCCTTTCCTTATTCCTGAGTTCACGCTGGCCCCCCTGGGGAAGCTGAGGTCGACGATGACCCGGCGCTCAGTGGTGTTCTTCTTTGCCCGAGTCATCATCGGGCCCGTCTGTGCCCAGGGGAGGAAGGGTGTCTGGTTGAATGGGCCGAGGAGAGCGCCTCGTGAGGTCTCTTCGTCGACGTACTTCTTTATCCACTGGAGGTTCTCGGGGTCCTCGCGGTGGTTAGCTTTTGATGGGACTGGGGGCGTGTCTGCCGCATAGTCGACTGGCCATCCAAATTCGAGAAGTTCTGTGTCGTGGTACGCAGCGAGCAGGTCCCTCCATCAGTCGATCCTCAGCCCCGAGGGGACCGGGATGCGTGCCACGACGTGGTTTGGTAGTGCAGTCTCTCTTACTTGGTCGTATATGTATTGGTATATTTGGTTCGCCCAGGCCGCGGGTACTGATGTGGGCCAGATCTTGTCTAGGGTTGCCTTGTAGGAGAGCGGGGTGTGAGGTGGATTGTATGGGAGGGGGTGGCACCGCTGCAGTCGTCCGTCACGTCGTCAATATCTTCGGATGCATGTGCGCGTTGTTGGTAGGTGAGGAGTGCGTCTGGCGGTTCGATATCGTCTGTGGCGGGGTCGGTCCTGTGGTCGTCCGTGCGTGTGGCGACGAATGGTTGGACGCATGCGACTGTGGATCCAGTCGGGTATTGTCGTGCGACGACGTCGGTGGTGGTGGTTGTGGTGGGCCCATGCCGGTGCCGTTGGCTATCATTGGTGCTCGGGGGTGTGCCGGTAGGGGTCGGTGTGTTGTGGGGTGGAGTAGTTGGGGCGGCACATCCGGTTCCTCCTACCCGCGGTGTTCAGGTTGATGGTGGGGAGGTTTGGTCGGTGCTGTCTGTGGCGGCGGTACGTGTGTGGGCTGGTGTACTGTCGGCAGGCGTGGGAGGCGGGGTGGGGCAGGAGGCGGTGGCGAATACGCTCCATGGTGTCTCCTACCCGGGGTTTTCGGGTTGTGGGTGGAGTCGTGTGGTGGTTGCCGTCTGTGTTGTTCGGCAGAGGGTTATCGATCGCCGGGTCTGTGGTGTTGGGTAGGTGAGCCCCGTAATGGTCGTTACGGGGGTCGTTAGTGGCGGCGGCGGTGCGTGTGTGGACTGATGTTTTGTCGGCGGCGGCCTGCCGCAGGCGGTTATGTGGCTTTGATAGGCTGTCGCAGCCATGGGTGGGGGAAACGGTTGGAGGGTCGGGTGACGCGTCTGTCCCCACGTGGTCTTGGGTGGCGGTTGGTTTTGGTACCACTGGTGAGCTGCTCTTGCGGTTGGCGGGAAAGTTGTTTATGGTGTCGGGTGGCGCGTCTGCCTCCACGTGTTGGGGGTTTTTCCGCGCTCCAAGGTTCGATTGTTCTGTGGAGTGTTCGTCTTGCCGATATGAGTCTTAGGGCGGGTTGCTGGGCGGTTTTTTGGTGGGTGTCGCCGCCGTGGGTGGGAGAAACGGTTGGGGGGTCGGGTGACGCGTCTGTCCCCACGTGGTCTTGGGTGGCGGTTGGTTTTGGTGCCACTGGTGAACTGCTCTTGGGGCTGGCGGGAAAGTTGATTATGGTGTCGGGTGGCGCGTCTGCCTCCACGTGTTGGGGGTTTACCGCGCTCCAAGGTTCGATTGTTTTGTGGAGTGTTCGTCTTGCCGATATGAGTCTTAGGACGGGTTGCTGGGCGGGTTTTTGGTGGGTGTCAGAGTCGCTCCGAGGTGCATCGTTTTCGGCACTTTCTTCGGCCTGGCCGGGGCCATTCACTGAAAATCCGTCCTTTGGTGGTCCGTCTCGGGTGCCGCCGCCTTCCGTTCTGTTTGCCGCCGCTTATTGTTACAGTCCTGTTCCTTGTGCGGGTTCGCCTTCTTGTATTTGTTAGCGCACCACCCGCACACGTGGGCGCGGTGGTCGCTGCCTGTGCCGTGGGAGGTGGAATGGCCGCAATCCGTTCCCCAGTTCCATCTGTGGCAGGGTCTGCCGTCAGTGTTGTGGTTAAATTATGGCCTTTTGTAGGGGGTGTTTATCGGGGCTGTCTGGTGTTCGTCGTTCTTGTTCTGGGCGGCACAAGCCGACCGATTTTTCTCTTCTTTTTGGATGCCGGCCAGGCATGCTGCTCGTTGCAGGTCTTTGATGGCCTGTTCGTCTTTCCAGGCTTTTGGTAACCATCCCTCGTCCACCATGGCGAACACTTTCTCGGACCAGGCGAGTCACGTGTCCCACCTCCAGTCGGCCGCCATCTCGAAGATGTCGTCCTGATGGTCTAAGATGGGCCTGGTCCAGGAGTGCGGCACCTTGGGGTCTTTCCTCATCCGTGCGAGTGCCGCAAAATACTCGTGCCACGTGCTCTCGCCTGGACATACCTTCCCCTTCTTCTAGTCCCTGATGACATAGGTGTGGGGGAGGAGTTGAGCCTTACCTCGGCTGCTTGCTCGTCCGTCATTCTTGTTGGCTCCTATGATGGCGTCGATCACATCTCGCTGGTCGTCTTCGTCGGTGGAGGAGGTGATCGGCGTTCCCGGTGCGCGCCGGGACCTCCTTTGTCTCCTCCGTTCTTGTTCGTCACGGTCGTCCTTTTTGTGGCGGTGGCTGCGTGGTGTTGGTCCCCGTGATCTTTTTCGGGGTGAGCGATGTTGTGGTGAACGGCCACGTGGCGATGGCGATGGGCTGGAGCCTGATGAGTCGTGGGTGGCGTGCCGTCTCCTTTTCTTGGGGGTTTTGTCGTCCGTGAGCTGCTCCTCGTGCGCTTGCTTGTACCTGCTGTTTCAAGTGCCTGTAGCCTGTTGGTGACTGTTTTGGCGAGTTTGGCCTGTTACTGTATGGAGTCAGTCACTGACTGCCTGAGGAGCGACATCTGCGCCACTGCAGACAGTTCGTCGTCACTATCGTCGTGGGATTCTTTTTTCGGTTTAGTGACAACTGACCGTCGCCGTCCTCTAGTGCGTGCGTTGTCTGCCGCTGGTGCCGCAGGTGTAGCGGCGGAGTGTCGTGATGATTTCCATGCCTGCATGGTGTGGTGAACGGTCGTGTTGAACGGTCTCGGTGAACAGCCGGTGAGGCGCGAGACGTGAAGGAGCGAGTTGAAGGTAGGTGTTGGGGGTGCGGTGGCAGGAGGAGAAGTGGCCGAGCTGAGGGGCAGGCGGAAGAGAGGAAAGGGGGGGGGGTACCAGCGGAGGAACCAGCGGGGGAACCAGCGGGGGGACCAGCAGAGGGAGGAGGGGGGTCGTGGCGACATCTGGAGGAAGTGGGATGAGTGAGGGAAAGGGGAGAGGAGGGAGTGGTGGCGCCATCTGGGTGGTAGGAGGTGTGTGTGGGGTAGTGGTGTAGGGGGGCGGGCGGTAGGGTCGGGGGACGGGAGGTCGCCCGCCTCCCCCCGAATTACCCATATTGCCAATGCAATATGGACAATGTTGTCTAGATATACTAAACAGTGTGTGAATAGCAAACCATTTAACATTTCTGCCATCATTTTCTCAAATGTAGCAGGGGCATTACATAGAGCGAAAGGCATTACCTTCCACTCATACAGTCCTATATGAGTAGTGAAGGCAGTTTTCTCCCGGTCGTCGTACTGCATCGCGACTTGATGGTATCCTGATTGAAGATCCAAAGTGCAGAACCACTTATTTCCTCCAAGACTATCCAGGCTCTCGTCGATGCGTGGCAAAGGGTACGCGTTTTTGCACGTCATAGCATTTAATTTGCGATAATCTATACAGAATCGCCACGTTCCATCCTTTTTGGTAACCAGGTGAACCGACGAACTGTAGGGACTTTTGCTGTCTGTAATAATTCCAGAAGCTAGCATATTGGCCATCTCGTCCTCCAGGGCTTGCTTCTTAGAATCCATTAATCTGCGATACGGTATCCTAAATGGGGCGTTGTCACCGATGTCTATATGGTGTTGTACCACATCAGTCCAACCCAACTCACTTCATATGATCCAAATGTGTGGCTTCAGCCATGGATAGTATGAAGTCTGGAATTTGTGCCAATCCTTTAAATTGCTTCCGATCGACCGAAAACGCCAGTTCAGGGGATCCTCCAAATCCCTCTAACCCGTGTTCTCGTTTTAACAAGTCGAACACCATTGCGGCCGTAGGACTATCAATGGAACCATGTGATCTGGCCTCTGTCGCATTACCAATAATTTGACCTCGCAACAAATGGACACAGTCGTCTGTAGTGTTATAGAGTGGTAAGACAGCACCTTTTGACCTATTAATCAAAGAGTGTGCTGATGTGACTCCATTGGGACTGAGCATTTCAGGGTCGGGTTCAATTAAACACTGACCTTCCCCGTCTATATGCCTAGTCGTAATTAAAGCCGTGACAGTTTGGTGAGCAGCTATTGTCACATCCTCAGCCAGACACGCAAGGCCGCAATCTGTTCTGAGTTGGCAATGTGTGACTAAATTATAGGGTTGGAGGACTTCAAAAAGTCCATTATGTGGGGAAAGGCTGGCTTCATAAAATGACATCCAGTCACTCCCCAATATACCGTCTTCTAGTATATCAACTATTAATACTGACGAGTGAAAAATCTGATTGGCGATACCTAATGGTATGTCCGTACAACCAAATTGTGGAATCACTAAGCCAGTAACACTCAACGGTTTCACTCCAGAAACCAAATTACGAGTGTTCAGATTGAGATCGTCACAGAATCTCTTTCCTATCACATACATAGCTGCGCCCGTGTCGATAAGAAAGAACCCCTTGGAACCTCTAATATTAATGGGAACATACCATCTTTTTCAATTAAGAGGAAAAATATTCATAGCAAACTGGTCTCTCTCACCTACATTATGTAAGTCCAGACCGGTTTTCTTTAATATGTAGTCCATGCACAAATCTGGCTCGTTGCTACTCGCAATTTGTGAGCACAACGACTGCATACCCGCCAAGAAAACCTGACGGACGCCAATAGCTGTACAAGTGGACTGGGCTACTACACCTTTAGGTAGACACAATTCTGTCGAGAGATTGTGTAAATGGTTTTTAGCACAACTGTTATCAGTTGCGTTGGGAAGGTTTTCCTTTTGAACCAAAGCTGACAACACTCCCGGCGTTGCAGCTGGCTCTAATTTAAATAATCAGCATCCTCCAAAAACTCGGGTGAAGCTGACTGGTTGGGCATAGCAGCGATATTTTTGATGCCCGGCGCAATATTTTTGCTATCGCGCGCAATGTTTTTACCATTGTGCGCAATATTTTTACCACTGGCAGCAAGCAGCCTAGCTAATGTGGCCGGCACATGACGCGTATTATCACGCCCTTTGCGGTCACCCGCGACCATGGCCTGTTCTATTGAACGAGGGTGTGATGAAGGGCATTCAAAAGCCATATGGCCAAAGCCTCTGCATCTAAAACACTCAGTATTGGGTGATACGCGCAGTAGATCGGGACGATTCCTTTGGAACACCCCTATTGATCTTTCCTGGATATCAGGATTATACTGGGTATGCTTGCCTTGCCACTCCCTTTTACCGGAACGGTCAGCATTGTGATTATTAAAGGGTCTTGCACCCTGGCCATTGAAGGCACTAATGCCCACATCCAAGTCAGTGTAGGTGGGCGTGGCATCATAAGAGAGTTCCGCCACGGCGGATGTGATACCCGCCACAGCGCGTTTAGTTGGAAGCATACGCACTTTTGCTGTGTGGTCTCTCAACATTTGGTAGATGTCCTCCATGGTATGTCTACCTGGGGACCATTGTTTTAAAATCATGTCGCGTTCTTCACGGTCACGAAGACCATTGATGAACACGGCAACAGTTTTGCGCGCGATCAAATCTCGCGACATGCCGCAACCTGCGCCAGCTTTCCTGGCCTCAGATTCCAACATCATACCATAGTATACGGAATTTGCCGAGTCAGATGGCCGTTGGAACCTTTTCTCGAAAAGTTCCCACTTAGATAAGGGATCTAGTCCCTTGAATTGCCAAGCTAATGCTTTGACTAACTCATCAAGGATGGCGCAATTACCCTGCTCCCACCTATCTACTGCCAGTTGGCCAGGACCATCCTGCAGTAAATGAAGTAGGCGTGTCAAAGCGGTGGTTTCATTCCACCGATTGACTGACATCGCCTTGCGGAATTTCTCCCACCAGGTATCCCAGTCTTGGTTGATACCATCAAATGGGGGTACTTCCACAGCTCTCACCCTAGCGGGTTGATACTGCTCTTGTACGCTTATATTGCGGTCGCGCAAATACAACGACCGACTCACGGCTGATGCGCCAATGCCAAGGTTGATGTTAGAGGCCTCCATCACAGCCCGGCGAATAGCTGGGTTTGATTTGATGATGGCCTGCTCCGCAATAGTAAAGCGGTAAGGTGCAAAGGAGTCGACGCTAGTGTCTTCCTTACTGGCGCAATTTGGGGCACTTTGCCCAGTATGCTGTAAGTTAACGGCTGGATTTCTGTCAGAGGCGTTAGATGCATTTATGTTATTATTAGTATGAGGGCAACGCCCACTTTGCTGCTGAATCACGCTCAACATTTCATTTGTAACACCAGGGTTTGGGATACTTTTTTCCTGCCACCCGGCTAATTCCTGCCAATGGGCATGCAATTCATTTTCATGTGACAGGAGTTGTTGTTCACGTTCTTCCAACATGGCTAGCCTGTCGCGTTGACTGGTGTGCTGTGACGCGGGTACCATAAAGGAAAGGTCAATGACCGGTGGTGGCAGAACAGGTATCTGAGTAGCAGCCGACTTCTGTCTCGGTAGGAAAGAGAAGAGGCCGCCTTCCTCACGTACGGATCCACCGTCCACGGGACGTGTGACCCCTAAGGGCAATTGCGCACCTTGGGGCGCATTTATATTTTGCGCGTGCGCAAATACAGGTGTTGGTGACGCTTTACCAGAACGAGCTGGGTCCGCATCTAAAGTAAGGGGTGAGACCCCGTCAGGTCGGATTGCTTCCGCCTGTAATGTTAGGGGTGAGACCCCGGTGTTTTGGACATTGTCCGCATTTATGGAAGCACCATCCAAAGACGGTGCCTCCTGGTAGCCCCTTTCCTCTGCCGCATTTGCTGCTGAGCGCAAGCAAACGCGGCGAGAGGCTACAGGGACATCGGCGTCTGTTCGCCTTCTTGCCAGCTCGCAGTTTTACCAGACTGCGAGCTGCACAATTACCTAAATATAAAAAAACTGTTAATTTCGCTACTACCCACTAAAAAAAACACTAGCCTGAAATTTTCCTTAACAATTTAAAACAATTTTGCTTACCCCTATTTTTTAGAGGATTTATCAAATTATTAAAATATTATGATAGATGTTTTTACAAAAATTTACGAAAAATGGTTAGAATAGCCTAAAATTTGAAAAACCCCAGCAAAAGATGGAAAATAAAAAGATTTCTAGAAAAAGAGATGAGCAACTAAGGTAAATTAAAGGTAATATGCCCAGATATTACAATTCCTTTAACTTAGCCGATTTCTTGCTATTTAAAAAATATATACGCCAAATTTTAAATCATACGAGGAAATTTTACTAGCAGAATTGGAGAGAGAGTTCCGAATATGGAGAAAGAAATGGGAAAGATATATGAAAAGAAAAGTGAAATTAAAGTTCAAAACAGATCGAAAGGAAGTTAAAGTAGCAGCACATAGTGACAGCCGACCAAACTGTCTGTACGACTGACTTAATGCTCCAATAACGCTTTCTGACGTCATCTCCATCTCGGGACGCGCATCGTCGCTAGGAGACGCTGTAACAAATGGAAATACGCGGACTAGTTCAAAGCTAACTGCCTCCGGCCTAATAAAACCTTATTTCTAACCGACTCCAATCGCCGGAAGGCCGCAGTAGCAAATTTTAATACTCTAACTAAATATAACGCATGCATTACCTTATGCCGGGGTAGCTAATCCTCGTCCCGTACGACTCCTCCAATCGGAGCGACATAAGGGTGCACCGTTATTATGTTGAACCGCCTTTTGATTCGAATCTTACTGTGGCTCATAGGCTCCTGGCCTCACAGAGAAAGATAGGTGACTAGCCGCAAAATAAAACAGGAGTACCAATTTAGCTAACACTAGTATGCTCTTATAGTAATGTAACCCCGGTACCCACTAAATCGTCAATTGACGTCATGTAGCATGAAGGCAGTGGCCGTGTGCCACTGTCACAGGACGAATGCGCTGTCAAGCAAGACAACACACCGTTTTTCTTCTAATAATTGCATATAAAAGGTGAACCAAAAGGTATTATACTCCTTACTAATCCTGGTCATGGCACCAGTTTAACCATCGGGCTATTCCACCCCCGCTTAAGGCGAGCCTTCGTGTTAATTTATGTAATTATTTCCTTGTGAATTTCCTGGGCCTGCCGCGGGTCAGTGTTCACCCCGCCTGTCTCCATCGATGTCAGCCCCGTACTAAAGGCGGCCAGCCAGAGTTTCGTCTAAATACTGGAATTTGCCTTCACGCGCATTTATCGGCCTAAAGCATATATATATTAGGTTATTTCAACTAACTGGCTGTCCCCTCGCCGTTCGGGGTATGTTAATGTTACTAAATTAATCCAGAACTAAGCAGTCAAGCTAGTGTCGCTGCTGCTGTCATGGTTAAACCGCCTAAGTGCATGTCGTTATTTTAGCCAAAAGTAACCCTACGTTAATTCCGCTAATATGTCTGTTATTATATTCCCGCAGATGGGTTAGTTAACTGCATAAGGCCTATTTAGGCATAAGGCCCTTAATTACATATAAAGCAATCGAATATCAGGTTTTTCCATAGCGGTTAATCTACAATAAGACACGAGGATAGTAAAGAATGCAAGGAACGTTCCAATCCACCTTTCCAAGAGCTCACGACTTTATTCTTACCAAAACTAACAAGATGGCATAGTAGCAGGTCATATTATTATAGATAAATCCCCTCCCATGGTTATTGACATTAAATAAGTTTAGAATTTCAAGAAATAAGGCCTAAATCTCGGCTAAAACATCGGAGTGTGCAAAAACACATCCGATGGGTCTGGGTCCGAATGCCCGACCTCCCTCCCGTTGCTTGGAAAGTCGCAATTGATGTATCCAAGCAACGCTTTACGGCTGAGAACCCGCGGCCGCGCAAATGCTGGTGATTTGCGCGCCCGTGGAACTGCGTAGCCCGCATCTCCAGATGCGAGTCACTCGGCACCAGTGCGCAAATGCCCAAGGCGAGCAGTCCCGCCCACTTCAATAGCCTTTACTTTGTGTCTTTCTAATGTAATAAAATGGACCCCTGCATATTCTACAGCTGATGCATAGTCCAATTAGTCCTACCACCTCCCTTATAATTGGCAGCTTATCCAAAAGCACTGAACTAGCAATTAAAACAAATTTCTCTTTCTTTTCTTTTGTTATGGTCATTTCCATTTAAGTGGAATCTAATTCTAATAATTGGCAGCTTATCCAAAAGCACTGAACTAGCAATTAAAACAAATTTCTCTTTCTTTTCTTTTGTTAAGGTCATTTCCATTTAAGTGGAATCTAATTCTAATCCTAAGAAGGTGATCTTCTGCATAGGCATTAAAACCGAGTTATCTTTGTTAATTGTAAACCCTAGTTTCTCAAATACCATAACAAGATCTTGAATGGCTGAGTAGCATAATTCCTCAGTCTGTCCAATAACAAAGCTATCATCTAGATAAGGGAAACAAATGTATCCCCAACCCCACATTCTTGCATAAATGGTGTGTGAGAGGCCATTTTGAAGAACCTGATATTCTAACAATTTACCTTCTCATCTAAATCTTAATATTTCTTTTGAGAGTTCCTTATATGTAGTGGATAGTAAGCATCAGTGAGATCTGCACTGGCCATCCACATATCTTTATCTAACAAATCTAATGCTGTTTTCAAATTAAACATTTAAAAATCTTCATAATGTATGTGTTTGTTTAGTTTGGTTAAATCTAGATTATTCTAAATTTCCCATTAGGCTTTGGCCGAAGGAAAATGTTCGCTATCTATTGTCCTTCCTCCTCTTGTACAATTTTCAATCTCATTATTAAGCAGTCAATTAACTTTTTTATAAATATAGTTTCTGCCACACGAAAGGGAATTGGTGCTCTCTTTTGCAATGGTGTTTTTATTAAAGGAATGATTAAACCCTGTATGCAGTTTAAGATCCCTTTATCTGAAGCTAAGTCCTTCCAATTATTGAAAATCGTTTATTCTACCTCCTCTGAATTGATTAAAATTCTTAACAGCTTTTGAGACACCCACCAGGTAAGGGTGGGTAGCTCACTTCAGAAAACACAATATAAATGCTCCTCTCAGATATGTTGGAGAAATAATGTCCAAATGAACGATCAGATTTCTTCTCTGGAAGTTGTCACTTTTGGCTCCAAGAAAAGCCACCACTGGTCCCTTTGAGGGACGGAATCGACCAGCGCTGCGGAACTTGTGCAGTGTATCTCCTGTTGCTCCATCAAACTGCATATGGCGCTCCCCTCTATATGGCATGCCTGACAGCATACACTTTTCCGTAGCCCTCACCGACTTCATAAGTTCTTTATTCATCTCTCCTAAATTGTCTTCTAGCAGGAACTCAGATGGCCCCATATATGTCAATCCTTCCCGAATGTAGAATGAACCACCTTCCTCAGGTTGAGCTTCCGATCAAACCTAACCTGGCAATGTGTAGTCACAAGCATACATTTTGCATATCCGTGTCATAGGCATCCAGCTCTGGATATGAAGAGCCCTTTTTCTTTTATTAAGTCCATCACAAGGGCAATATTAGTGAGGGGACCTAAAATGTCTTTTGTAGCAGTTAGTAATGAACATTCACCATCTTTCCTACTCTGTGAATTTAATTTCTTCGTTTAAGGCCCGAATTCTTGCACCGGGAACATTCACCAATCCTGTGTATTCCCTGGAAATGTCTCTTATTGTCTGAAGATATTTTGGTCCCTGATAATAAAAGTGGATTTCCCAAGCCAAACTTTCACTTATTACAATCCTGGGGTAACCGTTATTTTCACCTTTTTTTTTTTATAAACTTCCTGAGGTTGTGTCAAAAGTGAACCTTCATGTAGGTTTTGATCCAACTTTAATGCAGGTTTCAAATTGGGTGCGTTTAGTGCACCAGTTGCCTCAGCAAGTTGAGCATCTGTACGCGGTAATGTTGACTCTTTTCTAGAAGACAATTAATGTCTCATAAATATTTGTCTTTGAATGTAATGTCACAATTTCAATGAATGCCAATCGACCATCAACAATACTTCAAGTTCTATTGAAAATCGGCTAAGGCATTTAAAATAATAAGTCCTTCTTACCTAATTTTCCACACACGTCTGAACTTGCCTCTCTTGAGTTGCAAACTGAAGCTTGTTCAACCTGCTCCTCTCCCCTGAAACTAAACTTCCTGTATTCGGAAGACAAAGATGTGACAAAAGTGATGAAGAAGACTTGGCTATTTTCATACTGCTATTGATGCACTTACTGAATATACCCAGCATCCGCTCTATTGAAGTGTGCTGCATGAATTTCGACCATATGCTGAAATGATGGCAGTTCGGCTGGAACAAGAATTAGAGCAAGGTTTAATAATCGGTCTTCAACTTAACAATACAAATAAAAATATTCGAATTTCTTCTCACTTAGATGGTTTATTCTTCTAAATAGATCATATTTTATCAGCTTTGACAGACTGCTCTTCCACCTGTAACTTCTTTTATTTTCAAGTTGACCAGAGACACATTCAGACTTGATTGGGACCAAAATAACTACCAGTGAAGACATACAAACTATCACTAGTCATATTCGATCATGGTAATTGTGAATGAGAAAAGTTGTATTAGTCATGCACCTTTAAAGATTGACTACTTACTCTTTAGGGAAGAAATTGTGTTGGTGAGCAGGTCATCCGAGGTCTGGGTAATGGTGTCTACGTATTGAATAGCCTTCGACCTGTTTGGAGAATTGACAATGCAAGTAGTTAATACATATACAAGACACAGTGACCGAATCAGTGGAGCGCAGGTCTCCCGTACTGAAGGTAGGGAGTTCAATTCCCAGTCGAGTCAATACCGGTCATAGAGAGGGGACTTTTGGAAAGCTTGTCAAAAGTATTTTCGGTTCTTTCAACTCAAATAGCTTCAAAACTAGCCATTTTTCATCAAAATGACTCCGGACTAATGATTAGTAGGTCATACCTACCAATTTGATATATTTATCTACAAAAATAAGACAAAAATTCAAACGCGATCGGACTATGCAACTTTAAATCAAATTGGATTAGTGCTGCCCAGCAGTGGAAACAAGTGTTAACACACTCATCCGTTATGAGCTTATCCATCACGGCCAGGCACTATCCTGGGGTCTTCCGGAGCCACCGAAGCTGGTCAGTCTTCTCCAAACGCCCACACTGAATACTTCCCACCTCCAATTTTACCCACCCACCCACACCTGCAGTTGACTGTGCCCACAACAATCAACAAAACTAAAAACCAATCAAGCATTTAAACTAAAAAATAAAGAATACCATCTAATGAGTGACTGACACCCGTGCAGTTGACAGATCATGCCTACTTAAATGTCACATTTCTGATAATTTACCCTCTACTGTTATCTCATATTTTTATCATTAACTATTGCTATTGTCCTTTAACGTAATTGATTACTTGTTTGTTAAATCGTTCACATGACTCATATGCCCTCATCACATTTCATTTTCCCAATATATCGGGGCCTTCGCTCGTTCGGTTCTTGCCCGATGATACACAGTCAATGTACATGCCGCCGGGCGAGCAGCGCCCAAATAAAAGCCTTGATTAACCCACTCATGCCTCTGGGTCAGCTGTGTCCGTGAGCAATGAAACCTAATACATTTATCTAAATAAAATGA
Source organism: Branchipolynoe longqiensis (assembly GCA_030323885.1). Classification (NCBI taxonomy): domain Eukaryota; kingdom Metazoa; phylum Annelida; class Polychaeta; order Phyllodocida; family Polynoidae; genus Branchipolynoe; species Branchipolynoe longqiensis. Next base: position 6,017,148 of record CM059195.1, on the reverse strand, counting down.
CAGAAATCCAAAACCATCGGTTTTTCAGCAGCCAATTAATTTGAATGACTTGTTTCTTGTATTGCAAAACTCTACTTTAAAAATCGTAGATACATTACATCTCCCTTTCAATAGTTACATTTGTTTGATGTAAAGTCACTTGTTCAATTATTTGTATACGGTAAAATCTTTCGTATCTAAGACTGCACTACATCCTTTTTTCCCCTTTTTTTAAAAGCGTGCATATTAACATTTGTATGCATTGGCAGTTATGTCTTAACTATGCATATATCGTACGTACATTACAAACGTATGTGGGAAAGGCATACATCTATATTTACGTCCGTGTTCAAATTGACCTCTGCAGGTCACTTAATTTGTACTTGCTTAAATTTTACATTTTATGCACATGCAATAGTAACAGAACTATATATAACTTACACATGCATCATTAAGGCGTGATTGACATGCCTGCATTAACATTTATATAGATCTATTAAACTGATGAAGTACTTTACTTTGTCCTGTATAACTTTATCTTATGTGAGATATAATTTATTATGTGAATATAAATGGGCGGAGCATCTATTCTTATTTTATTATTTATTTATTACTTTATATTTATATCGATGTATTTTATTATGCTTTGCTGCGGGCCGGTTCCCTCTGCGCCAGGATGGCACCACTATCGCTTAGGCAGAAGCCAGCTAGAGCACGTCCGTATCACACGAGCTCCGATTGAAATTTTTTTTGAGAAGACATACTATGTCAGTGGATTTCTGTGTTTCGTGTGGAACTAGCCACGACAGCAGTGACTTGGAGTGTACAAAAAATAAGAAAGGATTGGAGGCGTCTACAAGAAGGACTAGAAGTTCGGCTGCAAAAATGTCAAAACAGTCAGCAGAGGAGACAGATTCGGATACGGCAAGCTACAAACCGTCCTTGCCGGAACAGCGGGAGGAGGCAAGGCGCGATATTGAGCAATTACGATTGGAAATCGAACTCAATGAGTTGAGAGACGAACGTGAAAGGCTGGTAGCACTGTGTGATGCGGGGAAAAAAGGATTGAAGAAAAGTGACAAGGATCCAAGATGTCTGACGGAGGTTGTCGCTGCCGGTGCACCACCCAAGATGGTGGACGAGGATCACGCGCTGCCGTCGGGGGCGTCAGCAACGGGCTACTCGACCTATGGTCGATCACGAAACAGATCGAGGGAGCGGAGGAGACGTCGGCGATCGTCGAGGAGTTCTTCGCCAGACAGTGTCGAACAAAGGATGAGAAGTAAGTGGTTACTCAAGAGACATCTCGAGACTAAGAAAGACTTAAGGAAGTTAAATTGCCATGAAATTGTCTATGCAACTGCTGCGTGGGTGCTGGAGATACCGGAGATGTCGATTCAAGACCACAGGGCTATGTGGGAACATGCCTATTTTCTCTCTCACCGTGCTCGTCATAATGACTACCAGGACAGCACTCATGCTGATTACGATCTGTGTATCATAAAATTGGCAGTGAAATGGGGATTTGAGGCTTTCTCGAGTACACAAACAGGAAAAAGTGTCCTACACTATGGCCCTGACAGCATAAAGAAAAAGCAATCGACATCTACGACTTTCGGCAATAAGAAGCGTGGTAGTAGAGGCGGCAAGCCGAATATGGCATGCTTCGCATGGAACAGCGAGCAGGGATGCAGCCTGAAGGAAGAGGAATGTAGATATTAGTATAAATGCTCAAAGTGTGGAGGAAAGAGCCATAAAAGAGTAACCTGTAAAGACTGATCATTAGGCAACACTGGGCGGGGAGTGGGGCGTACGCTAAACACCATCCGAACTGAGTTATCGAACGATGATTTTGACAAACAGGTGTGGGAGTGTTATGTCAGAACGCAACAGGTGTTCATCCCACAGAGCGAGCCGTTGACCCAGTGTGGCCATGTCACATGTTGGGATGGGTCGTTCTCAGAAACTGTGTACCACTTGAGGTAGTCTACTTGAAATGCATATATGTCAAAGAAACCCTTTATTGGAGTGTCAATATTTAGATTTCATCATTTAGTGGGAGATATTTTAGATCAAAAGTAAATGTTAATATTGTGTATTATGTATCTTATTGGGATGGATGTAGCTAAATATAGAGAAAATTACATCACTAATTTGTGACATTGTCAACAACATTGAAAATAAAGTGTCACAAACTTAATGAAAACCTCTGAACAACAACACATTTCACTTCAAATGGTCATATACAATGTCTTCATTAAGTTGAAAACATTTATTTCTAATTTTTTTGATAAAAATGATGAAATAGTTAACCTTTTCTGGAGTCATTAACATTGTAAGATTTCGTTTCCACTTGCAAGTATTATGAAACTCTGTATCAAACACTGAGTACAGATACAGTACAGGAACTGTAACCACAAAGGGCTACTAGAGCAAATAATGTGCCACTACTAAAGCAGACCAGAAGCATGAGAGAAGCATGCTGGAAATAGCTACCAAGGTGTGGAATGCCCAAACGGTAAAGGAATGACAAACTCCTGACCTAAACACTTACAAAAAATATCTGTGCAAAATAAGGCTAGGAAACCCCCACTAAGCTGCACTGCAATGGGGCATGTGATATGTCACGGCCCACCAGCGGGACGCCCAATGGAAGATAACCATGCCAAAAGTAGCCAGATAACACACCACACAGCTACGTACAAGCCTATGATATGTAAATAGGAGTAGGCTAGTCTAGTAATAAGAGTAGAACAAAATAAAATAATACATATATGGCAAGAAAATCCAAAAAAACCTAAAGGGGCTGTCACATTAGGGTTTTTTGGGGAAGCATACGGCGGCGTAGGCGCGTTACGTCATATACATCGATATACATCGGCATACGCCATCATATGCTACGCATACGCTACACATACGCCGTCATGTGCCGGCCTATGTCGCTGTACGCCGCCATACGCTTTCTCCCGTCCGTCCAAATCTTTTCGTGCATGCTAAAAAAATCTCGACCTACGTGGGCGTATGGTTCATACGCTACTCATGCGATTCTCATACGCCGGCATAGGCTCCTCGTATGCTGGGGGTACGCCGGCATATGCTAGGGGTACGCCGGCGTACGCTACTCATACGCTCAACTTGCATCACGGGCATATCTCGGGCATATGCAGCGTACGCAGAACCTACGAGTTGCGTATGGGAGCATATTCGTAGCATATGCAAAGCGTATGAGTAGCGTATGGCGGCGTATGCCCGACCTATGGTCTCGGTATATAAAGGCGACGCACGCCTTCTTCGGTCATTCCTGCTCTGCTGCTCATACAGGATGGATGCCCAGGCACTGCAAGTACAGTTCCAGCTATTCTACAGAGTTGCCCTTTATCACCATGAGCTTGGCCTATACCTCATGGTTCTTCTGGCGTCCCGTATCCAGAGGAGGAGGAGGGAGCGGCGGCGACGATCAGTGTGGGTCAGACCCTGGATTGGGAGGCGGCCACAGTTTGGCTTGTTCGACAAGCTGATGGTCGAGCTCCGCAGCGAGGACACCGCGTCGTCTGTGAACTTCATGCGGCTGCCTCCCCAGTTGTTTGACGAGATTGTAGCGCGAGTGGGACCGAGGATCGCCAAAAAACGGACCACATTCAGGGTGCCGCTCGAGCCGGCGCTGAAAATAGCACTTACTCTGCGGCACCTGGCATTTGGCACAAAATACTCCTCCATGAAGTTCAAGGCGTGCATTGTTCTGCACAACCTCATGAGGACACGCTACCCAGTGCTACAGAACATGCAGCTGGATCGTCCCGAGACAGCCAACAACAACTTTGTGCCTGGAGGTTGGCTAGAGGGCCACAACCTTCCTGACATTGACGTTCTACCTGTTAACCCCAACACCGCGTCCAAGCTAGGAAAGGAACAGCGCAATCTAGTTAAAGACTGGGTCGTCTCACCCGCCGGAGCACTGTCATGGCAAGACAGACTGTGAAGACAAACACATTTTATCAGTCTGTATGCACTGTGTCTGTGTACTGTTTTTGCAAACTTATGTGCTTTTCTTGACACTGTACTGTTATCGCTTATTTACATGTCTGTGATGTTGCGACATGTCTCCTGTTATATGAGATGCTAATATGTTTATATGGCTAGTAAAATAAATGATATCATTTTATACATATGAAAACACAATTTTACATGTCTGTTACGTTCTTTCACTCCCTAATTTAAAGTCATCTAGTTAATGTAATTGTAATGAATCTCCTCTCTTTTACATGAATTAATCTTTTACATACATACTAAGAACACAGGGAAAAATAGTGACAGAGACAGAAAGGGGGAGACGAGTTAGAGGGAGGGAGGGTGGGAGGGAGGGAGGGAGGGGGAGAAGAGATAGAGAGAGGGAGGGAGGGAGGGAGGGAGAAGAGATAGAGAGGTAGAGAGGGAGGAAGAGAGATAGAGAGGGAGGATGAGAGGAAGAGAGATAGAGAGGGAGGAAGAGGGATAGAGAGGAAGAGAGATAGAGAGGGAGGAAGAGAAATAGAGAGAGGAAGAGAGTTAGAGACAGGGAGGGAGGGAGGGAGGGGAGGGAGAAAGGGGAAGGAGAAAGATTATTATAAATATTTTAAGTTTTTATTTATGTTTTAATTTTAATTTTAATTATACTTTAAATGTATAACAATTAAATGATGGCATGCCTTTACTGAACGCAGACACAAAAATTAAAATTGACAGTATATTTATTTATTTACACATCTTGACATATTTACATATATACATAAAAATGTACAAACAATATATAAACATACAATATATATACATACAAATGTACAAAGATAAATAAAAACTAAGACTACATATCTACACATATTTACAATCACTTCTCTCCCTTGCCATTAGAAGTGGCATCAGCTGGTGACTGTGTGGCTGACGAGGGGAATAGGTCCAAATTTGCGCCCAACATGCCAGATATCCCAGACAGCCCCGACAAGTTCAATAGTCCTTTTGGGCTTGACGACTCAGAAAAGTTCACTTGGGTGGGGTAGCCGCATGTTGCAGTCGCGATGTCTGTGGCAGCGCAACTCCCCGGCCATGCTGCACCCACAGTGGGCGGAGCACCCGCGTGCACCATGACTCCGGGAGAGCCCCTCGTGTGTCCCGCCATCCCTAATGTCCGTAGATGTCCAGCAGTGTGCGGCGGTGACGGCCGTACCACCAGCGGAGCTGCGGCTGCCTAGTGACCCTCGGAGGTTGGAGGTAGAGGCTGAGGCAGAAGACTTGGCAGAGGCGGCTGTGGCTGTGGCTGATGAGGAATGTGCGGCTGCCCCATATAGCGCTGCACATACTCGTGTGTCTGTGAAGCCCATGGTGTTGCCGGTGGTGGCTGGTGAGTCCACTGGTGGGGTTGAGGCTGGTATGCCTCACTTGCAGACACACGAGCAGACACACGAGAAGGTGCAGGAGCAGGTGCAGGAGCAGCCACACAAACCACCGGGGCCTCGAATGTTCCTTCCTCCACCTCCAGATGGTGCGACACCATGCGGTTGAGTGCACCGCAAACGGACACAAACCGCTCCTCCGGCATCGTGAGGATCATGTCCCGCACATAGTTCGCGAATGCCACTCGCTTCGTCACTGTCGGTGGAGGAGGCGGCTAGATCACCTTGAGGATGTCCTCAGACTCGTCAAACCTCTTGTGGATGGCAGCGAGGAGGTTCTCGTCGACTGGGGCAGATCGCTTCCCTCTCCCCTTTCCCCGCTCTCGGGATGTAGCAGGGGGAGTGGGTGGAAGCTCCTCATCCATCGCCACCTCCACATCGGTCGGCACATTCTTCTCCACGCTGAGATCGAGCTGTGGAGATGCGACAGGAGCGGCCAACTGCAAGACAAAATCAAAAATAACATAAGTAACATGAACGCAAATTGATATTTTGACAAAAGACATGACAAGTCGAGAGTAAATCAAAAATATATAAAGCAAAAATAAATAACGTTAAATGCAAACATGGATTTATAATGATTATATCTCGATACATCTATTGTCAATATCTCGATTTAAGAACAACTACACAACAACTCAACATTAAAGAAATAAATAACATTTAACAAATAACTAGAATATTTACATAAATACAACAAAAGCATAACATAACAAACTTAGAATACAAGCGGTTTTACGAGAATACTAACGGCCGCACTTGTCAGAACGATAAAAGATTATGTACTTACACTCCTGCAGGGCTCCGGTCGGTGACGGACGACGGACCGCAGGAACCCGAACTTGCGCAGGATCCACTGCTCCCGCTCAGTCAGGTCAGTGGCTCCATCCCCGCTTTTTTTCTTGTGGAGCCGCGTGTTCGTGTCCCTGAGCGACTTGAACCACTTCTGGAGATGGACTGTTGTGGTCCCCAGAAGTGTCGCCTGGTCCTCCCACATCTTGGCCTTTCTGTCTGAGCGGCGGTAATCGTGAGCTTCATGTTCCACATGATGGGGTTCTCCTGCAGGAAGTCCAACATTTGATCCTCCTTGAAGACCGACAGAGAACAGTCGCTCTTCTTGGCCCTCCGTCTCTTTGCCGCGGAGAGGCCACCGGTGCTGGTGGAGGCATTGGAGGCGGTGGCGGAGGCAGCGGACGACGCCCGTGAGCTTCCCCGAGAGGCAGGAGATGGCGAGCTGGAGCGGGGACGCCAGTGTTGCGTCGTCGACCTCTCCACTTCCATCTCCAGCTCCTCCAGTGGATAGTGGTGTTCTGGAGAGTGGTGTGGAGAGTGGCGAGGTGGCGAGGCAGGTGAGGAGGCTGGTAATGGAGAGCATTGTAAAGTCTGCCTCTTTCTGCCTCTCCCATGGCCTAGTCCTCCTCCTGTAGTTACAGCAGCTCTGGAGGCTGGTGTAGTAGCACTAGTATGTGTAGTAGTAGTAGTAGCAGTAGCAGAAGCAGCAGCAGCAGTGGTGTTCCTCTTAGCAGGCATGGTGGCAGAGTGAGGGGAGACTGTTGCTGCAGGCTATATATACCCAGGAGCCACCAGGCGGCGGACCGCGCAGAGATAACATAGGTCGCGCATAGGTTTCGCATACGCTCCTAAAATAATCATACGCTCCTCATGCCAATCAAAACCGTCAAAAAATGTCACAGCACGCTCCCATATGCTCCTCATACGCTCCTCATAGGTTCCACATACGCTCAAAACCACCCGAGAGGTCACCAAAGGTCATCATAGGCCGGCATGCGCAGTTTTTACGTAGGTTTTCAATACGCTCCCGCCATGCGCCATAATGTGACAGGGCCTTCACATAGGCTACTAACCATACCAACCAACCAACCAATTATCTATCTGCTACTGAAATGCAGGCAATCACATACATTATCAGCAGCCACTGTGTGGTAAGATAACACCAACACTACAACTGGCCAGCATTGAAAACAAGCCTGGGTACCCGGGCTTATATGCTATGGACAGTATAAATACAGCCTCAATAAAAAAAAACACAAAAAAAACTAACTATTTTCACCATTTGACACTCTATGCATGGATCCAGTTATGGTATAGTAAAAGATAAATCCTGAAATTGCCCCTAAACATTGAAATTTGAGACGAACATTTGTGTAAAATTGTTGATTCCTTGTTACATTGCTAATATTTTCCTGATTTTCTCTTTAATCATCACAAATAATACAAAACCATAGCAATGAGGTTTTAAATTATTATTACTACTGTTTATAAAGCAAGTGGCATGAGAAATGTCCTAAAAATGTCAAGCTTTGTGTGGAAGATATTTGATTTTGGAGTCAGATTGGTTTCCATGCTATACTGCTATTTATTGGGTGTGAGCATAATTTGACCTACTTAGAAATGTCAGAATATGTTTATTTTCAATTCATCATCATCATGCTGTCGGTCGCGATGCGACAAAGACTGCTTTTATTACGCTCCTCATAGGTTCCACATACGCTCAAAACCACCCGAGAGGTCACCAAAGGTCATCATAGGCCGGCATGCGCAGTTTTTACGTAGGTTTTCAATACGCTCCCGCCATGCGCCATAATGTGACAGGGCCTTCACATAGGCTACTAACCATACCAACCAACCAACCAATTATCTATCTGCTACTGAAATGCAGGCAATCACATACATTATCAGCAGCCACTGTGTGGTAAGATAACACCAACACTACAACTGGCCAGCATTGAAAACAAGCCTGGGTACCCGGGCTTATATGCTATGGACAGTATAAATACAGCCTCAATAAAAAAAAAAAAAAAAAAAAACTAACTATTTTCACCATTTGACACTCTATGCATGGATCCAGTTATGGTATAGTAAAAGATAAATCCTGAAATTGCCCCTAAACATTGAAATTTGAGACGAACATTTGTGTAAAATTGTTGATTCCTTGTTACATTGCTAATATTTTCCTGATTTTCTCTTTAATCATCACAAATAATACAAAACCATAGCAATGAGGTTTTAAATTATTATTACTACTGTTTATAAAGCAAGTGGCATGAGAAATGTCCTAAAAATGTCAAGCTTTGTGTGGAAGATATTTGATTTTGGAGTCAGATTGGTTTCCATGCTATACTGCTATTTATTGGGTGTGAGCATAATTTGACCTACTTAGAAATGTCAGAATATGTTTATTTTCAATTCATCATCATCATGCTGTCGGTCGCGATGCGACAAAGACTGCTTTTATTACTTGGCTGCCGCTCTCCATTTATCTCTCTGCTTTGAGAGTGATGTCCATGAGTCGGTCTTAATGTCTGTCAGCTTTAGGTTTCTCTTGATGGTATCCTTGAACCAGAGACGAGGGCGCCCTCTCTTTCTGTAACCAGAAGACAGTTGAGAATAGAGGATCTGCTTTGGTAGCCTGTCTGAATACATCCTCATGAGGTGTCCAGTCCACCGAAGATTCTTTTTGATCAGAAGATCTTCCATAGAGGGCAGCCCCGTCCGTCCGAGTATTTCCTTATTTGTCGCTTTGTCCTTCCAGGTTAGCCTCATGATTGAACGCAGATGTCGCATCATGAAGGCATGCAGCTTTTTCACCTGTCGTCTGTACACTGTCCAGGCCACGGCTCCGTATAGTAGGGTGGATAGCACGATTGCACGGTAGATCTTGCCTTTGACTCGCATGGACACATGGTGATTGTTCCAGAGTATCTGGCCTAGTCGGCCGAAAGATGCGCTAGCCTTGGCCATCCTCCTCTGTATTTCAGCAACAATGCATCCATCACTTGATATAGTGCTTCCGAGGTAGGTGAATTCCGGAACAGAGTTCAGCTTGTTTCTGTCAACCATGATATCCTCCTCTCGGGTTCTTGTAGAGTTGGGTTGGTACAGCACCTCCGTCTTCTTGATGTTAATCTTCAGGCCGAACTTCTTTGATGCATCGGAGAAAGCGTCCACTATTTTTCTGGATCTCTTGAGCAGAGTGGGCAACCAGTTCACTGTCATCTGCGAATAGCAGCTCTCTCACCGGTTACATTTCATATAAGCTGCCTGCAAAAGTGTTGAAGTGCTGCTGGCTTTTGCAAGTTACCAGCGGCACTCTCTCGGGGAGCAAATAGAGGTTCTACACCGGCAAGAACATGTCCAGACAGGCGCAAAACAATTTGTCCCTGCAGTGGCTGGTCGGGAGATGTTGGGAGTTCCATACATCAACCACCCTTAATGCTGCCACAGTGACATGGTTTTCTGTTTAGGGTTTGCTCCATTAGCCTTCGGTTCTGTCAAGAACCTGTACCACAAGGCAGTGGTTTACAACTCTGCAGGGCAGGGGCGTCAAACTCCCTGAGGTATTGCAATACCTGCATACCCAGATTATTCAGATGCAAAAGGACATACATATTGAGGAAACTTGTAATTAGGACTTTGACAGCATTTTGATTTTGTGGTACTGATGTCACAGTTTTGGTACATATCTTCTGAGAACGACCCATATATATGATGCTCCCGGCTTTACTACCTGTGAAGTTAGAGCAGATAAAAGCTATTAATCTCATCTGTCCTGATGAGGAAGAGCTTAAAGTAATACTGTTCTATAGTGATAGGAGTATGAGGCTTATGTGAAAATTTATTAAGCCTGATTAATAAATTGATTAGCCCAAAAAGTGGTTATCTGTGTCTGGTTTTGAATTATAAAGAACAATTGCTGCATTGTTCTAATGATGTTACGACAAATTGCAATTAAAGTGGCGAGCTATACCTCGTCGGGAAAACAAACTCGGAATAGTTCAGATTTGTGCCACAGGGTAGTGCATGCTTAGTGCTGAACTTTTCCACTTGGTGGCGTAAGGTGACCTAGATTGGTCATGTGACAGCTGTTGTTGTGAAAATGGCTGGGTCAGTGGAGAGAAGGGCGGGTAAAACTGAGGTATTTTCAATTTTCTTTAGAGTAGTTCAAACAGGAAATATATTTGTTTTAATGTAAAATATATGTTAGTACAATTACATTGCATAATTCAATGAGAAACACATATAGATGAAAAATGTGTTTTTGTTGTTGAATGTAAAAAGGTTTTGGACTGTATGGGGTTTGAACCGACACCACCAAGCAAATTCAGATTCAAAGTCCAACCACTAGGCCACAGAGACCACACATCATTACTGGTCTCAGTTCAGGCTATTTGTGTATAGGACGTCATATATATACAAGATGTGTATATACGTATGCATGTACGTATGCATGCATGCATATATGTATGCATGTATACTCATCTTGTATACAGGCAATGTATGCATGTATGTATGCATTTATTTTATTTATTTATTTATTTATTTACATATTTATTTATGTATGTACATTGTATCATTCAATCAGAAACACATATAGAACAATATACATTATATACCTTTTCCGTTTTATATACAGTGTAACTGATGCCCCAGTCACACAAGGCGCGACTGTATTTGGAAATGCGATGTGGCACGTGTACGATGACGTCACAATGTCGCCTCCTGCATCATTGTCGACATGGCAACGTATTAAAAGAGTTTGTAACAAATTGTTTCATTTTTGTCGCAAGGAACTCGCAGGCTTTTGGTCGCCAAGTGACCGCAAGCGAACGCAGGTCGTCGTGTGACTGGGGCTTGACACATTTCAAACGGATGCACGCAAAACATACATTTACATACATACATACATACATACATACACACCTTGTATATGTGACGTCCTATACACAAATAGCCTGAACTGAGACTAGTAGTAGTAATGATGTGTGGCCTCTAATTAACCAGATGGGATGGCCGAATGAGTTAGAGCGCCCGTCTCCCGTGCTGGTAGATCATGGGGTCGAACCCTGGTCGAGTCAAACCAATGACTTAAAAATTGATACTTGTCGCTTCCTAGCCAGGCGCTCAGCATTATTAGGACAGGGCAAGGAATGGTGTGCTCAGTGTCAGGATAATGTGACTGAGTGGGATACCAGGTCATGGTGCCGGCGGCCTGGTTTCCCAGTGGGACAGCACTATAAGAGTTGCCATGAGTGCACACTGTCACAAGTCGGTACCCGTCCTGATATGACCTTAGCTGTTGCTAGGACATAAAACATTACGCAAATATATTTCCTGATTGAACTACTCTAAAGAAAATTGAAAATATCCCGGTTTTACTCTCCCTTCTCTCCACTCACCCAGCCATTTTTTAAACAACAGCTGCCAGCTAGTCCCAGCCTCAGAAACCCCCCCCCCCCCCACCCTGACCTTAGCACTGACCCACTTCTGGGGCCGTATGCAGGAGTCAGTGTTAGCGAGGAAAACGGGTTTTGGCAGGAATTCCGGTTTAGCGGCGAAAAATGGCATGCACGAGTCAGTGTTAGGCCTAACACCATGTAAAATTGTCCGATATAATACATGTGAACCGAGGTGAAGTTACTATAATAAATTACAAACTGTCTATATAATGATAAATGTTAAACTATAAAAACCCAAAGGCATATGAGGGATGTGTGAACTTGGTAAACTATTATTCATTGAGTATAGAATTTGTATAATTGAATAGTCTTTAGAGGGAGTGTCACTTCCGAGTTTGACTAAGAACAGTCTTTGGAAGAGTCACCTCACATGCCCCCCTCCCCCCCACATGGTATTGTTATGATCATTGACCACTGCATTGTACTCTGATTGGAGGAGTGAGTCATGTGACCACTGCATTGTACTGTGATTGATGAATAAGATCATGTGACAACGGCCATCTTGAATCTTGAGAACCTATATAAGCAATAAACCAGAGAGTCTCACTCTCTTACTTTTCCTTCTTACCCTGTTTTCCTTTATTACCTGTAGTGTTTTCACTTGACCTGTTCACACCACCCACACCACCAGCCGGCACGTTTACAAAATGGCGACCACGACGAGAGAGACTTCCGAGATTTGGTTAGTACTGACTATACAGAGTTTATTATAGAATTTCGGTGAGTTTCGGTAGCATTTTCTTTTTATTTGTTTTATGATACTATACATTTATATTTCTTTACTTAATTGTTAGCTGACTACTGTTATTTTTGAACGCACGTGGATCATTTGAACGCACGTGGTGTGACTTCAATACACGTGTAGTTTCATTTTTGACGTTAGGAGTAGTACTAGAATTATTTAATAGAAACTATATTATATTTGTAGTATTTTTATTTCATTTAATTTTATATGCTATTTTAAATTCTAAATTTCTTGAGGTTGAGAGATTTGAGGACTTGACAGAGACTGCGACTGGTGGGTTGGTTGGAGTGGATAAGTTGTTTTTCTTCTATTTGATTCTCTATTCTTTTTACTTTTTGCAAGGATTAAATTGAATTAAATTACTTTGTCGACGAATTTCCGACGAAAGTGTCTTTTCTTAAGGGTTACATTAGTCTTTGACGTTGATATTACTGCAATATTACAGTTTTATCGTCTGTCTGAAGCCTCGTGTCGCCGCAAGAATTGTTTTCATTTTCGGACTACTTTCGGTAATTTTCTTTAACCTTGGAGTAATTGGGAGCGTATTAATACATACGGGGAGACTTTTCACTTTTCTGCTACGTTACAGGTAAATTCTATCGGTTGGATATGATTCTTTGACTCTGTTTCTACCGCGCTTTACGCAACACACTAAATTTCCCATTGACCCGCTACAAGGAGGATTTCAATAGCGTGAAAAAATACTTGACTTCTGGTAGGTTAACATATTGTATTAAAATATATTTGACTTGTGGTAAGTTGATATATGGTGTATTGTATGTAAAGGCATTTAACTTGTGGTAGGTTGATATATCGTATTTGAATACATTTGACTTGTGATAGGTTGATATATCGTATTTGAATACATTTGACTTGTGGTAGGTTGATATATCGTATTTAAATATATTTGACTTGTGGTTGCGTTAATATATTATTAAATATATTGTATTTAAATACACTTGTACTACACAATACACACTACACATTCACAATGCCTAGAACACGATTAAAAGAAGATGCTTTACGTGAACAATTTGCATTGTGGTTGAAGAACCAGGTAGATTTGGGAATTTTGAGTGATGATTGTGATAAATTAGAAGCATGGACTAAGTTTATGGCAGATAGCATAGAGAACCTAACTGAAAAAATGAAGAAAGAGTACTAGAGGTTACTGAACGTGCTGAAGCTGACTATCAGAGAGAAGAACGTAGAGAAAAACGTGAGTTAGCTAGTTTAGAACGTAAAAGTAGTGAAACCAAAATAAGAGCTCTAAAAGCATACGGAAAGTCTGTGCCTATGCTGGACGGTACTGACAGAGGTGCATTAAGAGAGTGGGTAGATCTTATTGAGAGGATTGGGGTTCTTGCTGATGTTTCTGACTTAGATATAATTCGGTTTGCACTTTCAAATGCAACGGGCACACTGCATGAAGTGTTATTCACTGCTTTCACAGCTAAAGGTGCTAGGTCATGGAATGAGATTAAAGAGGAAATTGCTAGAACTTTGTTAACTGCTGATGAGAAAACTCACTTAAAAAGTATAGTAATGACTATGGTACAGAATGAGGGTGAGCCAGTAGCAGCATATTGCCAACGGTTTAAAACTGCTGCAAGTAAGGGATGGAAACTACCTTCTGCTACCTTGGGGACTGACACCTTTGAAATTCTACTATCAAGGTTTCTTGATTCATTATTAGATGGCAACACTATGTGGTACGTGGAAACCAATAGGCCTAAATCATTAGAGGAAGCTTTCACTCTTGCTATACTGAGTGATAGGTCTGTATTGAGACAGCAACGACGTGCTCAATCAAGACTAACAGATTTTAATGTGACTAGTCAGGTAGATAGTCTAAATTTTATTTCTTCTAAATTGTCGAAAAGGGTTCCTGCTGAAAGAGTTCAGGCTAGTTCAGTAGTGACAGAAGAGAGTCAGGCTCTAAAGTCGCTCCAGAATGAACTGAAGTCACTAAGGAGATGTGTAGAACGCTTAACTGTTTCTGAGAAAGGTACACGTGCAGAAATTCACGCGGTAAACGTTGCGCCAGCGTATGGTGGCAATTCTTATGCAGCGGGCAGACGTCTTGAGTCGCCGCGCGTAAACGTAGCGCCGAAGGCACAATTAGCTACTGCAGCTAAAAATAAACTCAGTCCAGTCGGAGAGCACACAGTAAAAGTATGCGCTGTCAAAGCAACAGCGAGGAAGCAATGGCAAAGCGACGCCGACTGCTCACGCGCAGGTGTCGACGACTAAAATAGAACACGCGTATCAGACACAGCGTGCTAGTCGTAATACTTTAACTTGTTACATATGTAATGAACCGCATTTGATGAGAAACTGTCCGCAGTTGAAATTACTGCGTAGTAATATAAACTCTACTGCTTCGGGAAACTAAATAGCGCACTTGATACTCGTCCGAGTATTGCTATTGATTTTAATCAGGTAAAATTAACTGGTCTGGTAGACTCAGGTGCGGCTAAAAGCTTAATACATGTAGATGCATTTCATAATTTAGTAGATATTGGAATAGCAGATAAACAATTGTATCCAGGTAGTAGGCTGAGATCAATCTCAGGTCATTTAATTCCAACTTTAGGTATAACTTATATTTCTATTTATGATGAGTTGTGTCCTTTCTTTGTAGTTGAATCATTAGCTTTTGAATTATTAATTGGGACAGACATAATGGAAATGTGTAATGCTGAAATTTGTTACAGGAATAAATTTGTTTCCTTATGTGATATTGTACATCCATGGAGTAGTTTAGAATTAATTGATAGAAAAATTGCAGGAATAGTTCTAGAAGTAGACTATTGGAAAAAGCATTTTCCCTTGATATTTCCTGATTCTAATGATAAACTTAAAGCTATTAAGGTAATTGAGATGCATATTGACACAGGTGATGCATATCCAATAAATCAGAGACCTTATAGAATACCTTTAAGTAAGCGACATATAGTTAAAAAAGAATTAAATAAGATGTTAGATGATGATATAATTGAAACTAGTTGTAGTCCTTGGGCTTCACCAGTTACGTTGGTGCCTAAGAAAGATGGTACTATACATCTCTGTGGTGACTACCGTAAATTGAATGCAGTAACTATTAAAGATGCTTATCCTTTACCCAGGATACAGGACATTTTTGATCAGTTGCATGGTGCTAAAATTTTTACCACCATTGACCTTAAATCAGGATATTGGCAGGTAATGGTAGATGAGGATAGCAGACCTAAAACAGCTATAAATACACACATGGGATTGTTTTAATTTAAGCGTATGCAATTTGGATTAACTAATGCACCTGCAGTATTCCAAAGAATGATGAATGTAATTTTTGCAGAACATTTAGGTAAATGTTGTCTAATTTATTTAGATGATATTATTATTTATTCACCAGATGAGGAGAGTCATAAGAAAGATGTGACTACTATATTGACTATCTTGCAAAATAACAATATGACTATTAAAGAATCTAAATGTGAATTTGGTGTAAAAGAAGTAAAACTCTTAGGTTACGTTGTAGGTTTAGCACGGCTGAAACCGGATCCTGAAAAAATTACTGCAATAAGAGATATGGCTTCACCGACAAGTAAAAAAAGAAGTAAGACGATTGTTAGGATCGGCAGGATACTACAGACAATTAATTCCAAATTATGCTGATGTAGTTGCTCCTATAACTTATTTGACTAGTAATAAAAGTAGTTTTGAATGGACTATGGAATGTGAAATTGCATGGAATGAGTTGAAGACACTATTACTAGATTGTGTACTGTTGAAATTTCCTGATCCTTTTAAACCATATAAGCTGTATACAGATGCTTCTGAGTACAGTTTAGGTGCTGTATTAGTACAGGAAGATGAAAATGGAATAGACAGACCAGTGCATTTAATCAGTACTAGATTTTCTCCTGCTCAACGTAATTATCCTACTATAGAGAAGGAAGCATTTGCTATTATTTATGCTCTAGTAAAATTAAGACCTTACTTATACGGTGCAGAATTTACTATCTATACAGATCATGCTCCATTGAAATGTTTTTTCACTAAAGAAATTTGTAATACACGTATACAACGCTGGGCAGTATTAGTAGCAGAATTTTCAGCTCCAATTGTTTATATGAAAGGTGTAGATAATGTCTGGGCTGATATGTTGTCTAGATTGAGACCTAATACAGAGGCAAAAGAACCAGTGGAAATGTTTGCTTTTGATTCACTGTTAGCAGAACAGGTAATTCCTTTTGAACACTATCAACTGTCATATAATGAGGTAATTAATGAACAGAAAAAAATGAGAGAGTATGCGTTAGGTGAGAATGAAGAAAAGAATTATTTGATAATGGATAATCTTCTTTATTCAACAGTAGCTCCTACTAAGAAAGATACGTATCCTAGACTAGTGTTACCAAAAAAATACAGGAATTCTGTGATAAAAATAGCTCATATAGAGGTAGGTCATATGGCTATGTCTAAAACATTAAAACGATTACAGGAACATTTTCGTTGGCCTAGTATGGCTGGAGATGTCCATAAATTAATTACCAATTGTGCAAATTGTGTGGTTAACTGTAGTAAACGCACATGTGCGTATCCACAATCGATGCCATTGCCTAGGGCACCTGGTATTGTAATTGCTGCAGATCTTTCTGGTCCATATCCAGTTAGTACTAGTGGTAATAGATATTTACTATCTATTATAGATCATTGTAGTGGTTGGGTTGAATATAAAACATTGCCAGATAAATCATCGAAGGGGATTCATGATTATATATTTAATGATTATATTCCTCACCATGCAATTCCTTGTATGTTTATTTCAGACAATGGGTTAGAATTTAAAAATAAATTGATTATGGATCATTTTAAAGAATTAGGTGTAGAGGTAAGACATACAACACCTTATCATCCACAGTCAATGGTATGGTGGAAAGATATCATAGAACCATAAAAAGCATTCTAAGAAAGTTGGTTAATTCTCGTGCTAATCTATGGGAAACCCATTTGCCTGATGTGATATATGTGTATTGTACTGTACCTTCTGATAGCACTGGCTATTCTCCTTTCTTTCTAACCTATGGTAGACATCCAGGTACGAAGCATAGTTCTTTACTGTATCGATCGACGGGGACGATTGATTCGAACTTAGCCTATCGTGTAGATGACTTATCTATGTCATTAGCTAAAGCTGTCAATAATCGAAAAGAAAGTCGAAATTATAATGTTGCTCGTTTGTGGAAAAAAGCGAATGCATTAAAACTAACTCCTGGAGATAAAGTAGTTTTGTTTGTAAATGAAGCTGGACCTTTGGAGCGGAAATACGATCCAGGTTACATAGTCGTTAGATCACGGGGTTCAGTAGTAACTGTAGTAGGCCCTAATAACGATCGTAAAGTTGTTAACCATGATAAAGTTCAATTAGTTGACTCTAAAATCATGTGGGATGATATTGCTCCACGATTAACTAGAACTGAACGAAGGAAAGGTATTTCACAACCTTTGCCTTTCGATCCGATTATTTCTGATCAAAATCGACGCACTAATGAATTATTAGTGAATAAAACAAAAATAAAACCTAAAGTATTACATTCGAGAGAAATTGGTACTGGTCCGCTTACGTGACAGCAAGCGCGAAGCGTAAATCCAATGGTTGGTAGTATGACGTCAGATAAAAGAATTGACCAATCACAGCAAAGAACACTGCGGAAGGATCGGCGAATCCGCAGACGTCTGAGTGCTTCGGCTCATTCGGCAAAAACTTTCTTTGTTGCTGCGCCACTAATAAATAACGATTGCGCCATGCCTAACCATTGCGTTAATGCGAAGCAAATATTAACAATAGCGCAAGTCGACAGCTCCAAAGCTAATCGACAGGGTTTTCGAGGTCTAATCATAAGAAATATTTATGTTCCTTACTAAATTAGCGCCAAGATTAACGGGTTGTATCGTAAGTTACGCCACTATTTAAGTTACTAAATTCTCTGGTATTACAGAGATACAGTGAATGGTATTGACACCGTAGTAGCATTTCCATAATAAAGTGAAATTGACACTTATTGCTTACCAAATGCTACGGAGCAGTTCGGGTGGAATAAGCATGGGAAGTGAATACTTTAGGGAAAAATGGTGCCATGTACTAATGTATTGTTATTCTATCGGGACATAGAGCGAAAAAAGTACACCTGTGGTGACTGAATGTCTCACTAACAAATAACAATGTCATTTATTTACCATTGACTTTTCTATTTATCTAAGTTAAGACTTAGTACGCCTACAAATTACGGGGTGAGACGTAAAACAGGTGTTACTTAATACTTTGAGTTTAAACTGTTTAGCTACTGAAAAGAACTAAATTTCGTCACACTAACGACTGAAATGTTATGTTCTTGAAAACTAATACTATAGCACTTTCGCTAAGACGTTGAAGATGTTATATTTCTTGAAGAGGTAGATCTTGCATATGTAAGAATGGACATTATTAAAGCGGATAAATTGCAAATAACCAAAGATGTTATTTAATCCAATTTAGAGCACACCATTGGATTTGTATTAACTTTTCTTAAGTACAAAAATCATTATTCTTTGGCCGTGAAAAATCTAAAAACGCTTAAAATAACACATTGACTTGCATTACCGTATTGATTCTATTAAATTCTCGCAAGCTAAAAAACTATTTTTCCATAAATATAGGTAATTTATCGAACCTGTACCTCTCGAGTGGGAGAAAAGACGGCTGCGTAAGGTCGATAGAGCAATTCTATTCGACGAGCATAAACTTTTCGCGAGTATACGGTAAGAACGATAAGAATCGGCAGACGGGAGCCGGGAGTCAATTTCTTATCGGGTGTCGACGGCGACACGCGTGAAGCGATAAGGCTAAATTGTTTTGGCTTGCATGAAGCAGTAGTTACATATAATTCACCGGCGCGTGAAGCGTAATTAGACGTAACATGATTAACATGATCGATTTGTCTTAAAATGTCGCTAATCGTCATTGTGGTTGACGGGGGTTACACAGAAGCATTTCGTCATTGACTGGAACTGTGGTAAGGTTCAGGTCTTATGTTTTTGTACTAATAAATGCGTAACTCGATAACTAAGATACTTAGAAGCATAAACTAACATACTTAAGACATCTAAAGTATCTATTCTATATTGCTATGTGTATTACAATACAGATAGGTTGATTTAACATTATGAAATAAGACATTTAAATTAACTTGTTAAAACATATTTTATTTTTCAATAAGAAATTTATTCTATATGTTCATGTTACTTAATAATGTGATATATATTATAAAAGTAATTATTTGTTTAACAATAAAACTAAATAATATTCTTGTTTGTGATTCATATGATGAAAAACCTAAACAGAGAGTTGATACTTGTAAACTACAATGTGATTTAAATTACTTTCTGATCCATATATTAGGCTGATAAATCTTCAGTGAAATTGGAGTAACTGAGTTGCTATACAATGAAGGGAAGTAACTGTTAGTAATAATGATTTTCACCTATGTACAGGACTGATCGTTGGATTGATTTCAATTGTGAGATCGAATGTATAATACTTTTGTAGAAGTTCTATTCTATGTTGAACTTTTCAAAAATATTCCGCTAAGCAAAAACATTAGTTGAACGTCGGGAGATTTTAAGTAATGTCTGACGTGAAGATCTTTTTCATTTATGTCAAAGTGATCTGCAAGATTCTTCCTTTTTTTTCCTATTGTTTGCTGAGCGAGACATAATTTGCTTTCTACTACTTATCAAGTGGAGAAGATACCTGGTGAGGCAACAGTAATACCTAGGGTATTGCATGAACTAGATTATTTTTACAAAAGCGACTGTTCGTTGGGAGGTCAGCTAAAATAATGATAGGGATTTCACAATTTTTTTTTACAAATATGTTATGTTAACAGGTTGGAGAGCTTACCTCGATCGGGCTATGGTGGTTAAATACTTCATTCGAGCCCCGGTTCAATTTCCAAGGTCGAATTTTATATAAGATTAGGTAGCAGGTTCAAAAATATGCTTATGGCCCACTGAGTTTTGGGAAGTTTACATATTGGAATACATCACTATAAAGCCAAAAATTATATCTAATTTCCTGGATATTCATAGGACATTTAGTTGGGACTGGATTGAGTAAATTAACAGTGAATATTAGGAAATAATTCAGTAGTTACAACACATGGCAACAGGACAGAACTGCCCATGTTATAACTGTGTTGGTATAGCCATAAATCCCAAACAATAAAGGAACCTCCAGCCAACAATAGGGGTATATGCTGGTCTGTGGCCCACTCATATACTTCCACTTGCCACTGGGGGAGGTCCTGTGGGGACTGTTGTGCATGATGTAGATATCTTTTTTGCATACCAATATATATATGCATAATAAATAATTCACTGTGATTATGCATCTGATGCATAATCACCACAAAGATGCTGGTACAACATTAAGAAAAACCTACCTTAAATATTATTGTATTTGATTTATTGTGACAGCATATATACATATATACACATATACATATACAGGTAAACTCAGGTCGGGTAAAGTCAGGTCGGGTAATGTCAAGTATTATTCCATTTTTATCATTATATATTTGTTATTATTATCATCGTTATTATCATTATTGTCGTTATTATCATTATTCTTGTCATTATTATTACCGTATTATTTTAATCATTATTGGCATTATTTTTAGATTTACATATACATGTATGTATACATATAATATATAGATATAGATATACACATACATATGTGTATACATATAAAGATACATATGTGTATACATATAAATATACATATTACATATGCACCTATGTGTATATATGCCTATATATACATGCATTCACATCTACATATATGTATACATATATACATATGGAGACCTATATATGTGACTACATAATTATATATATATATATATATATATGTAGATATAAATATATATATGTGAATACATACTGTATTTAGAGATGACTGCATCCCATATTGTAGAGTGGTCCATTTGTCACTGGTAAGTTAACCCATGTGTAGTCTGTTTCACTCTCAGACTTATTGCAAGGGGCCTAAGCTCTGACACTTTAACACTCAGATTTTAACCAAAAACTGCCAAGGAAAGCTTTCACACCTCAAGTTGCCAATGGTTCTCTGGGCTGCACCTCCACTGACAGCTGAGCTCACTGAGTGTGAATGTGTCAGGGCTTATGCCCTTTGAATAGGTGTGAGAGTGGATTGGATTTGGTTTATAAGGGTGTGTGCCACAGTGCACTGCACACACATATTTCTGAAGGCACACACTACACAACAGTCAACTTGGTACTTGCAAATGGATTACCATTGTGAAGGATCTGGCACAGTCATCCTTAGATTTAGGAACACTGGTAAGTTATTCTTCACCTGATATTGCAATATTATTTATATATTATATATAATACATAATATGTATGTGCATATATGCATATATACATACAGCTTTAAAAGTATGTGTACATGTACATGCATAATCAAAAATAAATTTAATATAAATGGAATATTATTTAGGGTAATGGCAGTGATTGGTTAAAATCTGAGTGTGAAAGTGTCAGAGCTTAGGCCCCTTGCATTGTTGCAATAAGTCTGATAGTGACACAGACTACATATGGATTAACTTAGCAGCAACAAATAGAGGACCACTCTAAGATATGTGATGCATTCATCTCTAAATACAATATGTATTTATATGCATGTGTGTAGAGTCATGTATATATGTCTGCATATGTATATATAGATATGTATGTATGTATATATATATGTATATATATGTATATATATATATGTATGTTAATATGTATGTATGTATATGTATGCATATGTATGTATATATATATGTATATGTATGTATGTGTATGTATGTGTATGTATATGTATGTATGTATATGTATAACATTTATAATAGGCATAGCGGGTTTGGATTTCCATGGGTGTGGGAGAGGAGATGGCAGCCTATCGGCACCGGGAATACCGGCTTCCCGGCACCAGGGTTCCTGGCCTCACGGCGCCGAGACTCCCGACACTAGGCCTCAATTCAAATAATATAAATATTAATAAAATGTGATAACCAACAATAAAATAAATGAAATATGAATGCAATAATATACAGGGTAACTTTTTATTAATGTTGCTGTACCAGCGAGAAATGCCATATTCATGGGGATTATGCATCAGATAATTTTATGTGTATGTATGTATATGTATATATATGTATGTATATGTATGTATATGTATGTATGTATATGTATGTATATGTATGTATATGTATGCATATGTATATTCATTCATTCAATTCAGACTCATGACTATGGTAGTTACATAATTTGGTCCATAGTAGGTAGATATAAAAATTGTTTATGTATGTTTATATGCGTATATATGTATATGAATGTATATGAATGTATATCAAATATGTGTATATATATGTATGCATAGGTATGCATAGGTATGCATAGGTATATGTATAGCATTTATAATAGGCATACATGGTTCGGGTTCGGGGTTGGGAGGAGATGGCAGCCTATCGGGGCAAGGAATCCCGGCTTCCCGGCACCAGGGTTCCCGGCCTCCCGGTGCCGAGACTCCCGGCAGCAGGCCTCAATTCAAATGATTTAAATATAAATAAAATGTGATAACCAACAATAAAATAAATAAAATATAAATGCAATAATATACAGGGTAGGTTGAATGTTAATGTTGCTGTAACAGATTGTTAAATCATTGGTTTGACTCGACCAGGGTTTGAACCCATGAGGCCATGTGTTCGGATTCACCGTTCTCCCAAAAACATATATAAACATATATTTGGTGAGTGGTTGGCATTTTTATTTGATTTATTTTACTTTTGTTTATTACTTTTTACTTCTATTCAAATATTTGGGATGTGGTGGAGGGAGGCTTGGAACCAGGAAGCTGGGAGGCTATACATACCGTTTTAAATGCAATAAAGTGTTAATTAATATATGTATATGCGTGTATATGTATATGTGTATATATGTATATATGCTGTCAAAACAATAAAATAAATCAAATACAATAATATTTAAGGTAGGTTTTTCTTAATGTTGTACCAGCAAGACAAGCCATCTTTGTGGTGATTATGCATCAGATGCATAATCACAGTGAATTATTTATTATGCATATATATATTGGGATGCAAAAAATATATCTACATGATGCACAACAGTCCCCACAGGACCTCCCCCAGTGGCATGTGGAAGTATATAAGTGGGCCACAGACCAGCATATACCCCCATGGTTGACTGGAGGCTGCTCTATTGTTTGAGATTGATGGCTATACCAACACAGTACTGTCATGGGCAGTTTTGTCCTATAGACATGTGTTGTAACTCCTGAATTATTTCCTAATATTCACTGTTAATTTACTCAATCCGGTCCCAACTAAATGTCCTATGAATATTCAGGAAATTCGATATAATTTTGTGCTTTCTAGTGATGTATTCCAATATGAAAACTTCCCAAAACTCAGTGTTCCACAACCATATTTGTGAACCTGCACCTTAATCTTATATGAAATTCGACCTTGGAAATGGAATCGGTACTCGAATTAGGTACATTTACCACCATAGCCCGAACGAGGTAAGCTCTCCAACCTGGTTAACTTCACAAGAGCACGATGACAAATCTTAGCTATGAGTTAAACTGATATATATAATTTTTTGATATGATCTTCAACATTTATTTTTGACAAATGATCAGTATTGGTTTGGATAACATGAGTTAACACTGTTAGTCTTAAGAATCTGATTATTATTTTTTTCATCATATAACTGATTTGCATTATCAAAAGATGAACTAGTAAGTAGTTATCTATAATGATCATTATGATGTTTCACATATCTAGCTTGAGGTAGTGTAATTGATTTTCAGCAGGCTACACAGCGAAATGGGAGTAACTGATGGTAGTAGGACAACATTAATGAACTATTGGGGAATGACTTTCTCACTGATATAAAATGGCATGAACTAATTACTCTGTAACTCCATTACATTATAGATAGCTGCATTTACGTTCATTTGTTATTTTGAATTCAATAGGACTGAAGAGTTGAATATATTTTTCAATATGTTATTTAACTTGAGGAAGTATGTTGTAACTCAGCAAGGCTGAAGAGTAAATTAACATATATATTTTTTTTGAGATCATAAGTCACTTTTTGCAATACATCATACTATTGTGAATTAATAAATATTGCTAAGATTGTATGGACATTGTACTATATTACACTGCATAACATGTTTTACTATTGATGATATGGATGATACAAGAGATGACTAACAACATTCTATAAGGTTTGACTGAGAGTTCTCATGTTGTCAAAAGATAGGGACACTAACCGATGTTATTCCATAGGGATGGAATAAACGTGTGTTCAGAGGGTGGGAATAACCAAATCTTACATGTTCTCATGAACACATAAAACAATTTCGAAAATAAAATCTAATGATTTTGAATTTTCGATAAAAAAATGAACAAAATCTATGAATATTATCATCATTGCCATGAAATATCAAAGATAGAGGTTGTCTGAATTAATTAAAACAATGCATAAATATATTGATATCATTGTCATTAAATGTTATTCTTATTTGAAGTTATTATGAACAGAAGGTGACTTGGATATTTATTCATTTGTAAATGTGTATGAATGTTCAGTGTGCATGTGTTCATATATTATTCATTTGAAAGTCATTGACAGGTATGATGTAGATGTTGCATGTGTTATAGTTATGCATTGAAATTCATTGACAAATGATAGATTAAATATTGCATGATTCATAAAAATTCATTTAAAGCTAATTAATATGATGTAAAATGTTATCATAATTGATTAAATGTCATAGTCAGAGGTTGATAAATGGTTCATTTATAGTGCATGGTTGTGATGGAATGTTATCATATATTGTGGAAATGTATTGATTGAAAGTCACGAACTGCATTAGCATTAATTGTTATGACATATATTTCAGATGTAAGTAGCCTAGGCAGAGGTTGTCTACACAAAAGGTTCTTTTGAAAATCATGTACATATGAGGGTTTAATGTTGCATGAAAAATTCATTGAGTTTCATGACATAATTGATGAACATTATCATGTATTACACTGTTAATTTGTTCCATTGACATTGACATATGATTGAACATTGCATATATTATTAACTATTAACTATCTAAAACTATCATTGACATTAATTTGTTATAGGGACCTATTGATGATCTTTTGATACTAGATATATTTCAGTGACATTATTCATGTTGTGGAAACATATTAATGATCTGTTATACTGAAGAGTTATTTCATTGACATTATTAATGTTGAGGAGACATATTAATGATCTTTGTACTGGAGATGTATATTATTGACATTACTCATGTTATAGGGACATATTAATGATAATGATTTACAAAATAACAAAACTATATTCATTTACAAAATGATATAATATAATCTATGAGGTTATAGATTTAAATTTAAAATTAAAATTACTCAAAATTATTGAATATAAAACATAAAATTGATATATTGTATCAGTGATTTCTATGTAGAAGAAGAAGGAAGTCATTTATTGCCTTCTACAAACTATAGGATCACCAAACCTGAAACATTGACATCAGTACGAACAGTCGACTATGCTCAGTGTACGAGGAGCTGCAGCATATACTGATGGTCACTATGTTCGCAACAGAGTTCGGTGGGAACTTTGGCATAAGTGACTGAGTCAATGATTTCGCGTCAACAATACGAGGAAATGCTAGGTTCACGAGGAGAACTAAAGCATATGCTGACCGGTGTTTCCATTAGTCTTCGAGAAGATTGCAACAATAACATTGACATTCAATGAACTTCGTATGCAGCACTATCAAGCGTAGCAGTTCTGGAGAACTGTACTACAAGCTGATCGTCAACAGAGTTCGGCGGGAACTTTGACATATGTGACTGAGTCGAGGATTTCGCTACAGCAATATGATGGACAATGCTATAGTTCAGTTAGAACTAACGCATATGCTGCTAGTGACTGGATCGTGTTGGTGATATTAAGCAACGCAGACGGACGAGTTCACAGAGACAGTTATATTCAATATAAAATTGCCGTTTCGTGGAAAAAACGTCTTAACATCGAGGATCGACGTCAACAAATACAGAACATTCTAATACTACTATTCTATACGTTAAACTTGAGCAAAAGCATGTAGATCTATTATTATTTAATAATATAGATAAGTATTATGGTTTTGAAGTTCAAAAAGAACCACTGTCATTGCTTTGTTTACATTATGCCGCCAAGTTACGCTATCGTATATGTTGAATTTCTGTTGATGCGATTATGATTGTTAAAACTGATAATTGATGCTTTATTTTTGTACAGGAGCTACAAAAACACATATTGATTCATCTTTTGCCATTATTTCGGGATAAAACGACTTAAAATTGGTGAAATCAAAGATTTTGGTCTAAATTTGCAAGAAAATAGTCCCTAAAACTAGGTCATCGATTCAAACCGCTTAAGCCTTGTTTTCTCATTGACTTGAGTTCCGTAATGTTATTCCTATGGAGACCTGTCGATCAACCACGCGTCTACCATCGACGTCCCAGGTCTTCTACGAGTTTAGCATTCGGTGAAAGAAAATACCTTGTAAAAAGAGCGTATCAATATGAAGGGTTGACAGCAAATAGCAAATCCGATTAAGCACTAATGTAAGATCGATGCTAAGTGACTGGAGTGTGTCTTAGAATCGTTGCAAAACGACCTCTAAACCATCACAAAACTAAAAAATGCTCAGAATAAGCTAAAAATGATGGCAAATGAATCATATGCTTCTTAAGACATCATATATGTTATCAGAGGGGTAAAATAAGACTTGAAACATAGGTAAAATTTAAATTATAAAAATAAAATATAGAATTATTTTATTAAATACCATAACAAAAAAGAAATTAAATTTTTCGGAATTTTTTATTTTTTTTGCTCTCAAAGTCAGATATGCCTTATCTATTAGCGCGACTATTTCAGACTCAATTTATTGTTTAGGTTGATAAAAGATATAAAAGAATAAAGAGGATATAAAGGTGACAACGTAGTACTGTGCACTTCTTTCTATACTGCTGGGCAGATGGTAAGAAGTGGATGGGCGGAGTACGTTGTAAAATTGTCCGATATAATACATGTGAACCGAGGTGAAGTTACTATAATAAATTACAAACTGTCTATATAATGATAAGAGTTAAAATATAAAAACCAAAGGCATATGAGGGATGTGTGAAATTGGTAAACTATTATTCATTGAGTATAGAATTTGTATAATTGAATAGTCTTTAGAGGGAGTGTCACATCCGAGTTTGACTAAGAACAGTCTTTGGAAGAGTCACCTCACATGCCCCCTCCCCCCCCACATGGTATTGTTATGATCATTGACCACTGCATTGTACTCTGATTGGAGGAGTGAGTCATGTGACCACTGCATTGTACTGTGATTGATGAATAGGATCATGTGACAACGGCCATCTTGAATCTTGAGAACCTATATAAGCAACAAACCAAAGAGTCTCATTCTCTTACTTTTCACTCTTACCCTGTTTTCCTTTATTACCTGTAGTGCTTTCACTTGACCTGTTCACACCACCCACACCACCAGCTGGCACGTTTACAACCAGAAGCTTAACCTAGGTTAAGGTAAACCAGAAATTTAGCTAGTTTACAGCGGTGTAAGGTATCAAATCTATTCAATGGTGTCATATTTAACAAAGTTACACATTCAAATAGTGAAATTTTATTAAATTAACCCTAAAATCGAAGCGAGATTAACGTTGCCGCTGCAACGGCGGTGATATTAATATTAATATTTTCGAATCGACGAATGTAAAGTAAACAAATCGCTGCCGCCGCATCGACGTCGATATCCATACTGTCGCAAATCGCCGGCGCCGGCCCAAATCTATTCAATGCTGTCATATTTAACAGAATTACATATGCAATAAGTGAAATCTTATCAATTTAACCCTAAATTCGAACTGATATTAACGCCGTCGTCGCATTGTCGGCGTTATTCATATTGTCGACTCGAGGGAATTCCCAAATCTATAAATAACTTCACGTTTAGCTATAATGCAAGTGTTACGCGCTCCTGCATACGACTTGACACAGTTCCCGACGTCGGTGATAGCTAAACGGTAACAGGCTCTAACACCAAACCCCACTAACACTGACTCCTGCATACGGGCCTTGGTGGTGAAGTGGGTCCACTACTCTCCCCACACATATTTGGTTCTATAAACATAAAAACTAAACAAGGTTGTGCTTGTAGAGCATTTGTGGGAGTATGGTTCCCGTCGCCACGAGGGATAACTGGCCACATACATACATACATACGTACATACATACATGTATGTATATATGCATACATACACACATACATACATACACACCTTGTATATGAGTGATTCTCCAGAATTGGAGACCCCATTGTTGCATTAGTGCAAACAATTAAAATATATTCTGAACATCTATTGTATACTATTTATAAACTTCCATATGAGTGAAATCATCAACCAAAAACAAAAAAATCACTACCACCTCTGGTTTTGATGTAATTAGGCTTCAAAGAATGTTGATACGCAGAGTGCCCTGTGCGTTACAATGTGACACCACCATCATTTAAGTACAGTATCACAGATGTTGACCAGATTATTGCTATGGGATGTTGAAGTACAACAGGAAAGCTAACTTTTAAAGCACAAAGTGCAGTATCTACATTAAACACTGATCACAAAAAAACTAAATTTGTTCCTGCTTGTCACCTTGCCATCAGCCGCCGCGACAATGAGGCGCACCGCCTCCTCGGCCGCCTCTTCCGTATGCGTCCTGGTCGTGTTGTCGGTGCTCGGAGGCGGCGGGCAGGGCCGGCTTCGCGATGGCGTCTGCTGCGTGGGCAGGGGGACGGCAAGGGGGAGTACCGCCCCCGTGGTTCGACCCTGTCTTGTTGCGGGGGCGGAGCTCGGCGAGATCGGGGACAGTGTTCTCGCCCTGCTCTGGCGGTGCGGTGGAGCCGATCCGACCCTGGTGCGGAGCGGAGGGGTCCGGGGAAGCAAGGGGGAATGGTCGCATCCTCCCCGGCACGCCTTCGCGGTGGCGGCGGTCAGGGCGGCGGTGGCTTCCGCGAGCACCCTGCTCTGCGCCACCATCTCCTGTCTCTGGCTTGCGGCGTGGCTCTCCAGATCCGACCAGCGCTTCTCGATCGCGTCGATCGAAGCCTGCATCCTCAACATCCCGTCGGGCTTTTTGGCCTTTGCTGAGGGTCTCTTGGGGCGGGCAGACTGTCTCGCCGGCGGCGTGGGTGGCGTGGGCGGCTGCCGGGAAGCGCCGCCATCTTGCGAGCCGTCCAAGTCGCTCTGATCGACTCGCGGGGAAGTTGGTGGCCTCCATGTGGTGCGCTTCGCCGGGCGCCCCTTCTGCACTGTGGTGCATCGAGTTCTCTGCATTCTGATTTAACATGGGTGCCTTTTTTAATTTCGCTCCTGCGATGCTAGAGACCGTAAGAGTGCGTGGGTGGAAGCGGGTGCCAAAAAAGAATGCAGGCAGAGAGCGTGTATATAAACAGATGAGAGGGACAACTCCCATACTAGACCATGTAACATCTGCCGACTGTGGCACTCCAAGTGGTGGTTGTTGAACAGCTTAAGCATATGGGCAAACCTCAAGGCATTTTCAATGGCAGTGAGCAATCTTCATACAGAAAACGTTAAATATCTCTAAAACTACAAAACCTAGAAACAAACTGATTGGAATACACATAGAAAACATGTTTACCAACAAGATTATATTAAATTGATATGGTTAGGCTTCTGGATTTCTATTAATTTTGAATAAAACTGACGTTTTTCACTACGCTTACGGCAAACTCAAGGCATTGTCAATGGCCTTGAGCAGTCTTCGTACAGAAAAAGTGAAATATCTCTAAAACTACACTACATAGAAACAAACTGTTTGGAACACATATAGAAAACATATTTAACAATGAGACTATATTAAATTTACATGGCTAGGGTTCTGAATTTCTATTAATTTTGAATAAAATACACGTTTTGCACTACACGTACGGCAAACTCAAGGCATTGTCAATGGCGGTGAGCAATCTTCATACAGAAAACGTTAAATATCTCTAAAACTACACCACATAGAAACAAACCGCTTGGAAGACATATAGAAAACATGTTTACCAAAAGGATTATATTAAATTGATAAGGTTAGGCTTCTGGATTTCTATTAATTTTGAATAAAAACAAATGTTTTGCATTGAGCGTACCGGCAAACTCAAGGCTTGTTCAACACTAACCGCCAGGAACGCCACTGTAGCCTGTGTTACCGTTTTTCGCGGGAGTTGTCCCTCTCATCTGTTTATATACACGCTCTCTGATGCAGGTCAGATGGGGGGGGGGGAGGAGGAGTGCAAGCGTGCATGCGCGGGAAGGAGGGCGTCCCAGGCTTCCCCCGCCAGATCAACCACAATTCGGAATTATGGGCCAATTGCTGGACCCGGATGTGCTTCCTACTGCCTGGACTACGAGTAGCCAGAGGGCAGTACCGATGTAAAATAGTATAGTTATACAAATCTTACCTGGGTATAGATGATGGATAACTGTTGTTTTCCCGAGGTACAAGCCTCGGATAGTCGTGGGCTAGGGAGAAGGAAGCACATCCGGGTCCAGCAATCTTTACCTACTTATTCAGGATAAAAATGATCTTAAACTCAAATGGATACTTCAATGTTTTCATCTTGGCACAAGCAAACATGATAGTCGTGGCAGGGTTGGGTGGGCGGGCCATAACCCACGACTATCTGAGTATTATAGGGTCTTTGGTATCACTGACTAGACTTTTTGTGTGTTTACGTTTTTTTATTCATCCTTCTTTTCCTAAGTCTAAAGCCGTGTTTACACGGGAGAGTTAAATCGCTTCATATAAATCGCCTTGCCTAGTTCGCCTCACATTCGCCGTGTAAACGCGCCGCTGAAGCGTATTAGGGCTGATTCGATTCATATGATGCGCTTTTTGTAGATCGCCTCGCGAGGTGGTTTATATGAAGCGATTCCGCTGGTTCCCGGGCGGGGATAGTGCTTGCCAGCTATATGCGCAGCTGTAACTATCGCTGGTGCCCGGCAGTGTTAGGGACCGATTAGGCCGAAATCTATTGAATGCGATCATATTTAACAGAATTACATACTCAAATAATGAAATTTAATTAAATTAACCCTAAATTACAAGCTATATTAACGTAGCAGCTACATCGGCGTCGAATCGCCGAGTGTAAAGTAAACAAATAGCAGTGCTCGCCGGCTACAGGCAGAACTAAGGTTGCTGGTTCCCGGCGCCGAAACACTTTCAAACTCGCTTAGTGTTGTTGTTTTGGGGAGTTTTCAGTCGCATTGGTGCGCTGAAGGCTGCAAATCTGCAGCACTGAATGGGCACCGGTGAAAGCAGTCCCATGTGGTCGGGAGTTGGGTTCCGGTGTGTAGTGATCAGAGGAATTGAGGGGCAGGGGGGAGGGGGCGGAGGAAGAACAAGGCAGCCTAAGAGTCCAACCACAGTCCTCTGAGAGGGCCGGGAGAGGCTGGGTGGTTGGTGTAGTTTTACACCCCAGTAAGACCCTAGGCCATACAAGGATGTGCACCGACTTGTAACAGCGCGCACTCATGGCGACTTTATAGTGCTGCCCCACTGGGAAATCAGGCCGCCGGCGCCATGACCCGATGTCCCACACAGTCACATTACCCTGACACTGCGCGCCCAGGCCCTGTCCTGATTTCATAACGCCAAGCGCCTAGCAGCAACAGGTACCCATTTTATAAGTCATTGGTTTGACTCGACCAGGATCCAAACTTCAGTCCCTCCAGATTCACCGGTATGCACCGTAAGTCCGGCCAAGGCCAGAGGAAGAAGTGAAGTGAGGAGGATTAGTTAGGCAGAGGGTGGGGTTACCTGTTTGTTGCAGTGAAAATTAGTGGTTAGTTAGTAGTGGCACCAAGTCAGCTATGACGATTAGGTGGGGCCTGCTAGTCCCCGATGTCATGAACTGGGCGACCGACAGTGTTGATGATGTCTGCATTCTGGCGGTAGAAGCACGCAAGTGTGTTCCAGGATGACTTGGAAATCCTGGAGAGGATAGCCAGAGCGGCCCTATTGTCGCTGAGTTGGCGGTCAGCATCCTCCATGAAGTCGCTGATGGCAGATCACGACTTCATGGAGGATGCTGTAAACGCGCCGCTACTTCGCTTCATATGAATCGCTTTGTCTAATTCGCTTCACAATTGCCCGTGTAAACACGGCTTTAAGCCGTGTTCACACGGGCAAAATATAAAGCGATTTAGACAAGGCGAATCATATGAATCGATTTAGTTTTGCGTTCACACGGCAGTGCTTTGAATCGGTTTAAGGTGGAAGTGGATATCTGCGCATGAGCATGTCCATAAGAACCAGTGCTTAAGCTAGTTCGCTTCATATAAACCACCTCGCTAGGTGGTTTATATGAAGCGAATCATATGAATCGATTCAGCCCTAATCCGCCTCACATCGCGTTCACACGGCAAAATGTGAGGCGAACTAGGCAAGGCGCTTCATATGAGGCGGATTAAATCGCCCGTGTGAACACGGCTTTAGATCAGCAATTTGAATAGCGGCAAATATAAACAAATTAGATAGCGTTAACAGAACAAACCTGTGACTGCGGGGGTGCGAGCTTTGAGGGAAAAGCGGCTTCATCGAGACAGTCGTTTAAATTGTCCATACTCCCTCCATTACGCTTACCACATCCACCTTCCCATGACGAACACATGTTAGGAACTGTCTGTTTCTGTCAGGCGCATTTCTCCATCACTTGACAACAAGCGGCATAATCACTCAAGTCCGGAAGTAACTCACTCGAAAAAAAAGTTCGCTTCTACTATTAATTGAGCATAGTGTTGAATGTCTATTAACGTTTCTGCCATTGCCTCGGTAGAAATCCATGTCCCAATTACGTGTCGATCTGCTAGAAATTTGATTTAAAACTGAATTGGGACTGTCCCTGATTGGCGTAAAATAGTCCATTGAGCCTCGTGTGAGCCCTGTTCACAGGGGGCAGTTAATTCGATTCATATAAATCGCCTTGCCTAGTTCGACTCACATTCGCCGTGTGGACGCAACGCTAAAGAAAAGCCCCGTTTACACGGCACAACTTTATGCCGATTTAAGCCGTGTTTACACGGGCAATTGTTAAGCGAATTAGGCAAATCGATTTATATGAAGCGATGTAGTGGCTCGTTTACACAGAGCGAGTTTGAAAGTGTTTCAGCGCCGGGAACCAGCAGCCTGGTCTACCGCCTGTAGCCGGCGAGCACTGCTATTTGTTTAGCTTACACTCGGCGATTCCACGCCGATCTAGCTGCTACGTTAATATCGCTTGGAATTTAAGGTTAATTTAATTAAATTTTATTATTTGAGTATGTAATTCTGTTAAATATGATCGCATTCAATAGATTTCGGCCTAATCGGTCCCTAACACTGCCGGGCACCAGCGATAGTTACAGCTGAGCTTGTAGCCGGCGAGCACTGCTATTTTACACTATCGCCGCCCGAAAACCAGCTGAATCGCTTCACATAAACCACCTCTTGACCAGGTATTTTTAAAGCGAATCATATGAAGCGATTTAACTCTCCCGTGTAAACACGGCTTTAAGCCGTGTTCACACGGGGAATGTAAATCGATTCATAGAAAGCGACTTGCCTAGATCGACGCACATTTCCCGTGTGAACGGGCGTCTGAGTCGAATTAGGGCTGAATCGATTTCTGTGATCCAGATACTGTAAACCACCTCACGAGGTAGTTTACGTGAGGCGATTTCTGTGAGGCGATTTATTTTGTCCGTGTGAACGCACTGAGGCGGATTAAAATTAAGCACCTCACACGCATGCGCAGTCGACACCTTAGTTTGTTGACTTTCCGGTCGATCAAAAGCGCATATTATATAATTTAATTAATGAAACAGCTATCTATGCACAGATATTTTTTTCATCATTTATTTTTAGGGTTTCACTGCGCAGCAGAAGTTTTGACCGTTCCAAACCAATACGATTCATTAAATACATATCTAGGTCGAACCCACACTCTCTCGGCCGACGTCGACGAACCCAAACTGGCGCTGGTTAGTCTGGACTTGCTCATGCGCAGATTTCGATTTCCGGCCCAAGTTCTGCCCGTGTGAACGGGCGGCTAATTCGACTCACCTGATTCGATTTGTCTGATTCGCCTTACATTTTGTCCGTGTGAACACGGCTTTACTACACTGCTAGCTCTATGGAGGTCTAGCCTGGTCCCCTGGCATTTATTTGCTCATGCAGAGGCATATGAGTTTTCATCTATTATCGCTCAGTTTCCAACCTGGTCCCCTAGCCTTTGTACCGGTGTCACAACTTTAAACGAGGTCAAACGAGTTCAACCGTGGCTGGTTGGGTCGCACCGTGGCTGGTTGCATGGGTGGCTCCGTAGAGCGCTGAATACACCTAAACACGGTTTGGCGGCCATCTTGACCTAATTCCTGTTTGCAGGTACACAAACGCACATGGCAGTATCATCAGTGTGGCAGTGAGCAATCTTCAGAGAGAAAAAGTTAAATATCTCTAAAAGTACAACACCTAGAAACAAACTGATTGGAATACACATAGAAAACATGTTTACCAAAAAGATTATATTAAATTGATATGGTTAGGGTTCTGGATTTCTATTCATTTTGAATAAAACTGACGTTTTGCACTGCTGGTACCGGCATACTCAATGCATTGTCAATGGGCAGTGAGCAATCTTCAGAGAGAAAAAGTTAAATATCTCTAAAAGTACAACACCTAGAAACAAACTGATTGGAATACACATAGAAAACATGTTTACAAAAAAGATTATATTAAATTGATATGGTTAGGGTTCTGAATTTCTATTAGTTTAGAATAAAACTGACGTTTTGCACTGCGCGTACCGGTGTGGCCGTCTCAGCTGCCACAAGGCTGATATGCCAAATGTCGCTTCTGCGCATGCGTCAGAATCCAACAGCGTCGTCTGCGCATGCGTCAAAACTGGGCCAGTCTCAAAGGCCGTAATCTCTGTTTTTAATACTTTCAGCGTAAATTGCTCTTAGGTTACATTAAATACTTCAGATCTTCCTCTTCAATCGCGCATTAAGATATTTTTAATCGATCCAATGAAAGCTTTTAAACTTATTTTACAAAAATAAATGCCCCACATAGACATAGCATTGCCGTATTTTACCACCCGCGAAGGGTAAACACTGCAGCAATGCTATGTCTATGCAGAGCATTTATTTTAGCAAAATTAATTTAAAAGCTTTCACTGAGTCGATTAAAAATATATTAATGCGCAATTGAAGAGGAAGATCTGAAGTATTTAATTTAACTTAAGGATAATTTTCTCTGAAAGTATTAAAAACAGAGATAAAAGTGAAAGTTGGGCATGGCAAATCAGCCTTGTGGCAGCTGAGACGGCCACACCGGAATACTCAATGCGTTGTCAATGGCAGTGAGTAATCTTCATACAGAAAAAGTGAAATATCTCTAAAAGTACAACACCTAGAAACAAACTGATTGGAATACACATAGAAAACATGTTTACAAAAAAGATTATATTAAATTGATATGGTTAGGGTTCTGAATTTCTATTAGTTTAGAATAAAACTGACGTTTTGCACTGCGCGTACCGGAATACTCAATGCGTTGTCAATGGCAGTGAGTAATCTTCATACAGAAAAAGTGAAATATCTCTAAAACCACACCATCTAGAAACAAATCGCTTTGTACACATATAGAAAACATACTCAACGAATAGATTATATTAAATTTATCAGGTTAGGGTTCTGGATTTCTATTAATTTTGAATAAAACTGACGTTTTGCACTGTGCGTTCTGGCAAACTCAAGGCTATCAGTGTTTGTTTACCTATAACCGGAAGTGGCCTCGTTCTCGCGAAAGTAGGACATGCCCATATAAGGCCAAACCGTGTTATCGTGCTTATGACACATGCAGTACTTTTAGCCGGAAATCGATATCTGCGCATGAGCAAGTCCATTCTAACCAGCGCCACTTTCGGTGACTGACAATATGACTAACGACGCCGATGTAGCTGCTACGTTAATATCGCTTGGAATTTAGTGTTAATTTAATTAAATTTCATTATTTGAGTATGTAATTCTGTTAAATATGATCACATTCAATAGATTTCGGCCTAGTCGGTCCCTAACACTGCCGGGCACCAGCAATAGTTACACCTGAGCCTGCATCCGGCGAGCACCGCTATTTTACACTATCACCGCCCGGGAACCAGCTATATCCCTTCATCTATACTACCTCAGGAGGTGGTTTACTTGAAGCGAACTAGATGAATCTATTCAGCCCTAAATCGCTTTAGCGTAGCGTCCACATGGCGAATGTGAGGCGAACTAGGCAAGTTGATTTAGATGAAGCGTTTTAACTCGCCAGTGTGAAAGTTTATGTCGCCTAAAGCCGTGTTCACACGAGCAAAATGTAAAGCGATTCAGCCAAGGCGGATACCAGGAGTCGAATTAGCCGCCCGTTCACACGTACACTACTTCGGCCGGAAATCGATATCTGCGCATGAGCAAGTCCAGTCTGACCAGCGCCAGTTTTCGGTTAGGCGATGTCACCACGAGAGAGTGGGTTCGACCTAGATATATGTATGTACTGAATCGTATTGGTTTGGAACAGTCAAAACTTCTGCTGGGCAGTGAAACCCTAAAAATAAATGATGAAAAAAATATCTGTGCACCTCTAGCAGGTTCATAGGCCAAATTATATAATATGCGCTTTTGATCAACCGGAAAGTCAACAAACTAAGGTGTCGACTGCGCATGCGTGTGAGGTGCTTAATCCGCCTCAGTGCGTTCACACGGGCAAAATAAATCGATTCACAGAAATCGACTCACGTAAACTACCTCGACAGGTGGTTTACAGTATCCAGATCACAGGAATCGATTCAGCCCTAATTTGACTCACCCGCCCGTTCACACGAGAAATGTGCGTCGAACTAGGCAAGTCGCTTTCTACGAATCGATTTACATTGCCCGTGTGAACACGGCTTATCACAGTAATTTGTGATTGTTGGTGCTTTGAAAGCAAATATCTCTTGTTTCTATTAAATAGTTCAGATCTTTCTCTACAATTTCACATTCAGCGTTTTTTTTAATCAGCCAATTGGAAGTTCTTGAATTTATTTTGCAAAAATAGTTTTTGAGGCCATGATCTGGTAAGGCTAGAGGTGCACTGACACTCAGAATATCCCAACTTTCACTATTACCTGCTTTTAATACTTTCAGAGTAAATTGCTCTTAGGTTACATTAAATACTTCAGATCTTCCTTTTCAATTGCGCATTAAGATATTTTTAATCGATCCAATGAAAGCTTTTAAATCTATTTGACAAAAAAGTATACAACCACTGGCAGGGCGCTCACACTGGCAGGGCGCTCAAACTGCGACGCCGGGAGCACAATGGGGAGCATGCTCAAAGGGCAAGCACATCAATCGATCTCTGCATCACCGACTCCTGCCTTGCAGCTGCAGCTTCCTGGGAGCTCACAACACTATACTCAGACCACCACGCAGCTCTCCTCCACACCAATGCACCCAAAGTCACCCACCCCCCACCATCACCCAGATTCAACCTAAACCACGCGGACTGGGCAACCTTCAACCTTCGTCTAAAAAACTTAATAGATCTGAACCCACCGACCACATGTGATGAGTTCACAACACTCACTTATCAAGCAATGACAGACACCATAAAGCAGACCATCTCCTGTAATCACACTGGCCGCACCACCTCCAATGCAATGAGGAGAGCAAAAAGATTCTGCAACAAACTCCTCTACAAGCTACGCACGAACCCCAACCGAGGCACTGAGAATCTCGTTAAAATAGCCACCAGATGGGCCAAAGATGTCGAGCTTGCCGAATCAGACAGGAAGTGGAAACTCTGGTGTACCAAAATAAACTCTCACACCACCTCCAGACAACTCTGGCGCAAACTTAACAGCATCCAGGGGAGACTCACCACCCCCCCACTCTACCCTGGCCAAATTGCAGCAGAACACAACAAAATGTTCACGGACAGAACAGACCCTGCAATCAACCTCCCTTATGACCACCAACAAGCGCTCACCAGGAACTCCACCTGGAGAGCCGACCTCATAGACATTTCAACAGCCACACCATCCACCCATAATCTTGACACCCACCTGACCAGGGCTGAGCTTGACCGAGCCCTAGCCAACACCACAAAGAAGATGACCCCGGGAGCCGACGGAGTCCCTAACACTGCATGGACAAAGTTATCTGCCACTAACAGGGAAACTCTCCTCCCCCTCCTCGACAATATCTTCTACAATGCGGTCATACCCCAATCTTGGAAGGATGCTGATATCATCCCCATCCCCAAGAAAACCCCGGGCGAAGTCAGACCCATCTCCCTTCTCCAATCCCTCGGGAAGGTTAGTGAAAGAATTGTCCTCGCCCGTCTCCAGATGGTCACAGAAGACCCCACCACTGGCCTACCTGAGGAGGTCATCGGCTACCGAGGAGGACGAGGCACTTGGCACGCCGTCACCACCCTCATTGAGAGCATTTCCTATGGCCTTGGTACTGGACATGAAACTGCAATCATCTTCCTTGACCTCGAGAAAGCCTTTGAGCTCATCGACCACAACGTGGTACTGACATCAATGGCTGATCTTGGCATTGCCGGCCGGCCTCTTGCATATCTCTGAAATTACCTCCAGAACAGGCGAGCCAGAGTATGTGTCCAAGGCACCTCTTCTCCCTACCTCAAACTAAAAAATGGTGTCCCCCAAGGTGCAGTGCTCAGCCCCCTCCTCTTCAATGCAGTGATGGCATCTCTCGTTAGGAGGCTTAAGCAAGACCTAGCCACCCGAGAGATCACAGACACAACCATAGTCTGCTACGCAGATGACATCGCCATCACCTGCTCCCATGCGATCAATGCACAGGATCTCGCTGAGCAGGTGCTCCACCTGGTAGGAAACGCCTGCCGGGACCTTGGACTAAAAATCTCCCCCACCAAGACCAAGATCATGCACATGTTCAGAGGTCAACCACTTCACCCCCTCTACCTAGATGGATCCCCTATCGAATGGGTCTCCACCTTCGACTACCTAGGTATCTGTCTAGACCGAGACCTGAACATGAGAGCCCTCTGCCGCCACTTGGCCACCAGAATGACCAACAGACTCCTCCTCATGAAGAGGATCTCCGGCTTCTCCTGGGGCTTTCGGACAGTGTACTCGCACTCTTCTACCGCCAGGCAGTCCGCTCCCTCTTCGACTACGCTGCGCCCACACTCGCTCTCACAGCCCTCGGGTTTGACAACCCCCAAACTCAACTACCCAAGAACAAGATCTTTTTGAAGGAGTTCCGGAAACTTGAGAACATCCAACACCGGGCTGCCAGGCTTGTCCTCCGTGTTCCCGGCACCACCAGGATCGAGATCCTCCTCCTTGAATCCGGCCTCCCTCCCCTCCACCTCCGAGGCAAACAACTTCTCACCACCCATCTCACAAGAACCCTTTCCTCAGGCCTTTCAACAACAATCCGCAGAGCCTCGGCCTACCTCCGAGATGGGACCCGCGGTCACCCTCACATCTCCTACCGTCTCAAGAATGCCATCACCACCCTCAAGGACTCCCACGGACTCCACATTGCAGACTTCGCCCTGAGCCCTCACAAGCCACCTTGGGTTTCCATCCCAGTGGAAACCCGAACCACCAACCTAGTTGCTGCCAAGGTGGCTTACACCACCCCAAAACTCCACTCCCTGGCTCTCGAGGCCATAACTCAGGCGAAGGTGGAATTTCCTCTCGCAAAGACTGTCTACACCGATGGCTCCCTTAACCCAACATCAGGTAGAGCAGGAGCCGGAATCTTCATCCCCTTCTCCAACACAAAGAACACCACCAGGGTGTCTGACTTTGCTTCCACTCTCGATACCGAGCTCGCCGCCATTCACTTGGCCCTCGAAGACCTCCACAACTCAAGTGCCATCATCATTACCGACTCTTTGAATGCCATCAAAGAGATCGCCCACCCAAATGCCCGACACTCCCTTGCCGACGCAATCCATATTAAAATCTTCACCAGACATCAGGCACACCTCAACACAGTCCTGCTATGGGTCCCCTCGCATATAGGACTGTATGGTAATGACCAGGCCGACTATGCCGCTCTAGCCGGTGCCAACCGAGCAGACGTAGAGACAGCCATCCTTCCATCCATCACCAAACTGGCCGCCGCCACTTCTCAAGCCACCACCAAACTCTGGGAACGAGCCACAGAAGGAACAAGTACGGAACCCTTATTCAATAAGCTGGCTCTGGTACACCCTGGTCAGAACGAACATCCCCCATCCAGTCGGCCTTCCTGCTTCTACACAAGTCGCCATCAACTGCTTCAGGACTGGCTACCGCCGTTGGATTGATGTCCCCAACCTCCAGCGCTGTCCCTGCGAAACTAATATCTTTAATGTGGCCCACATACTCGCCTCATGTGGCGCCATCGACAGATCTGCCATCAGCGACTTCATGGAGGATGCTGACCGCCAACTCAGCGACAATAGGGCCGCCCTGGCTATCCTCTCCAGGATTTCCAAGTCATCCTGGAACGCACTTGCGCGCTTCTACCACCAGAATGCAGACATCATCAACACTGTCGGTCGCCCAGTTCATGACATCGGGGACTAGCAGCCCCCACCTCATCGCCATAGCTGACTTGGTGCCACTACTAACTAACCACTAATTTTCACTGCAACAAACAGGTAACCCCACCCTCTGCCTAACTAATCCCATCCTCACTTCACTTCTTCCTCTGGCCTTGGCCGGACTTACGGTGCATACCGGTGAATCTGGAGGGACTGAAGTTTGGATCTTGGTCGAGTCAAACCAATGACTTATAAAATGGGTACCTATTGCTGCTAGGCGCTTGGCGTTATGAAATCAGGACAGGGACTGGGCGCACAGTGTCAGGATAATGTGACTGTGTGGGACATCAGGTCATGGCGCCGGCGGCCTGATTTCCCAGTGGGGCAGCACTATAAAGTCACCATGAGTGCGCGCTGTTACAAGTCGGTGCACATCCTGGTATGGCCTAGGGTCTTACTGGGGTGCAAAACTACACCAACCACCCAGCCTCCCCCGGCCCTCTCAGAGGACTGTGGTTGGACTCTTAGGCTGCCTTGTTCCTCCTCCGCCCCCTCCCCCCTACCCCTCAATTCCTCTGATCACTACACACCGGAAGCCAACTCCCGACCACATGGGACTGCTTTCAGTGGTGCCCATTCAGTGCTGCAGATTTGCAGCCTTCAGCGCACCAATGTGACTGAAAACTCCCCAAAATAACATACTCCAGATCTCGGATCCAATCAGATACTACCTTACAAATGCTTGTTGGGCACAACATTTCAACCAATGAGAGCCTTGCTCTCTTATTTTCAAAATTGCTGTCACTGCTACTTGCTGGTTTTCCTCACTATTTACATTTGGTAAGTGGGTCTATTCTGGCAAGGAAAGGTAGGTTCATGATTAGACATTTACCTGATGCTATTAGTTGAACTCATATTTATGTATTACGTAGGGATGTGACAAACTGGTAGCTTCACAACAGCATGAACTGAGTATGAATTAGTTTTTTTTAACTCATTGAATTAACCGAAAACGGTGACAGTTGGAAATGGGCACGTTGTACTTAATATGAATAAGCAATGCTTAGGACCGACCCACCGATATAACTACAGCAAAGTATTTTATGATTTTTTATTACTCCACTGGCGGTGTTCGATTTGAAATTCTATCAACTCGGGTGACTCGAATACGGCCGTCGTTTCCGCGGATCCGCGAAGATCTGTAGTGAGGGACCAGTGTAATTGTTCCGCGACTTAGCTTGTGCTACTCTGCGGCGGCGCATCATTAAGGCGTAAAGGGGCTGTCACATTAGGGTTTTTTGCGGGAGCGTATGGCGGCGTAAGCGCGCTACGTCATATACGTCGGCATACGCCGTATACGCTACTCATACGCTACTCATACGCCGCCAGATGCCGGCGTATGTGAAGCGTATGAGGCATACGCCGCCATACGCTTTCATAAATCCGTCCGTCCAAATTTTTTTGTGCATGCTAAAAAAAAACCGACCTATGAGGGCGTATGGCCCATACTGTCAACAAATGTCACAGCACGCTCCCATACGCTCCTCGTACGCTCCTCGTAGGTTCCACATACGCTCAAAACCACCCGAAAGGTCACCAAATGTCATCATAGGCCGGCACGCGCAGGACCTACGTAGGTTTTCAATACTCTCCCGCCATACGTCGTAATGTGACAGGGCCTTTAGGCCAATTGCTGTCGTCCATCCTGCTTGCTCCGTACCGAAGTTTGACAAGTGATTTCCGTTTCCGTTTGCTGGATTTGGATACACGATAACACGGTTTGGCCTTATATGGGCATGTCCTAATTTCGCGAGAACGAGGCCACTTCCGGTTATAGGTAAACAAAGACTGATAGCCTTGGAGGTTGCCAGAACGCACAGTGCAAAGCATTAGTTTTATTCAAAATTAATAGAAATCCAGAACCCTAACCTTATACCGACCCACCCACGGGGAGGCTAATGACTAACACGTGTACATATATATACATATATACATAAACAATATATACATAAACAATACCCACACAGGATTTCGTCAAAATCCAGCACCCGGAAACGGAAATAGGCCTCTATGGGCGCTGCCATTTGTAAAATTGTATATCCAAATCCAGCAAACGGAAACAGAAATCGCTCGTCGAACTTCGGTCAGCAGCCAGCAGGGTGGACGACAGCTATTGGTTAATAATATATCAAAACAAATGCCCGCTGAATTTGCCGATATGTG
The DNA here is from genome assembly GCA_030323885.1 of Branchipolynoe longqiensis. Lineage (NCBI taxonomy): Eukaryota > Metazoa > Annelida > Polychaeta > Phyllodocida > Polynoidae > Branchipolynoe > Branchipolynoe longqiensis. Next base: position 5,973,700 of record CM059195.1, on the reverse strand, counting down.
CAGTTCAAAACTTAGAGTTTATTCAAAATTAAAAGAAATAAATAACAATTTGGAATAAACATGGATGCACAAATGAAATATTAATAGTTTACTCTGCGGAAACGACGGCCGTATTCGGGTCACCCGAGTTGATAGAATTTCAAATCGAACACCGCGAGTGGAGTAAAAAAAAAAAGCATAATTTTAATGCTTTGCTGTAGTTATATCGGTGGGTCGGTCCTAAGCATTGCTTATTCATATTAAATTTAATATAATCTATTCGTTGAATATGTTTTCTATATGTATACCAAGCGATTTGTTTCTAGATCGTGTGGTTTTAGAGATATTTCATTTTTTCTGTATGAAGATTGCTCACGACCGTCGGCAATGCATTGAGTTTGCTGTACGCGCAGTGCAAAACGTCAGTTTTATTCAAAATTAAGAGAAATCCAGAACCCTAACCATATCAATATAGGGTATGCACCGACGTCACGCTTAGCGGAAGTGCGGCCATTGCGGCGATAGTAACCACAATAATAACACACTGTCACGCTGCAAACTCAATGTTATGAGCAATCTTCATACAGAAAAAGTGAAATATATATCAAACTAATCCACCTAGAAGCAAATCGGTTGGTACGCATATAGAAAACATGTTCACCAATAAGATTATATTAAATTGATAAGGTTAGGGTTCTGGGAATCTAATAAAACTAATGTTTTGCACTGCGCGTACCAGCGAACTCAAGCCAGTCAAGGCATTGTCAATGGTCGTGAGCAATCTTCACACAGAAAAAGTGAAATATCTCTAAAACCACACCCCCCTAAAAACAAATCGCTCGGTACACATATAGAAAACATATTCAATGAATAGATTATATTAAATTTATAAGGTTAGGCCTTAGGGTTCTGGATTTCTATTAATTTTGATTGAAATAGACGTTTTGTACTGCGCGTACCGGCAAACTCAAGGCATTGTCAATGGTCGTGAGCAATCTTCATACAGAAAAAGTGAAATATCCCTAAAACCATACCCCCTAAAAACAAATCGCTTGGTACACATATAGAAAACATATTCAATGAATAGATTATATTAAATTTATGAGGTTAGGGTTCTGGAATTCTATTAATTTTGAATGAAATAGATGTTTTCCACTGCGCGTACAGGCAAACTCTATGGGATGTTTACAAGTTGATATCGCCACAATGGCCGCGCATCCGGTTCGTGACGTCACGTGAATACCCTATATTTAATATAATCCTTTTGTTATACATGTTTTCTATGTGTATTCCAATTAGTTTGTTTCTAGGTGGTGTAGTTTTAGAGATATTTAACGTTTTCTCTCTGAAGATTGCTCACTGCCATTGACAATGCATTGCCGCGATTGCGTTTGCCGGTACGCGCAGTGCAAAGCATTAGTTTTATTCAAAATTAATAGAAATCCAGAAACCTAACCTTATAAATTTAATATAATCTATTCGTTGAATATGTTTTCTATATGTGTACCAAGCGATTTGTTTATAGGTGGTGTGGTTTTAGAGATATTTCACTTTTTCTGTATGAAGATTGCTAACTGGCGACACTGCCATTGACAATCAATACCACGTGCATTTGTTTACCTATGAACACGAATTAGGTCAAGATGGCTGCCAAACCGTGTTATGGTGTATTATTCTGTTATTCATAGACACGATTTTACAAATGGCGGCGCCCATAGAGGCCTATTTCCGTTTCCGTTTGCTGGATTTTGACGAAATCCTGTGTGGGTATTGTTTATGTATATATTGTTTAAGCATATTTGCTATATATGTACACATGTTAGTCCTAAGCCTCCCCAGAGGGTGGGTCGGTATTATGTTATCATGATAACTGTTATGTGTACTGATAATTTTTTAAAGAAGGCATTTGAAGGCTAAAGTGATTTAGGGCTGAATCGATTCATCTAGTTCGCTTCAAGTAAACCACCTCAGGAGGTAGTATAGATGAAGCGATATAGCTGGTTCCCGGGCGGTGATAGTGTAAAATAGCAGTACTCACCAGATACAGGCTCAGGTGTAACTATTGCTGGTGCCCGGCAGTGTTAGGGACCGATTAGGCCGAAATCTATTGAATGCGATCATATTTAACAGAATTACATACTCAAATAATGAAATTTAATTAAATTAACCCTAAATTCCAAGTGATATTAACGTAGCAGCTACATCGGTGTCATATTGTCGAGTCGACGAGTGTAAACTAAACAAATAGCAGTGCTCGCCAGATACAGGGGGGGGACTTGCTCATGCGCAGATATCGATTTCCGGCTAAAAGTATTGCATGTGTGAACATGAATGACACTTAAATCGATTCATATAAATCGATTTGTCTAAGTCGACATAAAAATTGTGTGTGTGAACATAGCTTAACACTTAAGCCGTCCGTGTTCACACGGGCAATGTAAATCAATTGGTAAGCCCTGTTCACATTCGCCATGTGAACGCTACGCTAAAACGATTTAGGGCTGAATCGATTCATCTAGTTCGCTTCAAGTAAACCACCTCAGGAGGTAGTATAGATGAAGCGAGTGTGAACACAACACTTAAATCGATTCATATAAATCGATTTGTCTAAGTCGACATAAAAATTGTGTGTGTGAACATAGCTGTAGAAATCGACTTGCCTAGTTCGACGCACATTTCGCGTGTGAACGGGTGTCTGATGCGGATTAGGGCTGAATCGATTTCTGTGATGCGGATACTGTAAACGGATACTGTAAACCACCTGTGGAGGTCGATTACGTGAGTCGATTTCTGTGAGTCGATTTATTTTGCCCGTGTGAATGCAACCGACTTACTTGAGGCGGATTAAGGACGTGACAGTCGAGACCTGAGTGTGTTGACTTTCCGGTAAATTTGCTTTATGAAACTGCCAGCTGTGCACAGATATTTTTTTCATCATTTATTTTTAGGGTTTCACTGCCCAGCAGAAGTTTTGACCGTTCCAAACCAATACGATTCAGTGCATACATATCTAGGTCGAACCCACTGTCTCGTGGCGACGTCAACTAACCGAAAAATGGCGCTGGTCAGACTGGACTTGCTCATGCGCAGATATCGATTTCCGGCCCAAGTACTGCCCATGTGAACGGGCGTCTAAATCGATTCATATGATTCGCCTTGGCTGAATCGCTTTAGATTTTGTCCGTGTGAACACGGCTATAGTAGGCATGTAATCTGTCTAAAGTAAATATCAAGAAAGTTATCTTGATTTGAACTTGGTAAATCTGTACAATTTTGGCCCTTTTCAAGCTACGCGAGCCGTACGCGTAGCCTGGTGGTCTAAACGTACGGCACTGGCATGCACCATATTTCCAGGCGTATCTTTAGCAGCAGTGGCTATTCTCAATGTCAGCGTGACTTCACAGCCCTGGCAACTACTCGCGAAAGGTAAAACAATGCAGTATTTGTGCTGCAGCAATGCTATAGTGTGCCGCACAAAAGACTATTAAACAAAATCAAAGCTCTGGGAATATCCGGGTCAATTTCTGAATGGATATAGGACTTCCTGTCTGAGAGAAAGCAAAGGGTAGTCGTAGGTAATAAAAAATCTCCCTTTAAGAATGTCACCAGGAATACCTCAGAGAAGTGTGCTGGGACCAATATTATTTATAATATTTATAAATGACCTGCCAGGCAGTGTCTCATCAAACCTAAAAATATTTGCGGATGACACAAGTCTTTCAAGCCATAAAAGATGTAAGAGATAAAAATCTCTTGCAAGAGGATATTCTGAAACTCGCACAATGGTCCGAGAAATGGCAATTGCCCTTCAATGAAAAGAAGTGCAAAATTATTCAATACGGGAAAAATAATCCTCATTGTACATGTTGCCGGTAACACGCATAATTGAAAACCTTGACAATGGGCCCCATAGTAATGCCAACCTGGATACCGTTGTAGTATAGCATTCGGTAACTCGGGCGAGTTGATTTCCGGTCTCCCTACACCCGTTGAATCATTCCTTACTGTATCACCGAGCTGCAAAGACCTGCTTGTCTGTCTGCTACATAATTTTACAGTGCCAGTGTTCTGTGTGCCATTGGTTGTTCAGAATACTGTCTCTGTGTCTTGCTTCGACACCATGCCTAAATGTGGTAAACCTCGGTCGACTGGCAGTGGCAGGTTCTCCAGGCAGCTGCTTGCCTCCGGTGGTCGTCGTGTTCTGTCGCCTGTGCGGAGCTGCGAGGCGTAAATCGGGCTCACCATCGACGGCGGATCGACTGATTGCTTTTTCGTCTGGGTGTGTGCTGTCGACGGTGAGTGGTTCGAAACAAGGGGTGTCGCTGGAGGATTTGTCCCGCCTTCTTGATGTAAAACTGTCTGCTGTTACTGATCCGTTGACCATGTTGCCGGTAACATGCATAATTCAAAGCTCTGACTTATAGACAGCTGTTTGTGTACAGCTAGCTGTCAACAATGCCCCCCCACCCCCCACCCCCCCTTTCCTCCCCGCCCCCGATGTGTTGACCGGATCGGTAGAGTGCAGGGTTCCCATGTGGAAGGTCGTTCGATTCCTGGCCGAGTCAAACGGATGACTTATAAAATTGATACTTGTTGCTTCCCAGCTAGGCACCCTGTATTACGGGAATACGTCAAGGACTGGTTGGCTCAGTGTCGGGATAATGTGACTGAGTGTGAAATTGGGTCATGATGCTGGCGGCCTGTTCGCCCAGTAGGGCAGCACTATAAAGTCGCCATGAGCGTGCACTGTGACAAGTCGGTACACATCCTGTTATAACCTTAGATGTTGCCAGGACGTAAAACTCCAATAAACAATAACAAACAACCGGATGTGTCTTGTCCATAACCTTTAGCTAAGAACCCCAACCACAATCCCACGTCCTGTAAACATAACAGTGATATATACGCCTAGTGAGGTTGGCTGGTTGTTGGAGTTTTATGTCCTGGCAACATCTAAAGTCATATCAGGACGGGTACTGACTTGTGACAGTGCACATTCATGGTAACTTTATAGTGCTGCCCCAGTGGGAGACCAGACTGCCAGCATCATGACCTGATATCCCACTCAGTCACATTATCCTAAGACTGAGCTAACCAGTCCTTGCCCTATCCTATTAATGCCGAGTGTGTAGCTAGGAAGCGACAAGTATCAATTTTATAAGGCATTGGTTTGACTCGACCGGGAACCGCGCTCCCGATCTCTTGCATGCGAGGCTTGCACTCTACCGATTTGGCAACCGCGCCCGGTGTGTGTGAGCAGCTTCAAAGTGCGACTGCAATTATCTGAGTGACTTGTTGTTTGAAATGGGGCCTGCAACATGAAGCAAGAAGAAGTCGATATTTAATTATGACATGTGGAATGTATATGGTGGCCATGTTGGCATGCTGCCAACTACACGAGGTGATCTATCTGTGGGTAGGAGGGGTGGGCTTTCTGTTGGTAATATTCTGCTGCTATCACGTACAGAGTATATAATTATATAAGTACATACATTTAAATATATGACCGGGCGTGGTACTGCGCAGGCCTCGCGTGTGGAATATTGGGAGTTCGGTTCCTGGTCGAGTCAAACCAATGACATTAAAATTTATACCCGTCACTTCCTAGCCTGGCGCTCAGGATTATTAGGATAGGGTTAGCTCAGTGTCAGGATAATGTGACTGGGTGTGATATCAGGTCATGGTGTCAGAAGCCTGATTTCCCAGAGGGGCAGCACTATAAAGTCGCCATGAGTATGCACTGTCACAAGTCATTACCTCTCCTGATATGATCTTAGATGTTGCTAGGACATAAAATAGCAATAAACAAATATAAATATGTGTATATGTGTACACACACACACATATATATATATATATATATATATATATAAATGTGCCTACATCAAAAGGAGGAAACAAGGCGGAGATGGGATGGACAATCTTTATTGCTGTCTGGCTAGCAATTATATGCCTACCTGTTAAAGTTTGAAAGCTGGCAGAAGAATGACAAATATGGTGGCCCGGCAGCCGAACCCACCGTTTAGGTGCCACTGCAGGGCACGCCCGGGCTGGTACGTGAGGTATTGATTGGACAATATTGGAAATAATTAATTATTATTAGAACGATAATAATAATAAGGACTTTAACTCCGGCATTTATATACGCATAATATATTATACTCCTTATAAATGTGCCTACATCAAAAGGAGGAAACAAGGCAGAGATAGGATGGACAATCTTTATTGCTGTCTGGCTAGCAATTATATGCCAAAGGAGGCGCGCCAGCGCCTCCCACCACCCCATCCGCCGCCGGCCTAGAGCTCAGAGTCGCCGCAACCCGCATGTCATTGACAATCCTACAGGCAAGCGTGGTCTTAATATAAGCATAAACAGTTTCTGAGACCCAGTCCCCCTGAACCTTAAGTTCCTCAATAGTCGCCCGGCATATGTGCAGGAACGTGCAGCCCCCTTCTCAATGAATTCGATGACAGCAGGTCAGTATCTAAATCTGCGTTCGCCGCAAAAGACCTCAGTGTAGTCTGGTACACGGAGTAAGGCATGGGCAGAGAGGAGGCGCCACCCGGTATCCTAAACACCCCTCCTCCCCTCCCGCAGGAATTTGGCGGAAATGATACTCAGTCCAAAACACCGCACACAAATCCCTGGCATGGCAGCACACCTCGCGATCGGGATCTCAAGAGTTCTCTCCCGGAACTGGATAGTTTTAGATCTACGCACCTTCAACAACATTCCCCAGTCATGGAACTGGAAGTCCGACCTTCTTAGCATAGACTCAGACGAAGTCACCTGGGACTTCCTCAGAAGGCCCCTGAAGGAGCACAGAACTGCCGCCCTCCATGCCACGTGTCCTCTACTGCAAGTCAATAGGTCAAAAATCGACCTCAGCATGTCCGGAATGTTAGGCCTAGCCCTCCGCGGCTCATCCCCCTTTACCCGTCTAATACCCTTTAACGTTGATGCTAGGATGAAGTTAGAGTAGTCAATCGAGGGTTCGCCATTAGCCCTAAGAAAATGGTTCAAGCCACTGATGTAATTTTGGACAGAACCATACTTTAAGGTCCACGCCAACCAGGCGGCGTACAATGCGACCTGCTCCTCTGAGCATGGGAAGGGTGCTCGAGCATCAAGGTGCAGCTCCACAAGCTCTAGGTACTTCCTGGTTTGGACCCCCCTGGCTACCACAGAGTTCTTTGCGTATGACTGCGCTTGGAAGGCCTTCTGTTCCGTTGCCAGGGTCGCCAGCCCTGTAAGAAAGGAATGGGTTATCAAACACAGCGCTGCAGCATAGCCTATAGCCGAGATCCAATCCTCTGATCCTATCCCCACTCCTGCGCTCGTTTAGGCGGGAAAGAGCATCACATACCTCATTCACCTCACCCTTAATATAGATGGAACCGAATACGAAATTGTACTCTACCGCTAGCCAAAAAAGGCACCTTAAATAAGACATAATCTCTTTACTCTTGGAACGGCCTGTATTTAGCGCAGCTTGTACCACCATGCTACCTGTTATAATCAGAACAGTGCTATTTCCCCAGCCTGGGGACCATCTCCAACACCCAGCGTATACCCCCCACATTTCCTGGACATTTATGTGGGCGTCCCAAACCTCCCGATCTGGCTCCTGATAATGGTGGCCGACATATCCCGCTAGCCTAGCGTTATCAAGCTCGTTGAAGGCCCCCACTGTCCAATGAGCTCCATGCAGAGCACTGTAACCCCACTTCGATGCATCGCTGTATGTATTTATGACAGGCGCAAATTTCCCTAGTATCCTGGCTTTCCCGTTAAACCTGCTGGCAAAAGATAGCCACCACTCTAGGTCCTCCCTGACCCCGCTGTTCAAGCGTGCCCGATGAAAAGGTTCTCTAAGGGTTCCCATCAAGTCATATATCCACCTTGTGAAGGTTCTGGCTCCGCGTATAACCTTGGCACAATGCGCTAGGAGACCTCCCACCAGCTCTAGCTCCCTCTTTGTCGCCTTCTTACGGCCCTGGAGCTGATATAGAACCATTAATGTCTTATCTAACTTGTCCTGGGGCAGAGTTAGTTCTAGAGTCACCGAGTTAATATTTATCCCGAGGAATCTAACTGTAGTATCTACGGGGCTCACCTTCTTAAAACTTATATAAAAACCTTATCTGCGTAGAATACTTATCAATACTCGTTGATCTCTTGCTGTTCCTAGCTGGTCTGAACCTACCACACAGAAATCATCTAAGTAATTTACCATGCGGAGGACCCCTTCCCTAGCAGCGCACCTTAGAACAAAGTCCGATATCCGAGAGAAGATGTACGGGCTGGACGAGAGGCCCATGCAGAGCCGATTATCGATAAAGTGCTCATAGTCCCCGTCTATGTCCACTCTACCCAAGAGGCCCTGCCGAGGCCTGTCGTCTGGGTGAATCGAAACCTCCCGGTATGCATCTTTAATATCGACTATGCAGAGATAGTCACCCCGCTCCATTACATCAGTGACATCATCGACCCCCTTATATGAAAAGTGTTTTGCAACATTACTAGTACCACTATTAACAGATTCGCCATGCAGTCGGCTACAATCGACCACAGTACGGCCCCGCCATCGTCCTTAGGCACCACAAACACTCGGTGAGTGCAGATCGGGTTAATGGCAGTCCTGGAGATAACCCCACTGTCAAGTTCTTCCCAAATTTTTTTACATAAAATCCCTGAGTCCCAAGCAGGTACACGCGCCTAGGTACCGAAGCCTCATATGTCAATGCACAGTCACTGTTTATCACATGGAAGCCAAACACGACTCCCCAGATTATGTAAACATAATCACAGTCTAAAGTGCCTCTCATGAAAGCTTCCACAAAGATGCGGCATGGCTTCAGTTGGGCCCTCACTCCGGCCAAATGATGCACACAGTCACAAGTTCCATTAGTACATGCGTCCCACATGGAGAATCTAACTGGTTCGGATCCGATTACCTCCCTGATTTTCACTTCGATGTACTCATTGCTACCGTATCTCACCTCTATTCTTTTGCCCATGTCGGCGCCCTCCGGCAGCCTCCAACTCCTACATGACACCATTGCAGCCCTGGGAGTAGGGTTGTTACCCCCCCCCCCCCGCCCTCCCCAGTTTCCGCACTGAACTTCTCCTTAGTGTCCTCCAAACCTGTAATGTGGTTACTCATAGTCACCGACGCGGTCGTAGTCGTAATCCCGTCAGTGTTGACTCTTCTTACCGAACCCTTCCTTGGCCCTTGATGCCCCTCCGAGGTGTTGGTGCCCATTGCACTCGGTGCGTCTGATGCTGTCGTTCTCCTACCTGTGTGTGCGCAGTTGCTCTTAATAGTGACAAGTCAGTCTTTACACTTAAACCGCTTGTGCGATTTCGCCCCACACTTGGAGCAATTATGGGCAAAGCGGCACTCCTCTGCAGTGCGTGAGCAGCCTGTCTCCCCATTCCAAGCATAGCAGGCCCTGGACACCGGGTTACCCGCCGATCTTCTTGTCGTCCCCGTATCCTTCCCTCCATTCTTCTTCCCTCTGTGGTTATGAGCTCCATAGTGCAAGACGCTCTCCTTGTCATTCTTTTTTGCGAATGCGGCGAAGCCTGCCATCTCCGCATTTTTACGCACTGCCAGAGCATATTCCACATGGGCAGAATCTTTATAATAATCGTCTCTGGCTCGACAACTCATTATGTGGAGATGCTCAATGAAGGCGCGGTAGTCCGATGTCGTGAGGTCTTGGATATCAAGGCACCATAGTGTTGAAGCCGCCACCAATCCATGGATGTAATTTCCTTACCTCCTTCCCTCCCAACGTGTACCTCTTTAGCGACCACTTACTTCTTCGGCGTCTCGATGCGCTGCTGTCGCTCCTAGAGCTCCTGTGTCCTGTTGAATCCTCCCTAGACCTCGTGCATGAACGTCCGAAGTCGGAGTAATCCTGTCTCGGTCCCTCTTTCTCTGGTCGTGAAGGTTGTATTCGGTTGTCCGTGCTTGCCAGAAGAGTCTTCGATCCCCGCCGTCATTCTTGATCGTGGGTGCCTGGCCATGCCGGCATACAAGGAAACGAACGAGCTGATCGGGCTGCGAAGAAGGCCCTGAACTGTGATCTTGAACCATGTCTGATCCCTCACTCTGATCTGAAACCACTAATAGCCACCCACATAAAATCCAAATGGCAACATGAGTGGGATGAAAACATTAATAAACTTAAAGAAATTGAACCATCTGTGGGAAAGCCACCACAGACTCATGCGGGAGGTCGGCGGGACCAAGTGGTCCTTAGCCGCTGCCGTATTGGCCACTCGTGGCTTACACATGCTTTTCTGCTCAAGGGGGAACTTCCCCCTGAATGTATTGGGTGTCAGTCCCCGCTGACACTCAAACACATTTTACTAAGTTGCGTTGATTTTTTGGCCCTGCGCCAACAGTTCTACACTGCAGACAGTATGCATGACCTTTTTACTAAGGTAAAACAGGAAAACATTTTAGCCTTTTTGAGGGCAGCTGGACTGTACCACCTCATATAGTTTACTAAATAGATTCTATCAATTATTAATAAAACTTTTCTTTTTCTATGGGAATTTGTTTCCCTTGACCACAAATATATGATTGTGAGCTTTCTAATTTAATGAGTGCTTATTGGCACATAATTGATTGTCTGCTTTTACCACCAATCAATCAATCAATCAATCTTGATCACATTGGCCCTTCTGATTTGGGCCTCGCGTTCCTGTCTTAGTTGTAAGACACGTTCCTCTAGTGCTCCCACCTGTATCTCTCTCTCAAGGATGTCTATCTCTTGCTGCGTGGTTCTTTCCCTCTCAGTCAGCGATAAACTCGACATCGACAATGATGTCGCTCCCGAAGTGTTTTCCCCTTCCTTTGCCATCCTCGCTGCTGCCGTAGAACTCCTTGTGCTCCTCACTTTAGTTGCCTTGTTCTCTTCTCTATTCTTCTCACACCTGTCCATGTCACCCTGGTCGTATCTCTCGCCGCGCTCGGTGCAGTAGTCCATGTCTCCCGCTGCAAGGTATCCGCGCTCTCGCGTAGCCCGTATTTTGATGCGGTGAACAATTAATTCAAAACCCGACCAATCATCAAGTTTGAGTTAATTGTATAGGGAAAACGGCGGTGAATATTAATAAAGAGCGTGAATTAAATGCCGTCATCTCGTGCTTCTATTCGCGATCACTGCCGATCTCAACGTGTGCATCTGCGCTTTACTGCTGGGCTATGGCAGCCTAAACAGCTGGGGTGATCTAGCTTGAACCCTGGCCTTGATTGTACAGTACCATGGTCCGTATATTGCTTATATAGTTCTGTTTAACCATGACATGCGTAGAATAAGTTTGTCATCAATCGACCTAATTGTCGAATAAATAATAAATCGTTGTCATATTAAGGTAATTTCCTTCATATTGTCGATATCTACGCTTAAACGGCCAGCAAATTGTGCGGTAACTACTAACGAATATTCGAGTGTGTCGATTAATGGCAATTGAAGGTTTTTTAGCACAAACTGTCGAATATACTATTCTCGATTAATACGATCCTCCTTCCATCAAACGTTCCTGCCTCACATCGATAACAGAAACACAAAAGTCGACTTAGATATTCAACACACAGTGAAAATGACACACCTGTGAAATCTCTAGACCAACGGTCGAATATATCACATTTTTCACAATACCGTCACCGCCTGCCGATCGTTCATCTCTGTAGTTAGTTGAATCGACATGCAAATCGTAGACACACAGATCGTCGACCCACAGGTATTCCCATACTGAAGTCGTCCGCTGTCCCGGATGACAGGTGGAAAACAGCAACACAGATTGACTGTTGACTGTGTTGTTCTCAGTTTGAAAGCTGGCAGAAGAATGACAAATAGGGCAGCCCGGCGGCCGAACCCGCCATTTTGGCACCACTGCAGGGCAGGCCCAGGCTGGTACGTGAGGTATTGATTGGAAAATATTGGAATTAATTATTATTAGAACGATAATAATAGTAAGGACTTTAACTCCGGCATTTATATCCGCATAATATATTATACTCCTTATATATATATATATATAAATTATATGTATTAGAATTATACGAGTATTGTTGTTTGTTTTTGGGGAGTTTTCAGTCGCATTGGTTTGCTGAAGGCTGCAAATCTGCAGTACTGAATAGGCACCACTGAAAGTGGTCCCATGTGGTTGGGAGTTGGCTTCCGATGGGTAATGGTCAGAGAAATTGGGGGTGGAGGGGGGGGCGGAGGCAGGAAAAAGGCAGCCTAAGAGCCCAACCACAGCCCTTTGAGAGGGCCGGCGGGAGGCTGGGTGGTTGGTGTAGTTTGACACCCCAGTAAGACCCTAGACCAGGACGTGCACTGATTTGTGACAGTGTGCACTCATGGTGACTTTATAGTGCTGCCCCACTGGGAAATCAGGCCACCAGCACCATGACCTGATGTCCCACACAGTCACATGATCCTGACACTGTGCGCCCAGTCCCTGACCTCATAATGCCAAGCACCGAGCAGCAACAGGTACCTATGTTCTGGTGGTAGAAGCGAGCAAGTGCATTCCAAGATGACTTGGAAATCCTGGAGAGGATAGCCAGAGCGGCCCTATTGTCGGTGAGTTGGCAGTCAGAGTCCTCCATGAAGTCACTGATGGCAGATCTGTCGACGGTACCACATGAGGCGAGTATCTGGGCCACATTGAAGATCTTAGTGGCACAGGGACAGCGCTGGAGGTTGGGGACATCAATCCAGCGGCGGTAGCCAGTCCTGAAGTGGTTGACGGCGACTTGGGTAGAAGCACGAAGGCCAACTGGATGGGGGATGTTTGTTCTGACCAGGGTGTACCAGAGCCAGCGTATTGAATAAGGGCTCCGTACTTGTTCCGTCTGTGTGGCACATTCCCATAGTTTGGTGGTGGCTCGAGAAGCGGCTGCGGTCAGTTTGGTGATGGATGAAGAGATGGCTGTCTCCATATCTGCTCGGTTGGCACCGGCTAGAGTGGCACAGTCGGCCTGGTCATTACCATAGAGTCCTATATGCGAGGGGACCCATAGTAGGACTGTGTTGAGGTGTGCCTGATGTCTGGTTGAGATTATGATCTGGATCGCGTCGGCAAGGGAGTCTCGGGCATTTGGGCGGGCGATCTCTTTGATGGCATTCAGAGAGTCGGTAATGATGATGGCACTTGAGTTGTGGAGGTCTTCAAGGGCCAAGTGAATGGCGTCGAGCTCAGTATCGAGAGTGGAAGCAAAGTCTGACACCCTGGTGGTGTTCTTTATGTTGGAGAAGGGATGAAGATTCCGGCTACGGCTCTACCTGATGTTGGGTTAAGTGAGCCATCGGTGTAGACCGTCTTTGCAAGAGGAAAGTCCACCTTTGTCTGAGTTATGGCCTCGAGAGCCAGGGAGTGGAGTTCTGGGGTGGTGTAAACCGCCTTGGCAGCAACTAGGTTGGTGGTTCAGGTTTCCACTGGAATGGAAACCCATGGTGGCTTGTGAGGGCTCAGGGCGGAGTCTGCAACGTAGAGTCCGTGGGAGTCCTTGAGGGTGGTGATGGCGTCCTTGAGGGGGTAGGAGATGTGAGGGTGACCGCGGGTCCCATTTCGGAGGTAGGCCGTGGCTCTGCGGATTGTTGGTGAAAGGCCTGAGGAGAGAGTTCTTGTGAGGTGGGTGGTGAGAAGTTGTTTGCCTCGGAGGTGGAGGGGAGGAAGGGCAGATTCAAGGAGGAGGATCTCGATCCTGGTGGTGGTGGGAACACGGAGGACAAGCCTGGCAGCATGTTGGATGTTCTCAAGTTTCCGGAACTCATTCAGGAAGATCTTGTTCTTGGGTAGTCAAGTTTGGCGGTTGTCAAGCCCGATATGTACATATATGTACATGTATATATATATACATATATATGTGTGTGTGTATATATATATATATAAAGTTGCTAAGACAGTTGTTTTGACCTGACGTCCGAATGGAGCACAACAACAGGAATATTTTGAGGTACCTGGCAATTTGCCAACTGTATGAGAATTTGCTTGCGCTTTACGTCAGTAAAGAGGTCACCATGCTATTTACATTTAAACATTGTTGCCACAAGGTCATGGATTTGTCACCAGGTTGGGGAAACACCTGAAATGAGAGTCTGTTGGTACAATCGGTTCCATTGAAGTAATCCAGTATGGGATAAATCCAAGCATCAGTTCCCTTGGTGTAATATAGTATGGCATAACTCCAAGCATATATCCAGTATGTTTGCGGTGGGGGTGGTGTGAGAGTGTAGAGGCCCAGTGGATGGTTTTGTTTGTTTTGGGGGAGTTTTCAGTCGCATTGGTGCGCTGAAGGCTGCAAATCTGCAGCAATGAATGGGCATCGCTGAAAGCAGTCCCATGTGGTCGGGAGTTGGCTTCCGATGGGTAGTGATCAGAGGAATTGGGGAGGGGGGGTAGGGGGGAGGGGGGGAGGAAGGAAAAATGCAGCCTAGGGAGCCCAACCACAGTCCTCTGAGAGGGCCGGGGAAGGCTGGGTGGTTGGTGTAGTTTTACGCCCCAGTAAGACCCTAGGCCATACCAGGACGCGCACCGACTTGTGACAGTGCGCACTCATGGCAACTTTATAGTGATGCCTCACTGGGAAATCAGGCCACCGGCACCATGACCTGATGTCCCACACAGTCACATTATCCTGACACTGTGTGCCCAGTCCCTGTCCTGATCTCATAACGCCAAGCGCCGAGCAGCAACAGGTACCTATTTTATAAGTCATTGGTTTGACTCGACCAGGATCCAAACTTCAGTCCCTCCAGATTCACTGGTATGCACAGTAAGTCCGGCCACGGCCAGAGGAAGAAGTGAAGTGAGGATGGGATTAGCTAGGCAGTGGGTGGGGTTACCTGTTAGTTGTTAGTGAAAATTAGTGGTTAGTTGGTAGTGGTGTCAAGTCAGCTATGGCGATGAGGTGGGGCCTGCTAGTCCTCAGTGTCATGGTCTGGGCGACCGACAGTGTTGATGATGTCTGCATTCTGGCAGTCGAAGCGAGCAAGTGCGTTCCAGGATGATGGCGTAATACACCCACCCCCCCACACACACACCCCACCTCACCCACTCACACATTACTGGTGGGATGAGTGTGTGAGGGGGGTGGCCTGGCACGAGAGCGTGTCAGTGTGAGCCGGTAGCGCAGCATGTCTCGCAGCCCGTCCAGCCCCGTGGATAGCCGTATGAGCCCCCCCCCCCCTCTCGCCCATTGATACTGACACCAGCATCTAGCCTCCTGACCATACAGCCCCCCCCCCCCCCTCGACACACACACACACGTACCCACTCACAGTCGCTGGCTGTGGGTGTGGGGCGTTGGGAGGCAGATGACTCTTACCAGCTGGATGAACCTGATTGCATCTGACCGGAATCGACTACATCACGGTTCCAACGGCGCGGTGCATTGTGGGATGGGTCAGAGCAAAACAACCCCCCCAAAAGCACATAGCACATGCTAATACACTGGGTGCAGCTATGAAATGTACTAGTTTCATCTCATCTCAGCTCTTGTTTGAAACATAGAATACTAACTACAAAAATATATATAATAAATTAAGATATTAATCTTTTATCCAGCATTGCATTTACATCAATATAATCAGCACATCTTATTCCATGTGCATTTAGATTTATGGTGCAGTCACAATACGACGTAATGGCCAACGAGTGTCCGTCGGGTCACATTAAAGTCACGTTACGGTCACGTTAAGGTCACGTTAAGGTCTCGTCACATCACGTCCACTCTCGTCGCCTCTCATCGAGGTTTTGGACGTAGCTCGATGAGTTGATAAGACGTTCGCGTCATGTCACTGTCACGTTACGGTCATGTTATGGTCACGTTAGGCTCAAGGTCACGTTATGGTGGAGCCGTGGTGCAGTCACACTATGACGTAATGGCCAATGTTGTGGATTAGTATTACTAGTGTTACTACTGGTTGTTGGTTGGTTGTTGGTTGGTTGTTGGTTGGTTGGTTGTTGGTTGGTTGTGGATTGGTTGTTGGTTGGTTGGTTGTTGGTTGGTTGGTTGTTGGTTGGTTGTTGATTGGTTGTTTGGTTGGTTGATTGGTTGTTGGTTGGTTGTTGGTTGGTTGTTGGTTGGTTGTTGGTTATGTGTCTGTGTGTGTGTCTGTTAATGTATCTGTGTGTGTGTCTGTGTGTGTGGGTGTCTGTTGGTGTATGTCTGTGTCTGGGTGTGTGTCTGTGTGTGCATGAGTGTATGCCTGTGTGTGTCTGTGTGTGTCTGTGGGTGGGGGTCTGTGTGTATGTATATGTGTGTGTCTGTGTATGTGTATGTGTGTATGTGTGTGTCTGTGTGTGTATGTGTCTCTCTGTCTATGTGCCTATGTGTGTCTGTGTATGTGTGTGTGTGTCTGTGTGTGTCTGTCTGTGTGTGCCTGTGGGTGGGTGTCTGTGTGTATGTGTCTGTGTGTGTATGTGTGTGTCTGTGTGTGTCTGTGTGTATGTGTCATGTGTGTATGTGTCTGTGTGTGTATGTGTCTGTGTATGTGTGTCTGTGTGTGTCTGTGTCTCTCTGTCTCTCTATCCCTCTGTCTCTCTCTCCGTCTCTCTGTCTGCCTGTGTCTGTGTGTGTCTGTGTCTGTGTCTGTGTCAGACAGACATACAGAGAGACACACAGACAGACACACACAGACACACACACAACTGGTTGGTTGTTGGTTGGTTGTTGGTTGGTTGGTTGTTGGTTGGTTGTTGGTTGTGTGTCTGTGTGTGTGTCTGTGTGTGTCTGTGTCAGACAGACACACAGACAGACACACAGACAGACACATGCAGACACACACAGACACACACACAGACACACACACAAACAGACACACACACACATACAGACTCACACACAGACACACACATACACAGACACACACAGACACACACAGACACACACAGACACATGTGACACACACAGACACACACAGACACACACAGACACACACACAAACACACAGACACACACAGACATATACACACATACACACAGACACACACACAAACACACACAGACACATACACATATAGACAGACAGACACACACAGACAGACACACACATGCACAGACACACACAAACACACACAGACACACACACAGACACACACATACACATACACACAGACACATGTGACATACACAGACACACACAGATACACACAGACACACACAGACACACACAGACACATACACACACAGACACACACACAGACACAGACAGACATACACACAGACACACGCAAATAAATATTTTCTACGTCCTCTCTCGTCCCTCTGTCTCTCCATCCCTCTGTCTCTCTCTCCGTCTCTCTGTCTGTGTGGGTGTCAGTGTGTGTGTGTGTGTGTCTGTGTCAGACAGACACACAGACAAACACACAGCCAGACACACACATACACACACATACCCATACACACAGACACACACATACACACACAGACACACACATACACATACACACACAGACACACACACAGACACACACACAGACACACACAGACATACACACACAGACACACACACACAGACACATGTGACACACACACACAGACACACACAGACACACACACACAGACACACACACAGACACACACACATACACACACAAATAAATATCTTCTACGTCCTCTCTCGTTCCGACGACGTTATACCGTTGTTACACCCACGTCGACCACGCCGCGGTGTCGTCCAACTTGGCCCCATATTTGCATAACCCGTCAGACACTTGTTGTCCATTACGTCGTAGTGTGACTGCATCATTAGAAAGATCTAGGCACTCAGACTAGTGTTAGAGCTATGATATATGTGTAATAGATGTCTAGATATCTAGACGTCTAGACACGTCTGTAATATATGCAAATGAGATGACGTCATGGAAAAGTTTGGCCGGCTATGGTTTGAGCCCTGGAGGGGAATAAATTCATTGAGTATCCACAAGTCAAAGTGTTCAGATGTAGTACTTTCACATGGTGTCAGATGAGGAAGAATGCTGCCCGCGAATACACTGCCGGGTTTGCGGCCTCCTGGTCAGCTTGCCCTCAGCAACAATGCCAGATCGAACTGGAAACCATGGATCAGGGCATATGACATATACGCAACTGCTGCAGGTGTCATTTTGAAGGGAGAACGAGTGCAATGCTGTATTTTCCTTCATGTTGCTGGCAAAGAAGCACAGAAAGTCTTCGCCAACATGTCCACCGCGCTCGCTGACCGAGACAGGATCAGACCACTCACAGACAAGCAAGCAGAACGCCATATCTGAATGGACAGATTGGAGGACAGGGCCCTAAGTTATGGCCCACAAATGCACGGATGCCTAGAGGCACAGACACAACTGCACAGATGCCAAGAAGCACAGATGCACAGATCGTCGACAGAGACGAACGGCTGTAATGAAAACAGCCAGGATGAAGATGCGCAGAATGTCAGGCCAGCTAAGCAACAGGTGAGGCAGCGAGCAGTGAGCACGCAGCACTGAGATGCAAGCATCGGATGCCAGGCCACTGATATTGATATATAATTCCATCATAATATTGCTATGGACTAGTTATTAGTGATGGTAATTGTTTTGTCAATGGAAAGAAAATACAACTGAATATGTATTTTTATTGTGTCATTATGGACAATGTGTTTTGTGGAGGCTAAGCAGCCGGATAGTTCATAGTGCGCTCGGACACTCACTAAACCTGTGGTTTAAGTTACTTACGCCTACTTGCTTAAGTTAAGTGCTTGTATATTTTATTGTATTACTGTATGATGAACGAGTAAACCTGGTATGTTTTATGGGGATTTTGAAACATTTCATGTCTCACAAATACTTTGAGGGGGGGATGTGATATATGCGTAATAGACGTCTAGACATGTCTGTAATATATGCAAATGAGATGACGTCATGCAAAAGTTTGGCCGGCTATGGTTTGAGCCCTGGAGGGGAATAAATTCATTGAGTATCCAGAAGTCAAAGTGTTCAGACGTCGTACTTTCACAAGAGCCATAGCCAGATTAATCAATGCATTGTCAATGGCAGTGAGTAATCTCCATACAGAAAAAGTTGATATTGATAAAACCACACCACCTAGGCACAAACCGCTTGGAACACATATAGAAAACATGTTTAACAAACAGATTATATTAAATTGATACGGTTAGGGTTTTGGATTTCTATTAATTTTGAATAAAACTGACGTTTTTCAATGCGCGTATCAGCAAACTCAATGGCCATACGCCTTTGCTTTGCTCCCAAGGCCGTTTTCAGCGCATGCGCAGTCGGAACTGTGATGTAGTCTATCAAAATATGTTAATGTTGCACCAATTAAATGACAATCAGCCAGATTTGGTGTTTCATTTAAGAGTAATTAAGAATTGAATTTACATTAATACAGAACGATTTTTATGTATTGCAGCTTATATCATTGTGGTATTGTTAAACTGGCAAATACTATTTATATTATTAAAGAAAACATTTGCAGATTTTATATTCATGTGATCAGGGAAATGATCTGGTGTTTGTGTTCTAGCAAAATATTCTCTATGTCGGCGTTACGTTACACCCCTTGCAACTACTCATGAAGGGTAAAACAACGCACTAATTTGTGCTGCAGCAATGCTGTCTATGTGGAGCATTTATTTTTACAAAATAAATTTAAAAGCTTTCATTGGGGTGATTAAAAAGATCTTAATGGGCGATTGAAGAGGAAGATCTGAAGTATTTAATTGAATCTAAAATGAATTTTCTCTGAAAGAATTAAAAAGCAGAGATAATAGTGAAAGTTGGCATATTCTGAGTGTCAGTGCAAGTGGTAGTCATGCCGGATCACGGCCTCAAAAACTATTTTCGAAAATAAATTCAAGAACTTCCAATTGGCTGATAAAAAAAAGCTGAATGTGAAATTGTAGAGAAAGATCTAAACTATTTAATAGAAATAAGAGAAATTTGCTTTCAAAGCACCAAAAATCGCAAATTACTGTGATATTTAGGGTAGTCTTAGTGTTGTCCCTATGACAGTGGCACTTGTTTTACCATTCACGCATTGTGAGCGTAAAAAGTACCCGGATGTCCGACATCGAGAATCCCTACTATTTGGAGGTTCCCCCACGGGCTTTGATACATATCCAATGGTCCTAATACAAAAAGGGGTGCAATGCCTGTCGCAGTACACACCCACCCAATCGCACCATTGTCTCCATCCAATGTCGAAAAAATTGTCACCTACCTGTTATCAGCCGGCCCCAATGCAGCAGTACTCGTCGCCACTATTCTCATGGGCTACTACACCCTTCTCAGGCAAGGCAATCTACTCCAGAATATCTCGCCTAACGACCCCAGCCATGCCCTCAAGATGAGTGATGTCATATGAACACGCTACGGGCTGACAGGCACAGTCAACTCCACCAAGACCAGATGGAGAGATGACCAATGGTATGCCATCTCCATACCACTGGTAACCGGTTCCACCTCATGCCCAGTAGTCGCCTGGGACCGCTATGTACGGTCCTAGCAGCCACCTTCTAGTACTACGGGCCCAGCGTTCATCCTGCATGGAGGAATGCCCCTCCAGGCACAAACCCTGCTAGCGGCCCTCCGCATGGTGCTCTCGGCCTCTGGAGTCCCTGATGCAGACTCCTACACACTCCACAGCCTATGTAGAGGTGGTGCCCAAGCCATGGCTGCAGGAGGTGGGTCCCTCGAGGAAATTATGGACCTTGGTGCCTGGACCTCCTCCGCACTGATTCCTGATTTGGTGCCTCGGGACCTGGTTGCTGCTGGGCCTCGAACCCGCCCTTTAATTGGCTGAGGGTTCAATTCCCACCTGAACATCACCACCGGGCGACCAGATGGACGAGACAAGCACTGAGCAGATGACCAATCGCTCACTCGCGGTGCTGGTTACTGTACATTGACATCGACTAACCTGTAACTGTGAAATTGTGAAGATTAAAAACCCACTATACCAACTTTGTCTCCGTTCTGTGAATTATGGTAACTGCTGCCTCATGACATTGCCAAGAATGAATGTGTGCCAGCTGTGTATCGGTACCTCCCTGACTGAACCCCTGGTCAAGCTTCTCGCACCCAAGAACATGCCCCTCCCCCCATCACTCCCCCCCCCCACTCCCCATACACACACACACACACACACACGGTGGACAGTGTGAGGTGCACTGCTGACCAACAGAGCCCTACTGCTTGCAAACACGGGTGGGTGGGATTACCATGGTTACTAATTAGGACATGGTGTGGGTGACCAAAGGTGCGTGGGGGGTAGATGGGAGGGGGTAGAGGGGGGTATTTCTTCCACAGCCTGCAAAACTGTACGATTTGTGAGGGGGGGGGGGGTAATGGGTGAGGCATGGGTGTGAGGAGGGGTATATTTGTAGGGGGGGGGAGGTCGAGATGTTGGTGTCAGTGTCAGTGTGCGGGGGGTGGGGGGGGGGGAGGATTGAGAGGCAGGGGGTGTGGGGGTGCAGGGTGGAGCAGGAGACCACTGGAGGAAGTACCAAGGTCCCCTTCAGGCTGCTTTTGATAACACCCCCCCCCCACACACACACACATTGCTCCTACCATCACACATGTTCCCACTGCTTTTACCCTCCACACACACTCCTACCAGGGTGGGTGCGGGGTAGCTGCTGGCTTGCCAGCTAAGATGTAAACACAAGCTACGTGCGAAAATACATACATACACATATAGCGAAATAAATAGTGAATGGTAGACAGGAAGTGTGAATACTTATTTGTCTCTCATTTTTGCTTGAGTGCAAGTAAATAAGCAACACAAGGAATAATTAGTAGCATGTGGTGAATAAGGGGTCAAATTTCCCTGGATCATCAGCCCATGCCATTTCTAATCAGTTCTTGAATGAATTCATTGACTCGGCATCAATAACATTTTGTGGGAGACTGTTCCATATATTTATGATCCTGTTTGAGAAGCTGTGTTGCCTTAACTTTGAAATGGCTCTGGGTTTTACTAGTTTGAGAGTATGGCCCCGACTGCCTTCTCTTTTATTCAAGGTGAAAAATTGGTTCATATCTATTTGATCAAAACCTTTCATAATTTTAAATACCTCAATTATGTCACTTCTTTTCCTTCTGTAGGAAAGGGTAGGAAATTTCAATTCCCTAAGCCTTTGTTCATAGCATAAGTCCTTTATAACTGCAACTAATTTTGTTGCACGTCTCTGAACCTTTTCGATCTCCAGAATAGCTTTCCGAAAAATTGGGCTCCAAACAAGAGACTTAAATAGAATGAGAAAATTGTTCTTGTTCAGGCGATGGAAAGTTCTTTTAATTATTCCTACTCTCTGGTTAGCATTTGAGATGATAGTCCTCATGTGTTTCTGAAAGGAGAGTTGGGAGTTGAAGGTTACGCCCAAGTCCTTTTCATAGCTGTCTTGTTGCAGGACAGTGTTCTTCATATTATAGGCATAATGAGGATTTTTTTCCCCGTAATGAATATATACATAAAAATAGATGTTTGTATGTATGAATGTATAATATGTATGTATGTATGCATGCATGCATGTGTATGCATGCATTTGCACCCTGCCTCCATCATTCACTAGCAAATTGTCCTAACAAATATTGTAATTAAATAAAATATCATTTCCTACAAGTGTGTCCTTCAACCCCTCATCTGTCTAACTTCGGTCACCCACACCTTGTCTTAATTAGTAACCATGGTAGCCCCCTCCCACCTTTGTTTGCAAGCAGAGGAGGAGGGGGGCTCTGTTGCTCACCAGCATACTGTGTGTGTGTTCAGGGGATAGGGGAGAGGTGGTGGTGGTGGTGGGGAGGGGGGGGGGGGGGAGAATGCGCTCTGGTCCGGTCCGGGAGGGCTGACTAGGGGTTCAGTGACAGACACACAGCACACAGTGCACATGCACTCATTCTCGGTAATGCTCTGGGTATTTTGCACAATCACCAGATCATCTAGCTGATCACATAAATATAAAACCATCAGATGCTTTCTTTAATGATATACATATTATTTGCCAGTTGAACAGAACCACCATGATATAAGATATAATACTTAAAAATCCTTCTGTTTTAATGTAAATTCAATTCTTATTTACTCTTAAATGAAACACCAAATGTGGCTGATAGTCACTTAATTGGTGAAGGAGGTTTGTCTCTTTCTAGTAATATAAATATTTATTGCCAGTTGAACCAACTTCACTGGATATAGGTGATAACACATTTTCCTATAGTAAAGCATACCAATTAATGTACTGAAAAACATCAACAGAACTGATTGTAACAACAGACTCTCAATTCAGGTGTTTCCCCAACCTGGTCACATGCGAGCAGAAAGTGTCTGGGTGTCAGTGGACACTGACACCCACTGCATTCAGGAGTCCGATTACAACCAGAGATGGAGAAAATCCACAGTGATCCCAAATAAAGGCTACATTCCTTACACGCGGTATGCGGCATGCGAATGCGAATGCGAAAAGCATCTAAGTCAATGGGGGTGATTCCATGCATCTGAATGCGAATGCGAATGCGAATGCAAATGCGAATGCAGCAACTGAATCGGTCCATGTAACCATTGGTGCGGCATGCGAATGTGAATGCGAATGCGTTTGCCATAGAAAACAGTGGTAGAGGAACCTGACACTATGTGTGGGTGTGGGTGTGGGTGTGGGTGTGGGTGAAAGGACCCAACCCGTTCGCATGCCACATGCCGCATGCCACATGCCACATGCCGCATGCCACATTCACATTCGCATTCGCATGCCGCATACCGCATGTAAGGAATCCTAGCTTAAGGTTACAAATGCACGACAGAGTTTAGGCGTTAGCAGTGATTTTGAACAATGATCAGCTGGATTCAAAACAAAATTGTCACAGAGATCAGACACGCACATCAGGGTTTTGGTGTTAGTGTTGATTTTAATTACCACTTGTGATTTTACCACAGTTGTACGCTCTTATGTCATACATTTCTGTGCTCTATTTTACCTGTTTGAAACGTAATTCAGATATCAGCTATCAAAGACCCTATAATACTAAGACGGCTCGCTCCCTATCTCACCCATGGTAATGTACATTTCGCAGTGCCGCCTTGTGGTGGGTTTGATCAGCCCGGCTGCTGGTTGGTGTTTCACATGTAAACACATACAATTATATTATACATGAGATAGGTAAGTATGAATACACATCAATATGAAATTGCTATGAACAAATACACATCATCATCAGCATCACCATCAGCATCGCCATCCTCACACATCTTTCACATTCATATATACATATATACATATAGCACATGTTTAACCAAGCACATGTTTAACCAAGAGAACAGCCAGCGCACCAAGTGGTGGGTTTGATCATTTTGATTACACAGTACAGACTGAGTGAGCCATCTTAGTGTTATAGGGTCTTTGCAGCTATCTATCAGCTATTATCTATCATCGGGGTTTGTTTGTTTGTTGTTGTTTTACGTCCTAGCAACATCTAAGGGCATATCAGGACGGGCAACGACTTGTGACAGGTCCCACTCATGGCAACTTAATAGTGCTGCCCCACTGGAAGACCAGGCCGCCAGCGCCATGACCTGATATCCCACTCAGTCACATTATCCTGACACTGAGCCAACCAGCCCTTGTCCTATCCTAATAATGCCAAGCGCCAGGCTACGAAGCAACAAATATCAATTTTTAAGTCCTTGGTTTGACTCGACCGGGGTTTGAACCCACGACCCCACGATCTACCAACGCGGGAGACGGACTCTCTAACTCATTCGGCCATCCCGGCTGGTCTCTATCATCTGGGAGATAAGGCTCGCGCCTGTGGGTCCCGGTCATAACTCCTACTATACGTATCTGTATCGGAACTTCTTTACTCGGATATCTTTAACCGCTGTATCACCCCTAATAGCCGATGTTTACTTTTTGTGTTGGGGGGTCGTTGAACAAACAAACAAACAAAAGCATTAGCAGTGATTTCGAAACTTAATTATCTAATCTCAAAACTGTGTTGTTCTCTGTGGTGGAGTGGTTAGACTGCTGACTTTTTTCTAGGTCGGACTCCTAATCTGAAGGTTGGTGGTTCGATTCCTGGTGCCCCCACGTCTGCCAATTATGATTTCCACTGCTGTGTATAACTTACAGCATCACCAAAGGCCAGTTGCTCTCATACCATGTCTAGGTGGTGTGGGAGGTTAAAAATCCCATGGGTCGGGCTTTCTATCGAAAAACTGTCTAATGGTGAAAACAAGTCTATTCAGACTTATCCATGACAGGCAGTATAAATCTTCGAGAAAAAAACTAAAATTACCATTTTGTGTTCGCTAGGCTTCAAACGCGAGGGCAAACTATGCACTCTATGTGTGGCACTGAAAACAACCAGAACAAATCGTTATTATCAGACCAAATCGTTGTATAATAAGGCTCGCCTTTAACTTCAACCAATTAGATCTCATCAACTCCATGAGGAGGATCGGAATGTGACCGATATCACGCAGTTACACCAGGCCCAATGCCCGCCGGACACTTAGCGAGGGTGGATTTTATCGGCAGTATGGTATCCATAGACATGCATGATTCGCGACGGCAGTAGGCTAAGGCCGTGTATCCATAGACTGTTCCCTTGTGGCGTGTTCCCTTGTTCCGTGTTCACTTGTGACCTTGTGACGTGCCACACATACAATGAACCTGTGTTTTGCTTAGTGGTCGTTCCCATAGGTTGGACCCAGGGATCGTATGGCCTTGTGCATGGCACATGTGACGTACTGACCGAGAAGATAGAGAATGAACATGTTCATTGTCTGTGTGGCACTTCACAAGGTCACAAGAGAGCACGGAACAAGGGAACATGCCACAAGGGAACAGTCTATGGATACGCTGCCTTACACTCCTCCACACGCCCCACAACCCGCTCCTGCTCTACCTTCAAACCCAACTACTGGACGCAGTGGCCGAATCGGTAGAGCGCAGAGTGGGAGTTCGATTCCCATGCGAGTTAAACCAATGACTTACAAAATTGGTACTTGTCGTTTCCTAGCTTGGCACTTGGCATTAATAGGATAGGGCAAGGACTGGTTAGCTCAGTGTCAGGATAATGTGAACTGAGTGGAAAATTATGTCAATGTGCTGGCGGCTTGGTCTCCCAGTGGGGCAGCAATATAAATGGTTGCTTGTTGGAGTTTTCCATCCTGGCAACATCTAAGGTCATATCAGGATGGGGGCAATATAAAAGTTGCCATGAGTGTGCACTGTCACAAGTCAGTACTTGTCCTGAGATGCCCTTAGATGTTGCTAGGAGCCACAACAAGAAGGGTAACTAACTATAATATCTATATATACAAACTAGTATACGTTGCGAAAATGGGATGCTTTCATCGAGAATACGCAGCTTTAAATGATGGAGAGGTGATTGGTTCATTGTTGAGGTTTTATGTCCTGGCAACATCTAAGGTCATATCAGGACCGGTACCGGCTTGTGACAGTGCACACTCATGGCAACAGTATAGTGCTGCCCCACTGGAAGACCAGGCCACTGGCACCATGACCTAATATCCCACTCAGTCATATTATCCTGACACTGAGCCAACCAGACCTTGCCCTATCCTAATAATGCTGAGCGCCAGGCTAGGAAGTGACAAGTATCAATTTTTAAGTCATTGATTTGACTCGATCAGGATTAGAACCCACAGACTCATGGGTTCTGATCTCCTGATCTCCCAAAACAGGAGACGGATGCTCAACTCATTCGGCCACCCTGTCTGGTTTTGATTTGCTGGTCATACCAACATTGGCTCATACTATTGAGCCAACATTGATTTATACCATTGGGTCAATATTGTCTAATACCATTATGCTAATATTATATTGGTTCATACCATTAACCCACTGTTGGTTCATACCATTGAGCTAATATTGCCTCATACCATTGGGTCAATGTTGGCTCACATAATTGGGCCAACATTGCCTCTTACCATTGGGCCAAACCTGGCTCATTACATTGGGCCAACACTGGCTCATACCATTGGGCCAACATTGGCTCTTACCATTGGGCAAACATTGGCTAATAATAGTATTGGGCCAATATTGGCTAATACAATGGGGTCAACATTGGCTAATGCCATTGGACCAATATTGGCTCATACCTTTGGGCCAATGTTGGCTCATGCCATCAGGCCAATATTGGCTTATACCATTGAGCCAACATTGGCTCATACCATTGAGCCAACGTTGGCTCATACTATTATGCCAACATTGGGGCCAATGAGCATTTTGGATATTGAACAAATGTTAGCTTCCATGATTGAGCCAATTTTCATGAAAAAATTGGGCCAAGGTTGAGGGAACGTAAACATCTTATCTGGGTACAGGTGTGAAGGATCAGGTGGTGGGTGAGGCAGTTAGAGGTCAGGAGTTCACAAATTACAGCGAGTTCTGCAGGTGTGTTTGCTCACCACACCACACACGTAGCTGATATATCGATCCACATGACCAGGCACACTGGCCGAATCAGTAGAGCGCAGGCCTCTAGCGGGACATCTGGAGTTCAATTCCCAGTCGAGTCAAAGCAATGACTTACACAATTGATAATTGTTGCTTCCTAGCCAGGTGCTCGGCTTTAATAGGATAGGGCAAGGACTGGTTAGCTCAATTGTTTTTTTCACAAGTGTTTATTCATCAGAACAAGTATTGTATCAGCACCAGAGCACTGGTCTTCCAGCCGTTTTACATGCACTCTTGAATTTTACACATGGTATGAGAGAGTATCCTGTGCTGTTTCTGTGCAGCACATGACACTTTGTACAATGGGTGTGCATGACTCATGCTGCATTATGTGCAGCATCAGTCACTATTCCTGTCAGTCTTAGGTGACTACTTGACTATGTACTTGATATTGTAATCATTTCTCATTGTTAATGTGCTTTTTTTGGTTTATTATGTCTGTGTGTTCGGTTTGTAGTTTGCGGTTGTTTGGTGTTCTTGTTTTGTTTTTGGTTAGATTTGTGTTGGTAGTGAGTGTGTTCTGTTTCTGTATATGTGGGTGGTTAACAAGGTTCTGTACATCGTTTGTATTGGTTTGTATTGGCAGGTGTCTGCCTTCATTTTGTTTTGCTTTGTTTTATTATGGGGAGGGTGAGGTCCTTGGTGGT
Source organism: Branchipolynoe longqiensis (assembly GCA_030323885.1). Taxonomy (NCBI): domain Eukaryota; kingdom Metazoa; phylum Annelida; class Polychaeta; order Phyllodocida; family Polynoidae; genus Branchipolynoe; species Branchipolynoe longqiensis. Next base: position 5,945,582 of record CM059195.1, on the reverse strand, counting down.
GGCGGGGGGAGGCACGGGGGGCTAGAGTGGAAGGGGGGGGGGGGCTGCGTGTGCTGTGTAGAACTCTTCACAGTGCTAGGTTTTTAAAGGAGAGGATTGTCTGCGTTTCTCTGATTCTTGACACATGACACTTCTCCTATATATTGGTGCTTTAGGTAATTTGTTTGTAGTTGGGTTTGGTACTGTGAGTAGTGTGACAGTTCCTCTTCTTGTTATTCTGTTTGTTTGTATGATCAACATATAGGTTGTCTCTTGCCTGTTTGTGCATCAATGTCATTAGGTGCAGGTCTCTTTCGTTTTGAGAGTGTATATCTAGCTTGGCTTGGCTATGCATTTCTAAAACACTGAGAGGATAATTTGACTGGGCGAGACATCGGGTCATGATGCTGGCGGCCTGATTTCCCAGTGGGGCAGCACCATAAATTCGCCATGAGTGCACACTGTCACAAATAAGTACCAGTCCTGATATGACCCTATATGTTGCCAGGATGTAAAACTCCAACAATCGATCCACATTTGGGCAGACATCGACGGGCCGTAATCGCCACCACCGCTGTGATGTATCAGGACCCGACTGTTCCTGTGTCATGGTCAGGCTTTGTTGTTTTATGACCTAGCAGGATTTATATAGACGCGTGGTGTTCTCTGTGGCGGAGTGGTTAGAGTGTCTGACCTTTTTCCAGGTCGGACTCCTAATCTGAAGGTCGGTGGTTTGATTCCCTGTGCCCCCCATTTTGGCCAATTTGGATTTCCACCGCTGTGAATAACTTACAGCGTCATCAAAGGCCCGTTGCTCTCATACCATGTCTATGTGGTGTGGGAGGTTAAAGATCCCTTTGGTCGGTAAAAGTGTAGACTCGGGCTTTCTATCAACAAACTGTCTAATCAGAGTTATCCATGAGAGGCAGTATAAAATCTTCAAGAGAAGGTCATATCAGGATGGGTTCCGACTTGTGACAGAGCGCACCCCAAATAGCCGATGTCTACTTTTTGTGCTGGGGGGGTCGTTAAGCAAACAATACCAAAAAAAAATGTGACAGTGCGCACTCATGGCGACTTTATAGTGCTGCCCCAGTGGGAGACCAGGCTGATTGCACCATGACCCGATATCCCATGCAGTCACATTATCCTGATACTGTGCTAACAACTCCTTTTCCTATCCTATTAATTCCGATCGCCAGGCTAGATAGCGACAAGTATCAATTCTATAAGTCATTGGTTTGACTCGGCTAGGATTCGAACTCCCAACCTTCTGCATGGGAAGCCTGCGCTCTACCGATTCGGCCACCGTGTCCAGGTCAAGTTTACGTTCCACTGGTCCCTCGCCTTCCTACAACATGAATAACATCACCCTCACCCCCTTTAAGAAAATTGTCTTAATTTATTTATATATGGATGGTGTCAAGCACCTTATTGCAGGGACTGAACTCGATGGCTGAATTGGTTAAGGGTGCCGGCTTCCGGTGTGGAAGGTCGGGAGTTTGAAACCCAACTGAGTCAAATTAATGACTTGCAAAATAATACTTGTCGCTACATAGTCTGGCACTCGACATTATATAATCTATATACAGTTGGCTCAGTATAAGGATAATGTGACTGAGTGGGATATTGGGTCATGGTGCTGACAAGTATCAATTTTGTCAGTTATTAGTATGACTCGGCCAGGACTCGAACACCTGACCTTCCGCACGGGAAGTCTGTGCTCTAACCGATTCGGCCACCGCGTCCAGAAAAAAGCAACATTCAGTGTCAGTGGTATAATAAAAGAAGTCTACACAAAACTACCAGAACAAAATACAGCTCTGTTGGGTTGTCTTTGCAGATCGATAACAGGAATCCCTCATCGGTGAATACTTCTTTTTCTTCTTGGTTGTCCATCGGTGGTGATGATGACAGCAACTCATCATTTATTGTGAGCTCACCGATAACTGATGAGTCCAATTTCTGCTCGGAATGTGTGGTGGCACTTTGGACATGAGTGTGTAGCTGCAGTCGGAGAGTCTGGTGGGTGAAGGAGATGATCTTTCCTCTGCTGACGCTTTTGTTTAAGTTGAGATATACGATCAGTTTCAAACTGTGCTGTGCCTTTGCGAATACCAATAGTCATGATGCTACCGTGGTAATAGAGGCACTGCTCACATTCTGCTGAATACTTCGAGGTGAGACCAAGGATTTTATGTACACACGTTGACTGGTGCGTCACTGTCACGTGACTTGCGTATGGAATGTGCCTGGTTGGCAAAACAAACCCGCGCGAGGCACATGGCACATGCTAATACACTGACTGCAGCTGTGAAATGTGCTAGATTCAGCTCATCTCAGCTCTTGTTTGAAAGGTAGAATACCAACTAAAAAATATATATATAATAAATTAAGATGTCAATCTTTTAGCTAGCATTGCATAACATTTACATCAATCTAATCATCACATCTTATGCTATCTGCATTTAGATCTAGACAAATCTAGTGACTCAGACGAGTGCTAGAACTATAGCCAGAGTCAGTTTTAGTTATTGTATTTGTTATTGTTTTGTTATTGTATTTGTGTTCTCTGTGGTGGAGTGGTTAGAGTGTCTGACTTTTTTCGAGGTCAGACTCCTAATCTGAAGGTCGGTCGTTCGATTCCCTGTACCCCCACCTCTGCAATTTGGATTTCTACCACTGTGTATAACTTACAGCGTCATCAAAGGCTGGTTGCTCTCATACTATGTCTATGTGGTGTGGGAGGTTAAAAATTCCTGGGGTCGGTATAAGTGTAGGCTCGGGCTTTCTATCGACAAACTGTCTAATGGTGAAAACAAGACTATTCAGACTTATCCATGATAGGCAGTAGAAATCTTCAAGAAAAAAATATATCCTATGGTTAATAACATCTGTAGAGCGAGGAAATTGATAGGATTAATCAGACATTGGTTATATATTTCTTTGAAACAAGTTTCTGTTGACATATTTGACATTTTAATATTTAGAATAAGAATTTAAAATAGTGATGTGAACATGAGCCTGTAAAGTGACTGATTTTTTGTGGGAAATTGTATCTTTCTTAGCTCAAAATGTTGAATTATGGATAGTTGTGTCTTAAATATATTCATTATATTAACATAACGAAACCTCCACCCTGTAACACGTAACCGAACTGATAATACATGCATATACTTTCTAACCACAAAGCTATAGTTGACCGAGACAATTCAAAAGTTTCCCGCAAATGTTATCTACATAATCCCAATTCCATTATGAAGCATCGCAGAAAGTTTTACCCATAGTATTTACTAATGCCTCCAACTAAGACGTAGACATGTTCATCCTCACAGCATCTGCAGCTTTTAATGCGTTTGTATACTGGGTAGCCTAGCTATTTATTTGTTTGTTACTGGGTAACCTAGCTGGTTATTTGTTTGTTTGTAACTGGGTAACCTAGCTGGTTATTTGTTTGTTGTTACTGGGTAACCTAGCTGGTTATTTGCTTGTTTGTTACTGGGTAACATAGCTGGTTATTTGTTTGTTTGTTACTGGATAACTTAGCTGGTTATTTGTTTGCTTGTTACTGGGTAACCTAGCTGGTTATTTGTTTGTTTGTTACTGGGTAACCTAGCTGGGTATTTGTTTGTTTGTTAATTGGTAACCTATCTGGTTATTTGTTTGTTTGTTATTGGGTTACCTAGCTGGTTATTTGTTTGTTTGTTACTGGGTAACCTAGCTGGTTATTTGTTTGTTACTTGGTAACCTAGCTGGTTATTTGTTTGTTTGTTACTGTGTAACCTAGCTGGTTATTTGTTTGTTTGTTACTTGGTAACCTAGCTGGTTATTTGTTTGTTTGTTACTGGGTAACCTAGCTGGTTATTTGTTTGTTTGTTACTGGGTAACCTAGCTGCTTATTTGTTTGTTTGTTACTGGGTAACCTAGCTGGTGTACAATTACAATTAATACTGCTGCCCTGCATTATTATACCAGTATATACCTGCCAGGAGAAATATTATACTTGTATAATTCTGAAACTGCAAATTCTGAAAACAAAGACACGCCATGAAACCCTATGCATCTATGTCATGCCCCTGGTTCAAGTAGTGACAACTAGGACGGTACCACAATTTGTTGCCCTTTGCTCCCATAGTAATGTGATCTGCATTATTTGTTTTTTAAAGGCTTGTAGCGGGGTTGGAGGTAATTTTTTTGTATTGTTCATAATGTTTTGGAAGCATTGGACAAGCACGCGGACTAACAAAAACTCAGCGCATTTGACAGTTTTGCCACTTTGCCCATTGTCAAAAACATGATTTTCCAGATGTGGTTATTTTATTATCTTATTCTTTTGTTGTGAATTCATTTAGCCTGCCCATAATGTTGCGAAATGGCAGTCAGGACAATGGCTGCAGAAATATAGAGAAGTGTTATTTGAAACGGGTATGTTTATTTAACAAGGGGGATAATATTTTACATGATTTTGCAACTGCAGAGGAGAAATATAAACATTAACTCAAATGTAAGGCTTATGGAGTGCAACCATTGGTGCTGATTAATATACGCTTGTAATTGGGTTGGTGTTGAGGGTGAGGTTCTGTTTAATTTTATTCGCAAGGGTTTTGGTTTAAAAAATATTGTCCCAAATTATGACATGCTAATAGACAGGCAACTACAGAGCCTCTGTTCAGGTCTTCAATCTCCCCGATCCATCAAGCGGTAAAGAGATATGGTTGAGAAGGATGTTACAATGTGCCTAACTAAGAAGCATAGGGGAGGTGTAATTCAGTTGCTTTCGGAGGAGGTCTGTTGAGAGTCAGAAGTTATAAATGCCTGTGAGTGCTCAATAAACACCATTTTCATTGCAAAAGCCTTTTAGTTAAGATTAAAAAAAGAAAGTTAAATTAAAAAAAGAAATTAAAACAAAAAGAAGATTTTACACCATCAGTGCCCGATGTCGGGCCAACGTCCGGCCATGGGTGGTGGCCCGATGCGGGGCAGCGACAACCAGCGGCGGGCCATGGTTAAGAAGATATGGTTCAGAAGGATGTTACAATGTGCCTAACTAACAAGCATAGGTGAGGTGTAATTCGGTTGATTTCGATGCAGGTCGGGGGAGAGTCAGAAGTTATAAGCTACCGAGATGGTGCCACCAGTACAGTGTTGCATCTTGCAGAGTACAACAATAATCATAATAATAAGTAATATTCCCTTCCACATCTTTATACTCACATAATACGCTATGCATCATATATATATATATTTAACCGTCCGGCTAATCCACCCCCGCTTAAGGCGACCCTACGTGTTAATTTATATAATTATTTCCATGTGAATTTTCCTGGGCCAGCCGCGGGCCGCCGCTGCCTCTCGTCCCGCCTGCAGGTAGTCGGTGTCCGTCGGTGTTCTTCCTGAGCTAAAGTCGGCCAGCCAGAGTATCGTCTAAATACGGAGGTTTGCCCCCTTCCGCGTTTATCGGCCTAAAGCAATTACTTGGTTATTTCAACTAACTGGCTGGTCTACTCGCCTTATTGTGTATTTAATATGTTTAAATTGATCCAAAACTAAGCAGATGCGCTAGTGTCACTAGCACTGTCACTGATAATCAGCCGAAGTTACTGTCTTATTTTAGCCAAAAGATCTATACGTTAAATCTGTTCATATGTCTGTTATAATCTCCCCACAGATGGGCTAAGTAGCTGCATAAGGCCTAGTTAGGCTTAAGGCCCTTAATTATATATAAAGCAATCCAATGTTAAGTTCGACCATAGCGGTTTACTCCATAGAAATCTGGAGGATAGTAAAGAATGCAAGGAACATTCCAATTCACTTTTCCAAGAGCTCACGGCGTTTTATTCTTAACCAAAACTAACATTGTTTGCAGCATAAGTCGCAGAAATATCATACGAACCCTTCCCCTAATCATTAATTTCAAACAAGTTTAGAATTTTGATAAAATAGGCCTAAAACTCGGCTAAAACATCAGAGCGTCATTAAATACGTCTGATCGGTCTGGGTCCGAACGCTCGACCTTCTATCGTTGCCAGGCGAGTCGCAATTTGCGTCTCCTAGCAACGCTTTACGGCCGGAAATCCGGTGCCCCGTGAATGTTTGGCATTCGCGGTCTGCCATGGCGAGTAGCCCGTATTTCCAAATACGGGTTAATCGGCCCACGCCCGTGAATGCCACAAGGCGAGTAGTCTTGCCCACTTCACATATATATATATATATATATATATATATATATACACACATATCCAGCTATTCCCTGGTGTAGCCGCACTTGGCTTGTTTGTCGGTGATGTCCGTCCTTTGGCCTTCCTCAGTCGTCCAACTGTTGGCTCCCTACACCCTCCCAAAGGTCAATAATGATTCATGTAGACCGCACCCTAAATACAATCAATAATTGACAGCACTGTTTACCAAGCCCCACGTGAAAAATGTCTGGATCCAACGCACAAAATAGGAAGCGAATGCATTGGTTGTTTGTTGTTGTTTTACGTCCTAGCAACATCTAAGGTCATATCAGGACGCGTACCGACTTGTGACAGTGCACACTCATGGTGACTTTATAGTGCTGCCCACTGGGAAATCAGGCCGAAATAGTCCCCTATATCGATCGCTTTATTTGGGTCCCAACAATACCATTGTAACCATATTCTAACACCCTAAACCAACCACCTCCCTAAATGGACCACTTAAAATGGCTCCCAAAGGATGTCGATTTAGAGAGGTTTTACTGTATATATATATATATATATATATATATATAATAGCTGTGGTAAAACTGTGTTTTCAGTCCGGTAATTATAATCACGAGGCCAATAGAACTTAGAAGCAATGCAGTCTTTCTAAGAACAGCGGTTTTTGCTGAACAAAGCATGTGTATTTATTTACCTTTGAGGGATTTATCACCCAGTTCAGCCACCAAGACCAGACTTGTCGTGTGAGACAGAAAACCAGGCTTCACTCCCCTGTTTACAACTCAGTGGTGTTGCGTAATACACAATGTGGGAGCGGGACATAGCTCAGGCGGTAAAGTGTCCACCTGTGAAGGTGCCGATCATCCGATCAATCCTGCTCAGTGAACCCATTTGCAGTTTAGGCTATTTTCTGTTCCAACCAGTGGTCCACAACTGGTTCATCAAAGGCTGTGGTATGTGTTGTCCTGCCTGTGGGAAAATGCATATAAAAGACCCCTTGCTGCTTGGCAGCAGGTTTCCTCCAAAGAAATATGTCAGAATGACCATATGTTTTATGTCCAATAGCCGATGATATGAAAATCAATGTGCTCTAGAGGCGTTGTTAAATTCAACAAGCTTGACTTTTTTCGTGATACATAATGGCGTCTTGGCGGATGTGGAATTATGGCATTATAGGTATTTATAATTGTTGTTTACCGGAACAGATCAAATCGGTTAATGTTTGTTTGTTGTTTTACATCCTAGCAACAACTAAGGTCATATCAGGACGGGTACCGACTTATGACAGTGCACACTCATGGCAACTTTATAGTGCTGCCCACTGGGAGACCAGGCCACCAGCACCAATAAATATTTGGTAATTTAATATTATGTACATGTATGGCATGAATACACAAACATTATATGTCACAATGATGTCCTTGTGTCCGGTGTATGACAATATCACATTGCATAGAGACGCCACCAAATGTCGTCTGCTCTGAGACCTCTCACTATGTACACTGAAAACTCCTCTGTTCTGTCAGTCTTGATCTAAATGACTCGAAGGTGTTCGTTTAGCTTTCCTCACTTCCGGTTGATGAGATGAAGGTCATCTCTTGAGGAAATAAAGACTAATTGTCGCCTGCTGCAGGGAAAAAATGATAAATTGTTGTTTACTGTGAGAAAATAAATGGTTAATTGTCGTCTGCTCTGAAGAAATGAATGACAAATTGTCATTTGTTGTGGGGAAATAAATGACTAATTGTCGTCTGCTCCGAGGAAATAAATGACTAATTGTCGTCTGCTCTGAGGAAATAAATGACAAATTGTCGACTGCTCTGAAGAAATGAATGACAAATTGTTGTCTGCTTTGAGGAAATAAATGACTAATTGTCATCTGAGGAAATAATTGACAAATTGTCATCTGCTGTGAGGAAATAAATGACAAATTGTTGTCTGCTCTGAGGAAATAAATGAGTAATTGTCATCTGCTCTGAGGAAATAAATGACCAATTGTTGTATGCTGTGAGGAAATAAATGACTAATTGTCATCTGCTGTTAGGAAATAAATGACTAATTATCGTCTACTGTGGGGGAATAAACTGACAAATTGTCATCTGTGACTAATTGTAATTTGCTGTGAGGAAATAAATGACTAATTGTTGTTTGCTCTGAAGAAATGAATGACAAATTGTCGTCTGCTGTAAGGAAATAAATGACCAATTGTCATCTGCTCTGAGTAAATAATTGACAAATTGTCATCTGCTGTGAGGAAATAAATGACTAATTATCGTTTGCTGTGAGGAAATAAATAACTAATAATCGTTTGCTGTGAGGAAATAAATGACTAATTGGCATCTGCTGTTAGGAAATAAATGACTAATTGTCATCTGCTCTGGGGAAATTAATGATAAATTGTTGTCTGCTGTGAGGAAATAAATCACTAATTGTCATCTGCTGTGGGGAAATAAATGACAAATAGTCGTCTGCTGTGAGGAAATAAATGACTAATTATCGTTTGCTGTGAGGAAATAAATAACTAATAGTCGTTTGCGGTGAGGAAATAAATGACTAATTATCATCTGCTCTGAGGAAATAAATGTCTAATTGTTGTCTGTTGTGAGGAAATAAATGACTGATTGTCGTCTGCTGTTCTTGAAATCTCATTACTTTTGCTTAAAATATCAAACATGAAGACGTCTCAGTGATAGTGTGTAATAGTAATAGTAATCTCAAACTGCCACATATTGGCTCACTCTGAGCAGAGAGCCCCCCCCCCCCCCTCCCCCAAATAATCATACCCCCTCCCCCCTACGTCATATCCACGACTTTTCAGAATGCAGTGTGTACATTTACATCTATGCGGGGTTTCGTCTGCCTGCGGAGCAGTCATCACGAAATGGAGCACATATCCCCTCGGTCAGCGCGCTTCTGCAACAGCTGAGCGAGTCTGTTGACCTCATCGAAGAGATCATCCAGCCCAACCTGCGTCTTGGCCGAACACTCGATGTACTTGACCGCCTTGATCTTGCGTGCCAGTTGCCGGCCCTGTTCAAAACTAACCGGCTCCGCCTTGTGCGCCTCCAGTGTCTCCAGGACCTTGTTGTCAGTACGCAGGTCCACCTGCGTGCCAACAAGCACGACGAGGCTGCTGTTCCGGGCATAGTGCTTCACTTCAGGTGACCAGCGCTTTCGGATGTTCGCGAAGGATGATGGCCGGACGACTGAGAAGCACAGCAGAATGATCCGCGACCGTCTGTAGTTGAAGTGTCGGATTGCGTTGAAGTCGTACAGGTCCCCGCTTACCTCGAACCAGTCCATCTTGTGCGGGACCCCGCCCAGGGTGATGATCAGTTCGCAGTCCTCCACTTCCGCTGCTGTCACGTGATGCTTAGGGAAGCGCTTGGTGCAGTGCGTTAAGTACAGCGAGCTCTTTCCCAGCCAGGCATCGCCCACAACCGCCGTTACCAACGTAGGCTCCTTCATGGTGATGCTGTCTGTGTGTAAGAGTGTGTGTCTGTGTGTGTGTCAGTGTGGGTGTTTGTGTGTGTCTCTGTGGTGGGTGTCTGTATGTGTGTCTGGGTTTGTGTGGGTGTGTGTGGCTGTGTCTGATTGGGTGTCTGTATGTATGTGTGTGTCTGTGTGGGTGTCTGTGTGGGTGTTTGTGTGGACGAGTGATAAAAAGATCCAACACCACAAGTGAGTCGATGTAAAAACCCACGGTGAGTTACTGACAATATTTCCACGACACCAATTAGTTAAAGCACACCAGTCTTTGAGTTACTGACGATATTCCACAACACAAGTGTGTCAATATGTACCAGTCTTAGAGTTACTGATGATATTCAACAACACAAGTGATTCAATGTGAACCCAAATTAGAGTTACTGATGATATTCCACAACACAAGCGAGTTAATGTATTCCCATCTTTGAGTCAATGACCATATTCCACAACACAAGTGGGGCAATGTCTTAGAGTTACTGATGATATTCCACAACACATGTGGGTCAATACACGCCCTTCTTTGAGTCACCGATGGGATTCCACAATACAAGTGAGTCAATGTGCACCGATCTGTGAGTTACACAAGTGGGTCAATGTACACTGATCTTTGAATCACTGACGATATTCCACAACCTGTATTTGAGTTACAGACGAGATTCCACAACACAAGTGTCAGTTAATAAAGAAACACATTTAGGTAACTGTTGAGATCTCACAACACAGATGAGTCGACGGTTGGTAGGTTGTTGGAGTCTTACGTCCTGGCAACATCTAATGTCATATAAGGATGGGGAGATAAGTTGATGAACAACACTCTATGCTTGCGTCACTGATGAAACCATCACAACGTAAGTGAGTGAATGAACCACCCAGGCTTGAATTACTGCAGTTACTACAATTACTACAGTTACTGCAGTCACTACAGTTACTGTAGCATGTCGTCTGCTACTGCTAGTGGAAGTGTCAGCATCTCAGTTGTCGTCTGCCACATTACGGTCCCATCTTGTCTGACAACCAAATCTTGAAGTATGTGCACATAGTGTCGTCAGCCACGTTACGGTCCCATCTCATCTGACAACCGAAGCTTGAAGTCTGTGCGCATAGTGTGGTCTGCCACATTACGGTCCCATCTCATCTGACAACCAAAGCTTGAAGTCTGTGCGTGTAGTGTGGTCTGCCACGTTACAGCCCCATCGTGTCTGACAACCAAAGCTTGAAGTCTGTGTGCGTAGTGTCATCTGCCACGTTACCGTCCCATCTCATTTGACAACCAACGCTTGAAGTCTGTGTGCATAGTGTGGTCTGCCACGTTAAGGTCCCATCTCATCTGACAACCAAAGCTTGAAGTCTGTGCGCGTAGTGTGGTCTGCCACTTTACGGTCCCATGTCGTCTGACAACCAAAGCTTGAATGAAGTCTGTGCGTGTAGTGTGGTCTGCCACGTTACGGTCCCATGTCGTCTGACAACCAAAAAGCTTGAACTTTGAAGTCTGTGTGTGTAGTGTGGTCTGCCACGTTACAGTCCCATCTCGTCTGACAATCAAAGCTTGAATGAAGTATGTGCACGTAGGGCTGCACACATAGCTAACTATCTCTCCCGCTGCGAAGATTCAGACTCGGAGTGTGTGTATCTGTGTGTACAGCTCCTGTGTCCTACAGGAGCAGTCTACACACACTCACACACACACTCACACACTTGCTCACTCACTTACTGCCGGCTGCAGATTTAGTCAGCGTCCTTCCTGTATGAGTTTGTGTAAACCAGTGTGTCCCGGCCTGGTTTCCAACTCTCCGCTTCGCTCCTCCCTCACTCCTTCATTCCTCCACTCCCTCACTCCCTCACTCCTTCACTCCTTCCTTCCCTCACTCCACTCCCTCCCTCACTTAGTCCCATACACTGTCTAACCTCTCGGTTAGTATATATAACCGCCAAGCTGGGCACGGTGCCCAGTTTGTGTCGCCTGGTGCTCCTGGTTCTCCTGGTTCCCGGCCGGTGCGGAGGGCTAGGCGGGCTGGGTGGGCAGAGAGGCGGGCTGGGCGAGCGGGAGCGCGGGCTGGTGGGCGGGGAGACTGGCGAGCATGCGCAGTAAAGTAGTACTAGTAGTACTAGTAGTACTAGTAGTAGCCCGGGCGGTGTGGGAGGTGTGGCCGGGCTGTCGATAGTGGCGCGCCCGGCTCAGGGGAGAACGGGCCCAGACGGCCGGCGGAAGTTTCTGTCGGTAACTCTCAGGTCTGCCGATAGGGGGAGGGGGGAAGAGACCGGCCTGGGCGCCACCTGCCGGGCCGGTGGGGAACTAACCAGGGCGGCTTGCTTGCCGTAGCGCAGTTTCAGTGCGCAGATCTAAATATTGGACACTGTTGGTTGGGTAGCTGGTTTTTGTTTGTTTTTTGTTGTTGTTGTTTTGTGTGGTGTGTTTTTGTGGGGGTTGGGGTTCTTTTGTTGTTGGTTTTTGTGTTTTTTTTGTGTTTTTTGTTGTTTTTGTGACAAGTTTTTTATTCTGCCCATGACGTGTAAGCTCCCATGAGGGTGCTTGTTTTCAACGCTGGACAGCTGTGATACTGGATTGGTCTGGTCCCGCACTCAGGAGTGTTTACTTGATCTTTCTCGGGCCAACTTTTTGCGATTTTGGGTGTTAGTAGTTTCTATATTAGTTTTTTTGAATTTTCAAACTTCTTTCCTAACCTGTATATGATAACTTAGCCTACTATGTACATCTACGCAGATGACATACAGGCCTGCGGGAGAGGATCCCATCCCATTGTGGTTTGTTACAGCATCCTTTCACCCACGCCCTGTCCTTAGATAGTACACCAGTGTGCCAGAACACCCCTGGACCCTTCAGGACTGCGACTAGGGGGGTGGTTGTGTTGTATGGTTAGCCATTTTGTATTTCAGGGTGAATCGGATGCATGACCATGGCCTGCCCGGTTCTGCTTTGGTCTGTGCCAGTACACATACCCAGACGGACTACACCCTATGGTGATAGCCATTTAGAATTCCTTAGTACTTAGTAGGGCTAGTTTCCGTATTTGTAATATCTACCATCTTTTCTGGCCTGTCTTTTGCTTTTTGTGCCAGAACACAGCAAGCAGTGACTGCGCCCACGGTCAGGTGAGATATTGTTCCTTCAGTAGGTGGTTGTGCATTATGTTTTCTTTAAGAACCTTTTATAGTGGTCCAGGCTTTTGATTGCCCGTTGTTGTGTGGGTTGATTATTCCAGGCATGTGCCGCCATGGCCAGTACACTTCTCTCGTAAATTGTTGTGTTACTTATTGCTGTCAGTAGCACTGGGGGCCACCATTTGCCTGGTGTCCCTACGGGGAGTTGCTGTGTAGCCTGGTTTTGTGGTGTAATGATGTGCTAGTATTTTGAGGTGCGTTTCCCTTCTACTCGTTAGTAGTGTTGCATTGCATTTTTTGTGTAATTCGATTGTGGGATATCTTTTGTGCACCTGAAGGCATACTTTGAGGGCTCTATTTTGTAGCACCTGTAGTTTGTTTAATAGTTTTGCATTTCCTGCCATGTATACTACATCGCCATAGTCAAAGTAGGGGAGGATCATGCCGTTATATATTTTAATTGCCATGTTTTCAGTCATGTAGTATCTCAGTTTAGCCAGTAGCCATATTTTATGGTTTACTTTTTAGATAGTATTTGTTATGCAGAGGTCATAATTTAGGTGTCTGTCTAGATCCACTCCCAGATATTGGTAGTTGTCTACTTGTTCCAGTACGGTGTTTCCCAGAAGACACTTTATTTTATCGTTAAATAATACTGTTTTGACTTAATGTTAAATTTAATTTGTTAAAGATGGCATGATTTGATCGCTGATGTTGGGGGTCGATGGGAGTGGTTGTGGAGGTGTGGGTGGGGGTGGTTGTGGAGGTGGAGGTGTGGGTCGGTAGTTGGGAGGTGAGTGTGTGGGTCGGGGTGGTTGTGGAGGTGGAGGTGTGGGTCGGGGTGGTTGTGGAGGTGGAGGTGTGGTTGGGGGTAGTTTGGGGAGGTGGAGGTGTGGGTGGGGTTTGTTGTGGAGGTATGGGTGTGGGTGGGGGTGGAGGTGTGGGGGTGGGGTGTGGGTGGGGGTGCTGTAAGCTGAGGTGTTGTTGGGGGTGGTTGTGTTGGGAGGTGTGTGTGGGGTTGTTGTCGAAGTGTGGGGGTTGTTATGGAGGGGGAGGTGTGGGTGGGGTGGTTGTGGAGGTGGAGGTGTGGGTGGTGGTTGTTGTGGAGGTGGAGGTGTGGGTGGGGTGGTTATGGAGGTGGAGGTATGCGTGGGGATGGGGGTGGAGGTGGAGGTGTTGTTGGGTGTGGGTGTGGGTGGAGGTGTGATTGGAGGTGGTTGTGGAGGTGGAGGTGGGTGGTGGTTGTGGAGGTGGAGGTGTGGGAAGGGGTGGTTATGGAGGTGGAGGTATATTATGGGGGTGGGGGAGGTAGAGGTGTTGGGGTGGGTGGGGGTGGAGGTCTGGGTGGGATGGCTGTACAGGTGGAGGTGGTGGTTGGGGTGGTTGTGAGGTGGAGGTGGGGGGTGGTTGTGTGAGGTGGAGGTGAAGTTGGGGGTGGTTGCGGAGTGAAGGTTTTGGGTGGGGGTTGTTGGGAGGTGGAGGTATGTTTGGGGGTGGGGGTGGAGGTGGAGTGTGGGGTGGGTGGTTGTGGAGGTGTGGGTGGGGTGGCTGTAGAGGTGGAGGTGTGGTTTGGGGTGGTTGTGGAGGTGGAGGTATGGGTGGGGTGGTTTGTGGAGTTGGAGGTGTGGGTGGGGTGGTTATCGAGGTGGAGGTGGGGTTTTGCAGAGGTGGTTTATCAGGTGAGGTGTGGGGGTGGGGGTGGGGTGGTGGTGGAGGTGTGGGTGAGGGTTGTTGTGGAGGCGGAGGTGGGGTTTGTTGTGGAGGTATGGGTGGGGTGGTTATGGAGGTGTGGGGGTGGTTGTGGAGGTGTGGGTGGGGGTGGCTGTAGAGGTGGAGGTGAGGGTGTGGTTGGGTGTGGTTGTGGAGCTGTGGGTGGGGGGTGGTTGTGGTTGTGGAGGTGGAGGTGTGGGTGGCAGGGCTGGAGGCTGAGGAGCACTGCTGGAGGATGCTGGGGCTGCTGGCACGGGAGTGGGGGGGGGGGGATGTTGGAAGGGGCGGGTAATGTGTTAGTGTTGATTGTATAACAGCTTGGAAAAGGCGAGAGTATGGAAAGTTGTGTGATGTAATTTAATTCACTAGGTTTTTGTGTGAGTTTTTTACCCCCCCCCCCCCCCCCCGGTCTCAGAAATTTACGTTCGAGATCAAGTGAGGGGCATCTACAGTTTTTTTAAAGTTTTTTTTGTAGTATTTTCACAGACATACAAAAGGGTAGGGCAGGGGCAAAGGGGAGGAAAGGGATGGAAATTTCCACTGCTTAATCAAAGAATGTTACCACACACAAAAAAACACAATAAGTTTAAATCCACATAGTGATGATTTACATGGTTGTGTACTTGCGTTTTTAAGAGTGGTTGATTGTTGGTGCTTTTAAGCCATGTCAGGAACAAAGGCTCTATTTCACAGCAACAACTTTTCAAACTCGATTCTGTCATATTCTTATTATTATTAAACCACCACTTCAACACGGAATATAAAAGCTAACAATCATTTATATAATGAGTTATATACTAGTTGAGTCCCTATGACACGATACAGCACAGGCTGCTCCCCCACTTTTAATGTTCAGAATGGCGTGTGCTGCACACAATGCAGCACATTCCACTTCCCCATCACCGTGTACAAACCAAATGTGATCGCTTCAATCACTGTGTAAAATATTCTGATAAAACGCATAGGTGGGGAATGTAAAATGGTCTATAAAGGATTACAAATGGTCTATAAATGTAAATGATGTATAGGGCCAGGTGCATGAATGTATTTATGTAGTTGCTGGTGACTCTTTACTTGTAGTCAATAGTCATTGTGTATTAAATAGATAGTGTGATAGGGGCACTACTGTTAGTGTGGAAGGAGCTCAAGAGCTACACTCACTACCACCCCCCCCTCTCCCAACTGTTAGTCACAGATCACCACACACACACACAGCAAGGGAGGTGCAGGCCAAGCAGCCACAAGGCATGGTGGTGGTT